>BSBN01000979.1:1240000-2480000 GCA_027924645.1 Cunninghamia lanceolata
AATACTTCTCCCAACTTCTGTTGTTCCCAATAAAATCTTGAAAGGCCAACCTCTACTATTTTATTTGGATTAGGTTTAAAGATTAGATGCCATTTTTTGGATAAAAATGAACTATAATTATATAACAACTCCTCTCAACCTTGAAATCCTCAAATTCATGCCAATGCCGCCTTCTTGGGTTTTCATAACCTACTTTTACCTTATTCTTTTTCATATTCTAATCCTAATATTTACTCCCAAGATATATTCAATATCCACTCAAGGCTGATCACATTTCGTTCTACAACAGAAACTATCTTTGCTTCTGTTTGACGTTATTTCTCCCACCCAACAACAAGTCAAGCAAGCTCTATAGCAAGGCATCTATTTTCTAGGGGAGTGTTCTAGGAAAGTCCAAGATGACTTAGAGAATTTAACATTTCTGGATCAAACTGGGCTCTACAGCTATAAAATAGATTTGAATGCTATAAAATGAGCTAGAAAATATGAATCAAGTTAGGCACTGAATGCCCATCTTCAATTAAGATTTTCTTTGTATAACAAATCCATATAGGTATCTTATAGTCACCCAATGGCAATCTTCGTGGAAGTGTTGGCATGAGAATATCAAGAGCTCGATTCACTAGCACCTTATTGTCTGGCTGGCCAGTTCTTGAAAGAGCAATGAATACTTGAAGTATAATTTTCACTGGAGATTGATAAGCCTCAAGGAAATGACAAATACCAACAAAGGCCCACTGTCTGTGGCACTATCTTCTCTCTTGAGATGATTCCACTCAAACTTGATAAGTTCTTTTCTATGCTGGCTTGCAAATAATTGGGAAACTCTTTTCTTCTCAAGTTGTGAGCATTGTTCAACCTTCAACAAATATTCTAGACAAGATTTCTCTATAATCCATAATGCAGCCTTTCGAGAGTAGTAATTTCGAGAAACTTCCAACATTGGTTCTTCAAAATCATTCAAATAGCAATCTCCCTCAAATCAAACAAAGGATATTTGAAATCTGAGTTATAAGCTACAAAAATGTTAATCTCAAAATGTATTTTAGTTGTGTATCAAATCCTTCAGAGAAACCTTCTCCTTTTTGTGCTTTGCTTAAGACGTCTAGGATCATCAAAGACTTTGTTTCCAGCTGCCCTACTTGTAGCAGCACTCCAAGAATGTTCCGTGGCAATCACCTGGCCTTTGTTAGGATCTTGTATTGCTGATTGCAAATGTTTTGCCTTTTCAAGAAGCTGGAGTTTCGACTCCATTCACTTTTTCTTCCTTTCTTTATTGTTTTCATTCCCAACACTAATTTTCACACATCCAAATTCAAGGTTGGTTAACTAGTCTTCAACTGGATCCTTTCTCATTTTGTCAATGCCTTGCTTCCCTCGCTTTGCAGGAGGTGCTTCCTGATTTACAGGCTCACTTGAAGATTGGGGTGCTACCACAGCTTCTCATTTCCGCTTCCCTCTATGGGAATCTCTTTTATCTCTTCTAAAATTAGCAGCATTATCAGAAACTGATGCATGATGCCTGGCTTGTAACTCCTCAATGTGCTGATGTAATCTTTTCCTAAGCTCCTCATAAGTAGCTGATTTATCATCTCTAGGAATAAGTGAATTTTGTTCCCCATCTATCTCTTCATGTTTTCTTGTTCTTTTTCCGCATTCCTTTTCACAAGCTCCAGTACTAGCATGATTTTCAGGATCCAGCTGGGCTTAATGTGCTTTCTTAAGATTTGCTTTTGTTACCTTTCTGGCTACAACTTTTGCTTTCTTGCTCATGCCATAATAGTCAGCATGTGATGTGTCTTTGCTAGGCAGGGACCAGGTCCACGAGCCTGTCAAAAATAAGTTGTCCTCATGAATTATTGTTTGTAGGGCTATATCTGAATAGCATGGAGACATTGTTGGCTGTTCTAAGTATTGTTGATATTCTTCTTTAGTTGATTCTACCATTGCCCTCACCTCTCCACTTTAGATCATCCACATTTCTAGAAATAGGAGAAAAATCTTCTAGCTCAGTAGCTTTCTCTCGAGCAAGAGCAACAACACTTTCAGGAAACCTGGCAAATTCAGCAACATGAATCCCAAAACTCTGGTCACATGGTCCTTCCTCTACCTTGTAGAGCATAGTCAACTTCTATGTACTTTCATCAATATGTCCACTGACATGATAATTTGCTATGCCCACAGGCAGACCCTTAGGAGGCCCAAGAACAGGTGCTCCTTCTGAATGAGCCAGGGCTGTAAGCTCATGAAAATGAGTTGCAAAGAGTGTGGGAGCTCATGTCACTTCAACTAAGTATTCACAGATTGCCCTAGCCAAGCCAAATCCATCATATGTTGATGTGCCACATCCAAGTTCATCAATTATTATCAATGACTTGTGAGTTGATCCCTTTAAAATAGCTGCAGTCTCCAACATTTCTGACATGAATGTAGACACACCTCAAAGTTGACAATCGCCTGCTCCAACACAAGCAAATATACAATCACGAATACTTATTGTTGCTTGATCACAAGGAACAAAATAGCCAACCTGTGCCATGAGCACATTAACACCAACCTGCCTAATGAAAGTTGATTTACCTCCCATGTTTGGTCTAGTGATGATTTGGAACCAGCTTTTACCCCTCACAAGACAGCAATCATTTGGTATGAAATTTACACCATCTTGAGCTTCAACACAAGGATGCCTACTCCCTTTAAGTATAATATCCCCTTCCTCCGGTGAAGTGATATCTGGCCTCACATATGGTGTCAGACAGCTCATAGCAAGATCAGAAAAACTGAGAAAAACATCTAATTCAGAAAGTATATTGGCAATCACTTCGACAACCTCGGTAAATGTTGCTACTGTTTGTACTACACGGGTAACAAGTTGTCTTTGACTACTTGAATATTCATCTGATAACTGAATATATTGATCCCCAAGTCATTTAAGTTTTGCATTTGTGAATTTGACCCCATCCTTCCTTATTTCTAGGACTATGTACTATGTCTTGAATCTCATAGGGTTCACGCCTTAAGTCTCACTCATATCAAATGTTTTGATATGGTGTGAAAAAATTCTGAGTGAAATAAATATTTTCTTCTGTGTGAAAAAATAGGCCCACTTGTCTTTTTGTCTTCATAATTATTCAACAGTGATTCTGAACTTCAATCCTTGGACTTTTCTTTTCTCATAATATAGCACAGAACGTTAGGTTTCAAAGCTAGGTTAAAGTGGCAAGATCCAGATAAAATTACATTTTCTATTTTAATGTATTTTTTTGTAATCGCCAAGTGATTTAGTACAAATGTAAGCTTGGCAAGTTGTTTATAGTAGATTGAAATTTTTGTTACTGGCAATCAATAAGTGTAAATGTAATTTTGTAAAGATAATCACGCTTGCTTGAGTGTTTTAGTAATTCATCATATGTTTTATCGATACAACATTTGACTGAGAGTAAATATTTGTTTAATTGGCAATGATGGGATTGCTCTCTCAGATACTGTAGCAGAGTTGTTGATACACAAATCTTTGATGTGATTCATCCTAGTACATGGCTATGACCAATTACAAAATTTTGAGTACTAAAATTGATTTTTTCTTCATGGGATCCTAAAAAAATTTGGTGTGAAATTTTCAGTTCTAACAAGTGCATTGGCAAGCAAGCAAACCTTAGAGCATTTGCAACTATTGCATCCCATTTTTAATCACATATTTTAGAATTGATGCAGGAGCATCCCTAGTTCAAGAGAAATCTTGCATCAACCAAAAACATTTGCATTTCAGTTGTTTGCAGTTTAGTTTGTTTCCTTTCATTTTCCAGTTCAGTTCAGGTAGTTCAGTCAGTAGCAGTTTCTATATTCTGGTCTACATTCTATTGTAGTTAGATTTCATATCTTGTGGAACTGGACTTAGCATATAGATTCATTCATGCACATCATATCCAAAATTTAGATCATTTGGTTAAGGTACCGGAAAGATATCGCTATAAGAAGATCGACGGTTTTCTTAGAACAGAGCATCTTGACAGTCTCAGACAATCAGCTAAAGGAGAAGACTTGTGGATCATTCCTCGACTTGTGGAGCTAAAAGACATGTATAAATCAATGTTTATTGGTTTGTGGCTGACCTTCCCTGAGATCCGCTCATCATTTCATTCATTTGCGAAGGAATTCTATTCATTTAGGTCTGACTTATCTGTGGACACACATTACAACTCTTCATTGGAGTTTGTGATCTTCCTTGGTCGACGTGGAGGAATCTTTTGTACCAGAGATGATATTTATTGATGTAATAGATCCTTAGGAAAGAAGTTATCATCAATTAAAAGATAGATAGTTGAATTTGCGTGATTGAGTTTCAAAGCTATATCTTGTGCATATTCTAATATTGTATAATCAAGCCTGGGAGCCCTAATTGTAAGCCCGCATGTTGCCGTCCAATCTCTATTTGAATTCTATGATATAATGAATGACTTAATCTACATTTGCCTTACATCTTTGAGTTATTTCTGTTGTGTTTACTCTAGTTGCACGGTCTGGATAGTTCTCTTTGAGGACCCTCCTAACCGTGATTGCACCAAGTGGTATCAGAGTGAAAGTTCAAATCTTTGGGAGTGAATTGAGCAAAGTTGGTGTAGGAATTCCGTAATATTTTTCTATGGATAGATCAATAAATCTGAGGTAGGTTACCTGTGTCGCAACTGATCACCGATTGTGAGGTAGTTGTCACTTGGTAGCTTGATCGCTGAATTGAGGTAGTTTGCACTTGATCCTAGGGACAATGCCATCGAGGAGAGTCCCTGCTATTTGAACAATGGCTGGAAGGATGGATGAGATGATGGAAATGATGAAAATAATGAGAATTTGATTGGATGCTGTCGAAGAAGATAGGTGAAGAGGATTTACACCTAGACCTAATGTTGAAAGTGATGATGAAGAGGAATTTCAATCTGTTGAACAAATTGGTGAAACCCCAGGAGGTCATGAAGAAAAAGAATCAGATCAAGTCAAGATGTTGCGAGCAATTTCAAAGATTGGAAAGAGACCTAGAGTTGATGTACCTAACTATACTATAAATTTTAATCCTGAAGAATTGGTTGACTGGATAAATGACATGGAAGAATACTTTGAATATGAAGAAGTTGAAGATCCAGAGAAGGTGAAATTTGCAAAGATAAAGTTGAAAGGACATGCTGCTATATGGTGGAAACAAGTTCAGTTGGATAGACATAGAAGAGGAAAAGAAAAGATCACAAAATGGGACAGGATGGTGACAAAATTGACAAGACATAGTGAAGCAAGCAAAGACAGAGTGGCTAGATACATCAATGGACTGAGATTGAACATTCAAGAAGAATTGAGTTTGGTGAGGATGAGAACACTGGAAGAAGCATATTAGTTTGCCCTGAAAGTTGAAGAGAAGTTGAATAAGAGAGATGATCAGAGATAGAGGTAGAAGAGGTACATTTTTGAGAGGTAGCACATTTTTTGGAGGAGAAAGATCATATGCAAAGCAAAATAGAGAAGAAAACACATTCAAGAAGGATGACATAGATAAAAATGCATACCAGAAAGATGACATAACCTACTACGGGAGAGGAAACTCTAATGCATACTGAAGTGAAGGATACAGAAGAGAAGGAAAAGGACCTGATAGGAGAACATTCAGAGGAACTTGTTTTAAGTGTGGAGGTGAAGGACATGGAGCATTTGAATGTAATTAGGGAAGTACAAGCAAGAGGATAGAGAATATTGGAAGAGTAGCCTATGTGGAAGAAGAACCTGTTGAATCACCGAGTTCAGTTGGCAAACTTGAGAAAGGAGAATCAATTGCGATGAGGAGAACACTATTTCAAGAGGAGACAAATGAGGAACCATCGCAAAGGAAGAGTTTGTTCAGGACCAGATACAAATCAGGAGGTAAATGTTGTAAAGTTATAATTGATAGTGGTAGATCTGATAACCTAGTTTCAGAGGAGATGGTGACTAAGCTGAAGTTGGAAAGACTGAAACAACATAAGCCTTATCAGATAGCATGGATTTAGGATGATCATAAGGTACTAGTGAGTGAACAATGTTTGGTGAAATTTCATATTGGATCTTATCATGATGAAGTATTGTGTGATATTATGCCTATGCATGTTTGTCATATTTTGCTGGGTAGACCTTGGTAGTATGATAGAAAAGATATACATGATGGAAGGAAGAATACACACACTATAACATCAAAATGGAAGGAGAATTACTTTAATTCCTTTGGAGGATGATCCTATGAGTGAAGCATGTGGGAATGCTAGAATCCATTTGGTAGATGGAAGGAAATTTCTGGATGGTTTGAGACATGAGAATATGTGTTATGCTTTAATTCCTAAGAGGCCTAAAAAATTGAAGGAGAATGAAGAAGTACAACCGAAGGAGAGTATTGAGTTGTTGATAGAGTATGAAGACATTATTTTAGACAATGTACCTGAAGCATTGCCACTAATTAAGAGTATCAGTCATCACATGGATCTCATACCTGGAGCTACTTTACCTAATAAAGCAGCACACAGAATGACACTGACAGAGATTGAAGAACTGAATAGATAGATACAAACGTTGTTGAGGAAAGGATTGATCAGAGAAAGTTTTAGTCCTTGTCCTGGTACCTACAGTGTTAGCACCTAAGAAGGATGGAGAATGGAGTTTATGTGTATAGATTTTAGAGCAATAAACAAGATCACAGTTAAGTATAGATTTCCTTTACCTAGGATGGATGATATCATGGATTGTTTGAGTGGAGCAAAATATTTCACAAAGATAGACTTGAAGAGTGGATACCATCAGATCAAAATCAGAGAAGGAGATGAATGGAAGACTGTTTTTAAGACAAATGAAGGATTGTATGAGTGGTTAGTGATGCCTTTTGGACTAACAAATGCATTGAGTACTTTCATGAGGTTGATGAATGAAGTTTTGAAGAAATTCTCAAGTAAGTTTGTTATTGTATATTTGGATGACATTCTAATTTTTAGTAAGACAAAAGAAGAGCATCTATTGTACCTTAGACAAGTATTGTAGAGACTGAGAGAAGAGAAGTTGTTGATCAACATCAAGAAATGTAGTTTCATGAAGGAAGAATTGGTATATTTGGGATTTGTGGTTTCTGCAGAAGGATTGAAGATGGACCATGATAAAGTGAGAGCAATTGTTGAATGGCCTACACTGGAGAGCATTGGAGAAGTCAGATCATTTCATGGATTTGCAAGTTTCTACCAGATGTTCATCAGAAATTTCAGTTCGGTATGTAACCCTATGATAGAGACCATGAGAGGTGACAGAAAAGATTTCAAGTTGACATCAAGAGCAGATAAAAGTTTTGAGTTGTTGAAGTGAAAAGTGACAGAGCAACCTGTTTTGACATTGCCGGATTTCAATAAGGTATTTCAAGTAGATTGTGATGCAAGTGGGAATGCAATAGGAGCAGTGTTAAGTCAAGGAGGTAGACCTATAGCATATTTCAGTGAGAAGTTGAATGATGCAAGGAGAAGATATTCAGTTTATGATCAAGAGTTCTATGCCATAATTCAATCCTTGAAGAAGTGGAGACATTACTTGTTACCTCATGAGTTTGTGCTGTATATAGATCATCAAGCTTTGCATTATTTGAACAATCAAGGTAAGTTGAATCAGAGACATATGAGATGGGTAGAATTCATGCAGAGTTATACTTTTGTGTTGAATCATAGGAGTGGAAAATTAAACAAAGTAGTAGATGCATTGAGTAGGAGAAGGAACTTGTTAACAGAGATGAGAGTTGAAGTGTTGGGATTTGAAGAATTGAAGAACATGTATGAAGAAGATCTGGATTTTGAAAAACCCTGGAAAGCATGTAAGGAACCTATTGTGACAGATAAGAGTGAGTGGTTGGACTATTTCATTCAGGAAATATGTTGTTTAAGGGAAATCAGTTGTGCACGCCTAGAAGTTCAATGAGAGATAATTTGATCAAAGAGAAACATAGTGGTGGATTGACAGGACATTTTGGTATTGATAAGATAGTGGCTTTAGTGAGTGAAAATTACTTTTGGCCTTAGATACATAAGGATGTTAGGAAATTTGTCCAGAGTTGTAGAGTTTGTCAAGTTGCAAAAGGGAGTAGTCAGAATACTGGATTGTATAAACCTTTGGCAGTACTGGAGAGACCTTGGGAAGACATAAGCATGGATTTTGTAATGGAATTACCTAAGACATAGAGAGGACATGATTCAATATTTGTAGTGGTGGATAGATTTTCAAAGATGGCACATTTAATACCTTATAAGAAGACAACTGATGTAGTACATGTAGCTAACCTATTTTTCAAGGAGATTGTGAGATTGCATGGATTACCTAAGAGCATAATTTTAGACAAAGACACCAAATTTATTAGATACTTTTGGAAGACACTTTGGAGGAAGATGAAGACAAATTTAAAGTTTAGTTCAACATTTCATCCATAGACTGATGAACAGACAGAGGTAGTGAATAGGAGTTTGGCAAACTTGTTTAGATGTTTGGTTGGAGGGAAGACCAGAAGTTGGGATTTGATTCTTGCACAAGCAGAGTTTGCATACAATAATTTAGAGAATAGGAGTACTAGAAGAACACCTTTTGAAATTGTTACCAGAGTGAACCCTAGAGGAATAGAAAAATTGAGAGATATCAGTATGGTAGATGAGAGAAGTGCAGAAATAGAAGAATTTGTAGAACATATAGAGGCAATGCATAATCAGGTGAAGAAGCATTTGGAGGATATGAACAGTAAGTACAAAGAATAAGAAGATGAGAAGAGGAGACATAATGAATTTGTAGTCAGAGATGAAGTGATGGTATACTTGAGAAAAGAAAGATTTCCAATGGGAACATATAACAAGTTGAAAATGAAGAAGTTTGGACCTTGTAGGATACTCAAAAAATTTGATTTAGGAAATGCATATGAAGTGGAATTACCAGAGACATTGGGTATTTCACCTATTTTCAAAATTCCAGACCCATACCAGTATCATGAAGTAGAGTTCAGTGACAACATGATAGAAAACTTGAAGAAGCAATTACCACAACAAGTACCAGAGCAGATTGAAGACATTTTGGATAGCAGAGTTGGACGCAGCACCAGAGGAAGACAATACAAAGAATATCTGGTAAAGTGGAAAGGCATATCGGAAGAAGATTCATCATGGATTTCTCAAGTTAAGGTGGACCGTCTTGTTTTTCCTCCAGCCCCTGCAAAGTGAGAGACTCACTTTTTCAATAACCCCAGATGTCTAATGCAGGAGCATCCCTAGTTCAAGAGCAATCTTGCATCAACCAAAAACATTTACATTTTAGTTACTTGCAGTTCAATTTGTTTCCTTTCATTTTCTAATTCAGTTTAAGCAATTCAGTCAGTAGTAGTTTCTATATTTTGGTTTGCATTCTACCGCAGTTGCATTTTAGATCTTGTGGAGTTGGACTTAATATATAGATTCATTCATGCACATCATATCCAAATTTTAGATCATTTGGTTAAGGTACCGGAAAGATATCTCTATAAGAAGATTGACTGTTTTATCAGAATAGAGCATCTTGACAGTCTTAGACAATTAGCTAAAGGAGAAGACTTGTGGAGCATTCCTCAACTTGTGGAGCTAAAAGACACATCAATCAACGTTTAGTGGTTCATGGCCAACCTTCCTCAAGATCCGCTTATCATTCCATTCATTTGTGGAGGAGTTCTATTCATTTAGGTCTGACCTATCTATGTACACACATTACAACTCTTCATTGGAGTTTGTGATCTTCCTTGGCTAATGTGGAGGAATCTTTTGTACTGGAGATGATACATATTGATGTAATAGATCCTTAGGAAAACAATTATCATCAATTAGAAGATAGATAGTTGAATTTGTACAAAGGAGTTTCAAAGATATATCTTGTGCATATTCTAATATTCTATAATCAGGCCTATGAGCCCTAATTGTAAGCCCGCATGTTGCCAGCCAATCTCTATTTGAATTCTATGATATACTGAATGACTGAATTTGCATTTGCCTTACATCTTTGAGTTATTTATGTTGTGTTTACTCTAGCTGCACGACCTAGATAGTTCTCTTTGAGGACCTTCCTAACTGTAATTGCACCAAAAATATTTAAAATGATTAAATGCATTGTTTGGGGAGAGAAAAATTTATATTTTAATGATATGCAATATTTTGAAAATGAATATTTTAGAATATTTATGTGCTATCTCAATTAATTTTAATTATTAGACTACCTGCTATTGTACTAGATTGAGGTGGATGTAGGATAATGTTTCCCTCTGATAGGATGTGGGAGAGTATCATCTAGGAGAGGATGATAGATGGTGAGAGTAAGGCAAATGAACCAAACATTAGAACCTCACACACACACACAAGTTCGTGGTATGTTATAATAAGGTCACATGTAAGAAATACATCTAGGTTGTCAACATGTTGGTTGTCATCATATTGATTGTCATGACATCAGTATGTGTACATTGTGACCTTGCTATTTTTGTATACTTGCCAGATTTGTGACAAATGCTTAATATCAGATGTTCGCATTAGTTTATTATATTATTATTTATTTACTCTGTATCAACTACTATTACTTCTACGATAATATCATATTTGATTTCCAATTATGTTAGTAATTAAAAATATTTATGTCTATAGTAGTATGTTCTTATCAATGCATTTATTATTATGACTATTATTCTATTTTATGACTATTCTATTATTAATATGTATTAGTATCCCCTTCATGGGAAAGAAGAGTGGATTTAAAGGCATTTATGCCAACTAATACTCTAATTGTAGTGGAGGTTAAGAGAATAGATAAAGTTAATAAATAAGAGTAGATTTAGTTAACATAGGGAGATCATGGGCCATGAGGACACATGCATGATGTGGAGTAATTAATTGTTTAAGGTTGTGTTGAAACTAGTTTTTATTTATTCATTCAAGGGAGTGGAAGCTAAAAATTAGCCACCATAGTGGAATGCACTATCTTGGGGGGGCATGACTTGTAGAGAAAAAAATGAGTTTATAGGCATTCTCTTCATTTTATGAGGACATGCGGTCTGAAGGAAAAATAGAGAGGAAACTCAATTTTTGGGGCATGGCGTAGTATGGGTAAAAATCCACTTACCAAAGGATTCCCTTAATGTGCAAAGGAGTAAATAAGGCGTGGGAGCTCTTTGGCTTGGTGTAGGCAACTATAGTGATGTCTAGCAAGGGAGTGACTAAAAAAGAAAGCATAAACTTTCAGGTATGTGCCTTTATTAATATTTATTACCTTAAAACAACTATTGGTTAACCAACAAATGAATAACCATAGTTTTGGAATCTATACATCGGTAATGGCCTACATCAATATATGTATTTTATTTATCTAAAACTACAATCTAGTCATTGTTTTGATAATCAATTTTAAGTAAAGGTTTATGTAAACCTTGGTGTTGTGAATGAACTATAATCATGCTATTCCATGAGACCATATTTCTTTGAGGCAGTGTATCAAACTGAGCATGTGCCTTGTCTACGCATCTACCTTTTGCATGCATGAATATTAAAGAATTTCTAGGTAAGGCTTATGTTAGATTCTACTTGTTAATACATGTTGATTTAAGTCTTTATTCTTGTTCCAAAGTACTCATCTTGACACAGACAGGGAGGATGTTAGAAAGGTTGAGACTCAACTTTTCTCCAATCAAATGCATTTTTCTTGAAAAAAATGTGTTGAAATGACCTCACACCTATAATTTTCTTGAAAGTTTCTAAAGCCTGATACTATACATATGAGAGTTGATCAAACTATTAAATGTTTAGGCATCTAAAGGATAATACTATATACCTAGGTCTATGTATATAGAAACTCTATTTAGATAATACCTCTGTGTCCTATTTAGGACTGATGCAAGTGCTATTTGGTTATGAGGGAATCACAACTTGACCTGTCTACAATATATATTTATAATGTGTGAAAGAGAGTGTCTTCATATATATAGATCATTGTGTTAAAACCTTGACTATAAATAATATATATTATTGTCACTGCTACTCATAGTATAAACAACAACCTTTATCTTTACTAAATGACTACTATTAAATCAATGATCATTATTAGATTTTTAGATCATTCTATTTTGGAAGTGGAGAAAGGTTTATGGAAAACTTTATAATGTGAATAAATTAGTATTTTGTGGGATTGTTGAATGGAGGAGTGAACTCATCTTCACCTCTCTAACCTACATAGTGTATGCCATTATCATTTATAATACATGGATTAGAAATTTTATTTCCAGCTAGTATTTATATATTTATATTTAGAGGGATCAAATTTAGGTAAAACTATTATCCTTGTGTTCATTTGCGAATAAAAACAACAGTGATGCCATGACAAAGAAATGGTCTATTATATTGAACAAAGCTTGATAATGCTATTTGAGATATGGGAAACCTATTCTTGGTCTTATCTATCTTGATAATAATATTAGTACATCCTTACAGAATAAATCAATAATCAAATAAAACAATAATGTATGAATTGAATTGGTGGGAATGCCATAGTTATACTCAATTTATGAGACAACCTTGTTTAAGGACAATAATGTTTATAATCCTATAATCAGTTATTCACCACTATGTTTAGCTAACTTCATTACCATTCTTGATAATTATAAATCAATCAGTTCAGAGATTATTATTTCTTACAAACAATTATATATACTATTAAACACATTGTAAATATAAGAGCTGATCTTGCTTACCTAAATGAATCAAAGAGTCTAGTTCTAAGAGCAATACAACTATTCCTTTGACATATCTATATAGATTTTATATATTAAGTTATTAGAATCCTATAAGTTATTTATGCCATGAAAGAATTTAATTGTGAGTATCTGTGTATCCTTGTTAATGTCAATATTCTTGTGGTGGTTTAGTCCCCAAATTATAAATTAAAGTCATTCTTACATTATCTAACCTTCTCTCAAGAAGTAGTATACTAGGAGAATGTATATTATAGTCACAATTAATGAAGTTTATAAACCACATTGAGGTACGAGCATACTAGGAAATAGGGAAATAATAGTTACTCTTATACATTGTATAAATAGAACTTACTCTAGAATTAAGAATACCAAGAGATTTGGAAACAATGGTCAACTCCTATGCTTGGCTTGTTGATTCATCCAACTTAGAGTAATGGGTAATTAGGAATTTGGAAAACAAGGGGTAACTTATTTACTTGACCTTTTTATATATGAAAACCAATTGAGACCTTCTCAGGACTAGTAGGTTGGGAAACTGGAACTCAATAATTTTTATACATGCCAATTTGAACTTATGATATCCATCTGATATAGAAGATAATTTATTTTGGTAATTAGCAAGTTTGATAACATGGTCTTTATAAGCATATTGTGATATTTTTTTGAAATCCTATTGTAAATAGATTGATGTCATACTAGGTAGAACTTGAATATTTGCAATAAGGAACAACTGTTGCACTTCCAAGATGATGAAAAGTTATTTACCTTTGTTATGAGATATAAAATGTAGTAAACTCGTTAGAAAATTTAATTTGATTTTGAATTAAGTTTATAAGGGAGGAGACTTGGTAAAAGTATTTATACTTTGATTTGCTTGAAAATGATACTCAAGGGAAAGGTATACCAGGATTCATATAATTAGTAGTTAATACATGTGATGTTCTAGATTCTATTTAATTTTGTAGTATTTATAGTGAAAATTAGTAAGATCAACTCAGGGGTAGGATACGCCAGAGGTCGGATGTTGTTAAATGTTAAGACTGACTTAGAGGTAGAGTATGCTAAGAGTTTGGAGATAATATGTTTTGAATCTTACGTGTTGTTTTAAATTTTATGTTTTCATTATTATTTCATATTCATGTGGAATGAATCAAGAAAGATATAGTAGTGCTATGAATAGATGACACACATTTATGTGATTGATAATTGAATGCTTTGGCCAAAGTGGTACAATAGCTGTGTGCATCATTAGTTCACTATACCACAGAGCCCATGTTAATCAGATATGATATTAGCTAGAGGGGATCTAGGGGTTCATGATAGGATGCATTTGATAGGTGTGTACATCTTATATTTACACTTGGTTCTACTACAGACATCGCTATCTACCACACTCGTCAAATGGTTAGGCCACTTCTAGTAGGAAGGTACACGGGTGATCGTTGGTCTGTGGTTGGAGGTAAAGCATATGAATGATGCTCTCCCTACTATAGTTGACAACCATATTTCTTGCACTCAGATGAGAAGAATATGACTGATGGTCAAGTTTATTGTAATAAATGTTTACTTCTATATAATTGATGTACACTAGTGGATTGGAAGGATAGTACTCCTAATCTAGTTTTATATCCTATTATTATTTTATTTGTAAGCATGTATCGTGATTATCTTTGTAATGATGAAATGTTAGAAACTTTATTACGAAATGTAAATTTTTTTTTAATCTAAAAAAATTTAAAATTGTATCATATTTGGGATAATTTCAAGTACATTGTGTGTTTAAATAGTATTGGTTAGAAAACTTGTTTTAGCAACATTTATTGTACTCAACATTTGAAGCTTAGTTTCATTAATTTCTCCTTTTCCATCTAATAAAAATGGATATTATTAAAAGTAACAATAATCTAATTCTAGTTAAACTAAATTTCAAAATATATTTGCAGGTTTCTTTGGTTACCATGTTGTAAAAGAAAGTTAAAGACTTGTGTAGCCCCATGAAAATTTGGCATACCTGTAGCATGGAAAATCCCTCCAAGATAAGGCTAGTAGATGATAGGAGAAAATGTCTTCAAAATTGGCGCACCTTGTAAACTTGTTAACTCTATGTTGCAGTGAAGCAGAAAAAAATTAAGCAAAAAGATTCTTCATTTTCCTAGTGTCATTCTTGTTAGACCACTTTTAGTGCCAAAATTCTATTTTATTATGTTAAATTAGAAGTCTTGGTCTACTTTTATACTCGTAAATAATAATCCAAAAAATGTTGTAATTTTTAGTAAGCCATTACATATTAAAATAGGTAAAACGTCATCAAATTTCAAGTAACAAGTGAAAAATTTTAATGATATAAATATATTTAATTCATTTATGCAGTCATCATTTTCACAAATTTCAAATGGTAGAGGATAACGACTTTTAGGATTATGAATTATTTCATTCATGTACATATTTCACCTATTCTTAAATTGATTTGTTCCTACTTAATCTTTTTAATATTGCAACTTTCAGCTACAAGTAGCATACATATGAAACTATTGATTTTGCCCACAAACAAATAGAATTTTAATAATAAATGAAGGAGATCTAAATAGTTCCTAGCTTTTTTCTATAGGTGATAAAGGTCAACAAACTCAGAAAGTTTCTTCCTCGAATATTTGAAAGGAACAACTCTTAAGCTATAATTTTCATTTTGTAAATAATTTATATGTATCATTCAATCTTAGATGTAAATTATGCAAACATCCAATACTAGATACTATGATCTTGCATATTGATAATGTGATCTTTCTGTAAAGCACTAGTTTTTAACACCATTGAAAATCTTCATCTGTAGAATTGGGTATTTATAAATAAATATTTCACTTCTTTAACTTTAGGAATGCTTCAATTTTGTTACTAGCCCTTATTTTGAATTAAACCTAATAGAAATTGCTAGTGGTATCAAATCTAAATCAATCCCTATTTTTCACAAAGGTTGGAATAATTGAGCAGATTTAATGTTTATTTTTTTCAACTTTGAAATGACTCTAATTTTAGTGGATAATTTTATGTTGTTGATTTTCTTGGGTACTACTTGTGGATGAGAAAATGAATCAAGGTACATACTGAAAGATAATGCATCATAACTCAATACCTTCACCTTCAATCACCCCTTAACACTTGATAGAACACACTAGAGTGCACCTAAGCTCTACTAGCTTTTTTCTTTTGATATATAATGCATGTGGATTGCTCACAAAACCAACATAACCTAGTTATGGAAATGGCAATAATGAAGGCAAATGATAATGATAATGATATTATTAGAATTTGATTTAAAAAAGGAATGTTATAGAATAAGTAGAAAATATTTTTTTCCTCACAGAGATCTAAAAATAATGATAAAAGAATAGATATTGATTTAAAAAAAAAATTCACACAGAAGCAGATATGACTTGAAAAATTAAGTAAGGTAGAATAGAATATATATTTTTTAACAAGCTATATTGATGTTGAAAAATGAACCAGATAATACTTCTTGTCTCTGTTTTGATGTGTGCAGGTCTCCAATGTCACCTATAGAAGATCTTTCAAAAAATCTTGCACAAAATGATTAGTAGTAAGCTTTGATACCATGAAAGGAAAATTACAGGATCAAAGTACTAATCAAAACATGCAAAGTAGATAAACAACACAAAAGAAAGATATTACCATATTTGTAAGATGCACCAGAGTCCAACACAAGTTTTTGAAGGGGGAAGAGGAAAGAAAAACCCCCGTGAATATGCAAGTGGAAAGAAGCCAAAAAGACAGATTACAGAGATGTAAGAAGCTTTTGAATGAGAGAAAATGATAAGAAGAAGAAGATATCCATGAAGAGGATGTATCGAGAAAGAGAGAAAAACACCTCTTAAATAGAGGTGAAGAATGGAGTTATATGTAACTCCAATATGCCACCTTGCATAAGGTGTGTGCCACATGTTTCCTCTTAAGGAGGAATCTACCAAAATAGATTTATTCCTGCAAGAGGAATAAAAGAGGTGTTACCTGACATGTGGGGATAAAACACCAAAAAATAATAAAATACAAATTATAAAATAATCTTCACAAAGTAAAGATTAAATTCTAATAGATATGGACTTCAATAGCATGTACTTGCATATGTCTCATGTGTTGTGATAATGATGTGAGAGGCTCAATTTATAGGGTGTTGAGTGATAGGATTAAGAGATGAAATGGATGGCTAAGATTAGATGAGAGGATTATAGGACATGGATAAAGATTTCTAGAGCATTCTTTTATGTGAATGGTTGAGATTAAAAGATGTAGTATGATAATGGATGGTTGAGATAAAAAGTTAATTTAACTTTGGATCAATTATTTAATAATTGTGACAAGTGATAAGGATGAGGACATGTGAGAGGGTAAATTAATTAAATAATAAAATTATTTAATTAATTTATGGATAGAAAGTTGTTAGAAAATGATAAATTAATTCAATAAATAGAATTCATTAATTAATTTAAGAGGAAACGATAAATTAAAAAAATGAATAAATTTTATTTATTTAATATGGGAAAATGGATTAATTAAAGAGGGATAAATTAATTAAATAATAAAACTATTTAATTAATTTAGAAGACATGTTAGGATGAAAGGTGGTGTCAGGACTATGTCGATGGTCATTTTTAGGTGTCTACATTTTGCCCCTCTCTGATACAGTGTCCTGTCAAGGTGGTGTTGTGTCAAAGAATAAAAAATATGCCCCAAATTCAATGATGAAAAAGGGAATAATGTATGATGGATGCCCCCTCGAGAGTTTAGTCAAAAATAAAAAAATTTAGGTAAAATCTTGAAGGAAGGGTGGAGGAGTGAAAATGGGCTATGGAGATGTCAAAAGGTGGATAGGATGAAAAAGAAGTGAAAATAGAGGTTTGGGGGGTGAAAAAGAGAGGCTAGGGATTACAAATCTAGGCCGAATGGATAAAAAGGGTATGGTTATGCTGGTATAATGTGGAGAGCACTCCTAATTTTTAACATAGCAAGATGATATTATGCACCAAGGTATAAGGAACTAGGGTGACTTTGCATCCCTTGCTTAGACTTGACACTGCAAACAAAAAGGGTGTCCTTATACATGTCCAATGTAATACAACCTTGTCTAGACATGTGGGGAAGGAAACTTAGAGCATTAAAGTCCAAGACTACAAAAGGTATGAAATGACCTTAGATGCAACTTGGATAAATGGTATGCAAAAAGCTATTCTACCACACACAAGATATGAATATTACCTGGAGTAATAAGAACATCCAACAAACACACAAAATGCTATGCCCCATTCCCTGCTAGTCGTAACACACCAAGATATGAGTGGATCTAGGTGGTCTTGAGGAAGCATGAGAAGGAGATAGAAAAGATAAAAAATCAAAACAAAAGACCAAATGATGACACAAGTCACACAACCATTATATCTCTTGAAAAAAATTTGTATGATGTTTGGATAGGTGTCTATTATGGGAATGATATATCCCTAGATAAGGCTTGATGATGATGTTTGATGCCAAATAATGTGACAACAAATAAAGTGGCTAGTTGTTGTTTCAAAATATGGAATAATGCTTGTGATTTCTATTAAGGCATGAGGTATTGCATGATTGTTGTTATGTTTGGATGTCAAGTGTTTTATTATGGAATGGATGAATAATGCCAATGTGGCATTTATTATGGATATGGTGTAGAAATTATTTATTATGGGATGCATGAGACATAAGTTGAAGACTTACTCTCTAATGTCTTATGGAAAATGGGAGAACAATCAAAACCAAAACTAGGTGTAGGGAATGTTCCCCCAAGCAATATGAAAGAAATGGATTTTATTATGTTATGCATGGATTGGCTATTATGGTAGGTATTTTGAATGGATAACTTATTATGGTATAATAGGAAATGACACTAAGTGACAAATTCAAGCTATGATAGGATGATGCTATGGTAGATGGATGAAAAATGGATGAATGAGTGGAAAGTGGAAGTTAAAGTGGTTATCTAGTAGATGATAACTTCAAGGCTACTACACATGGCACCTGTAAATAGGGTTTCACCATGGTACTTGTCTAAGGCACCTCCGAAGTGGTTTTGACCATAAGACAGATTATTTCTCTTTACTATTATCTTTTGTGTGTGTGTGTATGATCAGGATACTCTATAGATTAGGCATAGAACCTCTTGAGGTGAATGATGTTGATGGGCTCCTCAAGGGGTTGTCCTTCAAGTGTAGAAAGATGATAGGCCCTAGAACCATAACGACTTGTAATGATAAAGGGTCCTAACTAATTTGGTTCAAATTTCCCTTTTTTATCTTAGTCTTGAAAATTCTTTTGATTTTATTTAAGTACAAGGTCGCCAACTTCAAATATGTGAGCTTTGAGTTTCTTGTTGTAGCTATGATGAAGATGATTTTGATAATCTTTGAGATGATTAAGAGCACTGAGACGTCTTTCATCTAGCAATTACAATTCTTGTAATTGTGATACTCTGTAGTCTTCCTCATCAATGAGATGTTGCAACGAAACCCTTAAAGAGGGGAGATCGACCTCAATTGGTAAAATAGCTTCTAATCCAAAGACAAGGGAATATGGAGTGGCTCTTGTAGGGGTGCAGATGCTAGTACAATATGCCCAGAAAGTAGGATTGAGTTGTAGGTGTCATTCATGACCAGCTTCATTAACTATTTTCTTCAAAATTTTGAGAATAGTTTTGTTTGAAGCCTCAGCCCGACCATTGATTTGGGGATAATATGTAGTGGAAGAGTGGTGTTGGATGTTAAATTGATGGAAAAGGTGGCGAACATCTTAGTTTGTGAATGGATTACTATTGTCAGTAACAATGGCTTGGGGTATACAATATCGGTAGATAATGTAATGAAGGATAAACTTGGAAATTTGTTTACCAATAATGTAGGTAAGAGGGATGGCTTCAACCCACTTCGTAAAATACACTGTGGCAGTGATAATGAATTTATGACCATTAAATGAGGGTAGCTAAAATTTACCAATGAGACCGAGTCCCCATTGCAAAAAGTTCCATGGAACTTAGTAATTAGTTTCAATTCTCATGTAAGAGCATGAATCAAATCACTGTGCTCCTGGAAAGAAAGACACTTCTTGAAAAATTGTTGTGCATATTGTTCCATAGTTAGCCAATAATATCCTATTCTCAACAACTTTTTAACTAAGGTTGGATCACTAGAGTGTGCACTGTAAATACCCTCATGTACCTCTCATAAAGTAGTTTGGCCATCTTCCATGTTAAGACATATAAGGAGGATTTCATCGAGTGTCCTTCAATAAAGTGTATCGCCAAGAAGGGTATAACGAGATGAACGACAGATAAAGGTTTGATGTTGGGCATGTGAAAGATTGGGTGGTAAAATGTTATCATGGAGATAGGTATAGACCTCATTCTACCAAGGTGTCTTAGGACCAAGAAGTTTGCAAACAAGCTCAGATTCTGGAATGTCAAAAGTAGGAATAACAAGTTACTCGACCAAGAATTCAGATTGTGGACTATTTGAAGGAATATCAATTAATTAACCAATGGTTGCCATTGCATCAGGAGATTTATTATTTATCCTTAGAATTTGCTCAAATCAGATCCATAAAAATGATTGCTTAAAGGTGTTGACCAATTTCTTATATGGAAGAAGCTTGTCATCTTTTTTTTTATATTCAACATTGACTTGGCATATGACAAGTTGAGAATCACAATAAGCTTGAAGTTCTTTTATGTTCCATTAGATAGCCATTCTTAAGCCTTTGATGAGTGCTTCATATTCTACAATGTTGTTTGTACAAGGGAATGTAATGCTATAGGATTTTGGTATGAAGTCCCCTTGTGGTACTATAACAAAGAGAATCCTAGCTCCAAAACCATGTTGTATGAAAGATCCATCAAAGTAGAACTACTAATTTGTAGATTGGCTAATGACAAAGACTGATTCATCTGGAAATTATGAGATTAGTGGATGGTCTACTTCAAGTGGTGCTTCTGCCAATTGATCAACAATTTCTTGTCCTTTTATATCTTTTCTATCCACATATTCGATATCAAATTCACTTAAGACCATGATCCATTTTTCCATTTGTCTTGTTAGAGTAGCCTTAGATAAGAGATACTTTTGTGGATCAATTTTTGAAATGAGCTTATTTTGGTGATTAAGCATATAATTTTGAAGCTTTTGCGAAGCAAAGACAATGGAAAGACATGCCTTCTCTATTGGAGTGTAATTCAGCTCATAGCCCACTTGAGTACAATTGATGCAGTAAATGGCTCTTTCTTTTCTAGTATCATCATGTTGTGCTAACAATGCTCGTAATCCCACTGATGTGGCTGATATGTATAAGAGGAGTGGTTTTCCTTGAATTGGTGGTACCAAAACTGGTGGAGACACAAGATATTCTTTTAATTTGTCAAATTCTTGTTGGCATTGTTCATCCCAATGAAATGCTGTCTTTCCTTACTAGATGTACAGAAGGATGACACTTATTCCAACAAGTCGTGCTGTGAATTTTATGATGATTTGTAATGTCCCTTGAAGACAGTGTAATTGCTTTAGATTTTGTGGTGGTGACATACCAAATATAGCTTTCACTTTAGTAGGATCCACTTCAATGCTTCTTTGAGAGACAATGTAGCCTAAATGTTTGCCAGACGTGACACCAAAGATACACTTCTTTAGATTAAGGTGTACTTTGTATTTTTCTAATCGGTCAAAGATATTTGCAAGGACATATAAGTGACCTTCTCTTATTTTTGACTTACCAAGGATTTCATCAACATAATCCTCCATGGTTTTATGAAGCATATCATGGAAAATTACAGTCATCTCTCGTTGATAGGTTTCTCCTGTATTCTTAAGATCAAAAGGCATGAATTTCCAGAAATAAACTCTCCAGATACATATAAATGCAGTCTTGTGTTGATCCTCTTCAACAATTTTGATTTGATTGTATCCAAAAAATCCATCCATTAAGGATAACATTTAATGTCCAATAGTGAAGTCAACTATGATATCAATGTTTGGCAATGGAAAATCATCTAAATAGGACATGATTTATTCAAATATCTAAAGTTTGTGCAAACTTAGATGCCCCCAATAACTTTGGAAATTGGAACGATGTTTGACACCCATTCTAGATAGTCTATAGGTTTGATGAAGCCAACTGCTAGTAACTTTTCTAATTCTACTTTGACTTGGAGAGAAATTTTTGGATGCATTTTTCTTAGCTTTTGTTTAACTAGATTTGCACCAAGATATACTGTCAAATGATGTACCACAAATGAGGGATCTAAACTAGGCATGTCTACATATGACCAGGTAAAGTTCTTTAATCTTTCCTTGAAGAAGGTGATAAATTATCGTAATTCAAATTCTAAGAGTATGTTGCTGCAAATGTAATCATAGGTTCCTCAGGTGTTCCCAAATTCATTTCATTTGTCTCTTCAACAAGGATAGGTGATCTCCCTTGATATACCTTCACTTTAGGGAGGTCAAATTCCTCATCCTTAGGCACGTTAGGTAGGTTTTTACCTTTGGATACGTCCTTTATTTTTACTTTTTTATCATCTGAAAGTGCCACAAAGTGGTTTTCAATAGGGGACATGATTTTTATATTTTCACTTTTGTGACTAAGGAATTTGACTATCTCTCCAAAGTAGGCATTAGTGATAAGCTCTTTAATGTAGCCAATCTTATGGTCTCCAAATGGTATTCTTGTTCTAAGTCACAGGAACTCAACAAGAGCCTCATCATTTTGAAAGACATCTAAATTGACAGGCCCTTGTTGGTCCCATTCAATGAGTTGTGGGTAGATGGGTGGAAGCTCATTAGATGATGATGAGATGGTAAGGGTCCCAATGGAAGAGTCATGGAAAATCTTGGTGATACATTCGAGGGAGTCGTCATGGGTATCCTCATTAGTGCACTCAACTATGAGAAATGCTTTAGCTACCTCACTTAAGATAAATTCAAGCTCTGGAGATGTAGGTTTTGGTGATCCAAACCCTAGTCCAAAGTGTCAATGTCAGGGTGTAACTTTAATAGGCTCAATAGTTCCTTGTTCATGTAGACGAAGACTACCTTGTCCTTTATAGACCATGTTTTTTGCCATATGAAGACCCTTAGGATATTTCTCAAGAGGTAAGTTGTCGTGTTCTTCTTCATATTTATAGAGCCATCCTAAAATGTCCCCATCAATGATTTCTTTATCTAATACACCCCAATAGGAAAATTTGGTTGGTTTACAATTTATGGTGATAGTTGAAATAGAGCTAGCGGGGCAAGGTTTTCCAAAGCTTTTGGGAGAGAGTGGGAGTTGACATGCATAAAATGCTCCTTGTAAAGTATATTCTCCCAATGATTTTTTAATAATCTTAGGCTTGATCTCGGGATGTATGGTGGAAGAATTAGATGAGGAAGCACGTGTGGATGGATCAATGTAGGATGGAGATGGTTTAGCAATGTCATTGGTAGGGCAATAATTGGATTTATGGTATGGACCTTCCAATAGGAGACAATATTGGAACGGTTGTGAGTTGACAAATACTGTAATTTATTGGTCATTGTATGGGAATTTTATGTATTAATGATAGGATGTTGTATGGGAGATCAAGGTCTAAGACTTGACAAGTGGTTTCTACAAGTGTAGGACCTACTAGAATTTGTAACTTAATGATCCCTTCTGATTGTCTCTCAGCTTCATCATATGTTTTGATTGTAAGCTGATATTTTGTATCAATAACACTAGTGAAGTATCCCAATTGTTTTATTAATCTCAAAGTGTATAGGTTTAAGTCTAATCCACCATCTATAATGACCCTTTTGACTTTGTGTTTATGGATAACAACTTCTAGATGGAGGGGTTCATTATGGAATGAATCAGTGATAGTCATGTCTTTCTTAGTAAAAACTAAACAGTGATTGGATGTAAGCTGTCCCACCATGGCATGGAATTGTTCAATAATAATGTCATTAGGGACACGAGACTCTATCAGGGCCTTGTCTAAAATCTTCTTATGAATAGGGGATGTGAGAAGTAGCTCTAGCATGGAGATTTATGCGGCTGTTTTCCCTAAGTGGTCAAGGATATTATATTTGGAAGATGGTGTGGATGAATATGGCATGGATGAAGATGGTACTCCTTGAATGGTAATGCAACTATGGTGAGTAGTAACGACACAATCATGATTATTGGCTCTAATAGTTATGGTGGCTAACTTGTGAAGGACAAACTTCAATACGACCCACAATGGAGCCATATGAAGGGGAGGAATTGAATTTGTTGGTGTTATTATTAGGATTGTTTTTAAAGGGATTGCCTTAACCATGGGTAGGGAATGGATTTGGGTATACTCTCAATTGCTCATTTGATGATTTTGGAGGAGATTCATCTATAGTAATATCTCCTCGATCTACAAGATCTTGGATATAATTCTTAAGTCTCATGCAATTAGATGTTTTTTGACCTTTGAGCCTATGGTATTCAAAATATTCATTGTCCTTGTACCAATTGGGTTTAACTACATTTTACTCATAAGGTTTGATTTTAGGAAGCTTGATGATGTTTGCTTGTAGGAGTTTTTGAAAATTAGATTCAATAGGTTCTCCCAAGTTTGAAAATTTGCATCTAGGTCTTAGTCCTTGTATAGGATTGCCCTTGGTAATGGTAATGTTGGATTTTTATGATGAAGTAAGTGCTATTGGAAGATTTTGGAGGTTTTGCACAAGCTTGGAATTTGTTACACCGTCATTGACGATGTTCTTGTTTTTAGCCCAAAAGCATGGTTTCTCATTGGATTGAGTATTAGAGTCTTTGTTGTCCTTAAAGATTTTAAAAATTACTTTGGTTAGTAGGGATTTCTCTATGGTTACACATTTGTCAATTATTTCTTTAAAAGTATCGATGCATTGGACTTGAAGATGAAAGGCCATTTCCTGATTTAAGTTTTGGATAAAAATGTTGACAAGTTGTTTTTCAGGGATAAGCCATGGAAGTTTACTAGAAAGGTTTCTCCAATGTTGCAAGAAGGCAAAAAATTATTCCCCATTCCTTTGTTTAGTGTTGTAAAGATTGGTCATAGACATTTCATTTTCAATTTTATAGTAAAAATGAGCTATAAACTTATCGGTAAGGTCTTGGAAGATTTTGATTCCATGTGAAAGATTGGAGAAACATTCAATAGCTTGACCTCCTAAGCTACAAGGGAAAAGCCACATTAAATAGCTATCATCGTATGTCATATCCATGCATTCTATGTAAAAAAGACCTAAGATGGTCTCTAGGATGACCCCTCCCTTTGTATTTGTCAAATTTTAGAAATTCAAAGTTTGGAGGGAAGGGGTTCATGACTAGAGATTTGTCAAATGGATAGGGACAAATTTATTCAAAGGTATATTGTTTATTTTGTTTTCCCTTTTGCATCTCAGCTATCATTTCACAAGTTACATTTCCGGTGACTGAATTGGTGAGGATGTGTCAGATGTGTTAGATGAAGGTTGTGGTTGTGTTTGTTGGGCTAGGAGTTGTTGAAGAAGGGCTTGTTGTTGTTGTTGTTGTTGGAGGATGAGTTGTTGGGGGAAGGATGTAGCGGGGTTCAGAATGTGTGAGGATTAATATTGGGTAGGAACTTGGACTTGGGAGGTTTGGGGCATGGATACATTGGCTTGAGTGTTAATGAGGGGTATGGATGATGGTATATAGATGGAGTTGGATGTTTGAATATTGAATGGTGGAATGATTTGACCACTAGAAGGTGGGATGATGGTGGGAACATGAGGAGTTGGAATAGATATATGAGGTTGGGACACATGAGTGTTGATAAGAGGGATGGATGATGATGTAGGGATAGATGATGATATAGGGATTGATGATGATGTATTAAGATTGAAAGGAGGGATGATTTGACCACTAGATGGGGTTATTATGGTTGCAACTTGAGGGATCGACATGGCCACACTAGGAGTAGGTTTTGACATACCTGTGGAAGGAATAGGTTGATTCATGGATGTGTTGATGTTAAGGTTGGACATAGGATTTATGGTTTCATCAACTAGTGTTTGGTGGGATCCTCCTAAAGGATTATCATTTTGACAAGGAGAATCTTGAGATATTGAAGTGGAGACATCAAAATATTTAGGCAACTTGACTCCCTTTTGTAGTAGCATTTAGAAATAACCTTGCACATTCTTGGTAATAATATGGTCCACAAGCGCTTGGTTATTGGGGTCCTCTAAAAAGTCTTGGATTCTAGATTCATAATCTAAAGACCCTTGGGTAGAGTTTCTTGGACTTTGAGGATATTGAGGAAATGATGATGGTTGAACAATGTCTCTATATTTATTTGGTATGAACACGTCAGTTGGCATTCTAGTCTTGGGGCAAAATGATGGATCCACTTTTCATCTAAAATTGGAAGTAGATTCTTGGTTGGATTGTTGAATAGACTCCATGTTTTTCCTAGCTTGAGACCTTGTGATGGGCATAAATAAGATGACCTTGGTATGGGGTGAAAAGATGATATGTGTAAATGGATAATGGTGGATTGATTTTGGACTTGGGAATTGGTTATGTTTTGATTAAGGCCTTAAATGATAAGATTTTGGACCAAAAATATGACAAGGATATGATGATGATAATGATATAGTGGTAATATGGATAAGGTATGATGTGGATAAGAATACGTCAATGGCAAATATATGATAATGAAAAATATATTGATGATAAAAATATGACAAAGATATGAGGATGACAAAGATATTGATGATAAGGATATGATGACAACAAGGATATGATAATGACAAGGATATGGTATGGATCAAGATATGGTAATGGTAAGGATATGATGATGACAAAAACTAAAATTAGCTCCAAATTTCACCTAGATCTTTTGTTATGGATAAGGATATGATTCCTTTCACTACTTAGGGTTAAAAAATGCCTAAGCAAGAAAAGGAATATGGATGACTTTTTATACTTGGGGTAGACAAGAGCCCAAGCAAAAAAAAGATATGATGAGGACCCACTAACTTAAGAGTAGTCAAGGCTCCTAAGTCAAAAGATCTCAAAGATAAAATGATGAAAAGATATAGGCTAAGCTTTTACAAATTTTGGGTTTTGGTTGATGAGTTTGGTTAATGGATAAATGGATTGGTTGATAGGTAGATGGATCATTGATAGGTAGATAGATTGGTTGATAAATAGATGGATAAGAAAATGAATTTGGTTGATGGATAAATGAATTGGTTGATAGGTAGATGGATGATTGATAAGTAGATAGATTGGTTGATAAATAGATGGCTAAGAAAATGAATTTAGTTGATGGATAAATGGATTGGTTGATAGATAGATGGATTGGTCGATAAATGGATTGGTTGTTTGGATTGACAAAATTCAGGTCCAAAGGATAAATGGTTGGCCAAAAGATTGATTAGAACTGACAAGTCTAAATTCAAGGTGATGGGAATGACAATGATGTTTGGCTATGGATAAAAAATAAATCTTGGGTGGTAGGATGATAATATGGACTAGCTGGACTATAAAAATATGTCTATCTCAGTTCGCTGTTTGAGCCTACATTTAGATCTACAAGCTAAAATTATGATTTTGATAGCTAAGAATGAGTTCTTGCAAGGGTGCTGAGTTGTAGACAGGGGCATGCTGACAAAGAATTTAGACGTGCCAACTGACAGCACAGGTGTGGTGATAGAGAGCAAAGGTGTAGAACTATAGTCACAGGCACATTTCTAGTCTATTTCAATGTTTTGGGGAAAGTTTTTAGATATTGGCAAGAGAATAACAAGCACAAAAACACAATGGATGACTGTGAATTATCAAGGTGACTAGTGCGAATTGCTTTGCAGCTGAAAATGACTTATACCGGTATAGCACAAAGAAGACATGCCAAACACATTAACAACCTATAATTATTTGAGGATGTGTGTCAAATCTTGTGGACTCACAAGGCTAACTTCCATCCCCACTAATTTGATAATGGAGGCATCCATTCCCTTAATACCATCTACCATGCAATTGGATAGCTAGGAAATGTATGGTCATGTACCACCATACACCCCTTACCTTGGAGGATAAATCTTGCCCAAAGTAATCTCTATCTCAACACACAAAGGTACATGTGAGCACTTCTCCTCCTCAATAATAATGCACCACAAGATAGGACAGTTGAAAAGTCTTATGTAGGTTACAAGATTCTAGGGGCATCCTCGATATACACTAGGTATGGTGAGGCACAAGTATGTGAACAGAGGGCCTATCTTTGAAGGGTGAGATTAGTAGAGTCTCTCCTCTCTTCACCACACAAGGCTTGGTGGACCGAGGGTCTTGGGGCTTCCTGAAGCATGATGATGGCCACTCCTTGAGGTACAGCTTTGATTTCCCCCCTTTGATGTACCCCTCCGGAACACATGGTTGAGGTTGCCCCTTTAGAGTGGGTGTGTATCTAAAGGTAGGCCTCCTAAGGGAGTGCTTATACTTGGTGTTTTTGATCCCCAAGATCAGATGAAGTGCAAGGGGAGAGCATACACACAAACAAGCAAATCTTAGGATAACAAAGAGAAGAAATGTGAGGTTTTTGATCTCCAAGATCACATAAAGTGTAAGGAGAGAGCATACACATTCACACAACTTAAAAAAATGAAAAATAATTATTTATTAACCCACTAATCTACTTTAGTGCCTAATTTAGTGGAAAAGCAAAGTCTTCTACCAATGAAGCTACAAAAAATAGATTAGTAGTTTTAGAATTGATCTTTGACAAGCATGAACAAGATGTACAAATGTGTTAGTGCCACCCACAACCCAAAATGTTAGCTATAAAGTGATAATTAGAAAAAAGTATAGAATTACAGCCATGAGAGTAGAAACATAAACAAATAGAAATCAAAAAATTAGATTGTTATACCTGACTTACTTGTCCAATAGAGGCACACCGACAGAGGATGTAGGCATGATGATAGGAGGCAAAGGTGTACTGGAAACTAACAAAGGCATGGTACTACAGAAACACATGCATGGTTATGCTGAGCAAAAGCGTGGCTATCTGAAGCATAGGCATGTCAATGTGAAGCACAAGCACTGAGTCGTTATTGTGATCTTGAGAAAATCTACCAAAAATAGATAATCAGGACTAATAGAAGGAAGAAAATAGGTGATAGAAATAGATCAACAAATTCCCAATTGTTAGAAAATGATAAACTAGATTGCATCAAAATCAAACAAAACAAAGGCACGCTTTTGCAGACCAAAGGTGCGAATATGGAAATGGTTGACAAAACCTCCAAGAAAAATATGATAAACCTTACAAAATTGATAATTAGATGATCAACAGGCCAGATCTGAGGGTTAGATGCACAAATAAACCAGAATCTTGTAGAAAAATCAAAATAAAACTATTGTTAGAGATTTACAAACACAAAAGGTCAATAATAAATAAGTGCACACAAACAACTAACGTAGGTGTGCTGACCGAGAACATAGGCGCTCTATACCAGTCAGAGGTAGAAAAATCTATAACCTTCAATGAAATAATTGGAATTTCTTTTGAAAAAATCTTAGTATAGGGATGTGGGTCCCACTAGGTGTGCCAAAAATGTGGATGAGAAAATGACTCAAGGTAAATACTAAAAGCTAATGCATCATAACTCAATACCTTCACCTTCAATCACCTTTTCACATTTGATAGAATGGAGTAGAGTTCACCCTAGCTCTACTCGTTCTTTTGATATATAATGCATGTGGACTACTCACAAAACCAGCATAACCTAGGTATGGCAATGACAATAATGAAGGCAAATGATAATGATAATGATATGGACTTCAACAGCATGTACTTGCATATGGCTCATGTGTTGTGATAATGATGTGAGAGGCTCAATTTATAGGGTGTTGAGTGATAGGATGGATGGATAGGATTAAGAGATGAAATAGATGGTTAAGATTAGATGAGAGGATTATAGGACATGGATAAGGATTTCTAGAACATTCTTTTATGTGAATGGTTGAGATTAAAAGATGTATAATTATGATAATTGATGGTTGATATAAAAAGTTAATTTAATTTTTGATCAATTATTTAAAAATTGTGACAAGTGATAAGGATGAGGACATGTGAGAGGGTAAATTCATTAAATAATTTATGGAGGAAGTTGTTAGAAAATGATAAATTAATTAAATAAATAGAATTTATTAATTAATTTAAGAGGAAATGATAAATTAAATTTATTTATTTAATATGGGAAAATGGATAATGAAAGAGGGATAAATTAATTAAATAATAAAATTATTTAATTAATTTAGAAGACATGTTATGATGAAAGGTGGTGTTAGGACTATGTCGAAAATGATAGTGGACACATGGTCATTTTTAAGTGTCTACACTTCTTTTTAATTACTTACGTTGCTAGTGGTATTATTATCAATCAAGGAACGACTCAAAATAGTTTACTTGTAAACATATGAAGGTAAAGAGAATATTTAATAACTACAAATATTTTTCAAATTTGGTTTTCTAACAAAGGACAAAACTCTTCATGCTATTTTGTTGTTTATTTAGCTACTAACTCATACTAGCAAGAGGAAGAAATAGTAAAGAAGAAGCTAAAAATTAAGAGTATATAAACAATTTACCTATAGAGAAGTTATTAAATATTCTATGAGAATAATGACAATGAAAGGACATGTCTTACATGTAAACAGGAAAATATTTTGGGGAAAAAATGAGCTAGCAATTATAGAAGAGGTGGCATATTGATGAGCACAAGTACACATGATCTTATAGCATGCATCACCTACCACTCAACACACTTCCAAGTTTGTTAGTTTTGTACTTAACATGTGGCAAAAAGAAAGCATGAGCTTTCTCCTAAAAATTTAGAAACCTTGACATTGAATAGTGGACACCCAACTAAACTATTTAGACACCAATATTTATTTCCATGTTAATATGATTCTTTTTTTGTTAGGACATGTGTAAAAAAAAATCATCTTATTGTACTTTGAAATTCATGAAATGAAGGAAATGATACTTTGAAATTTGTGACACGAAGGAAACGAACATAGAAAAACTATAGACAAAGGAAATTGATTGGTTGAAAGTGTACAAACTAATGTAAAATATTAAATCCCACATATATAATAGTAACTTGCTTGTCAAGTAGGAACTAATAAAAGAAAACCATAAAATTGTTCTATTTTTTTAATTTGTAAAATTGAAAACTTTTATGGATATCCACCCACCCATTTAGAAAGGTCTCTAGGCCCAATTGCAAAGTTTTGGTGTAATGATTGAGCCTAACTTTTTTTTGGAGAGCTTTTAATTTGGACTAGTCCAAGTTGTTTTCTAGACGATTTAGCTTGGGCTTAACTATCATATACATTTATAGTCAAATGGAAACAACATAATATATCATCACTTTAAGTATAAATTTGTACCATTTTAAAAAAAAAATGTATGGGAAATATATGGTCTATAGATTGCAATTCACTACACATAATGTACTACGCTATTACCATTTTGAATAAGTTTTTAACTATTGAAGTTGGATAGATGATTTGCCTTTTCTAATTTATTATTAATTTATTTATTATATTTTATTTTTATTTTAAGTTGTACCAATGTGTATTTAATAGATATATAACTTTTTATACCTCAATTTATAATTTTTATTGTTAAGTTTTGAATTAAAATAATGTATTGAAACAATTTTAATTAGAACAAAAAATTTCATTATTTTTTTTGTATTGAACAACGCTGAATATTACAAGAGAAATGGAGCCACAAAGAATTACTCAACTTCTTGAAAGAACAAATTAACTAACATACAAAAACCACATATGAAAATCCCAAAAGTCAAATACAACAGTTATAAAGACATAAACAAAGTCGACAATAAACAACCCATTTCCGATACACTCTACTTAAATATTATCTACTTCAATGGTCAAACAGTCAATAGTAATTTTATACCTCATTCACAACAAAAAGTGGTAAATATTTGTCCTATTTTTATTGGCCAAAATTGACCGATAACTATTAAAGTGGATGATATTTAAGAATAGCCTTTCCTATAAACTTAGAAATGTCTTTGTGAGGCAAGCGACTTAGAGTGCAGAGTAAAAGCCGCTTCACACATCACATTATACTTGTAAAATAAACAATCACGTGTATCACATTATATTAAAAAAAATAAGGCCAGTTTCTATGACGTATGTGGCGTGCTTAAAAGGATATTGCTAATGTAACATTCAAAGAATATAATAGTGCTAATGTAACAATCAAGGATGTCAAAATGCACTCGGAAGTAAACCAATCTGACAAACCAATCCAACAAACAATTAAGAATTTCTACTTCTTGCTGATACCGGTAGCAGTTAGTTATCTCTATGTCAAATTTTCGTCAGGAGTGACGTTTGTTACCCGGAATAGAAAACTACGGCTCCGTTTCTTTCATTAGCTATAGTTTAAATTGCAGTTTACCGACTTCTCTTATTCAGATTCACTACTGTATTCTCAATTAGATGCCATGGCTGTATTCATTACTAATACTGCTAACTTATCATCCTATGCTCATGCTTTCAAGTCTTGTGCTCACTCATTCAATAATTTCCCCTCTGCAAAACAATCGAATAGTAGTAATCCAGTGAGGAGGAGAAAGCTGAATACTCTGATGAGGATCAGAACCGTCAAAGATGATTCTTCTTGTTATTTCCCCACTATGACTTTGTACGATGTGTTGTGTGTTCCACAGAGCGCCGAATTGGGTGAATTGAAGAAAGCCTACAGGGAGAAGGTGAGAATTTACCACCCTGATGTCTGTCCGGCTGCTGAGAAAGAGAAATCCTGCAAAATGTTTCTTTTAGTGCAGGAAGCATACGAGACTCTGTCTGATCCCATGCTAAGGGCTGATTATGACTTGAACCTTGTTTTCAATCCTCACCTGTTGCTCTCACAAAAGAGAAATGTGAGGCAACAATGGGCAGAGCAGCTGCAAAGTCTTAGAAGAAGGTCGAGGAATAGTGAGAGGAAGACATGGGGAGCCAAAATGCGCCGCTCCAGAGAAGAAATGGCAGCGCAATGAAATTTTTGAGTTCTTCCAAACTGTATGTATATAGATCATCATTAATGGGATTCCAGTCTACCAGGTCTCATCTTTAAATCTGCACATAAAAAGAAAGTAAAGAAAATTGGGGTTTTCATAGCTTTGCCTAATAACAGTTTGTGTTTCTAAAAGGGGAAGTTGTGTGTCACGATATAATAATCTGCCCCTGTTTGAAGGTTGTATTTTCCTTGTCAACTAGAATTTTTTCTATATGCAAGATTTCATCAATGCAATCTAATGTGTACAAAATTTGTTTTTAAATTTAGTTTTGCATTTATTTTGAGGAGAGTGTTTTGATATATAAATATATTGATAAAGGACGTAATTTTAAGTATAGTTAGGTCTCTTGTCTTATGCTATCCACCCACCCATTACATATATTCATATACACTTATGGTTCATCCTCATCCACATGTTTACACATCCCTATACATTGGTCCTATTTCTTTATTATGCTATCCACCCGTCCATTACATATATTCCTATACACTTATCTTTCATCCTCATCCACATGTTTACACATCCCTATACATTTGTCCTATTTCTTTATTATGCTATCCACCAACCCATTACATATATTCCTATACACTTGCCTTTCTTCCTCATCCACATGTTTACACATCCCTATGCATTCGCTCTATTTATTTATTTATTTATTATATCCACACGTACATATTTCAATACACATGCTGTCCATTATGATCTAGTCCCTTTCATGTTATAGGACAAGTTCATGATCATAGGGATGTTTTCACTACCATAGACATGTCTTGCCCAAATTCAAAAAATTATATTCAAATTTTGGCTGATTTCCACCTATACACATCTTGTATAAGGTAAACAAAACATAGATTTATGTAGTTGCTATGTCTTTGTATTTGAAGACATTCAATGCATTCATTTTAAGACATGGAGACATGCATGATTTGAGAGCATATTTGATTGTCATTTTCTTTAAACACACTTGAATTGGTGCATTGAAAGGAATCTAGTTCTACACAAACATTCTAAGAGCATATCCATGGAGATTGCTATTTTTGATCATTCATATGTATTTCCATGGGTTTATTAGAAAAATAAGCCGTGCATAATTGAAATAACAGTGAATAAGCAATAAAAACACAAAATAGACAACATAGATTTATGTGGAAAACCTAGAATGTACCAGGAAAAAACCGCGGGCAAAGATCTCTCAATTTTATTCTCATAAGAAATTTTTCACAGTTACAAAACCTTTTTTCTCATGCCTTGGCATTCAAGCTCGACAATCTTAAATAATCACGAAAAATCACATGTGAAAACAAATCAAATCTAAAGATAGATTTTAATGCATAAAAGCGTGAGTGGCACTTCTGCATGTAATTTTGCATGGTGTACACGTGGAACATGACCCAAAAAAATTTCTGGCTCGGCCGAAAAACACCTTCGGTGTGGTAGGTGGCTACGCCCAACCCCCCTGTGACCCCATCCAACAACCTTCAATTTCATTCCCTTCGCCTTCGGCCCTGCGGAGCAGGTACTTGAGGTACTAGCTAGATCTCGTTGTCGACTTCTTGTCACTGCTGAAATAAGTAAATCTGAATTCACATTTCAACAGGGTTGACATAATATATTCCCTTGTGACATAACAACAACCCTACTAAGGTATTCTTAAATACTGCCATTTCGCAAATATTAAGAGATGCAAAAGACATAGAAGTATATTAGGCAAAGTGAAGAATAAAGGTCTATAGATCACACGCTACAAGTTCATAGGTATAGGGAAGATCTATTGTTGTGGAATTGTCTATGATCCTTGGACTCATCCTTTTATAGAGTCAACAAAATATTCTGATTGACTATTTTTTTGAGATTCATTGTTTGTGATCCCAAGACATATATAATTTAGACATACATAAGGTTTAGTGCACTCATCATTTATAGAGCTAAGTACTATTGTCTCTATTTACATTTCTTGCATCTAATAGTTGGAAATTATCATAATTTTAGTAGATCCAACTCATTGAATTAATTAGACTAGCTTAATTGTGCTTATGCATTTTATTGGAGTAGCCTAGACTAAGCTTAAGAAAAGTTCTTTTTCCCTTACATTTTTGTTGAATCGAATTGATCCTACATAACCTTATCTTGTCTTTAGGGTTTTTGATTAATATTTTTAGATTTGATTTATTTTAATCTAATTCATCATTTATTTTTAGATTTGTTTACAGTTTGATCTTTATATGCTTATATCTTTTGATTAGGGTTTGGGCATATATAGTAATCCATTTTTTATCCTATCCTCCCACCCTATATTATCCTTTTATTATGGCACCTATTAGGGTTTGTTCCTTGGTTCATTTACACTCATTTATATTAGATTATGACATGATTCTATTTTTGATATCATATGATACATCTATCATTGGTATACTTGTGCAAGTCTATGCTATCTATGTGGGTGTCTTCTCTATGGAACTCTTGTTTTATCATATTTCATATTTTCCATATTCCATTGAGTTGATTAGTGCTTATCCCATGTTATTAGAGATGCTTAATTCATTTGTTCACACATACAATGATGATCCTATGCCTTATAACAATGATGAACATATACTAAAGAAGAATCTATTGTGTGATTTACCTATGCACGACATTAATGTACCTAGTGATGATACATCTATTCCGTGTCATGATAGTTTTAGTCCTATAGATTCATATGTTCTACATGAATTATCTTCTTTTATAAATGATGATTGCTCTTTCACATCTCATGATTGTCCTTCATATTACCTTTCTTCATGTCTTGATAATACTTTATTAGCTTCTCATGTTAATTTTATTGATGATTAATTGCTTTATTTTAGATTGCATAATGACGTAATAAACTATTGTGGGGAACTCTTTCATGCTGATTAGGATGACTATTGTACAAAATTTTGCACTCCATTTTGAAATTTATGCACTCCATTAGAAATGCATATTAGCTATGTCAAAGATAGCCCGCAAGGGCATTGGGAAAAACAAGCCGGTTGTTGGTAAATTTTCTGTCAAACAAAGCATTCCCCCTCCATTTCAAAATGTTAAAGTCTTGGTCCCATTTTCACCTCTCTAGTTTGGTATTCCAAATCTGGAGAATGAGCCTTACCTATATGGAAGATGGACCAATCACCAAGTGGACCGGTAGCTTAGTGGTAGAGCACCACAATAGCAAATGGGTGGTGTTAGGTTCAACTTCTCGCTGGTCCATAGAAAAGTTTATCATAGTATGAGAACTAGGCCAAGCTAGGAACTTTGAGCACCTACAATGTGACTAAAGTGGTCACCAAGTCAACTGGTAGCTTAGTAATAGAACACATGTCAAATAGATGGTACTAAATAAGCTCTTGAAAAGAGGGTAGACACATAGATTGAGAAAGGCCAACATATATCATATGAGTAGATAGCATGGAAAGTATTAAATGCCAACATCACATATATAAACTTTGGTGCAACATTTTTGATGCAGGATCATCCGGGTTCACAAGCAATCCTATGTGACCCAAAAATATTTCTAAGTTTTTGTTTTCTTCTTTGTTGTTGTTTCAGTGTTTGTTTCAGGAGACATGTTTTCCAAGTGAATTTTGGCCAAGTAAAGGTCTCATCATCCAGAGGAGCTTAATGGGTTTCACCAATTCAAATTTGGTGCAATTTGGTTAACAAATGGTGAAATTAGCATATATCAGCCAATTCGAAGGTTACTGAACTTCCCAGTTCGCTGACAACCTTGTGTAATTCCTTCTTTGTTTCAAATATTTTTGGAATCTTGAAAACTTTATCTCGCACTAAGAAACATTCTTACAGTGTCGGCTAAAACACAACTTCACAAACTTTTTAGTTTGCCAATAGATAAGATTGCCAATAAAGACTTGGAAGGAAAAAATAGTTCACAAAGTTAATGGTTCGTTGATAGCAAAGTTTGTCGATGTCAAATTTTGCCGATCAAATGGTTTGCCGATCAGATAGCTCGCCGATCGAATGGTTCACCAATTGGATAATTTGATGATCAAATGGTTTGCTGATCGCATAGTTCGCTGATCAAATGGTTCACCAATTGTATAGTTCACCAATCGAATGGTTCACCGATTAGATAGCTCACCGATTGAATGGTTTGTCGATCAGGTAGCTTGCCCATCAAATGGTTCGCCAATTGAATGGTTCACTGATTAGATAGTTTGCCAAACAAATGGTTCATCGTCGACAGAGTTTGACAAGATGGTTCATCGCTGATAGAGTTCACCGATTGTAATGATTTCCAACAAGACCTTAAAGGGAGAGTTTAAGATTTTCTTGGTTTGTTAAGCATAAACAATCGATAGTTCGTACAGATGGATTTTTGCCAAAAGGCATTTGTTTGATAGTCCAATTTTCTATACTCTAATAATACCTTGGCACTTGATTAGAGAGTCAATAGGTCTCATGATGGCATCTGAATCATTTAGTTTCTATAACTGAAATGTACAACCATTCAAATTCCACTGGGGAATTATAAAAGGAGATCTGCATTGTTGGTTGGGTTGGACCAGAAGATAGAAGAATTTAGAATTGTAGTCAAAGGATTGAAGATTGTAAATTGATTTAGAACTTGTACTCCTGTAATATTGTATTGCTGCAAACATTTAATGAAATTGGATGGTTTATTGGAATTGTAAATTGTACGTATTTGTTAATTACTACTCATCCTGATTGTCTGATAAGGCACTCAAGATTTTTCCTCCATCAAGTGGTATCATAGCCTAGTTCTTGTTGAGACCATGGGAATGTTAAAGGAAGGGATTCTAGAATTTTTGTTGTGGGTAGAGAAGAGTGAGTATAGACCCGCAATTGTAAAGAATCTGGTGAAGACATGGCACAGAGAGGACATGGTAGAGGAAGAGCACCACAACCTGGTGCTATAGCAATTGTGGAGATGCCGAGAGGCATAACAACACGATTAGATGCTATGGAGATGGCACAACATAAAGAAGTACATGTCAAAGATGTGAGTGAGGATGAAGAAGAAATAGAGATAATTGAAGATGATGCCAATGAAGAGGGAGAAGAACCATAAAGAAGATTTTAAAGAGCAATGTCCAGAATAAGTAGTAAGCCTTGTTTAGATCCTCCAAGTTATAATGGTAGTTTGAATCTAGAAGAAATGATCGAATGGGTTTCAGAAATGGATAAGTATTTTGATTTTGAATAAACTTGTCACAACCCTTAATTTCGTACTATTAAATTATGGAATTAATTAATATTATTAAATCTAATCAGCGAATTCATTGATTCACTTGATGTGATTATGTAAGAATGACACTCTCTCAATGGAGAGAGGGTATCATCAAAGAAGGGGTGTCTATCCAACTAAAGATGAATTGTGTTCAAGAGGATCTGAGCACACACCACTTAGTCAAACTTGCATAATGTGTTTTTGCATGGAAAATATTTTCTTTTATTTTATTTATATTTTAGGATAATTATTTTAAAGAATAGATTAAGATTAGTCACATTAAATATTAATTACTTTATTTCAAGTTAGTTATTTTATTTATTTGAATATCTTTCTAAAAATATTCTCTTGATTCACCATTACTTGTCTCAATAATTAATATCTATTGTTAGGCCACATGGAAGAAGTGGCATTTAATTGTCTTAATAAGGGAATGTTTTGTTTCTGTAGTCTTTACTATTTTGTGACTAGGAGTTATGGAAATTCATTACATTTTTTATTTTTATTTTTTGGAATGTATGATCTTAAAAGGATTCTTTGTAGGAAATTTTGGGGGAAGCCTATAAAATTAGAACAAAGAGAAAAATAGGGGGAATTTCCTAGTTCAAGTTGTATTTTTTCTTTGAAATTGTTATGAAGAGTCTATCTAGTCTGGTTCATCATGTGTTAAGATTTCTCAAGATGAAGAAGGATGCAGTTAAAGATTGAGGATTCTGCCTTATAATTTTCCATGGCATTTGCTTGTAAGTTTTATAGGAACTCTTTTTTCTATTAATAATAAAAAGGGTAAAAACTTTATTGAAATTTAGAAAAGATCATTACAAAACATCAAAGGGCCAAGGCCTTGGGAACCCAAAAGAAGCAGCCATACAAAGCAAGAAGCAACATCATCCTTCACTAATACCATTCCCATCCTCGGCAAAAATCCTCTCCAAGTCCTGTCGGAGCTCATGGGGAACATGCTCCCACTCATCTATCTTCTAGCCATCAACATGCTTAGAAGACCACTTAGCCAAACAATCTACTGCCCTATTCCACTCCCTCAGAATATGGACAAAAGACACCATCTCCATCAAAGAACTTATCTGCAGAATCTACTGCACCAGCACAACCAACTGCCACCTAACATTAGAAACTTTCTGTTCATTCAACAAATTAATCAAAACCCATGAATCAAACTCATAGATAACCTTGCGCCACCCCAACGCATAAGCCCGCTCCTAAGTGTAGAGGATCGCCAAACCTTCCATAAGGTTGATAGTCTGCAACCCTTCATGAATAGAAAAGAAAAAACCACCAATCCTGAAAAATCCTTGCTGACCCCACCAATCCTAGCAGGCCTAGGATTACCCCTTGAAGATCCATCAGTATTAAGCTTCAAAATGCTAGTCGGAAGGGGTAGCCATCCACCCACCCTTTGAACTTTCTTTTTCACCTGCCTTCCTCTCTGACATAAGCAAAAGCCAAAGACAACCCCTGAAGACCCAATCTATCTACCAGTTCAGCATCCCCTTTCTCTAAAGGGAACACCACATTACACTTAGCTTCCACCATCTCTCGAATCATACCCATAATTCTATGCCAAACTTGTTGAATCAACAGCTTCTCACCCTGAAATATTCTGCGATTTCATTCCAACCAAATCTGCCATAGTATGAAGGAAGGCCCAACATACCACACATCCTGTAGGAAAGAGGCCATAGAAGGAGGTCTACCTAGACTACTCTAAAAATCCACTAGGGAGGAAGCATGAACACAGGGACTTTTCCAAACTCCCCACCAAAAATACCAAAGATGCAAAGCCAAAGGACAACAGAAAAACAAGTGAGAAGAGTCCTTCTCGCCACATCCACACAAAACACACATAGAAGGACCCTAAAAGCCCTACTTTCAAATATTATCCCATTTCAACCACCTATTCCAAGCCAAAGTTGAAATAAAGTAGTTACACTTCAGCCAATAAAACTTATTCCATACATTCTTCCACCAGTGAACCTCCATCCCATCCAGCTAGTGAGATAACAACACCTGATATCCTGAAGTAATAGTATAGATACCCTTAGGATTAGGAGACCAAGAGAGAACATCCCCTTCTTGGAGGGAGTTGCAACATCTAGGAGAAAGGATATTATGAAGCTTAGCACACTCCTCCTCCATACCAACATCAGGCCACTCATCAGGCTTCTTCCATATCGCTACCACCAACTGACCATGAGAAGAAAAGGACTTAAAGTCACTCACCTTAGACCATCCTTCCTCACAAAACCTTTGGCACAAAGTCACCAAATTAGGAAACTGAGAAACAATGGGAGGAAAGCCATCCCAAGAATCAGACAAAAAATGAGCTTCTGTCCCTCTTTTACAAATCCAAAAAAAGTCATCCTTGACCAGCACAGCCCCTTTCTTGAGTGTACTCCAAATCATCGAGCCTTTCTGGGCCACCAAGGGGTAACGAGGAATATCAACCCTAGGGATCCCTGGGAAGTATTTCTGAGTTAGTATCCTGGCCCAGATCTGATCCTGCTCCACACACTAGCGCCAATACAATTTAGTAGCCAATGCTATCCTAGACAACGACAATTACCTTAACCCAAGACCACCAAATTGCTTCAAGCTACAAATAGTGTCCCATCTGACAAGGCTCCATTTAGAGGACAACAAGCTACCAGCCCATAAAACTATCTTTCTAAGGAATCCAATTCCCTAAAAAAACCCATAGGGGCCACCTGAATCATACATCTATAAATGGGGAGGGCCTGCACCACAGACTTGAGCAACTGAACATGACCCACAAAGGACAACCAATGATGGGTCCAATGATTAGCTTTCACATGAAATTTATCTAGAATATTCTGCCAAGAATCCCTGTTTAGCCTTCTAAAAGATATAGGAATACCAAGATAGGTCAAAGGGAGCATCCCAATATAAAATCTCAAGATATGAGCAATTCTCCTCTAAATGGAACCTGGAGTATTAAAGAAAAAGATGGAAGACTTATCTTCATTAATCAACTGGCTTGAAGAAACAAGATAAACATGTCCAACACCTTGTGCAAATTTGAAGCTTCCCTAATTGTAGCCATACCCATCAAAGTAGTGTCGTCCACAAACTGCAAGTGAGACTGTAGAGGTACATCACCTCCCCACCTCCACCCCTAAATAGAACCTAACTCCACATTCCTTCTTATCAAACGTCCCAGACCTTCAACAAGAAGAAGAAATAAGTAAGGAGAGAGAGGGTCGCCCTGCTACAAACCCCTAGAGGCACCAAAACGCTTCTAATGCTCCCCATTTATTAACACAGAAAAGGAGACTGAAGTAACACAACTCATAACCCAATGAATCCACTCATCCCCAAAACCAAAAGCACCTAGAACCTTCCGAAGGAAGGACCACCGAACTCTGTCATATGCCTTAGCCATATCAAGCTTAATTAACATCACTTTATCTTTGGAATTGTCCATAGAGTGAATGGTTTCAGTAGCAATAACAACCCCATCCAGAATCTTCCATCTCACCACAAAACCACTCTATTCCTCAGAGATCAACACTTTAAGCCACTTTTTCAGCCTATCAACAATCAATTTAGAGATAATTTTATACATCACATTGCAAAGAGAGATAGGATGAAATTGACTTAACCTATCCGCCCCATCACATTTTAGGATGAGAGCAAGGAAGGTAGAATTCAAAGTACGTAACATCTATTTATTCCTCTAAGACTCCTGAACAACCTCTGACAAGTCCAACTTGATAATCTCCCAGAATTCTTGAAAGAACTCAATCAGGAAACCATCAGGGCCAGGAGCTTTCCCCCTCTTCATCTGAAACATAGTCTCCTCCAGCTCCTCAATTGAAATAACACTCATAAGATGCTCATTCATCTCTCCAGATACCAAAGAAGGGACACAAGAAAGGACCTAAGCTTCCTCATCAGAACCCCCTGCAAGACCTCCCTGAATAAGGAAGTAAATTACTGTACAACTTCACTCTTGATTTCATGAAAAGAAGAAAGAGTCTCACCCCTGCCATTAACCAGAGAAAAAATAGAATTGCCATGTCTCCTGGCTTTCATCGATTTGAAGAAAAAAGTGGTATTTTTATCCCCTTCCTAAATCCACTCAATCCAGGCCTTTTGTTTCCAAAAAACTTCCTCATGCAGCTCACACTCTTCCAATTCTTTCAAATCCCTAGTCTCTTCCTGCAACTGGTCTTCAATCACCCCATCCTCCTTGATCAACCTTGTAATACCATCCAACTCAGCCTGGGTAGTAATCATAGCATGAAAAATATTTCAAAGCATTGCTGATTCCAGCGTTTAAGCTGATACTGGACAAATTGAAGAAGCTTAGCAAAAGTATACATTGCACATATCATAAGCAGGTCTACTGCACCTCCACCACTTAGCAACATAGTCATGGAGAGAGGAGTCACGTAACCACATAAGCTGAAACTTTAAAGAAGGAGACCAAGGCACACGAGCTAAAGAAATAGCCAGCTTGATAGGCCAATGATCTGAGCCCCTCCAATCCAAAATTTTAGAGCTAGAAGACCATAACCCACCAACCTAGTAGTAAGAAACCAAAAAGTGGTCAATATGTTCCGCAATGCAATTATCCCCAACTCTCTGATTATTTCACGTAAACTAGCCATTAATGAGCTTGATATCAACAAGATTTAAAGCTAAGATGTTATCCTGAAGTAGTAACGCAGAAGGCTTCAACCTCGCAATACCACCCCGCTTCTCAGCTAACTCAGTAATAGCATTGAAGTCTCCAGCCATAATCCACGGATGGAAAGGAACCATGCTTTGGAAGAAAAATTAGATATGGGATCACAAAAGTTGCTTACCCTAGAGCTCAATAGGTGCATAGATATTGGAGAAGAGAACAGACCCCCCCATCTCAAAACAAGACACAATCATAGAGATAGAAGACTAAAAGGACAACAACCAAAGAGGGAGGATCTTTTGAGGATTCCATAAACAAGATACTCCCTCAGAAGACCCTTGAGCACCAATACACTTAGACTCTCCACTCCCCCACAACTTAGGTACTCAACCAAACATACAATCCATAGATAGCTTAGTCCCCTGCAGGAAAAGAATATCAGGAGATTGACTTCTAACTAGATCCCAAATTGCTTTTTGTCAAGGGCCACTATTCAAGCTCCTTACATTCCATGATAGAACAATCATTTCAAGGGACTCAAAAAATGAGAATCCAGAGTCTTAATAGACCCTGACTCTACCAAAGTTTTCCCTGTTAATTTAATCTTTTCTAGATCTTTTTTTCTACCAAGCTTGGAAGACTTCTCCCCAACCCCTTTTTTTGGATCCTTTTGATGAAGACCCAAATGAGAAGGAGAAGACTTATTATTCTTCACCCCCTCAATACCTACATTCAAAACAAGAGGAGATCCATCCCCACCACCCTTCTTCCCTTCTACAATAGGAACCGATTCCACCTAGACTTCCATTTGAAGATCCGTGTCCATTTGCAAAGCACTATTATCCTGCATAACCTGAGTAGCCTCACAAAGAAGTGTTACAAGCATGGGCCTAATTGGTGTTGTCATTGATGTCAACATACTCATGTTGCATTAATGAGAAGGATTGGATGAACTGTGTGCTAAGGATATTGAGAAAATTAGTCTCAAGTAGGAATAGCGAAGAACAGTGATGACAACAAGGTAAAAGTCCAAGATAGGTTGAGGATCAGAGGTTGCAGATTAAAGGGTTTGTCAATATGTGTCTGTAGGTGATCCAGTAGAAATTTCAGAGGTCCATATGAATATCTGAAGAAGTTATGGCCGCTCAAGTAGAACCAGTTCCGGCAGGTGTTCAGAGGTGATAGAGTGACACAGAAAGGTCCGGTGAGATCTAGAAGTGCATTATCCCATTTTATAGATTTGAGGAAGTGTTGAGAACATCCTTGTGAAGTGTCAAGTTGATTGGCTCATGGTTTGAGGGTTTGGAAGAACCTATTCCTTTGTGACAGTGATGATAGACTATGTTCTTGAGGTTCCAGGCGAAGGAGAGAAGGATTCCAGTAAGCAGATGAAGTGTAGATGTTCTTGGTGATTCAGGAAAGTTTGTAGTGATCTATGGATTGTTTCCAGTTCATGTTGGTGGTCTACATTGAAGTTAGAGTGTGTATTTAAAGAATAACCATCAGATGTTGGTGTTCTTCCTGAGACTGGCCGATCGGATGTATTACACATCTTGTGGATGTTCTTGTAGGTGTTTGCCGACTTAGATGATTATTCCTAAGTCGATGTCTTGTATAAATAAGGGATTGTGAAGTCATTCCAAAGTATGTCTTGTGGTGATGAGTGTGTGGTAGCGAGGAGGTGTGCGAAAGGCAGATCAGAAGTATTGGGCTTAAATGGAACTGATTCAAGCATGGTGAAGATGCTATTCTACAGTTCATGAAGATGATACTTATTTCTTTGTAGACAATGTGTCTCTTGTAGGCAGTGAGCCTCTTGTGAGTAGTGTGCTCGGGCAGTGATCCCTAATTGACATGTGCCATTTTGTTCTTTCTATTCTTCTAATAGAGAATACATTCTTGGGTTAATCACCCCATAGTTTTTCCCTTAACCAGGTTTTCCACGTCAAAATCTTGGTGCTTATGTGTTGATGAGTTTCTGCTTTTGATTTGAATGCATTATGTTTCATGTTTAATATACTGCTAATCACTAAGAAGATTTAAGTGTGTAAATTGGAGAAAGTTTTGCACAACTAATTCACCCTCCCCCTCTTAGTTGTGCAAGAAGCAGAAGTGCAAGAATCTCCCAAAATTCCAAGGTATGTAAGACTGAACCACTCTGAAGATCAGATCATAGGTGACAAAAGCAAAGGTGTGCAAACTAGAAGGAAAATTGCCCAAAATTTAGATGAATATTGTCTAATTTCAAAGATTGAACCTAAGACAATAAATGAAGCCTGCAATGATGAGAACTGGACCAAAGCAATGGAGGAAGAGTTGATACAAATTGAGAAAAATCACACTTGGGATCTTGTTCCTAGACCTAGAAACAAGAATGTGATTGGAACCAAATGGGTCTTCCAGAACAAACTAAATGAAGTTGGTGAAGTAATCAGAAATAAAGCTAGATTAGTTTGCAAAGGCTACTCTCAAATAGAAGGAATTGATTTTGAAGAAACTTTTGCTCCGGTGGCAAGAATTGAAGCAGTTAGATTATTTCTTGCATTTGCTACCTTCAAGGATTTCAAGGTGTATCAGATGGATGTCAAGTCTGATTTCTTGAATGGTGACTTAGAAGAAGAAGTGTACATTGAACAACCAGATGGATTTCAATTATCTGAGCATGGTGATATGGTCTGCAAGTTGAAGAAGGCACTGTATGGACTAAAGCAAGCCCCAAGAGCCTGGTATGAAAAATTGGACCAACATCTTTTGAAGATTGGTTTCAACAAAGGTACTACTGACAGTAACCTATATTTCAAAATTGATCATAAAAACATCTTGATTGTTGAAGTATTTGTTGATGATATCATCTTTGGAGGAAGAGGCAGTATGTGTAAAACTTTTGCAAATCAAATGAAAAGTGAGTTTGAGATGTCTATACTTGGAGAAATGAATTTCTTCTTGAGTCTACAAATTACTCAAACAAAGAAAGGAATCTTTATTTCTCAGACCAAATATGTGAAAGAATTGTTGAGGAAATTTGGAATGGAAGATTCAAAGCCAATGAATACTCCCATGGAAACCAGATGTAAGTTGAGCAAAGATGATGACTCTCCTAAGGTAGATCAGACAAAGTACAGATCAATGATTGGAGGATTGTTGTATCTCACTCAAACTAGACCAGATATAATGCAGGCTGTTGGTCTTGTTGCGCGATTCCAGGCTGATCCCAGAGAATCTCATGTCATGGAAATCAAAAGGATCTTTAGATATCTAAAAGGGATGGTTGAGTACGGTCTATGGTATCCTAGAGATCATGACTTCTCTCTTCATGCATATACAGATGCTGATTGTGCAGGAGATGTGGATGACCGAAAGAGTACCAGTGGTGGATCTTTCTTTTTGGGAAAGAGATTGGTTTCTTGGCTAAGCAAGAAACAAGAGGCAATATCCCTGTCTACAACTGAAGTAGAATACATAGTAGCAGCAGGTTGTTGCACTCAAGTTTTGTGGATGGAGCAGATGCTAAGAGATATTAAAGTAGAGTATGAGGAGCCTATCACAATCCTCTGTGATAAGTCAAGTGCTATAAGTATATCTAAGAATCCGGTGTTGCATTCAAAGACAAAGCATATATCTATCAAGTTTCACTTTCTGAGAGAGCAAGTGAATAAGAATGAAGTCAAATTGGAGTTTGTGTCATCCAAGGATCAGATTGCAGATATCTTTACTAAACCTCTACCTAAGGACTCTATTGAGTTTCTCAGGGAGAAGTTAGGGGTTATTGCCCCTTCGGTGATGAACTAAGGTGCACTGATGTGCATCAGTCCGGTGGGTATCACAATCACATCTTGTGATCCGGATTGATGTTGGGGAGCTGCTACTCAAGGGAGCAGTAGGTATGAGTCTGAAGTGGTAAAATTGCAAGTATGTGCCCTTTGCCATTGATGTCAAAGGGGGAGAGAAGACATGTGAATGGTTGCTGTTGATAGGGGGAGTTGTGACAGTAAGAAGAAGTTCTTGTCTTGATGGTTTTTCACATCATATGTTGCCATCAATGACAAAGGGGGAGATTGTTGCAAGTATGGTCCTAACCAGTGTTGTCATTGATGTCAACATACTCATGTTGCATTAATGAGAAGGATTAGATGAACTGTGTGCTGAGGATATTGAGAAAATTAGTCTCAAGCAGGAACAGTGAAGAACAGTGATGATAACAAGGTAAAAGTCCAAGATAGGTTGAGGATCAGAGGTTACAGATTAAAGGGTTTGTCAATATGTGTCTGTAGGTGATCCAGTAGAGATTTCAGAGGTCCACATGAAGATCTAAAGAAGTTATGGTTGCTCAAGTAGAACCGGTTTCGGCAGGTGTTCAGAGGTGACAGAGTGACACAGATAGGTCTGGTGAGATCTGGAAGTGCATTATCCCATTTTGTGGATTTGAGGAAGTGTTGAGAACATCCTTGTGAAGTGTCAAGTTGATTGGCTTGTGGTTTGAAGGTCCGGAAGAACCTATTCCTTTGTGACAGTGATGACAGACTGTGTTCTTGAGGTTCTAGATGAAGGAGAGAAGGATTCCAGTAAGCAGATGAAGTGTAGATGTTCTTGGTGATTCAGGAAAGCTTGTGGTGATTTGTGGATCATTTCCAGTTCATTTTGGTGGTCTGCATTAAAGTTAGAGTGCATATTTGAAGAATAACCACCGGATGTTGGTGTTCTTCCTGAGACTAGCCGACCGAATGTATTACATGTCTTGTGGATGTTCTTGTAGGTGTTTTTTGACTTAAATGATTATTCCTAAGTTGATGTCTTGTATAAATAAGGGATTGTGAAGTCATTCCAAAGTGTGTCTTGTGGTGATGAGTGTGTGGTAGTGAGGAGGTGTGTGAAAGGCAGATCAGAAGTATTGGGCTTAAATGGAACTGATTCAAGCATGGTGAAGATGCTATTCTAAAGTTCATGAAGGTGATACTTATTTCTTTGTAGACAGTGTGTCTCTTGTAGGCAGTGAGCCTCTTGTGAGCAGTGTGCTCGGGCAGTGAGCCCTAATTGGCATGTGCCATTTTGTTCTTTCTATTCTTCTAATACAGAATACATTCTTGAATTAATCACCATGTGGTTTTTCCCTTAACCAAGTTTTCCACGTCAAAATCTTGGTGTCTTATGTGTTGATGAGTTTCTGCTTTTGATTTGAATGCATTATGTTTCATGTTTAATATACTGCTAATCACTAAGAAGATTTAAGTGTGTAAATTGGAGAAAGTTTTGTACAACTGATTCACCCCCCCTCTCAGTTGTGTGCCCTAAGTCTAACAAGAAGGCCCTCCTGGCCTGTACCCAAAGCAACCTGATCTAGATTCACCAAGCCTGGATTCACTTCCTACTGGCTGGGATCATCTAAAAATTCAAATCTGTTGAAAGTATCTTCATCCTGCCTCTCCTTCAAAGTCCTCTTTTGGCCTTGAGTCCTGTTACGAGGCTTGACTAGAATGAAACCATCAGTCCCAACCACATCATCAGGAATGGGATCCCTCCTCTTTTCAACCCTAGGGGGATTGCAGGGAGGTTGAGAAGGATGGGAAGCGATAGGCCTAGCCTTTGGGCATCTTTGTTAAAAGTGTCCATATTCATGACATAGATGACATCGAAATGGAAGAGTCTCCTAGTCCAACTGCTACACCCAAGAGTAAGGACCCGCACACATATCCACTGAATCTGGAAAAGGTTTAATCAAATCAATCTCAAGATAGATATGAGAAAAAGTCATCAACTTTTTAACCTGAGTCTGTTGTGAAGCACCAACTAGTTTTCCAAGCATCGAATCCAGTAAGTGAAAAACATCATCCCGCTAACATTCCATAGGAAACCTCAGAAGATGAACCCACAACGGAACCTGACTCAGAAGCTCCTCAGCAGGTTGAAGCCTGTATGCCATGGTTTAATAAATAACCCAATCTAATTATGAAAATAGGGGCCTCCTTCAAAAAACTTGTGATCCGCCAAGCAATTGATTGAAACCATGAAATAGTTATTCACCAAAAGCATAACCTCCATTTCTCCCTTTGACATCCAAGTCCATTAGGCCCATGATTCAAGAAATTATAAAGAGACCTGCAACCCCATAAACTTGTACAGCAATGCATGCTTCGAATAATAGTCAATATCTTCCGCAATCATCTCCAGTGAGATAACCAATTTCAGCCTCTCCTCACAATGTTCAAGACATCCATTGATCTTCACAATCCATTTACCGCTAGACAACCCCAAGCCAACCAACCCCTGATCCAGAGAGAACAAGTTATTATTGAAAACATTCAAAGCATGAGAAGGAGAATTCACACCAAGCACTGCTAAGCGAAAATCCATCTTGGGATTAGCTCCCAAAGACTCCTTGATCAACATTGAGTCTACACAAGACCCAAGGCGGACATGCAGGCCCTTAGGAAAAAATAAAGAACAGCAGACCCAAACCAACCCATAGCCCTTTGAAACCAGATCCCTCACACTATTAAGGAGTGCACACCACAAACATAGGGTACCACTACACCCAGCATCACACAGAGGATGGCTCACAACACAGCCACCCCACACACCTCTCACCAGACACTAAACCTCTACGCTTAGGGAGAAAGAGACGCTGCTTCAAATGAAAAAAGCTTCAGAAAGATAAAAACCACAACCCTAGACCTCCCCCAAAATGCACACACTCCCCACACTTCGTACATCCAAGAAAATCAGAGGATTAGGCTAGGGAATGGACACCCTAGCTCAACATGTAGAGCAAAATCCATCTTCCTGGTGATGGGTAATAATATAACTAAAGTTCAACTCTTTTTTCTATTACTTAGCATATATTCTACCAAATTTTCTCTACATCTCTTTGAGACAATTTCTTGCCTTATGGTTTCTTGTTTCTTTTGCATGGACTCTGTTCTTTCATATATTTCTTCACTTTAGATCTTGACTCATCTTTTCTCTGTTTTTGGCAGTTGCAAGTATATCCAAAATTATTGTGTTGTTTCTCCGTAATTAGTAGCAAATTCTAGGGAAAGAGTTTCCATTATTGCTCTTTAGAGAGATAGTTAAGTGGATAGATGTAAAATATGTCATAGTTTGAAGATACCAGTGAACATGTATTAGGGTTATTCTTTAATCATTTGTCATAGTTTGAAATACCAGTGAACATGTATTAGGGTTATTCTTTAATATCATTTTATTCAATAGTGAAATTTAATTTTGGTTAATAAAATAGGATAAATATTTATCACTTTTTTATATGGATGAGATGTAAAATTATTGTTACACAAGATAATGTTTAAATAGAGTGATGCATTAACCCATAGACAAAGAAATAGACCTTAGAGTATTTGCAACGTTTGCTGCAGTCAAACATTTGAAGTTCAGTTTTATTATTCACTCCCTTGCCATCCAATAAAAAATTGATATTGTTGAAAGTAATAGTAGTTTGATTCTAGTCAAACTAAAGTTCAAAAAGTTTTTGCAGGTTTCTTTGGTTATCATATTGTTAAAAATGTTATAGATTGTGCAACTCCATGAAAATTAAGCATCCATGTAGAATGGAAAATCCCACCAAGATAAATGCTAGCAAATGACGGGAGAAAATCATCTTCAAATTCATTCATCTGTATCATTCAATCTTAGATGTAAATTATACAAACATATAATACTATTTGTACTACAATCTTGCATATTAGTAGAGTTCTATTGCTAGAAAGCTTTAGTTGCTAACACTATTAGAAGTCTTCACCTATGGCATTTGGTATTGGTATTTGTAAATAAATATTTTGGTAATTTAACTTTAATGTAGCCTCAATTTTGTTACTACTCCTACTTTCAACTTATGCCTAGTAGAAATTGTTAGTGGTATCAAATCAATTTTAACTTTTTCACAAAGATTGGAATAACAAAATGGATTCAATGTTTAATTTTTTTTCAATTTTAAAGTGACTATGATTTTAGTGGATAATTTTGTGTTGTTGATTTTTTTTGGGTATTATTTTTTGTCTACTTACATGTTGCTAGTGGTATTGTTATCAACCCATAAAGATCTCATAATGATTTACTCGTAAACATAGAAAGTTAAAGAGAAGATTTAATAAATACAAATGTTTTTCTAAGTTGGTTTTCTCACAAGATGTAAAACTCTTCATGCTCTATTTTTCTAATTATTTAGCTACCAACTTATACTAATAAGAGGGAAAATGGCGAAGAGGAAGCTAAAAACTAATAATTTATAAACAATTCACCTATATAGAAAGTTGTTGAATGTATAGGTCTAGAGATGAAGTTGTTAAATGTTCTAAGAGAACAATGACAACAAAACCAGTCATCTTAAATTTAAAAGGGAAAATATTTTTTGACAACTAGCAATTAATTAAACAGTTGTAAAAGAGGTGGCACATCAATGAGCACTTACACATGAGCTTGTGGCACAAAACATTTCCCACTCAACAAACTTGTAAGTCGTTCGTTTTGTACTTAATATATGACAAAAAAATCATGATCTTTATTCTAAAAGTTTAGAAACATTGGCATAGAATATAGTTGACACCAAAACTTATTTCCATGTTAATTTGATTCTTTTATTGTTAGGATAGGTGTTGAATTTTTTCATCTTATTATACTACAACATTTGTGAAATGAAGGAAATGATACAAGTTTTGAAATTTGTGACATGAAGGAAACAAACATAAATAATGTAAATTAATTCGTTGAAAGTGTACAAAATAATGCAAAAAAGTAAATTGCATGGATACAACAATAAGCTACTTATTGCTAGGAACTAAAAAAGGGAACCAAAAACTTGTTGTTTGGTGTAATGATTGAATATAATGTTTTTCTTGAGCCTCTAATTTGTGTTATTATTTGTTTTTTAGATGATTTGGGCAAAGATTAACTATCACATACATTCACAATCAAATGAGAACAATGTAATATATTGTTACTTTTACTATAAAATTGCACATATTCAAAAAACATAAGAGGCATATGGTGTATAGATTACATTCTTCTACACATAATATGTAGTACATTATTACCATCTTGAACAAGTTTATAGTCAACATATTTATAAACTTATGTGACATTTATGTAGGGTAGATGATTCCCCATAGCATCCCCACAACTCCTTGGCCTCCTAGCACCCACTCTCTTTTTTTACTTTTTTTATTTTAAGATGTTGGATATATAGGTTTTTATGCCTCTGGTTTATAATTTGTTATGACTTTAGAATGATGCATATTTATATGTAATGTATTTTTTATTGTAAACTTTTAAATGTATTTTCTTCATTTTTAAAAACTAAAATAATATATTGAAAAGATTCTAATTAAAAAAATATTTGATAAATTTTTAAAATAATATATATATATATATATATATATATATATATATATATTTCATGATTAAAAAAATAAAATAAAAAATCAAATGATTGAGTGTAATAATTTTCTTAAGCCTCTAATCTGACTTATTCCTTGTTCTCTAGATGATTTGGGCTAGGCTTAACTATCACATACATTCACAATCAAATAGTAATAATATAATATATTGTTACTTCTACTATAAATTTGCACATATTCAAAAAAATGTATAGGAAGCATATGTTGTATAGATTACATTGTAGTACACCTATAGTACCTTGTTACCATCTTGAAAAAGATTATAACTAGCATATATTTATTAAATAATAATTTATATAAGATACACCGAGAGATATCATCTATTACACTTTTTATTCCAGAAGGATATATCTCAGCATATTTTATATATATTATTATTTAATATATATGCTAGTAGCAGTTGCTGCGCAACATGTAAGACATTAATTAAATTAATATATAATTATATAGTATAATATATATTTTTGATCAGTAAATTATAGGCTTGGGGCTTGCTCCCTTATATCATAATATAAAAAAGTTTAACAAAGTTTGTAGAACATTGCAAGAGAACCCCATCAAAATAAAAAAATAGGGGAAATACAAAATCCCTGTTAGACTCCTACAACCCTATCAACCACTACAAGCTAAGAAGTATAAACATTTTACTCAGATTTCTATATTTTAAGTCTATCTACAAACAACATATTCTCAATCCTTGATTATGCATTTTCATCTGCATCATAGTAGGATTCAAGCACCTCCATCATCTAATCATCCTCCACCACGAGCCTTGCTAATTTCTTCAAGAATGAAATACCTCTCACCACATGCCTCCTTCACCCTGCAATTTTCTTGACCCCTGATTGATCCATAAATGGAAGTCAAAACACTACATCTCCCACAACATCATTAATCTTGTGAAATTCATCTGTGCACAAGATGCCAATTCCAAACCTTGCAACACTCACCACCTCCTTCCAGCCACCGCGAAACTCCTTCTCCACAAATGCTTCCATCATCGTTTGTATGACCATCTTCTCTTTGTTGGAATCTAGTAGAACAACCAATAACATGGAAGCTAGGTCATTATTAACCCAATACTTGTGCTCAATCTGTAATGCCCCGCCATGCAACCCTAGAGTGTAAGGCTAAAAGTGCAAAATTAGAGGACTAATTTTTTTTTGAAGCAAGTCAATGCAATAACAGTAACCAAGGATAACATAATACACAACATAAAGAAAAGTGCAATTCTAACTACTCTAGGGAAACATAACAACATTAGAGAATATAAAGTAAAAACCATACAAGATTAAACATTTTACTACTACTTCAGTTAAGAACAACTTTAACATTAGTAAGATAGTTAATTTACAAAGATTACAATAAAAGATTACAAGACCAATCATGTCAGATTACAATTGAATACATAAGAAAGTATAACATCACTGAAGGTAGAAAGCAATCTGGAACTGGAACACCTTTGCACAGGACTCGAACCGCATCTCCAGGAAGACCAAAAGATAGCTCTGCCTCCCAACTATGTGGAACCCTGAGGTCCACCCCTCTGATCTAGGAGATAATGACGAGGATTCCATTAAGCCAAGAAACAACATCCAAAAATAAAAGAATGACAATTGACTTGACACAACTGACCATATCAACAAAACTGCACAAGACAAGACATCACTCCAGAGGCACAACCAAAAGGTAACAACTGAACTACGTAAGGAGAGTGTCATCGCATGGTCCTAACATGGGTTACCTAGGCTATCTATAACCAGAAGTCAGCCCCCATCTATGGTTACCCTGGCAGCCTCTCTCTAGGCACCAGCCCCATAGGGTGACAAATGCGGAGCCGATAGGTCCTCTCATGGAGACAAGGAGGTCGGCCTTGCCAACTAGGCCTTCTCACCCCATCCTTAGCCTGTGAGAGCACTCAAGGTATGGGTAAGGTCTCTTACTTATCTTGTTAAGTGTTTTAATACCCTAACCCTCTTGATTAAGTTATTAAGTTTCCACATGCTTACAACTTCCATGGGGTTACCCAGGTGGCCTCTCACTAGGCATCGACCCCACCATGAAAGCCACTCTCCCAGCGTTCACTGATCAATCATACATATCACAACATGCAGGTAAAAGTCACCAATCAGATCCGAGCCATAACTTAGGCCATTCACTAGGCCACAACAATAAGTCTTTAAATCTCTCAAATTGAAGCAATTCCATCTAGAACCACATACTATATCCAAGAGACCTTTCCCCATTCATAACAAAATATGAAAAACTAGATATCCCATTACATTGACATGTCACTATCTAAACCAAAGATCAAGACACCTCACCTTTGGAGTTAGGTAAAAACTAAGGATTGAGTAACCATAATCAGATAAGAACAATGCTTCCACATTGACAAAAAGTGGCCAAGACATCTCACAAGATCCCTACTTCCCAACAAACCAACACATAGGCATAAACTTCACCAAAGGTTAACACCAAGATCCATTACAAGCAAATAACTCTGATCAGAAGGATAAATGAACAAAAGATATTAGATGCACTCCTGACTTCAATCAAGAAACAACTTATAAGGATTAACAACAATTTATAAGTACGTTCAAGTTAATGACAAGATACTGATCTACACAATGATATCCCAAATGGCAACTTAAACCTCAAGGAATTAATGACACAGAGGACGGAGAACCATAATCTGAATGACTCAACTAATCCAAAATCAAGAAAGTTATAAATTAAGTCCCTCATTAAACAATTCCCAAGATAAAACACTTTAAAGCCACTTAATAGGATCAAACACCATTCCTTGTTTTCCCAAAATAAAAGTATCTAAATTAAAATGTACAACAAGGTATTTATTAATCGACTCACACCCTAATTTTACTCTTATGAAACCAAAATAATTTAAATAGCCCTAATATTTTATTTTCTAATATTTACGTGGCAGAGAGGATTCCAATATAAACTAACAATTTTAATTTAATAAGGAGGCAAGAATCCAACCAAAATTTAGCAACCATGAACTTTGTATAATCATTCTATTTCCTAGCTTAAAGAAACAAATTGCCTAATAGAGGAAATAAGGTCAATCCTATAAGCATCAAGGATTCAAACTATAAACATGATGATATGAAAAGACAAGAACAACATTCCAGTGTACAGGATTCCATATAAAAACATGAGGTTATCACTTTCCTTCAACGACATTCTAGCTCACTAAGGAGTAATTTTAATTAACTCTAAGTATAACTTTCCTATCGAACATTTATTAACTACCATTTGTAAAAACAACATCTATAACAATAATTCCCTTAAGCATATCCTAATGATTAACCTATTACAATTTTGAATCATTATGAACCTAAATAGTTTTACTTACCATCCAAGATTTATCGCGAACCATTTCTAATAGAACAACTAAAGTAATTATTTATAACAAGCATAATCTTTCATCAACATTATACAAACTACAATTTAATCAAATAACTATAATTATATTCCTATGTGCATGACTTACTATTGTCGTAAAACACCAACAAAACAAAAATACTTCTTTTCCCATAAACACAACTTTTTCATTTAACATACAACCACTACTATTTCCAAATAAGCATGATAGCAACTAAAGGCAAATGCATTCTCTAAATCAATATCCACCACCATTACAAACCTTCACAAACACTTTACTATTACAATACCAAACAAAACCTTAACAACCCCTACAAGCTTAAACTACAAGCTCTACTCGATTACTAAGACACTATTTCTTTAACACCCAAACCCAAAAGCATAGGATATCATCTAAAACAAACAATCCCAAATTCAATGCAAGAATCCTATTGGCATACTACAACACCATTCTTATTAAACATCTACACATAAGAACCCTAGCTGCACCCAACAACTAGCTTTCTGGCCTTTGCCAACCACGACTCTTAATAGACTAACTTACAACAGAAAAACTACAACCACAGCACTTCACCCACCATAACTTAACAATAACTACAACAACATGCAACTACTGTGGTTTGACCAACCTAAAGACTTCTGCATCGACAGCAAATAGTACAGTTTCAATCAAACAACAATAAATACATGCATTTTTCCAAAAGCATAACTTCTATTTAACGTATTACAAATTCCAATCAATCAATGTAAATCTACTTATTTTCCCATAAGCAAGGACCTCCCACCAACATCTTATCAAACACCAATATAATGCAAAACATTTGAAATCTATGCCTACAAAACTCTGCTATGATAGGCAAACATATGTTGCTAAACATCTACAGACAATTTTTATATGGCTATGATAACGAACTAACGCTTAGACATAAGCGAGGTTTCGACCAACTTCCCAAATATAGGCCAAAATTGTCTACTAACAAAGCTAACCATAACCAAAAATATTAACATTCTTCTAAGTTGAATTCTAAAGATTGCTTCAATCAGCTGAGGAGAAATAAACAAGTGTCTAACATGAGATACAAAGTGGAAATAGCTACCAATAGTTTCTAAACTGGAGTGGTTCAAGACACACAAGTCATCATCAGGATTCTCTACCACCCAAAAGCCAAAGAGTAGAAAACAAATTGCTAACTACGGTCTTACTCCACCATTTTCTCAACTCCAAAGAGAAAAAAATAACACTAATACCTATTACATCATACTGCTAGTGCTTGGGGTGCAAGGAGTAAAAAAAAAATTAGAAGTTTGTAAAAAATCTAACCTATGAGAGCTCTATTAAAATGGCAACACACCACATTAATACTTTCTTAAAGTGAACCTAACAGTGACTTCTAATAAATATAATTTCTAATTACCTCCCTGAAATGCCATGACACACACCAATACATAGAGAGGTTAAATAAATGCAAAAGATGTGAGAGCCAAGACATGCGTATGGTCTGATTGAAAATGCCACAAGCTAGACATCACAGAAAATAGTGATTTCATAATGGTATACAATGGATTTGGTGACATGCTTAAAGTCTTCTTAGTGCAGTCCAAAAGGATTGAAATGTTTCCTAAAAAGTTTTAATGCACAGAAAGCTAAAAAGAATAGGCATATATAATCAGGCATCCCTTCAGCATTCGTCTAAACAGGAGCTAGGAATGAAGGTTTGGGCATCTATTGAGTCGATTGGAAGGCAATACTCTTTTATTAAAATCTAATACTATAGGTAGTAACTCCCTACTACACATGCATACAATAAGAAAGTGCAGACTCGGCACACTAAAGTTGGACAAAAAGGTTCAAGATGCCACCCCACAGACTACTATGATTGCAGGATACAAAATAGGATAAAATGAGTCCCGGGTACATAAGCGATTTCAATGCAAGCACCAACAAAAACCTCTCTTGTGCTAAAAGAGAACACAGATGTTGTTAGGAACATCCATAAAAGCACAACAGAATGTGAAATTTTTTTTTTGCAGAAGTTGTGACAAGTGCCGGAATATCAAAGCATATGGGGCCAATTTGGACATTGAGCATGAACTGGTTGACAAAACCTGCAAGAATATCTGTGCTGATCGAGGAACAGGAGCATGATAAAGTCTATGAACTGTTGACAGGTTTCCTCAAGAGTTACCATCAATGATATGCAATGCATTTAGGATATGCATAAAATGAGTTTGATAAAAAGCTATGTTTTCACAAGATACTAACTGATGCATACAAGACTCAAGAACGAAGTAATACTAGTATCGGATGGAGGTTGACATAATACCAGTATCAGATGGAGGTCAACATTAGGTAACTAGGAATAACCACCAACTATTTACTTTCAAGAAGGATTAATAAAGCGAATCAATTTGATATAATTTTTCAAGATAAGTTGTCGTAGAGGGTCCATAGCATGCAGAGAGATCTACCAACATACCATACACAAAATGTAATACTAAGAGCACTTACCATTTTGTCCTGGACTTACTCAGAAAGATTGTATGCAGAAATGAAAAGAATCAGCATGTCCTCAAAACCATCCAATATATTTTCACGAGCTTCAAACAGTCTCCTATTCCTTGTCCTGAGAGTCCTTCACTATCAGAGCAGTTGTGTCACCAGCACTCCAATCCCCCTTACAAAATGGTTCAGCTCCAAAATTAATGCAGACATGCCTCCCTTCCCCAACAACCAACTCCTCTAGAAATATAAAATTTTACTAATAATAGAGATTCCACAACTCAGAGAATTCATATTCGACAGCTCAAGGCATTTCTTTTGCATATCAAAATTATTCTGCACCAATTATAAATTGATAACCCATAACTCCAAATTAATGACATAAATGCTCTTGGACAATAGATAATTAACTCTAGTCTATTTTAAAATCCAACCAAGGAATCAATCCAAGTTCTAAGCCAAGCAAATATTATCCAATAATCATAAAAGAAGCATTATTATTTAATAATAATTCATTGAAGTATTTTCTAACCACACACAAGAGCACAAATAACACAACTCGACTAAACACCACAACATGGGATTACCATACCTAGAAGGCGAGGATGAAGCATCACAACGCGACTCGAGACTACAATAGAATACAAGGACCGACCTAGTGGAATAGACCTCGCATTATCTCTCATCACTGATACCCATTGGTGTAAGAACCCGCTTGAACGTGCTATATCAGGTGGAGTCGAGGTTCGGTACATGCAGCCTGCATCCGAGCAATTGGTTGTATAAAATTGAACACATATATGTCAACACACACAGAGAGTCAGAGAATCGTGGCGTAGTAGGGTACTCGAAGTGAGTAGTACTATACCGTCTCTACTCTTGAAACAATATCATAACAACTTTTATCTAAATTCTACCACCACAATTCAAATGACACATGATGATATTAGTTCACATCATAACTGAAATAATAGTAGTGCCCTCATAAACTCATAACACCTGTCTAATTATATCAGTCAAACATAGTTCATCAGAATAAACATAAATCATAACCTACTAATCAACTGTCTCAGAACTAAATCAATGTAATGAATGACTAACAACTATCTCCAATTGACAGAGAGCAATGCAGAACCACTGCTATCACAAGCCAATGACGAGGGGGCACTGCATCCTCCCCCCCTAAAACTTGACTTACTCCTGGAAGTCACAGATCAGGGTAGAAATGTAATATATTAACATTGTCATATTCCATTGCCAACATTCTCATCTATATTCAACAATTGTTCAATCAAGCACAAATGTTCAATAAAGGATAAGAAGAACATCCATTCTTTACCTTTATGGTGCATCCTGTGATCTACTTATATCTGATTTCACTTTTTTGTTAATCTCATACCACCCAAGGAATAGCAGTCACATATATCTACAAAAAAAAAATCATCTCATCCCTTATTTCCACTACTTACCAACCATGCAAAGTGCAATTCTCCGCAGAGTCCTCCCTTGAACATACTATTAGAGGTTCAAAATGAACATGATAGAAACAACACTTACCACAAAATGGGGTCAATAGAATCAAACATTCGGAATAAGCACCATAGAAAATTTAAAAATAAATACAATCCACAAGGAAAGAACAATCAAATCCAACTTTAAGTCACAAAGTGCCGGCAAATTTCAATAAATCAAGAATAAAGAAAAAGGTCTTGGTGACCATTCCTGACATAAGAAGGTTCGAAGAAGGAAACCCACTGTTAACCCCCCGTACTACACATGAAGAAACAATAAAAAATTCCAAAACAACCAAATTACAACAATTTCACATCACGATGTGACTGATTTTAGCCACAAAAAGGGAGTATCCGCTGCACAACACTCAAGGACGCTGGGTCCAGAATGTGTTAGAGAATGTACACCAACACTCAAACAATTATGTTAACTATGTTCTCTTATCTAAACAACTTCTATCGTTAATACAATACAATTTCTTTCTATTAAACTACGGAAATATGCAATTGCTTCCTTATGCAAGAGGATATAAAAGGAAAGTATGATATTACATACAGGAATCATTCAAACTATAATTGACTTATATTATCTCATACCTGATCCCATAAGCCCGACATAAGCTCTCATTTGATCTCCTGCATACAGTTCTTACATAGGCATATGCATGATAACTTTCATAAATTACAACAATTCTTCCATAAGAGGTCATGACCATCTAGGAGTTAGATATAGATTTTCAAGCAACCATGTAAAGATGTCAACATCACAAAACTGCATAACTCATGATGCATGATACCAGCAGATGATTAGATGTATTAATATTCAGGGAGAACATATTGTTAGATGTAACATTACATTTCTAGAGAAGAAGGAGAAAGGACATAGTAGACACATGAGTAGCATAAAGCATTCATTTCTTAAAGAGAAAGTCTATAAACTTATCAACCTTCATACTAATGCATACAGGTGGGAGATACTAATGCCAACTTACTTCAACGAGAAATTGTTTAACCTAGGGCAACCACAACAATCCAGAGGTCTCAGTGTTGCAAACTTGGGATATAGTTAATCTACAGAGTTTAATCAATAGGTCACATAATGGGCTCAATTGTAACCAGAGTACCCAATGTTTAAACTTGGCTCTGATACCAAATGTAATGCCCCGCCATGCAACCCTAGAGTGCAAGGCTAAAAGTACAAAATTAGAGGACTAATTTTTTTTTTTGAAGCAAGTCAATGCAATAACAGTAACCAAGGATAACATAATACACAACATAAAGAAAAGTGCACTTCTAACTCCTCTAGGGAAACATAACTGCATTAGAGAATATAAAGTAAAAACCACACAAGATTAAACATTTTACTACTACTTCAGTTAAGAACAACTTTTACATTAGCAAGATAGTTAATTTACAAATATTACAGTACAAGATTACAAGACCGTTCATGTCGGATTACAACTGAACACATAAGAAAGTATAACATCACTAAAGGTAGAAAGCAATCTGGAACTGGAACACCTCTGCATAGGACTCGAACTGCATCTCCAGGAAGACCAAAGGATAGCTCTGCCTCCCAACCATGTGGAACCCTGAGGTCCACCCCTCTGAGCTAGGAGATAATGATGAGGATTCCACTAAACCAAGAAACAACATCCAAAAAGAAAAGAACGACAACTGACTTGACAGAACCGACCATATCAATAAAACTGCACAAGACAAGACATCACTCTAGAGGCACAACCAAAAGGTAACAAGTAAACTACGTAAGGAGAGTGTCATCGCATGGTCCTAACATGGGTTACCCAGGCTATCTATCACTAGAAGCCGGCCCCCATCTATGGTTACCCTGGCAACCTCTCTCTAGGCACCGGCCCCATAGGGTGACACATGCGAAGCCGATAGGTCCTCTCATGGAGACAAGGAGGTCGGTTTTGCCAACCAGGCCTTCTCACCCCATCCTTAGCCTGTGAGAGCACTCAAGGCATGGGTGAGGTCTCTTACTTATCTTGTTAAGTGTTTTAATATCCCAACCCTCTTGATTAATTTATTAAGTTTCCACATGCTTACAACTTCCATGGGGTTACCCAGGTGGCCTCTCACTAGGCACCAGCCCCACCATGAAAGCCACTCTCTTAGCATTCACTGATCAATCATTCATATCACAACATGCAAGTAAAAGTCACCAATCAAATCCAAGCCATAACTTACACCATTCATTAGGCCACAACAATAAGTCCTTAAATCTCTTCAAATTGAAGCAATTCCATCTAGAACCACATACTATATCCAAGAGACCTTTACCCATTCATAACAAAATATGAAAAACTAGATATCCCATTACATTGACATGTCACTATCTGAACCAAATATCAAGACACCTCACCTCTGGAGTTAGGTACAAACCAAGGATCGAGTAAACATAATCAGACAAGAACAACGCTTCCACATTGACAACAAGTGGCCAAGACATCTCACAAGATCCCTACTTCCCAGCAAACCAACACAAAGGCATAAACTTCACCCAAGGTTAACACCAAGATCCATTACAAGCAAATAACTCTGATCAGAAGGATAAATGAACAAAAGATATTAGATGCACTCCCAACTTCAATCAAGAAACAACTTATAGGGATTAACTACAATTTATAAGTACGTTTAGGTTCATGACAAGATACTAATCTACACAATGATATCCCAAATGGCAACTTAAACCTCAAGGAATTAATGACACAGAGGATGGAGAACCATAATCCAAATGACTCAACTAATCCAAAATCTAGAAAGTTATAAATTAAGTCCTTCATTAAACAATTCCCAAGATAAAACACTTTAAAGCCACTTAATAGGATCAAACACCATTCCTTGTTTTCCCAAAATAAAAGTATCTAAATTAAAATATATAACAAGGTATTCATTAATCGACTTGCACCTTAATTTTACTCTTATGAAACCAAAATAATTTAAATAACCCCAATATTTTATTTTGTAATATTTATCTAGCAGAGAGGATTCCAATATAAACTAGCAATTTTAATTTAACATGGAGGCAAGAATCTAGCCCAAATGTAGCAACCATGAACTTTGTATAATCATTCTATTTCCTAGCTTAAAGAAACAAATTGCCTAACAGAGGAAGTAAGGTCAATCCTATAAGCATCAAGGATTCGAACTATAAACATGATGATACGAAAAGACAAGAACAACATTCCAGTGTATAGGATTCCATATAAAAACATGAGGTTATCACTTTCCTTCAATGACATTCTAGCTCACTAAGGAGTAATTTTAATCAACTCTAAGTATAACTTTCCGATCGAACATTTATTAACTACCATTTGTAAAAACAACATCTATAACAATAATTCCCTTAAGCATATCCTAATGATTAACTTGTTACAATTTTCAATCATTATGAACCTAAATAGTTTTACTTACCATCCAAGATTTATCGTGAACCATTTCTAATAGAACAACTAAAGTAATTATTTAGAACAAGCATAATATTTCATCAATATTGTACCAACTACAATTTAATCAAATAACTATAATTATATTCCTATGCGCATGACTTACTATTGTCGTAAAACACCAACAAAACAAAAATACTTCTTTTCCCATAAATACAACTTTTTCATTTAACATACAACCACTACTATTTCGAAATAAGCATGATAGCAACTAAAGGCAAATGCATTCTCTAAGTTAATATCCACCACCACTACAAACCTTCACAAACACTTTACTATTACAATACCAAACAAAACCTTAACAACCCCTACAAGCTTAAACTACAAACTCTACCTGATTACTAAGACACTATTTCTTTAACACCCAAACCCAAAAGCATAGGATATCATCTAAAACAAACAATCTTGAATTCAATGCAAGAATCCTATCGGCATACTACTACACCATTCTTACCAAACAACTACACATAAGAACCCTAGCTGCACCCAACGACTACCTTTCTGGCCTTCGTCGACCATGACTCTTAATAGACTAACTTACAATAGAAAAACCACAACCACCGTACTTCACCCACCATAACTTAACAATAACTACAACAACATGCAACTGCTATGGTTCAACCAACCTAAAGACTTCTACGTCGACAACAAATACTATAGTTTCAATCAAAGAACAATAAATACATGCATTTTTCCAAAAGCATAACTTCTATTTAACGTATTACAAATTCCAATCAATCAATGTAAATCTACTTATTTTCCCATAAGCAAGGACCTCCCACCAACATCTTATCAAACACCAATATAATGCAAAACATTTTAAATCTATGCCTACAAAACTCTGCTATGATAGGTGAATATATGCTGCTAAACATCTACAGACAATTTGTATACGGCTATGATAACGAACTAACGCTTAGACATAAGCAAGGTTTCGACCAACTTCCCAAATATAAGTTGGAATTGTCTACTAACGAAGCTAACCATAACCAAAAACATTAACATTCTTCTAAGTTGAATTCTAAAGATTGCTTCAATTGGCTGAGGAGAAATAAACAAGTGTCTAACATGAGATACATAGCAGAAATAGCTGCCAATAGTTTCTAAAATGGAGTGGTTTAAGACACACAAGTCATCATCAGGATTCTCTACCACCCAAAAGCCAAAGAGCAGAAAACAAATTGCTAACTACGGTCTTACTCCACCATTTTCTCAACTCCAAAGAGAAAAAAATAACACTAATACCTATTACATCATACTGCCAGTGCTTGGGGTACAAGGAGTAAAAAAAAAATTAGAAGTTTCTAAAAAATCTAACCTATGAGAGTTCTATCAAAATGGCAACACACCACATTAATACTTTCTTAAAGCGAACCTAACAGTGACTTCTAATAAATATAATTTCTAATTACCTCCGCAAAACGCCATGACACACACCAATACACAGAGAGGTTAAATAAATGCAAAAGATGTGAGAGCCAAGACATGCGTAAGGTCTGATTGAAAATACCATAAGCTAGACATCACAGAAAATAGCGATTTCAAAATGGTATACAATGGATTTGGTGACATGCTTAAAGTCTTCTTAGTGCAGTCTAGAAGGATTGAAATGTTTGCTAAAATGTTTTAATGCACAGAAAGCCGAAAAGAATAGGCATATATAATCAGGCATCCCTTCAGCATTCATCTAAACAGGAGCTAGGAATGAAGGTTTGGGCATCTATTCAGTCGATTGGAAGGTAATACTCTTTTATTAAAATCTAATACTATAGGTAGAAACTCCCACCTACACATGCATACAAGAAGAAAGTGCAGACTTGGCACACTAAAGTTAGACAAAAGGTTCAAGATGCCACCCCACGGACTACAATGATTGCAGGATACAAAATAGGATGCAATGAGTCCCGGGTACATAAGTGATTTCAATGCAAGCACCAACAAAAACCTCTCTTGTGCTAAAAGAGGACACAAATGTTGGTAGGAACATCCATAAAAACACAACAGAATGTGAAATTTTCTTTTTGCAGAAGCTGTGACAAGTGCCAGAATATCAAAGCATATGGGGCCAATTTGGACATTGAGCATGAACTGGTTGACAAAACCTGTAAGAATATCTGCGCTGATCGAGGAACAGGAGCATGATAAAGTCTATGAAATGCTGAGAGGTTTCCTCAAGAGTTACCATCCATGATATGCAATGCATTTAGGATATGCATAAAATGAGTCTGATAAAAGGCTATGTTTTCACAAGATACTAACCGATGCATACAAGACTCAAGAATGAAGTAATACCAATATCAAATGGAGGTCGACGTAATACCAATATCGGATGGAGGTCAACGTCAGGCAACCAGGAATAACTGCCAACTATTTACTTTCAAGAAGGATTAATAAAGTTAGCAAATTTGATATAATTTTTTAAGATAAGTTGTCATAGAGGGTCCATAGCATGCAGAGAGATCTACCAACATACCATACACAGAATGTAATACTAAGAGCACTTACCATTTTGTCCTGGACTTTCTCAGAAAGATTGTATGCAGAAATGAAAAGAATCAGCATGTCCTCAAAACAATCCAATATATTTTCACGAGCTTCCAATAGTCTCCTATTCCTTGTCTTGAGAGTCCTTCACTATCAGAGCAGTTGTGCCACCAGCACTCCAATCCCCCTTACAAAATGGTTCAGCTCCAAAATTAATGCAGACATGCCTTCCTTCCCCAACAACCCACTCCTCTGGAAATATAAAATTTTACTAATAATAGAGATTCCACAACTCAGAGAATTCATATTTGACAGCTCAAGGCATTTATTTCACATATCAAAATTATTCTGCACCAATTATAAATTGATAACCCATAACTCCAAATTAATGACATAAATGCTCTTGGACAATAGATAATTAACTCTAGTCTATTTTAAAATCCAACCAAGGAATCAATCCAAGTTCTAAGCCAAGAAAATATTATCCAATAATCATAAAAGAAGCATTATTATTTAATAATAATTCATTAAAGTATTTTCTAACCACACACAAGAGCATAAATAACACAACTTGACTAAACACCACAACACGGGATTACCAAACCTAGAAGGTGAGGACCAAGCATCACAACATGACTCAAGACTACAAAAAAATACAAGGAACAACCTAGTGGAATAGACCTCACATTATCTCCCATCACTGATACCCATTGGTGTAAGAACCCGCTCAAAGCTGCTATATCAGGTGGAGTCAAAGTTTAGTACTTGCAGCCTACATCCGAGCAATTGGCTATATAAAATCAAACACATATATGTCAACACACACAGAGAGTCAGAGAATCGTAGCGTAGTAGGGTACTCGAAGCGAGTAGTACTACATCGTCTCTGCTCTTGAAACAATATCATAACAGCTTTTATTTGAATTCAACCACCACAATTCAAATGACACATGATGATATTAATTTGCATCATAACTGAAATAATAGTAGTGCCCTCATAAACTCATAACACCTATCTAATTATATCAGTCAAACATAGTTCATCAGAATAAACATAAATCATAACCTACTAATCAACTGTCTCAGAACTGAATCAATGCAATGAATGACTAACAACTGTCTCCGATTGACAGAGAGCAATGCAAAACCACTGCTATCACAAGCCAACGATGAGGGGGCACTACACAATCACCATGAATTTCTCACCCAACACCCACTCTATTGCAAATAAAACAATACCACTCTTGGGTTTAAAAACATTATTCATTCGCTTCTCCAAAATAAAACCCAAGAAGGACATCTGCCTCTTCTTGTAGGTTAGCCTAATTGGGGTATCCATCCTCTATAAAAAGAAGCAAACAATCATCCACACCTTCCAAAGAAGAAACTGCCTTGAATCCCAAACCTAAACACTACTCCAAATATCATTCCCTGCACGCTTCGCTTCCATCATCTCTTTTCTAGGACAAGACTGAATGTCAGTCGAGTGCGTTGGTGCTATCATTAAGCATCACCTCCCAATGTAATTTAGCTTGATGTGAGCTGATGACCAAGTTGGCCAGTGCATCCACTTATGCGTTACCTTTCATGAACACATGGTTAATAACCATGCTCACAAAACTTTCCAATAAATGTAGGGCCTCCAATAATAAAACATTTAATTTCCAATTAGCCAACCCCCCTTCCTCAAAGCATTGATCACAATTAGGGAGTCACCCTCTATCTCCACTTTTGTCACCTTAAGATGACCACACAAATTGAGACCCACAATGAGAGCCTGGATTTCGGCTTCATTGTTTGTTCCATAAGCTAGTTTCTTTGCTGCCTTGCCTAAAATTTCACCTTTGCAATTATGAACCAGACACCCATCACCCAATTCTCCTGGGTTACCCTTTGACTCTCCATCAAAATTCAACTTCACCCATCCCTTCGTCGGTGGCTCCCACTTCGTCTCCTTCCTTTTTCGCAAGGTATCAACACCTCCAACCCTATTAACGGGAGTTTATATAGTATAATATTTTTAATTATAGTAATATTATATTTATATTATTATATTATTATAATATTATTATTATAAGATTATTTTTATATTAATATTATTATTACATTATTATAAATGTTAACCCTGGCTATTATTATTTAAAGCTCTAATAATAATATATAATATAATAATATAAATATTATTATATGATATATAATAATATATAATATAATATAATTATTTATTATATTATATTATATATAATAATATATAATATAATATAATTATATATTATATTATATTATATATTTATAGTAATATTATTAATATAATATTAATTATTATAAACCCTAACTATTTTAAATCATAATTATTATAAACCCTAATTTTACTTATTTTATACCTTAACCCTAATTATCATTTTATAACCCTAACCCTAATGGTCAGTTTAAACCTTAACCCTAATGATCAGTTTACACCCTAACCCTACTGATTTTAAACCATAAGCCTAATTATCATTTTATAATTCCTAATCATAATGATCATTTTAAACCCAAACCCTACTTATTTTAAACCCTAACCCTACTTATTTTAAACCCTAACCATAATTATCATTTTATAACCATAACCCTAATGATCATTTTAAACCCTAACCCTACTTATTTTAAACCCTACCCGTAATTATCATTTTATAACCCTAACCTTAATGGTAATTTTAAACTATAACCCTAATGATCATTTTACACCGTAACCCAACTTTTTTTAAACCCTAACCCTAATTATCATTTTATAACCCTAATCGTAATGATCATTTAAAACCTTAAGCCTACATTTTTTTAAAAGGTGAAAACCACCCTGACATATATTAATAATAAAGTTGAATACATAAGTTTCAAAAGGTTCTTATAGCCAACGTTGAAGCAACTTAACCTGTTTGATTACAAAATATGAAACAAACAAAATTCGATGGCTCTTATATAGACATGACTAATTACAGCTTCATATGAATAAAAGTTTTAAAAAAAACTTAAGAAATAATAATTGTCATCCTCTGACCACTGCATGCGCTTGAAACAATAAAAAAGAAAAACTTAAATAAAGAAGACTACCCTTATTCCCTACATTTTTAAAACTTTGTATAGGGTCAAAAGACTATGTGTTCCTGTTAAGGAGGGGAAAAGGGAGAAGAAACACTTACCTGAGCAACAGAGGATGTGACTGGTAGTTGTTGTAGCAGTGGTTCTATTTCTTCCTCCTATTCTAGTTGCAGGTGCAACTTCCTATGTTTTCTAGGTCTTTCTCCTATTTCTTCCCCTGACTCTTCTTTCTCTGCCATATTTACCACCACTGGTGGTTGCAAAGGAACAACCCTAGAACTCCCAGATGCCGAAGCTATTTGAGTTCCTAAGGTTGATGATGACACTACACCCTTTTGTTTCTCTAAGGTACTGACGGATTGGTGCCATGGGGATGCAGGAGCAACATATGAGGCTTGTCCTATTTCTTACATAATGTGAGGTGACTCTGTTTCCTCTTCTGACTCCTCTTTCTTCCTCTGGATTTTACTTGTATCAGGGCTAGAGACTGGGGAGGGATACCACTCATCCTAGATTGACTCCCATTTTTCATCAGTGTCAATATTTCTAAAAGAATTGTTAATTCTAAAATTTCTTGCCTATACTTCCAATAGGCTTCAATCTTCTCTGGCTTCCAGTCTTGGGCCTTCAAAGTTTTACTTAAACCATCAGTCATTTTTATCTTAGGGTCATACACTTTTTCTTTAACATAAAAATTTTCCCATGGCCTAGGCCCTTCATAAGGCAAATCAACTAGTTCAACATATAGGTCTGGGTTGTCTTCTTTTGGATTTCTCCTATCTTCCTAGAAAGACTGACCCTCATGTACCATTTTAACACAAACCTTGTTTCTAATCCAAGAATCCAGAAAACTGTCTGGTCATACTTCCATTTATCTTCAATGATGAAGAAACCAAGGGTAGCTAGCTTTCTTAGCAAAAGGTGCCTTGCATCTCTAACCTCTAGTGCCATATTTTTCCTGACCCATGGGATGTCATACATCTTCTTTTTCTTTTTCTTGTGGCCAAACTCGTTATCAACCACAGACACCTTTCGGGTCACTTCTAAGAACACGACCCTGGTGGTCAATATTTTAGGTAGCAGCATGGGCTCCTCATTGAAACCATGGACTCTGATTATGGTATTGTGTGCCCCAAAGAAATAATCACAAGGAATTGGGTAGTTGGTCATAAATCCCATTATACCCTATGTCAATCTATGCTCTACGGGATCAGCGCTTAATTGGCAAAAAGCAGGGGCTACAAAAAGTTCCCAAAATTCATAAGGGTTGGATGCCTCAGATAACACACGTGTCCATGCAGACACAGGGATAGTTTTGTTTTGGCCAAAATCTGGGTCATACATGTTTAAATGCATATATAGTGCAAAAAGACTATGGTTATGATATAGCATTAGATGAAATAGATAAGTAAAATACCTGAAAACTCATTTGGACTTGAAATTCACAAGCTGATCAACCATGGAGTGAGCAATTTGCTCCAAAAAATCTAGCTGGTACTCTTGTGATTTGTCTACAGTCTTTAATCTAAAAATGATAGCTATTTGCCAGTTATAGACTGTATTGTCCTCTTTCATCCCAAAAATGAAGACTATCATTGACAGTGCCTCTTGAACACTTTGACTGAATTGTGCCCTCCTAGTGGGCAGTGTAGGCATCTGGGTGTTAGCATCTCCCAATTGCATCTCTAAATTAAGGAACTTGACTTTGTTGTTTACATTTGCCCATGTGTTTTGCATTTTAGCAACAGTTGGAAATGTGGCTGTTCTATCATGTTGCAGGGCTAGCATGTCCCTTATGGCCTTGGGCATAATATGTACCATGAAAGGGCCCTGCTGTATGGTATTCGATGGTGCATGAAATAGCTCTGCACATAATTTAATTAGCTCAGGACACATGTGTACACTCAGAACTAGGAACTGTGCCAATTGCGAGGTCAATATTCTCATACCAAAAGTTTCAGACTGCCCATTTTTTGCATTTTGAATACACCTCTGATGTGCCCCCTCCCAGAGAGTCTTAGTAGTCTTTTGAAGGGTCGTGTCAAAAATGTCATCTGCGTAATCCTTGACTTTTGCTAGGTTGACAGAATACCCTACCTCAAGAACCCTCGTTCTCAGATAGGCTCTCTTTGGTTGCGCGGGCGCTGAAGCATATGATTTCCTGCTCAACAACCTATCAATTGACTCATAAATTTTGAGTCCCTCTTGAGGAGACTGTGCTTCAAACATATCTGTATCTACAGGGAGAATGTGGGAAGCTTGACACAGGAAAGAATGAAACTGTTTAACAAGAATGACACACAGCTACAAGGCGCTTGCTAGGGGCGGACTTGGATGCAACAGTGATTCAAAGCAGAGAGATATAAACAAATGAGAGCTACATTTAGGATTTAACACTAATTCATTGGGGCTTTGTGGAGGTAATCAATGACACATCATATCTTATAAATGGCATTCACGCCAAGAAAGAATTAGTGTATCTGTTTGAAATCCGCATGGGACGGAGTGTTAGATATGTTACGGAAGTGGCCTATCTCTTCTGAAAAGTGTGTACCTCCGGGGTATTTGGGGATCAGTGAACAACCTTAATAAATGCGAGACCAAAAAGAGAAGGGGCTTTGCGCAGCCGACACATGTTCACCAAACACTTATTGAAAGGGAAAGCAGGAATGGAAAGCAGGAAAAATAGGAAAGCAAGGAAAGAACAGAAACTAACTAACTATGATACATAAGAGCCCCTGCTTAATTGAAATGTTTCAGATAGATCCCATTTACAGGAATTTCTTTAGGTTTCCCATCCATGGTCTCTAGTTCAAATGAATTTTTTTGCTTACATGAATGAATTTTGTAAGGACCAGTCCACAGTGATTCAAATTTGTTGTGTCAACCTGGCTTAGCTGCTCTCTCATCCCATTTCAAAACCAATGTACCAACCTCAAAAATGGGATTTGAAGTCTTCTTATCAAAATAGTCTTTAACCATTTTTTGATGTTTCATCAGTGACTCATGTCGCTTTTCTCTTTTCTCTTGCACTTCCAACAGCTCAGCCAGTCTGACTTGCATGGGGCCATTTTCTTCAATCTCTATCTGTTTCAACAATTGCAAAGCAGGGATCTCTAAGCTTAGTGGCATTACTGCTAGTTTACCATAAACTAATTCATAGGGAGACATCTTAGTCACTTGCTTTGGTGTGATCCTGTTAGCCCATTGTACTGTATTAAGTAGTTTATGCCACTCTTTGTGATAATTGGTCCCTATCCTCTTGATGAGTCTGATTAGGTTCTTGTTAGTGGATTTTGCCAGACCATTACCTTGAGGGTAATAATTTGAAGAAGTCTTTAAATAAATCCCATTCCTTAATGCAAACTCAGATAATTTGGTTCCCAAAAATGCCTTACCATTATCTGATATAATAGTACAAGGAGGCCCAAACCAAACAGTTATGCCTTCTAGAAACTCTAGTATAGTCTTTTTTGTTGCCTCTTTGAGTGGTACTGCTTCACTCCACCTGGTAAAGTAATCTATTGTTGTGATGATCCATTTGTGTCCCATACTTGACACTGGATTGATAATACCAATAAAATCTAGACCCCATTGAGCAAAGGGTTCGTCCACAACTATGGGGCTTAGAGGCATTGCTGCATTTCTCCTTTTGCCTCTGTAAAACTAACAAGCTTGGCATTCTTTAACCAGCTGATAGCAATCTGAAAACAAAGTGGGCCAGAAATATCCTACTTGAGTCACTTTGATTGCAGTGGTCCTTGCTGAAAAGTGTTGACCTGAGGCTCCATGGTGTAATTCATGTAGTATTCTTTGGGCTTCATCTTTCTCTATACATCTTAAAAGTACACCATCAACATTTCTTCTAAATAGAATATGGTCAATTAGTACAAAATGGGCCCCTTGCTGCCTATAGTATCTTCTCTTATCATGGGAGAGCTCATTTGGGAAAATCCCATGCTTCATAAATTGTATTCTATTTTTTACCTAGGAGTCTTGATCAATCTCTTGGATTTTCAATACATTTTCACTTTCTGTTTCTTGTGTCATTATTTTTTCCATGTCTTGAGTCATATATTGGCACAACCCTTTGCCTCTGACTAACTTGGTGGGTCTTACTTCTACATCATATTCTAGAATTTTTGTGATCCAATTGGTTCTTTTCTCAGTGATCTCACCCTCCATAATATACTCTCTTACACTAGGATGAGCCACTAATATCAGAATCTTATTTCTTGTTACCAAATGTTTGAATTTCTTAAGGGGCTTTACCATGGCATATGCTTGCTTCTCCATAAAATTGTATCTAGCCTCATATTCCCTAAGAGTCCTCGAGAAAAAGGCTCTTGGGTGTTCTCCTTCTTGCTGATCATCCTTCTGAGTTAAAATAGCAGTCACACTAAATTCTCCCCCATACACATACATTATGAAAGATTTAGAAAAGTCTGGGTTTCTAAGTACTGGGGCTATTGAAATAGCTTTCTTGACTTCCTCAAAAGCCTATATTCCTTTTGTAGTCCATTTGAAAACTATATATTTTTTAAGCAACAGTGTCATTGGTCTAATTAGACCTGCAAAATCAGATATGAATCAGCTAACAAAGTTGATTTTCCCTAGAAAGGATTGAACCGCTTTCTTATTAACTGGCAGAGATAGGTTCATTATGGCAGTGACTCTTTCTGGATCAATAGAAATCCCTTCCTTTGACACTATATGCCCTAAAAGTTTACCCTAAGGTACAACAAAGATACATTTCTTGGGATTCAGAGATATTCCAAACTCTTGACATTTCTTAAAAATAGCTTCTAAATGGTCAAAATGAGGTATAGCATTTTTGGAAAAAATAGTGAGGCCATCTAGATAGATCAGAATGATTTTATTTATAAGTTCCCCAAATGCTACATCCATTGCTCACTGAAAGGTAGCTCCAGCATTTGAAAGACCAAAATGCATCTTTCCATATGCAAAGGTTCCCCACTTTGTAGTGAATGCAGTCTTATGCTGGTCTTCATCTGCTAACCAAATCTGATTTTATCTACAGAAACCATCCAGCAAGGAAAACCTTTCTGACCTAGCCACAGTCTGTAGGATCTATTCCATAGAGAGTAGGGAATAATGATCTTTCAAAGATGCTCTATTCAAATCCCTGAAATCTACACAAAGTCTTATGCCACCATTCTTCTTTCTTATTGGCACTAGGTTTGACACCCAGGTTGAGTGCTTAATTGGAAAAATAATCTTTGATTCTAGGAGCTTTTGCAGCTCATATACCATTAAAGGTTCAATTCCAGGGTTCACTGGCCTTTGCTTATGTCTGACTGGTTTAGATCCTTCAGTAAGCTCTATGGTGTGTTGGATGATATCTCTATTATAGCCATGCAGGTCTTCATAGGTCCAAGTAATCACCCTATCATATTTTTCACACAAATCAATCAACCTTTCCCTTTCTTACTGGGTTGTAGAATTTCCAATTTTTAATCTTCTTCCTTCACTGACTTGGATTTTAGAATAATCTTCCTTATTTGCCTGAAACCTCCTTTTCTCTAGGCTTACATCCTCTGGGTCAAACAAGTTTTCTAAAGTAATCAGTCCTTTAGGGAGTTTATTTGACTTCAGCTGGATAATTTGGTCACCATATGCTTCTTCAATTTTGGGATGTAATTGATTAGAAAATTCACCTAATTGTTGTAAGAATGAGAGTACTTGGATATCATTATCCAAAACTTGCCAATTTTGGTCAGTATCTAGAATAGTTAGTCTCACTATAACTTTGACTGACTCATTATTAACTAACAGGTCGCTTGCTGGGTCAAACTGTGAACTAATCTGTGCCATTCTATCTACCTCAGAATTTTGGGCTCTGGGAACTACATCAATATTGAAAGCCTCAAAACCATCTATCAGGTCCCAAATTCTGTGCCTATAGGATTTCATTCTTACATTTTTGGCTATTGCTTTCTCTCTAATTTGTTTTGCTATCAGTTATGAATCTCCTTTTACTATCAAATTCTTTACTCCCTTTTTCTTTGCCAACATGAGCCCATGCACCAATGATTCATATTCAACATCATTATTTGTATAGGTAAACTGAAAGGGAATGGCTCTTAGAATTTTCTCATCATCTGGGGCAGTAAGGCAAACTCCTACTCCAGCACCATTTTTACTCCTAGCTCCATCAAAATTTAGGGTCCAGATTTCTGAGTCTTTTTCAGATTCTTAACTCTGTGATGCTTCTTTCCTTAAAACGTTAGGGATCTCTTGGTCTTCTTCAAATATGACATAAGTTCCTAGACCTGTAAAGTCATAATTTCCATAGGGATCACTCTGCATCATAGTCAATAACTGATTATTCTCTTTTTCCTATTGGTCATGTTCAGTTCAGTCACCCAACTATTCAACAAAGATTCTCTCCTTTTTATTCAGCATAGCATGGGATGCTTTTAATTTTGGGGTTGGCTCATTTGTGATATGGTCTTTTGATAATGACTCATACAGTATTTTTATCTTTGTCCCATATTTGGTTCTCAGGATGAGGTGTGACCAATCTAGTGACATGTAACCTCCTATTTTGGCTGTGAAATCTCTGGATAAGCATAAACCAAATACAGGGGGAATATCTATGACTACCACATCCTGGTTGACAATTATATTGGGGCAAGTATATAGTTGTAGTGGAAGTTGTTTGATTTTTCCTATTGTTTAAACAGATTTCCCATCCAACTGCATGACCCCTCTTGTAAGTGGTTCATATTTTATTTTTAAAGCATCTGCTATCTGCTTTGGCATTACTGTAGTACTGACCCTAGAGTCTATCATTGCATTTTGCAGTAGTTTCTTCCCAACTATTAGAGTTAAATAAAAGGGATCTGGTTTAGATTTACCTACCCTGGGTGCATTGTTCAACAGAGCTATTGTCTGCAGAGGTACAATATCTTTGAGCTGAAGCTTCCCTTTATCAGTAGCTCCTTCTTTAGTACCAATGTGTTTAGGGGTTTCTTGGCCTTGCAGAGCCTCCTGCAATAGTGTCCTCTTCTCAGGAATAGCTAACATATCCCAAATTGATACATGTGTTGGAGTTCTTTTCAGCTAGTCCACCACATTCACAGGTCCTAATGCTTGGGTCTTTGAATAGTAAGGGTACCTTATCTTTTCTAGAACTTGTCTTGAGGCTACTTGATTCTATGCAGGCTGAGGTATTTCTTGTCTAGAGACTGTGTTCTGATGATTTTGAAATGGAGGAGCTCCCATGATCTCATTATTAGTGACTTTAGGCTACTCCATCATTCTCCTCTTTGATCTGGTATAATAGTCTGACTGCACTAGTGGTTTCTTCGAAGTAGATGCTTCATTCAAAAACACTGAATATTCCTCTTCAATCCATGAAAAAAGAGCATGTTCAGGAGCTATTTCCTCTTCCTATTGTATGGACATCCCTTGCATCTAGGCCACCATGACTGCATTTTGTACACCAGGAGACTGATATGGTGGAGTGTTAGAAGTTGCAAATTGTCCTTCCAACCCTCTCCGTTCTGCTATCTTTTGCTATAAATTTCCTCTGGGATAGTCTTTGGGCATATGGGCATTGTTGCAGGAAAAGCTCCAAGCATTTGATCCATCTGCAAAATTATTTTGTCTGGGAACGATTTCCCTGTTGGGATTAGGAGGAATAGTTTGTAAAGGTGTAGGGACTGTAACCAACTAGTTTGAAGGTTGAGGATTAGCTTGCCTTTGAGGGCCTTGATATTGATTTGGCTGAAAGGGAGGTCTATTTCCTTGGTAACCTTGATAAGGGGGCTTTGGATAAGGATTTTGTTGCCTCTTTAGATTGATTATCTCATTTGAGAAGGTCCCTAAAATATTCTTGACATCATCCATTTCAGATGGTTGAATAGGGGTAGTTACCTTAGTAGGTTGCTAAGGAAATGAATACATAGACACAGGTGGAGCTGTAACATTAGGAACTTCTTGTGGCAAAGGCAAGGTAATTTTTGGAAACATGGGCATAGGAGGCCTTGGGGGCAATTTTCCAGCATCTATTAAGTTATTTTCAGCCTTGACTACCAACTCATATGCTTCTAGTAGTGTCTGACCTCTAAGAGATTGAATCATCACTGATATATCTGAGTTTAAAGCCTTAAGGTAAAACATAATAGCCATACCTGGTAATGGTCTTGCTACAGCAGAAATTCTCTCCCAAGTCTTTTGAAATCTTGAGTTGAAATCAGTCATGGCCTCTTGTGGTGCTCTTTTGATAATAATCAATTGTTGCAGCAAGGAAGATTTATCACCCTTTTCTTTAAATCTTGCAAAGAAGTGTCCCCAAGATGATCCCATGTAGATATTGTGTTTGGAGTGAGAGATCTATACCAATCCAAAGCCTTCCCTTTGAAAGAGGTTGCTAACAATATTATGGCCACATTTTGTTGAGTGATAACATGTACTATACATACTTTAGATACATCCTGCAGATGCTCTTCAGGTGTCTTAAAATCTTCTCCACTGAGCTTAGGTAGAGCCTTCAGAGCATTGGCTGGAATAGCATCCCAAGTTGCTGGTGGTACTGGGAGAATTAAAGGACTGCTAGTGTTCCAATTTGCATAGTTCCTTGGGACTACAGGTGCTCTCATATTTTCTCTTTGTGCCGCTGCAAATTGATTCACTCTTCTCCTTGGAGTAACTACTAATGGTGGCAAAAGAATGCTGGATTAGCAGTAGACTGAGCTCTTGTTGTAGGTCCACAGCTCTGGCTCCTTGTGGCTCTCTAGCTCATATGATCTTGACAAAAACTTCAAGAAAGGTCCCACCGGGTGTGCCAAAAACTGTTGATGTATAAAATTGTGCAGGTTCCAACACCAACATGGGAAGTTTCAAGAATGTGGAACTTGCTACTTGAAACAACCTCCAGATTTTAAAGAAGCTGGCTCTTCTCTATTTTAAAAGGGTTTTGAAGAAAAGGGTAGAAGCTAACAGGATTACAGATACAATCTAAGCAAATCTAACTATGGTGATGCACCTGAATGAAAGTATTTCATTCAATTTAAGTACAGTGAAACTATCCTCAAGATTCAGTGATATTAAAGAGTAGATACTGCATGATTAACATAAAGAGATGCAATGAATATAATCAAAGGCTCACAATTAGACACTTTGCAATGACACAGATAATATCAACTAAGGCACAAAATAGAGTTCTTCTCATTAATTTTCTAGCAACATAAAAGGCACAGATACATGCACAGGTACATTAACTTTCTAATCCAGAATAACAAAATAAAGGCAAAATGATATCAACTGGTCACAATAAAGTCTCTAACTTCTCTTTTAGATTCTGACAAACTTATCATAATTCTAACTCTCTGTGTATCTCTATATGTCTAAAAAACTATCTTGATCTATTACAAATGTTACATATTTATAGCTTAAAGATCTGACTCTAGATTGTCTGTAACAACCAAATCCCAACAACCCAACGGAACTGAAGATAACTGGAAGTCTCTGGTGGTTACGATCTTCAAATTTGCAATAGTCTTTCCTTTCCTACAAGCTCATTGGCTGGGGCAAAATATATGTGGCACACCTCCTTCATTAAGACACAGACACTTGGCGAGACCTGCGTACTTGAAACTTGAGGCATACTGTGACAGATGGTAGCATCAACAGCAAAATGAGAAACTCCTTTGTTTCTCAGGAATGAACAGGAAAATGACACTTGTTGCACATTGCAACATTTAGAAACATATACATGTCTTCCTCCGCAAAACCCACAAAACTGTGTCTTTATATTCAGGTGGCCTCCGCTGTTGACAATTGTTGCAACCCACATCACTTAAGAAACAAACATATTAATAATGGGACACACAGCATCAGCGCTCACTAGCCTTCAAAGGGAGGAAACAGGGACAGGTGGCATCTTCCGCGCGCATAATAACTAACACGTGGCGGCACCCGCATTACTGCTAGAAACATTATAAACTTTTGAAACTCCCATGGAAGCTGACACTTGGTGGGTTCTGCATCACTTAGAAACTTTAAGTTCCTCACCTAAAAGGGTCATAAACAAAACTTCTTTACCTCCGCATCCACCACGTGGCATTCTCTGCGCTCTTGAAACTTATAATCACTGTGGCCCACCATCCTTTATTACCAACACTAACATGATGTAGAAGAAAACACGCGGCGACCTCCACATCACTTAAAAGGGACACATGGCATGCTCCGCACAAAACTTGAGACTTTAGGGACTGCCTCCGCTTATGACATGTGGTGACCTCCGTAGGAAAGCAAAACTTATAACATATGAAACAATTTACTACATGGCATGCTCCGTACAAAAATTATAATTAGAAACGAATGCTGCGGCTTTAACTGGGGCTCAACACTTGGTGGCTTTCGCATAAAGCATTAGAAACCCATGCAGTAATATTTGAAACTCCCATAGAAACAAAAAGGAAACCCGCGGATGAGCTGCGACTGAAACAAAATGTAGAGTATTTGACACTCTACAATGTGCATGTAACAACTTGAATGATGGAATGACCTGATGCACTTGGAATCTGATAGAGTACTTGAACTTTAAAACAACAAGAAACTATTCCTCAATTGGGTAAATGTGAGTCTAATAATTTGTGATGTCCCTTAACAAATCTGATACTAAGCTAATTAGAAAGAGTTTCTTATTGATGATGTTGTAAGTATGTACCTAATCAGTGTTGTCTTTGATGTCAACATATTCTTGTTGTCATTGGTGTCAACTGTATCTTTTTCTATTACTTGTTTAGAAGACTTGTGTGTTGAGGATATTGAGAGAATCAACCTCTTTGGAAGAAACAAGTGAGTTACAGAGAAGTGTAGTATAGACAGTGAGTTGTATGCTGAAGAATAGTTTGGTAAACTGCTCTGCATTTACTTTTTCTTGAAGATCATGGTCTATGGATTGGAAGTAAGTTAGGGGTATGTCTGAGGATACTACATTCCAGGTTTGAGCCATCTACATGAAGATCTGAGTGAGTTGTGTCCACTAGAGGGAAAACTACTTTTTTTGTAAGTTTAGTTGAGACAAGAAGACAGTATTTGGCTCCACATTCCTCTACAATAAAGCATTTGGCTCTGCGGTTCTAGAGGGAAGTCTGGGATGATGATAAGTGCCTACAGTTGCAATGGTTCATGGTTTGGTGTTCTGCAAGCTATCTTTCTTTTATTACAGTTGAAGTTCATGTGTTCCAGTGAGAAGATTCCTATGGATAAAATGGTTGAGGTTCATGCAATTGCTCCTGATGATTATAGCGTGCTTGTGGATGTCTCCTAATCATGTTCCTATCTGGACTTTGGTCTACATTAAGAAATTGACATAGTGTGTGAATATTGTTCCCAGATAATGTAGCGTGTAACCAGTCTTGGCCGACCTGGTTGATCCCAGTGATTGCGGAGGTCTTTGGAAGATTGTGGAAGCGTGTTGTGGCATGGAAGATCATGTTTGAGTCCCAGCTAAGGCATGGTGTTATCCACATTTCATTCCCTTTGCATAATGTTGCAATAGGTCATGACCTATTTTGTAAATGTTTGTAATACCAACCTTGGAGGTTGTTCCAATGGTTGATGATTGTGATTCTGACCTTGATAATCATTCCAAGGTTGATGTAGTGTATTAATACATGTAGCTGAGTCATGGAAAAGGTGTCCTTGAGGGGAAATAATAATATATTAAGAAAGGTCCAAAGGCAGAGCAGAGAAGAGGCAGAGGAAAGAAGAGGAAGAGCAGATTAGAGGAAGAGCAGAGAAGAGGAAGAGAAGAGATGAGGAATTGTTCATTCACAATACAGAAAAGTGTTCATCGTGATAGTGAATCTGGCAGTAAGCCACCTCAGGGTTTAACAACCCTTGTTATAATCTTGCTAGGTTTAGGGTTAAGGCAGTGAGCCTGCTAGACCTAGTTGTTCTTCATGGCTGTAAGCCAGTATGTTTAGGCCCGTGGAGTGACCAAGACTGAACATCACTACTTCAAGAATGTAATATATATTGAGAGTTAATCCTCTCCGTGGTTTTTCCTAACCTTGGGGTTTTCCATGTAAATCTGGTGTCTCTTGTGTTTGATGTTGTATCTGTGGTTAAATTTCTGATTTCATGCTCTCATAGTTAAATCATAATAATTGTGGATAAGTGATGAATGTTTAAATTGTAGAAAGTGTTTACATTTTGTTACAACTAATTCACCCCCCTCTTAGTTGTCTAGCGCATATCAACAATTGGTATTAGAGCCAATTTCCTCTGAAGAAAGTTTAACAACTTGAGGAAGATCCAAAATGTCTTACAAGAAGGAAGCGCTGCATTTTGATGGAATGAATTATGTTCTCTAGAAGGTTCGGATGAAAATCCATCTTCTTTCTCTTGGTGTCAAAGTTTGGAAAGCTGCAGAAACAAAATACACCATACCTCAAAATGGTCTGATGACTAAAGATGAAATCAAAGAATATGAGATAGATATCAAGGCAAGGGATGCTCTTCTAAGCTCTTTAACCGACTCAATATCGACGAAAGTGGTGGATCTTGAAATCGCAAATAAGGTATGGGAAAAGTTAAAAAAACTGTATGAAGGAAGCTAAGTTGCAAAGTCTAAAAGTGAAATATGAAGGCTTGAAGATGAATAATGATGAAAACATATCATCTTTTATGTAAAGAGTTGATGAACTTGTTATAGGGATAAAAGCCATAGACTGAACTCTTGAAGAAAAGGAAATTGTTTTGAAAATTCTCAAATCTTTGCCCAAGTCCTATTGTCACAAAGTAGCTTTGATTGAAGAATTCATGCAAGTAAAAACCATTGGTAGGGATCAGTTGCTTGGTAAGCTTACTTCTTTTGAAATGAGGGAGTTAGATGATGCTTTGCCAAAAATTGAGACCGCCTTCAAAGCCAGTACTCTTGAAAGTGCTTTCAGATCAGAAAAGTATAAGGTAGAATCTGATGATGAGTTAGATGAAGTTGAAGCCAACTTTGTGGACAGACTACAAAGATGATCCGGTAAGTTTAAGGGTAAAATTCCTTTCAAATATTTTTCTTGTGGTAAAGTAGGTCATGCTTCTTCCAGATGTCCTGAAAGAATTGAAAGTAATAGAAGAAGATATGAGAACAGGCCTAGGACCCAAAACAAGTGTTATTATGTTGAAGATTTTGATGATGATGAAGGAGTATCAAATAATGGTGAACTAGATAATGCTAGTCCCTCTGTAAGTGAATGCTTGTTCATTCTATTAAGGAAGATCTTGTGTCTACTGATTCTTCTAGCTGTATGAAGGAAGAAAAACTAGTGAAAAGTTGTTTGGCTGCTCAGGTTATTAAGGACAAGGATGAATGGGTTATTTATAGTGGTTTCTCTCACCATACGACTAGTGACAAAAGTAAGTTTGTGAGTTTGGAAAGATATGATGGTGGACTGGTTAGGTTTGGTGATGATATAGCTGGTAGGATTTGTGAGAAAGGATCTATTTCTTTTGATGGCAAGCATAATACTAAAGATGTCTTGTATGTGAAAGGACTAAAGCACAATCTTCTGAGTGCAGGCCAGATGTGTAACAAGGGCTATGACTTAAGCTTCAAGGAAAATGGATGCAAGATCTTGGAAAGCTCTGAAATAGTCATTGCAACTGGTAAGAAGACCAGAGGTAATATCTACACTTGAAAGGAACTGAGAACTATTGTTTGTTGACTGAGATTAATGAGAGTTGGTTATGGCGTAGAAGGTTGTGTCACATAGTTTTTGATAATATTATGAAGATAAGTACTGCATAGATTGTTAGAGATTTGCCTAAGCTTGTGAAGCTTGCTAATCCAATTTGCAAGGAGTGTCAATTTGGGAAACAGACAAGAACAAGTTTCAAAAGCAAGGACCAATCAGTTGGAGGACTACTTGAGCTAGTCCATACGGATTTATGTGGACCTACCAAAGTAATAAGTTTGCAAGGAGACAGGTATTTCATGCTGCTCATTGATGATTATTCTAGAATGACTTGGGTCACCTTTTTGAAAGAGAAAGCTGAAGCTCAAGATAAATTTAAGACATTTAAGGTAATGGTTGAAAATGAGATGGATTTGAAAATCAAATGCTTGAGGTCTGACAGAGGAGGAGAGTTCACATCAAATGAATTCAATTTCTTTTGTGAAGAACATGGAATAAAGAGACAACTATCTGCGCTTAGAACTCCACAACAAAATGGAGTTGTTGAAAGGAAAAACAAAACAGTTCAAGAAGTTGCTAGAACCATGATGAAGGAAGCTCATCTTTTGGAGGCATATTGGAGAGAGACAATTCACACTGCACTATATATCCTAAACAAAGTTCAAGTAAGAGGTAACAGTTCAAAAACTTCCTATGAATTGTTGTATGGTAGAATTCCTATTGTGAAATATTTCAAAGTTTTTGGTAGCAGATGTTATATCAAAAGAGAAGAAGATTTAGGCAAGTTTTATGCTAGATGTGATGAAGGAATCTTCCTTGGCTATTCCACCAAGAGTAAAGCCTACTAGTGCTATAATGAGAGGCTAAATAAGATCATTGATAGTGCAAATGTTAAAGTTGATGAATGTAGGGAAAGGTCTTCAAAATCAAGCGGATATGATTCAGATGATCCAGATGTTTCAGAAGTGGTGCAACATGAAGACAACACATATGAAGAAGAACAAGCTCCGGTAAGTGCTACCAAAAGTCTAAGATATGTAAGAATCAATCATTCTAAAAATCAAATCATAGGAGATAAGAACAAAGGGATCTTAACTAGAAGAAAAGCTATAGAGGAACAAGTAAATTTCTATCTAATTTCTAAAATTGAACCTAAAACTATGGATGAGGCTTGCAAAGATGAGAATTGGATAAAGGCTATGGAAGAAGAATTGGTGCAGATAGAGAAGAATCATACTTGGGATCTTGTTCCCAGACCAGCAGATAAAAATGTAATTGGTTCAAAGTGGGTCTTCATAAACAAAATGAATGAGAATGGTGAAGTGGTAAGAAATTAAGTGAGGTTGGTATGCAAAGGATACACTTAAGTTGAAGGAATAGACTTTGAAGAAACGTTTCCTTTAGTGGAAAGGATTGAAGCAATAAGGATGTTTCTAGCTTTTACAGCATACAAAATTTTTAAGGTTTATCAAATGGATGTGAAGTCTATCTTCTTAAATGGAGAGTTGGAAGAGGAAGTCTATATTGAACAATCGGAAGGATTTTAGTCATCAAAACAAGGGGAATTGGCATGCAGATTGAAGAAAGCATTGTATGGATTAAAACAAGATCCTAGGGCATGGTATATATGGTTGGATAGGTACCTGATACAGATAGGGTTCAGTAGAGGTACTACAGATAGTAACCTATACTTCAAGATCAATGATGAACAAACCCTGATTGTTACAGTTTTTGTTGAAGATATTATTTTCGGAGGTAATGAAGGTATGTGCTTAGTTTTTGCTATAGAAATGCAAAGTGAATATGAGATGTCTATGTTTGGAGAGATGAACTTGTTTTTAGGTCTATAAATTAGTCAATCAAATAAGGGTATCTTCATTTCTCAGTCTAAGTATGTGAAAGAGTTGTTAAAGAAATTTGGGATGGAAGAATCTAAGCCAGTATGCACACCTATGATAACTAGTTGTAAGTTGAGCAAAGATGATAACTCACCCATGGAAGATCATAAAAAGTATAGATCTATGATTGGGGGTTACTTTATCTGACTCAAACTAGACCTGACATAATGCATACAGTGTGTCTTGTGGAAAGATTTCAGGCAGAACCCAAGGAATCACATGTGATGGCAGTAAAAATAATTCTGAGATATTTAAATGGCACAATAGATTATGGTTTGTGGTACCCTAAGGATTGTGACTTTACTCTTAGTGCATATACTGATGTAGATTGGGCTAGAGACATGGATGATAGTAAAAGTACAAGTGGAGGTGTATTCTTCTTTGGAAAAAGACTAGTATCTTGGTTGAGCAAGAAACATGATTCAATATCCCTATCTACTGTAGAGGGAGAATACATTGCAGTAGCATGCAGTTGCACTCAAGTGTTATGGATGAAGCAAATTTTGAAGGACATCAAAGTTGTTTATGAAGATCCCATTTCAATCTTTTGTGATAACACAAGTGCCATTAACATATTAAAAAATCTAGTGACACATTCAAGGACAAAGTACATATCCATCATATATCATTTCCTGAGAGAAAAAGTGGCAGAGAATGAAGTCAAGTTGGAGTATGTTTCTACTAAGGATCAGATTATAGACATTTTTACAAAGCCTTTGCCTAAGGATACTTTTAAGTAGCTCAGATAAAAGTTAGGGGTCATCACCCCTCCTACTCTAAACTAAGATGCACAATAGTGCATCAGTTTAGAGGTGCTCAAAGGTCTGGATTGATGCTTTTGGAGGGGAGTAGTCAAAGAGTTCAAAAGAGAGATTTGATTAGAGCAGATGAGTGCAAGTATGTACCCTTTGCCATTGATGTCAAACGGGGAGAGAAGTCATATGAAAACTTAGAGTGTAGATGTGTAAGAGAAAGGGGGAGAATTTTGGAGAAAGAAAAGAGTGCAGGTGTGTAAAGAGAAAGGGGGAGAATCTTGTCTTTATGGTTGTTGCAGTTTTTCACATCATATGTTGCCATCAATGACAAAGGGGGAGATTGTTGCAAGTATGTGCCTAATTGGTGTTGTCATTGATGTCAACATATTCTTGTTGTCATTGGTGTCAACTATATCTTGTTCTATTACTTGTTTAGAAGACTTGTATGTTGAGGATATTGAGAAAATTAGCCTCTCTGGAAGAAACAAGTGAGTTACAGAGAAGTGCAGTATAGACAGTGAGTTGCATGCTGAAGAATAGTCCAGTAAACTGCTCCGCATTTACTTCTACTTGAAGATCATGGTCTGCGAATTGGAAGTAAGTTAGAGGTATGTATAAGGATACTACATTCTAGGTTTGAGCCATCTGTATGAAGATCGGAGTGAGTTGTGTTCACCAGAAGGAAACCTACTTTTTCTGTAAGTTCAGTTGAGATTGGAAGATAGTATTTGGTTCCGTATTCCTCCGTAATATAGTATTTGGCTCTACGGTTCTAGAGGGAAGTCTGGGATGATGATAAGTGCTTATAGTTCCAATGGTTCATGGTTTGGTGGTCCTCAAGCTATCTTTCTTCTATGATAGTTGAAGTTCATGTGTTTCGGTGAGAAGATTCCTATGGATAAAGTGGTTGAGGTTCGTGTGGTTGCTCCTGATGATTATAACATGCTTGTGGTTGTCTCCTAATCATGTTCCTATATGGACTTTGGCCTGCATTAATAAATTGAGATGGTGTGTGAAGATTGTTCCCAGATAATGTAGTGTGTAACCAGTCTTGGCTGACTTGGTTGATCCTAGTGATTGCAGAGATCTCTAGAAGATTGTGGAAGTGTGTTGTGGCATGGAAGATCATGTTTGAGTCCCAGAGAAGGCATGGTGTGATCCAAATTTCATTCCCTTTGCATAATGTTATAATAGGTTATGACCTATTTTGTAAATGTTTGTAATACTAACCTTGGAGGTTGTTCCAATGGTTGATGATTGTGATGCCAACCTTGACAATCATTCCAAGGTTGATGCAGTGTATTAATACTTGTAGCGAGTCATGGAAAAGGTATCCTTGAGTGGAAATGATAATATATTAAGAAAGGTCCAAAGGCAAAGCAGAGAAGAGCCAGAGGAAAGAAGAGGAAGAGTAGAGCAGAGGAAGAGTAGAGCTGAGGAATTGTTCATTCACAATATAGAAAAGTGTTGATCATGACAGTGAATCTGGAAGTAAGCCACCAGTAGGGTTTAGCAGCCCTCAGGGTTTAACAACCCTTATTGTAATCTTGCTAGGTTTAGGGTTGAGGTAGTGAGCCTGCTAGACCTAGTTGTTCTTCATGGCTGTAAGCCAGTATGTTTAGGCTCGTGGAATGACCAAGCCTGGACATCACCATTTCAAGATTGCAATATATATTAAGAGTTAATCCTCTCCGTGGTTTTTCCCCACCTTGGGGTTTTCCACGTAAATCTAGTGTTTCTTGTGTTTGATGTTGTATCTATGGTTAAATTTTTGATTTCATGCTCTCATTGTTAAATAATAATAATTGTGGATAAGTGATGAATGTTTAAATTGCAAAAAGTGTTTAAGTTTTGTGACAACTGATTCACCCCCCTCTCAGTTGTCTGACGCATATCAACAGATGATTACTATTGGCCTAATAGTGACCATCCAAATACATCAAGAAAGGTAAAGATCTCAAAGCTCATAGTATAGAGCAACTGACAAAACACAAAAATATCCTATCTCTATTTGTAGATTATAAAATTTAACATCTAAGAGAATTGTCACCTTAGATTCATAGAGGAAGTTAAAATACTCAGCATAATTTTCAAATTTTATTTCAGTGGTCCTTGGTCTATTTACATTAATTCTTTTAACCATATTCTCCCTCAACCAATAAAAGACACTCAATTCTTCTATACGAAGGACATTCCATGCAAGATTCCAGTGATACTTGGACAACCAAGTCTGTAGTACCCCTCCATTCTCACCGTGGAGGTGTAGGTGGTGGGGTTTGGAACTTGGGGTTGTAAGGCATAGTCCTTGTGGCCATCTTCATTAAAGTGCTTTCTTTTGAATTGTAGTTATTTTATTCTTTGGTCTTGGAATTTAGACCTTGCTGTCTGCACAAGATAAAGGCACCAATCTGCTACATGTTCAATCTGCCATCATACTATCTGCTATGTTCAAGTGCTTTCTTTTAGTATTGCACGATCTCATTGATTTGACAATAAAATTGCTCATAAGCTATCCTAAGCATAATCTAAGATGAGATATGTATTGTTGGTCTTTCTCCCTTTATGTATGGAGCTGATATTTAAGGTTAAGTATCATTAGGGTTAATAAGAACACATCTTATGCATTTTATATGATTGCATTTTTGCTTTATGGAGGTGTAAAGTGTTGGTTTGGGAAAGCCAACATATAAGTGCTTAGTGACAGTCAAAATTGGAGTTCTTTTATGCATTGAGCATGGTATGTATCAAGGCTCAGTGTCTCATCATTTCTCCCTAATTTTCCTAAAGAACACCCTAGGGAATTTCCCCCTAGGCTTAGCAAAGCCTGAACTAGGAATTACTCATCCTTATTACTCGGTCTATCGTTGTTCTTGTCCAATCATAAGTTGCAAGTTATCTAACCTAAGTTGGCACCCCTGGCACTTGAGTATAGTTTGTCTTTAGGGATTTGGGGTCCCATAACTTTGAGAGATAACAAATGGTGTTGTTTCTAGGGAAGATTTGAAGATATTCATCACTCAAGTTGTTCTTCTTCTATTCGTATCAACATTTGGTTGAAGTTATTGATCACTACAAAGATTGATTTCTTTTCCAAGTGGAGACCGGTGACTCTACTGATTTGAACCCAATCAAAAAAATCAAAGAAAAGGCTTGAAGATGGAGAGAAAAAGTAGGAGGCCATATGGAAAGCTAAAAACACTAGTCTGCTTAGTCTTGCCCACAAGAATAAGGTGGTACTTCTAATAAGGATAAAGTATTTGTTGACTCAAGGGATCAATAAGAAAATAAGCATATAAGGAAGAATATGGACGATCCCGTTAAAGGCAGCGATCATGGAAATAAGGCAACCATGACCATGAGATATAAACAAATAGCGATTCAAACTAATAAAGGGGCACTGGTTATATTTAATTGGCAATAACTAAATATAGTGATACTTGGAGAGGCAATCGATGATAAGGAGTCTCCGGTGTTGAGATAACTAACTATTGTGTCTTATATAAACTCAATAGACAATCACCACCACTGTTAGGTCAGCTCTGAATAATTATGAAGGGTGCCGATTATTGATGAAAGGTCATCGATCTCCTTATAAAAGGATCGGGGGACTTCACTTAATGGGGGGATTGAAGCACATCAGCATCATTGGATCACATGGGATAATCAACAACCAATGGCCTTAACATGTACGTAGCAGAGCAAGGATCAGGTTATGTGGTATTGCTGATACACAAGTTTCCAGAATCGTGGTATTTATGGAGACATTAGATAATAGAATTAACAATGGCATGGTACCACACAGTGGCCTCTGACATGAGGGGTTATGGAGACACCGATATTCCTCTCAGTTAGTGCAATTACTCTTTTATGCATCTCGTGGGGGACCTAATCGGCTTGCTTGATGCTCTTGGTCATCCTAAGACTATTGTGGTTGACAATGATTGGGGCTCTATCATTGCTTCACACCTTCATCATTTTCGACCAGACCGAGTGATAGCACTTGTAAATTTGAGTGTCCCATATTAATTGTGTAACACTACAAAAAGTCCAATTAAGAGGCCGAGGTCTCATTTAGGGGAAATCTACTATATGTGTAGATTCTAGTGCTGAAAGAGAAGTGCAAACAGATAACAAAAGGATCACCTTCCATGGAATCGATCTAAGGCCGTGGAGGTAATCTTCCTTTCATTTGTTAGAGTATTTGCTTCAGATCTTTGTTTTCTAGTACTAAAAACAAAAAATTGATCAACCATTATGGTTTTTTCTTCCACCATCACAGCTTAACCCTGAGGTGGCCTTTTTCCTTGTATTCATTATTTAGTTCATGTATCATTCCAAATTGATCTTCTTTCTGTCAATTATCATCCTTTCCATGGAATTACCTCTGCATGATTGGATATACTACTACTTGTCGATATAAATAAATCGATTCCTTAAAAGTTTCCTATGGTGACCATCTTACAATGGTGGCATTCCTAGGCATTGTGGTGATACCATACTTCACATAGGTAACAAAAGATGTGGGTATAGGTTGCGAAGTCTTTTATACACTTGTCAATAACTTTGTTTAAAAGTTTTTGCTTTTCTTGATAACAATTTTCTCTGAGGCATTTCGTAGAATTCATATGCTTTGTGAAAACTTATACCTTTTGCATATATGTGACTTGCGCCTAGATACATTTATTCCCAAAATAATTCATCTTTCTATTATGCCTTGAAGTATATACATTAAAACTTTCCCTCGAAAAATGATCGTCCTTTTTGAAGAAATGATCAGTTGTATTTTGAAACAAATCGGACCTATGTTAGAAACAGATTGGTCTTTAGAAATTCATAATTAATTGCCTTTATATAGCCTCTTTTCATTTACGAAGATTCTAATGTTAGTTCTACTTTCATAACTCGGATGTCTTTGAAAACCTAAAATTCACTTTTAATCCTGTCGGACCGATGGAAGAACATGGAGTCTATTGAATAAGTCGATAGCATAGACTAGTTGTGGAAAACCTTAGAATGATATTTAATTTCTATAGTTTCTAGAAGCATTATGCACACCCTTTTTATACCTTTAAAAATTGAGACTTTGATGTCTAAAATAGCACTCTTCAGGGTTCGTGCCATTGTGTACTCCTCTACCCTGCCATCTCCCTTTGGAAACAAAGAATCAATCCCAAGATAATGAGTCATAGTAGTAGATGAGATTTTGCTCAATGATTTCCCCAATGGCCTTGGTGCACAAATGTGATCTCAATACTATCATGTGCTCTCGTGATTCTTGCAATTAAATTCTGGAAGAGTACTAATGTTAGATATAAGTGTGCATATTCTATAGTATGCCGTCTCCTATTTGTTTTAGGAAATTATTATGTCTTTATTAGCTATGATTTGAAGTAGTGTAAGCTATAATAGCTGTTCTAAATTTGAGTATGATTGTAGTTTTTATGAAGCCAATTAGATGTAAGCATCATATTTTGTTGAATATAGTACTAAATAAATGTTGTAAGAGAAGATAGACCGAAACAAGGGGGTTATATGTAAAGAATGGCATGGATGTATTTGGATGAAACAATATATATGGAATAGAGAAAGTAATGATATTAGAGGATAAATATACGTTTAAGAAAAGATTTTCTTTTCTCAAATCTCTCATAATTCTTATCTTTCCTTCCTCATTATTTACACATTATTTTCAAATATAGATCAAAATTCCTTCTTACATTAAGTTTGATATTAAATGTTCTATATGTTATTATAATCCTATTTAGGATGTTTAGAAAAGTTCTAAGATAATATTATTTTAATTAAATTATATGGTTTTTATACTTGATATTCCTTGGATATATTTTGTATAATTTTTGAGTGTTGATCGGGTTCACCAACTTGAGTTAGTAATTAGTACTCTTACTGGTAGTTTTATCCTTAGATTGGATGCATAGTGTTTCAAACTCTAGTTGAGTTAGTGTCAATTGTTGAAATTATGGTTGTAGAAGGTATCTTTCTATTTGTTAAGTAGAATAGTTGATAAGGTATAATTGATTAGTATATTTGTGAACCTGAATGCTTTATTGAATGATCTATTTTATAGGCATTTAGAACAACACATGGTTGATTGTACATGAAGTATATCTTCGTGCATCAATGTAATTTGGTAATGAGAACAATTTGTAGGATGTTGTTTATGTTATATTATTCTTGAGATTATAAATCTTTTGTTGCAAATGTTAATCCAAGTGGTAAATTGTATAAAACAGTTTTGTGGTTACAATTATTAAGTCTGAACTACGAAGTCTCTTCGCTACACGTACGTAGGCAAGGGCAACATGAGCCCCCGAGACATTAGGTCAGCCCTTAGGGTCTTAGGTTAGTATATAGTTATCTTTTATGTGTATTGCTAATCTTTGTGGAACTAATGTTCACTTTTAGATGCACAGATATAGGTTTGTTAACTGAGTAGATTACTGGAGAAAAGAATATGTTTTTCCACTATGCTAAGGATGACCATATGGTTCTTACTATAATTGTTTGTAAATGCATGAGTGATGTCTTATTCCTGTTGAGAAGATCTCTTATCATGTATTTGTAAATTAGGATGTATCTCCGTTGTATCTGTTTATGTAACTTTTTGTTTCTTGTAATCTTGATCAGAGTAGTGCAGTCAAGGAACCTTAGAGGACCTAGGTTTAGATTATTATGTTATGTTATGCATTCTATTGTTATTTGCTTTAAAATAAAATTATTCCATCAATTTGACTTGGTTTAGTGTTGTTCTCTGGGGTTCCTTGGTAGGACGTTACACCTGGTATCAGAGCCCATGTTCACACACTGGAAGCTCTGGCGTACTTGAGCCTTCTATGTTTCACTGTGTTTGGCATGTGTGGGAGGATCTTGTTATATTATTTTTTATAGTCTTTATTGCTTTCATGTGTTCGCATGGCATTAGTGGGTTAAGTTACAACCCCATGCTTCGAAATCATGGAGGAAATAGTTTGCTTGGCCTTACCTTACTCAATAGCACTAGAGTGTTGACCTTGGTTGAGAGTCTACCATGGTTAAGAGTGATCACTCTCCCATGTTATAAGATGGGGGTAGGAGTTTTTTGCCTTGTATGTTTGTAGTTTGAAGGTAACTTGGGTTGCCTAACTACCCTTGCTTGGACATGCTCTTCTTGTGTCTTCCTTTATGTTGCTAGTGAATGAGATGGCCGTAATTGGTCATGAATTGCTCTTGTAATTCTTTCTTGTATTATAGATGTAAAGGAGGAAAGTGTGTAGATGTTCGCAGATGCGAATGATGTATGGTTGCTGAAATTGGTGTGATGTGACCAAATTTTGCTTGTAACCTCTTGATGTGTTAGATTACTGAATTTATCATTCTTTAGTTACAAATTGAAGTAATTGGTGCATTAATGGTGCCTTCAACTTTCCCTTAGTAGAATTTGCATGTTTGTATGATGAATATTTAATGGCAGGTAATATCTTGACTAGAGATGAAATCTATCTTTCTTTCCTCTTCTTAGTTGTCAATAGTTGACAAGATGTTAGAATAATGCCATATGGATTTAATTAGTATGTTAAAATTCCAAAATTAAAAGAGTTAGTGAGATAGGAGTGAAGAAGACCTTATGCTTGTTATGGTTATGTGTTGAAGATAATTATATGTTAATTAGTGCCTCCTTGTTTAATGAGCTTGGAATGAGGACAGTAATTGCTAAGTGGATTTGATCTCCTCTATTGCATTGTGATTTTAATGAGATCATATAGGTGAACACTTGTACTTTAATACAAGCTAAAAATAGTGAATGTTAAGGTAATAAGAATGTTGCATATCTTTCTTTGAGTGAGAAATTGGATGCCACTTACATGGCCAAGGTTACTTGTGCTTATATGTATGGATGTGAATGTTGAGAAATCACTAGGGGTTCTCAACCAAACTCATCTAATTGTGTTCTAGTTCTCATTTTCTTGTGAATGAATGGTATTGTTGTGACTTGTGATATGATGTCGCATTATGTGTTATTATGAGATGAGAGTGTAATGGGTGTAAAATGAGATGTATATCATTATGTGAATATAGAAGTAAATGTAGTGATGATTGTGAAGATGTTACTTATGTTTACACAGTAATGTAAAGATGGTAGTGATGATGCTATACATGTTCATGCACTATTGTATTATGTTGAAAGAATTGCAAGTGAATCTATGATGATTATGTCTTGATGTTTATAAGTGGAAATAGGTGTGAAGAATATTTGAATTTGGTGTTTAAAATGAATGCAGTTTTAGTGATGTTTGCATGGAGGGTGATTTAGTCCTCTCCTTTGGGTTGTACCTAATACGTAAAGATATAATTTTGGAAAAGGGAATCATATTGGTTATGGAAATAAATGTAGTTATGGTATGTGATCTTTTGAAAGTAATGGAATCAAGTATGTAAATGTAACCCCCCTGTAAATGTGAGAAACCAGTAACTGTACATTGGTTGAGTGTTGTGAATACCCCATACTTGCTTTGTGTGCCCATGGGATGGTGATACTAGGTACCCATCCATGGGGAATATGTTGTATTTTAGGTATGGGATTAACCATACCATTATGTGTGCTTGTATGTTTGTTACCTGATTGAGGGACAACCCACGTGTGGTTGAAATTTATTTATATATGAGAGTAGCCAAAAGTTGGTTTCATAGATTCTCTTCTTTTGGTTCTCCAGTCCCTCAGTCCATGAAGGGGTAGTAGCAACAACAAATTTCCTTGGGTGAGGTGTGTAGCATATGCATATTGCGGCATAGAGCGATCTTAGCTCAAGCGATCTCAAGGAAAGTACTCACTACTTCCCCTTATGATGAATTAGGGTACTTGATACATATGTGCTAGGCTAATCCCCATAGTTCTTGAGCATATTGATGGTATTTCTTGGATGATCATCTACCTTATCTTCGTGAAAGGTATGATATGCCACATGATTTGTTAGTTGGGGGCCAGGGTCTAGGGTGAGAGGGACCTGCATGGACAACCTAACTGGAACTATGTGATGACATGTGTTGCCACTTGGGGGCCAGGGTCTAGGGTAAGGGACCTGCATGGACAACCCAAGTTAGACCATGTGCCCCATGTATATTTTGAGGTCCAACTTGTGGAGGGAGGTTTGTCACCCATTCTGAGATGGATTCCATATCTGGACATGTTCTGACATGATGCAATAGGTACGATGCCACACCCCACTGATGTTCTGACATAGTGCTAGTGATGATGTCATGTTGCTTATGGTAGCGAGTTGGGCTCGAGGACATGATGCAATGTGCATAGACACATGAAGGTGCACTATGAGATTGTGTTATGATAGCCTACTTGTGTGATGAGCATAATAGGGCCTCGTACACTTATGGAGGGATACTCATGTTTGCTTTCGACAGCATTTGGGTCAGTTAGAATTTAAGTTGTCCTAGCCATGTATACCTTTGGCTACAGTGAGTACTTGCATGTTCCTTGTCCACGAGGTATCGCTATGCGAGGTGTGTTCTGCACGTGCCTACTTCCCCATAGCCACAGACACATTGCCATGCAGAATACGTCCAGTACGTGTCTTCTCTGGATGGCTTATGACCATGTCACACTGAGACATGATGCGGGATGTGGCTGAGGTGCACATCACATGTGGGAAGCCAAGGAGTGCATGGGCCACTTGGCTAGTCCATGCCGCGTGACAATGCGATGTAGGGTGTAGCCGAGGAGTACACTCTGAGCCATGTGGATGACATGCTCACTCTGCACCACATGAGGGCTACTACGAGAGCCTGACATTGTTTTCTCCTTCCTCATTTGGTGGCTACTATCTAGTCACATAGTGTTCTACAGTGCAATTTCAAAGATTGTGTATTTTCATTATGGTATTGATGATTTTCTATTGATTGTGAAGGCTGACATTTTGTTTTGATTGAGATTGTTTAGCCACACCTTGTGATTTTATTTGCACATAGCCCTTGTGGTTACATTTGATTTAGTGTTGAAATAGCATGTATTTCTTTTTTTATTGTTGAAATTAAATTTTTATTTGATCTTTCTTTATGACTTTGGTGGCTAAACTAGTTTATCCTTATTGTTTTTTATGTTGGCCATGTGTCGTATTATGTTTCCTCTCCAAGGACGTATGAGACAAATTTGGTGAGTGTATACGAGGAAGCATGCACATGGAACCTTGAGGATGGAGGTATGTGAGGCTGTTATACAGCTAGGACCACTACCCACCTATGTGTGATGACTATCTCTTGGAGGCTAACCACCTTATAAACAAGAGAGAGGTCATTGTGGTCTTGTTTGGATGGTCTCACCCTGTGTGTGTGGCCTAACACCAACAAGCCACTGAGTGTGAGGTATGGATTATGTGAGATGGATATTAGCTCTTGGCTCATGGATTATGTCTCATGGATTAGTATGCTACTATCCGGTGTCCAGATGGACCCTTGTGTAGCCCTGTGATGTGATTCCCGGTGATGTGTATTCGTGTGTATGTGAAGAATGTATGTTAAATCATGAATATAGTACTTATGAAATGATAAATTGTGTTTCCATACTTCTAAAAAGGTGTTAAATCATGATCTTTGTTGAATATGTTATGAGATTTAGTGTTGTAAAATGAATAAAGTGGAATGTCTTGATGGATATTTAATGGAGAATATGTGCTTGGTGTGTATAACTATGTTGTGTTTTATGGAACTGTAGCATTCTGACTTATTGATTGCTTAACAGTGTATTGGAAGAGGAATCATAATTTAAGGGCAAGGAAAATGAAATAGTAATGCATTTGAAATTGAATATTTTTATATGTTTCTCTTATGAGAAATTCTTCTAGGGTGGAATGTTTTCTTTGTTCTAGAAGAAATTGATGGGTGTTTAATGCTAATATGTAAGGATTTTGAGTGGTTTATGTACTATGGAATCATTTTTGAAATGCAATTCTTGATTGTGTTATTATTGTGACATTGAAAACTAAAAAGGATGGGTCATGTTTGAAATGGACTATGTAAGTATATATTCTTGTGAGATGAATTATTTTCATAGGCAAAACTAGTGTATATTATATTGATGTAATGAATCAATTTTGATGTTAGTAATAGAAAATTGTAGTAGTAATGTGTTATGTTTCCACCCTAGTTGTGACTTCCAGGAGTAAATCAAGTTTTAGGGGGGGAGGATGTAGTGCCCCTCCATTCTCACCATAGAGGAGCAGGTGGTGGGATTTGGAACTTGGGGTTGTAAGGCATAGTCCATGTAGTCATCTTCATTAAAGTGCTTTTTCTTGAATTGTAGTTATTTTATTCTTTGGTCTTGGAATTCAGACCTTGCAGCCTGCACAAGATAAAGGCACTAATCTGCTACATTGTCAATCTTCCCTCATACTATCTCACTTACTCAATTGAGAATAAATCTTTCATAAATTTAGTATTAGTGGTCCTTTTAGTATTGCATGATCTCATTTCTTTGACAATAAAATTGCTCATAATCTTTCCTAAGCGTAATGTAAGATGAGATATGTATTGTTGGTCTTTCTCCCTTTAGGTATGGAGCTAAGATTTAAGGTTAAATATCACTAGGGTTAATAAGAACACATCTTATGCATTTTACATGATTGCATGTTTGCTTTATGGAGGTGTAAAGTCTTGGTTTAGGCAAGCCAACATATAAGTGCTTAGTGACAGTCAAAATTGGAGTTGCTTTATGCATTGAGCATGGTATGCATCAACGCTCAGTGTCTCATCATTTCTCTATAATTGTCCTAAAAGAACACCCTAGGGAATTTCCCTCTAGGCTTAGCAAAGCTTGAACTAGGAATTACTCATCCTTATTACTCGGTCTATCGTTGTCCTTGTCCAATCATAAGTTGCAAGTTATCTACCCTAAGTTGGCACCCCTAGCACTTGAGTATAGTTTGTCTCTAGGGATTTGGGGTCCCACAAATTTGAGAGCTAACAAATGATGTTGCTAGGGAAGATTTGAAGATATTCATCACTCAAGTTGTTCTTCTTCTGTTCGTATCAACATTTGGTTGAAGTTATTGATCACTACAAAGATTTCTTTCTTTTCCAAGTGGAGATTGGTGACTCTGTTGATTTGAACCCAGTCAAAAAAATCAAAGAAAAGTCTCAACTATGGAGAGAAGAAGATAGTCTAGGGGCCAATAGGGTGGTGAAGATACCTGTTAGCAAGTGAAAAAGTAGCAGGCTATATGGAAAGCTAAAAACACAAGTCTGCTCAGTCCTCCCCACAAGAATAAGGTGGCACTTCGAATAAGGATAAAGTATTTGTTGACTCAATGCATCAATAGGGAAATAAGCATATAAGGTAGAAGATGGACAATCCCGTTAAAGGCAGCGATCATGGAAATAAGGGAACCATGACCATGAGATATAAACAAACAATGATTCAAATTAATAAAGGGGTACTGGTTATATTTAATTGGGAATAACTAAAGATAGCGATCCTTGGAGAGGAAATCGATGATAAGGACTCGCTGGTGTTCAGATAACTAACTTTTGTGTCTTAAATAAACTCAACAAACAATGATCACCACTGTTAGATGAGCTCTGAGTAATTATGAAGGGTGGCGATTATTGATGAAAGGTCATCGATCTCCTTATAAAAGGATCGGGATACTTCACTTAATGGGGGGATCAAAGCTCATCAACATCATTGGATCACATTGGATAATCAACACCAATGGCCTCAACATGTACGTAGCAGAGCAAGGATTAGGTTCTGTGGTATTGTTGATACACAGGTTTCTAGAATCATGGTATTCATAGAGATATCAGATAGCAGAATTAACATTGGTAGGGTACCACATAGTGGCCCCTAACATGAGGGGTTATGGAGACACCGATATTCCTCTTAGTTCGTGCAATTACTCTTTTATGCATCTCGTGGGGGACCTGATTGACTTGCTTGATGCTCTTGGTCATCCTAAGACTATTGTGGTTGACCATCATTGGGGTTCTATCGTTGCCTCACACCTTTGCCATTTTTGACCAGACTGAGTGATAGTACTTGTAAATTTGAGTGTCTCGTATTAACCACATGACCCTACAAAAAGTCCAATTAAGAGGCTGAGGTCTCATTTAGGGGAAAGCTACTATATGTGCAGATTCCAATACCGAAAGAGGAGTGTGAACAGATAACAAAAGGATCACCTTCTATGGAATCTATCCAAGGCTATGGAGGTAATCTTCCTTTCATTTGTTAGAGTATTTTCTTTAGATCTTTGTTTTCTAGTACTAAAAACAAAAAATTGATCAACCGTTATGGTTTTTTCTTCGACCATCGCAGCTTAACCCTGAGGTCACCTTTTTCCTTGTAATCATTATTTAGTTCATGTATCATAACAAATTGATCTTCTTTTTGTCAATTATCATCCTTTCCATGGAATTACCTCTGCATGATTGAATATACTTCTACTTGTCGATATTTAAATAAACTAATTCCTTAAAAGTTCCCTATGGTGGCCAGCTTACAATGGTGGCATTCCTAGGCGTTGTGGTGATTCCATACTTCACATAGGTAATAGAAGAAGCTAGTATAGGTTGTAAATTCTAGTATACACTTGTCAATAACTTTGTTTGAAAGTTCTTGCTTTTCTTGATACCTCTTATCTCTGAGGCATTTCATAGAATTCATGTGCTTTGTGCAAACATATACCTTTTGCATATATGTGAATTGTACCTCTACATTTATACTTGAAAAAATTCATCTTTCTATTATGCCTTGAAGTATATCCATTAAAACATTCACTTGAAAAATGATCAGTTGTCTTTAGAAACAAATCAAACCTATGTTAGAAACAGATCGATCTTTGGAAATTCATAATTAATTGCCTTTATATACTCTTTTCATTTACCAGGATTCTAATGTTAGTTTCACTTTCATAACTTGGATGTCTTTGAAAACCTAAAATTCACTTTTAATCCTATCAGACTAATGGAAGAACATGGAGTCTATTGAATAAGTCAATAGCACAAACTAGTTGTGGAAATCCTTAGAATGATATTTCATTTCTATAGTTTCTAGCAGCATCATGAACACCCTTTTTATACCTCTAAAAATTGAGACTCTGTTATCAGAAATGGCACTCTTCAGGGTTGTCACCATTGTGTACTCCTCTACCCTACCATCTCCCTTTGGAAACAAATAATCAATCCCAAGACAATGAGTCATAGCAGTAGATGAGATTTTGCTCAATGATTTTCCCAATGGCCTTGGTGCACAAATGTGATCTCAATACTATCATGTGCTCTTGTGATTCTTACAATTAAATTCTGGAAAAGTACTAATGTTAGATATAAGTGTGCATATTCTACCGTATGCCCTCTCCTATTTTCTTTAGGAAATTATTATGTCTTTATTAGCTGGGATTTCAAGTAGCATAAGCTATAATAGTTGTTCTGAATTTGAGAATGATTGTAGTTTTTGTGAAGCCAATTAGATGTAAGCATCATATTTTGTCGAATATAGTACTAAATAAATGTTGTAAGAGAAGATAGACTGAAATAAGGGGTTTATATGCAAGGAATGGCATGGATGTATTTGAATGAAACAATATATATGGAATAGAGAAAGTAATGATATTAGAGGATAAATATACATTTAAGAAAAGATTTTCCTTTCTCAAATCTCTCATAATTCTTATCTTTCCTTCCTTATTATTTACACATTATTTTCAAATATAGACCAAAATACCTTGTTACATTAAGTTTGATATTAAATGTTCTATATGTTATTATAATACTATTTAGGATGTTTAGCAAAGTTCTAAGATAAGATTATTTTAATTAAATTATATGGTTTTTATACTTGATATTCCATGGATATATTTTGTATAATTTTTGAGTGTTGATCGGGTTCACCAACTTGAGTTAGTAATTAGTATTCTTATTGGTAGTTTTATCTTGAGATTGGATGCATAGTTTTGCAAACTCTAGTTGAGTTAGTGTCAATTGTTGATTATGGTTTTAGAAGGTATCTTTCTATTTGTTAAGTAGAATAGTTGATAAGGTATAATTGATTAGTATATTTGTGAACCTGAATGTTTTACTGAATGATCTATTATATAGGCATTTAGAATAACATATGGTTGGTTGTACATTAAGTATATCTTTTTGCATCAATGTAATTTGATAATGAGAACATCTCATAGGATGTTGTTTTTGTTATATTGTTCTTGAGATTATAAATCTTTTGTTGCAAATGTTAATCCAAGTGGTAAATTGTATAAAACCATTTTGTGGTTACAAGTATTAATTCCAAACTATGAAGTCTCTATGCTATGCATACATAGGCATGGCCAACGTGAGCCCCTGAGACATTAGGTTAGCCCTTAGGGACTTAGGCTAGTATATAGTTCTCTTTTATGTTTATTGATAATGTTTGTGGAACTAATGTTCACTTTTAGATGCACAGATACAGGTCTATTAATTGAGCAGATTACTGGAGCAAAGAAGATGTTTTTCCACTCTGCTAAGGACAACCATATGGCTCTTACGATAATTGTTTGTAAATGCATGAGTGATGTCTTGTTCCTATTGAGAAGATCTCTTATCATGTATTTGTAAATTGGGATGTATCTTTGTTGTATCTCTTTATGTAACTTTTTGTTTCTTGTAATCTTGATCAGAGTAGCGTAGTCGAGGAACCTTAGAGGACCTAGGTTAAGATTATTATGTTATGTTATGCATTCTATTGTTATTTGCTTTAAATAAAATACTCCATTAATTTGACCTAGTTTAGTGTTGTCCTCTGGGGTTCTTTGGTGGGGTGTTACAAAGTCAACACACATGTATCTACATTATGCGACATCTTGCTCACCTGCATCAAAATAATTGTTAGTTTACTCATTTCAATTATACCAAAAGATATATATTTCCACACATTTTAGAAAACCACATATATGGTACTAAATGTCAACCAAATATATCTAATCAAAACTAACTAAGAACATTTGTAATGGAAGTATTATCTATTGCCACAATTAATAAAATTTGAGGTCAGTAAATTAATACAAGCTTGTTTGATATATACTAAAGTATAAAGTTATACACACTAAAAACATAACTAGACATATGTAGGAATTCACATAACCATACTCATAAAGACTTAAAACACTTAATAGTCATTAAAGCTATTGAACATAATATATTAAAACACTTATTAGACATTAAAGCAAATTTGAACATAATATATTATATCAATTACCTTCTAAACATTTTAATATGCTCTCCTTAGCCTTCCGCCTTGCAAGTTGTCTAAAAGGAAATATTATTTATGGCTTTTCTTCTTGTTTGTGACATAAGTGAAATAGGTAACTCCCTCCTCATTTTTTACATAAATTTAACTACGATAAATATGTTAGATAGTAAACTTCTATTTTTTTTAATCATTTATCCTATTTGTAAACATCTAGTTTCTTATCATTTATCTTATTTTTATCAAGCTAGAAATTAACAATTTACATATAGTTAATTAAAACAAATACTAATATCATAATTTAATTGAACATATTTAAATCTCTATAATTTAATTGTGTTGCAACTACATTAGTATTAAATTTAATAAACTGATACACATATAAAATATATGTAATTATTAATATCATATACATATACTTTATAATATAGATTTAGCTTCTTATATATAAATGAAAATATTTTAAGACATTTATTTGAACCCTTTTAACACTTTATAAATATTTCAATTCATATGTGTAACATGTCATCGCATATTTCTTGGAATTACTCACAAAGTTTACTAAGAAAGTAAATGGACATGATTAAAAATAAAATATTTTTTTTTAAGAATTTACATAAACACATAGAATGAAATGCATAACTTTTTCTAGATATTGTTCATCCTTGAAAAATCACAATATATTCAAAGATAAAAACATAGTGAAATCATTTCACTTTATATTTACAAATATTTTGCACATGGAAATATGAATAATTTTGCATAAGTTTGGAAATCATAAGTCATAAGTATATTGCATTTGGAATCTTGATATCTATCACACAAGTCTCTACGAGTCTTCTGCTATAAAGGGAGAGCATCATTCGAGTGCTTTATCTCCAACCACAGATCGACAGTCCCTCGTTAATCTTCCATTTGGAAGTGACCCTACCCTTCACAAAGAGTATAGATATAAAGAACCAACAGGTTGCCATCTGAGTTCTAGTTCCGTGTCTTATGTAACTTAATCGACTATAAGACTCTAGACAATCTTCTAGCTATGTATGATCACTCTGATATAGGTTACACCTTCTGGACACTATGAACTGACTAATGCATACATAGATAAATGCATTACTTTGTCTAAAGTTTCTATATAAATAGATGTTTGGAATGAACATAGTCGTGTGTTCACACACCTCTAACTTGACATGGAAACTACCTCATCCTACAATTTGATTTGCTTGACTAGTAATTCTAGACATAAATTGTCTTGACTAAACTCAGATCTTAGTCAATCTAACATAGAATTTGATCCTTAATCTAGGATATATATAGGTTTAGATGATTTTAACCTTTAAGAGAGTCCCTCATTGCATTTTTGCAAATATCAGGGCCTATGACTTCCTATCATTCTACTAGAAAACTAAAAAAATTAAGCACTCTTGTGCTATATGTCAAGTTTCAACTCTAACAAGAAATCATTTAATTTATCAAAGTGCTACTTAGACTATTTTCTAATTTATGATGTCTTGAACTATGTTTTCTTGATCATTTACCATTGAGCATAACATAGAATAGACTAAAACAATGTCATAACTGACTTGAGATTTTTAAGTTTTCTAAACTCTTCTGGGTTGATTCCAGGGTTTAACTTCTTTATCCCAAACTCAATGTATAACAAAAACTCTTATTTTCCCAAAAGTAAAGGTTTATAATAATATAAAATAATAACAGAACCCTCTACTCCTCTCTTGACTGTTTGTCATTGTTGAAATCACATTTCACATAACATGTAAAAACATAAAACACAAGGTTTATCCTCATTCATATTATATCTTAATGAATTTTTATCATTATCATATGTATTATTTTGGCTAAGTTCAATCCTTCAATCTAAATAGCTTTGAGTTTAAGATGATAATATATATACATATTGCAACCTCTCGGTCTTCTCAAGTCCACCGATTTTGAAATAGTACAAGTTATGAACTCATATATATAACATCCTTTGCATATCATGATAATACTTATCATTACTTATCTAATGCAAAAGTGATATTATATCTCTATACTCATGTGTTCTAATGATATCAATATCAATATCATATATTCTATATTCTATAAAAATTAATAACTATCACCAAGTCTTTTGATTATAAATATTAAAGCTTACCCTATAATACTTTGTGAAATGCAAACCTATCATACATTTCAAAGTAAAATAGTGGATAATGACAATATTCTATAAGTTTATTTTAGGCTTCTACATTCATATAGGGATATAATAATATCAATGTGTCCTTTTATAGACATTACAAGATATCATTTCACTACTAAGGGTCTCATTTCTACTATAATAAAGGTAAGAGGTTATGTTTATGTTCTATCATTTCAAAGTGTATAATGATAGTTCATGTTAGGTATGTAATGTAACAGTTCAATGTTTACATCATTGCCATTATCCATATAATGCACGTAAGAGGTATATAAAATTAGTGTAATCACTAGTAGATTGTGGGTTATACTATGGCCTCACAATGATATGCATACTAAGATATCTTTCATGGTGGTAAAAAGTTTAAAACTTGCACTCTAATACTATAGAGTTATCCTTCATGATATGATTATCATTCTCAACTATCTTTAAACAATTTACTACCATAGTGTATACAAATCTAAACTTGCGTTCTACTTAACCAAAAGTGTCTTTCATAGTGTACACAAATAACGCATCTGCCCATGGATTATATCTAGTTTAGGCTCAAGAAACTATAACATTATATCAATTTATATAATACACGAGATCTAAACTCATACCTTCTCCTATTTGGGTTGTCTTTGCTCTTAACTCAGACCAACAATCAGTCTACAACATCATCCTCTACTTCTCTCTTCCACTACTCTATCACCCCGCGAGTCTAGAAGATCCCGAGCTCTCTAACTCTCTATGGATATCATATGAGATCAAATCTTTCGTACCATTTTTCATTGGTTTATTTCACACTCTTGATACCCATCCACATTACCTTTTATAAAGGTTCTTTAATCCACTCCATCACTGCAGTTATGCAGCCCGCTCTTATGCCTATTTTTACTCTTTGATGGCATGCAAGGTTGATGGAGATAATGGTCATAAAGACCGCTCTAATAATGGTTCGTGACTCCTCCTTTCACTCCATATTCACATGGAAGAAGAGATTTGAGTGCCCTCATAAGACATAAAGTAGATTTAACTTAAGTTGCCACAATACTCATTCCTTAAAAATGTTCACTGGCAACACAACAAGGGTTAAACTATTAGTTCAAATAAAATAGGTATTAACAACATATTATTTTTGTATAGAATGTTTATCTATGTTGTCTTTGACTTATGATATAATAGGAGAATGGGGTTGAGGATTCTCCCCCTCTCAAAATTGTTAAAATGTCAAAATAGAAAATCAACATAATAGGATTCGTATAAAAAATTATTGATATTAAAGTAGTTCAACTACTAGCATATAATGTGCTCTAGTAATATAATCTATATTACTTTACATAGAGAAAAATGACTTTCAACCATTTCCTTGACAATGGTCATACTATCCTAACTTAGTCTTTGACAAAACCTAAGCTTAGTAGATCTAGTTGACAATTGACGATTCGTCGAATCAACATCAAACTTAGGCCAATTGGTTAAACACAACTTACCAAACTGGACGAAGGTTCATGAAACTTGTGAAAGCATGAAAATTAGATTGCAACAATATGTTCTTATCCAAATGTCTATTGTCTTCTCTCTGATGATGCTCTCCCTCTCTTTCTTGGAGGGTGGAAAACCTATTTCCTGGTTAAAACTTACAATCACCCACCTGGGATTAGTGTATCGCTAGTCAATTCATAAACCTTATGAAATCATAACATCATATAATCACATGTCTAAATTCTAAACTCAAACTTATGATATCATTGATTTTTCCTGACATTTCCACTTAACGTCAAATCATTAATTAATGCATAATTAACTATTAATTACATAGAAGTAAAAAGTAAAACATAGTCAAAATTTGGGGTGTGACAATATGTTTTAAACGAAGTCACTCTTTTGAAATCTTAAAAAATATAAAATTTCCATCCTTTTCCATAATATTAATGCAATAAATTATTTTGAGAAATAAAAATTAATACTTGAAATTAAAAAAAATCTAATTTACAATTTTTTTGTCTTGTAAGCCATAGCTTTTTTTATCTCTTTCAACAACTTTATACTTTTTTATCCCTAACTCCATATATTTTCATCTCTTCAACTAACAATTTGTTTTTCTTTTTTCTATCTGCTTTCTTCTTGGAGATCAATGGTGATGGTAGCCATGGGAGTAATTAATAGTAGAGAAACTAAAGAAGAAATTGATACTTGAAATTAAAATATTGCACCCTAGCAAAATTTGTATAAAACCATTTTGTGGTTACAAGTATTAAGTTTAAACTACAAAGTCTTTGCGCTATGCATACATAGGCAAGGCCAACATGAGCCCCCGAGATATTAGGTCGGCCCTTAGGGCCTTAGGCTAGTATATAGTTCTCTTTTATGTTTATTGGTAATCTTTGTGGAACTAATGTTCACTTTTAGATGCATAGATACAGGTCTGTTAACTGAGCAGATTACTGGAGAAAGGAATATGTTTTTCCACTATGCTAAGGATGACCATATGGTTCTTAATATAATTGTTTGTAAATGCATGAGTGATGTCTTGTTCCTGTTGAGAAGATCTCTTATCATGTATTTGTAAATTGGGATGTATCTCCGTTGTATCTCTTTATGTAACTTTTTGTTTCTTTTAATCTTGATCAGAGTAGCGTAGTTGAGGAACCTTAGAGGACCTAGGTTTAGATTATTATGTTATATTATGCATTCTATTGCTATTTTCTTTAAAAGAAAAAAATATTCCATTAATTTGACCTAGTTTAGTGTTGTCCTTTGGGGTTCCTTGGCTGAGCGTTACACCTGGTATCAAAGCCCATGTTCACACACTGGGAGCTCTGGTGTACTTGAGTCTTCTATGTTTCAGTGTGTGTGTAGCATGAACTTCTTATATTGTTTTTATAGTCCTCATTGCTTTCATCCCTTAGCATGGAATTAGTGGGTTAAGTAGAAATCCCATGCTTAGAAATCATGGAGGAAATAGCCTCCTTGGCCTTACCTTACTCAATGGGACTAGAGTGTTTACCTTGGTTGAGAGTCTCCCATAGTTAAGAGTGATCACTCTCCCATGTTATAAGACAAGTGTAGGAATGTTCTGCCTTGTATGTTTATAGTTTGAAGGTAACTTGGGTTGCCTAATTACTCTTTCTTGGACATGCTCTTCATGTGTCTTCCTTTATGTTTCTAGTGAATGACATGGCCCTAATTGGTCATGAATTTCTCTTGTAATTCTTTCTTGTATTATAGATGTAATGGAGGAAAGTGTGTAGATGTTCGCAGATGTGCATAGATTAGAATGAATGTTGCATACTTTCTTGTAAGTGATGTATGGTTGCTGAAATTTGTGTGATGTGACCAAATTTTGCTTGTAACGTCTTGATGTGCTAGATTACTGCACTTATCATTCTTTAATTACAAATTGAAGTAATTGGTGCATTAATGGTGCGTTCAACATTCCCTTAGTAGAATTTGCATGTTTGTATGATGAATATTGGATGGCATGTAATATCTTGACTAGAGATGAAATCTATCTTTCTCTCCTCTTCTTAGTTGTCAATAGTTGACAAGATGTTAGAATAATGGCATATGGATTTAATTAGTATGTTAAAATCCCAAACGTAAAAGAGTTAGTGAGATAGGAGTGAAGAAGACCTTATGCTTGTTATGGTTATGTGTTGAAGGTAATTATATGTTAATTAGTGCGTCCTTGTTTAATGAGCTTGGAATGAGGATGGTAATTGCTTAGTGGATATATCTTGTTGATGAGATTTGATCTCCTTTATTGCATTGTGATTTTAATCAGATCATACAGGTGAACACTTGTACTTTAATTCAAGCTGAAAATAGTTAATGTTAAGGTAATAAGAATGTTGCATATCTTGCTTTGAGTGAGCAACTGAATGCCATTGACATAGCCAAGGTTACTTATGCTTATATGCATGGATGTGAATGTTGAGAAATGACTAGGAGTCCTCAACCAAACTCATCTAATTGTGTTGCTAGTTCTCATTTTCTTGTGAATGAATGGTATTATTGTGACTTGTGATATGATGTCGCATTATGTGTTATTATGAGATGAGAGTGTAATGGGTGTAAAATGATATGTATATCATTATGTGGATATAGAAGTAAATGTAATGATGATTGTGAAGATGTTACTTATGTTTACACACTAATGTAAAGATGGTAGTGATGATGCTATACATGTTCATGCACTATTGTATTATGTTGAAAGCATTGCAAGTGAAAATATGATGATTATGTCTTGATGTTTATAATTGGAAATGGGTGTTAGGAATATTTGAATTTGGTGTTTAAAATGAATGTAGTTTTAGCGATGTTTCCAGTGAGGGTGATTTAGTCCTTTCCTTTGGGTTGTACCTAATAGGTAATGATATGATTTTGGAAAAGGGAATCATAGTGGTTATGGAAATAAATGTACTTATGGTATGTGATATTTGGAAAGTAATGGAATTGTGTATGTAAATGTTATCCCCATGTAAATGTGAGAAACCAGTAACTATGCATTGGTTGAGTGTTGTGAATACCCCGTTTTTGCTTTATGTGCCCATGGGATGGTGATATTGGGTACCCATCCATGGGGAATATGTTGTATTTTAGTTGTGAGATTAACCATACCATTATGTGTGCTTGTATGTTTGTTACCTGATTGAGGACCAACCCATGTGTGGTTGAAATTTATATATATATGAGAGTAGCCAAAAGTTGGTTTCGTAGATTCTCTTCTTTTGGTTCTCCAGTCCCTCAGTCCGTGAAGGGGTAGTAGCAGCCACAAAGTTCCTTGGGTGGGGTGTGTAGCGTACACGTATTGCGGCACGGAGTGGTCTTATATAGTGCCCCTCATCTCGTCGTCCATCAGATTGATGTTTGCTTAAACTTTATAGTGTCTTAGACTATAGATGATGGATCTCTTGTTATCTTGTTACTTCATTATGGACCTAATTGTTGTGATAACAGATGTTGATGTTAGAATAGGTTATTTTATGCTTTAGAATTTGATAAATAAAATAGATGTTACAGATGTTTCGATGTTAATTGCGATATTGGATTGAATGTTTTATGTTGTTGATTAATATCAGATACCTTGTTCAACATAGTTAATCGTTTATTCATAAACGTGAATGGAACAGTGTTGTATTACTCGCTCTCGAGTACCCTACACCACTGTGATTTCCATTCATGATAGGACTGCATGAGATGTATATGTATATCTTGTTATGGTTAACATGCATTGCTGCAGGATGCAGGTACTAGGCATCGACTCCACCTGATTACAGGTCTGAGCGTGCCTTCGCCAATGGATTAGTTGGTTGGAGTTAACGTGAGGTCCCTAGTCAGTGTTCCTTCGTCGTCAGTTTACCCTTGTGGTCATTGGTTGTCGTTCGCCCATGTCTTTCTGTCAGGTAATACCGTATCTTGGAGTCTAATGAGTTCTGCAGGTGTCTAAGTATGTGTGGTAATGTTGTGCTTTAATTAGAATCATTCTACGAAAGAGTATAAATGTTGTTAAATGGGCATAATGTCATTAGTTGTCAATTTTAGCTATAAATAAATTATTATTTTATGAGAAGTGTTGTTGATAAATAAAGTCGTAAGAAGTTTGTATTATTTGATATAATATTATTTATAATAAATATTTAAATAAATAAATAGATATAATCACGCTTGTAAATTGTGAGTCACAACTTGATTAATAAGATAAATTAAAGGATAGTACAAAATTATAGATTGTCGAAATAGTACTATCCTGATTATAACAATATTTTGGGTCGGCTATAAAGAAAAATAATAATAAAATAAAATATCTAATAATTGGGATCTTTAAATTAAATAAAAATACATATTCTTTAAATGAGTTGTGCATGGGATCGCGTGCCAAGCCCTTGGCAGAGGAGAGAGGATGAGTTATAAAAGAGCTGTAGGGGCATCAAGGATAGCATCATAGGTGAAAGGAAAGAAGCAGTTTGGAACTGCAACAATTGGAGCAGGTTCGTCGAGGTGATTTGCGAAATCAGGTTCCGTCGAATGCCTTATCTCTGAACTTCATTTCAAATCTACAAATGTGGTTATAGTTTATTCGATTCCAAATAGTTCTGTAGACTGTCCTCTTAGTGTGTAATCAGCATCTTCTCTTAGGGTTTAAATACTTCATTTCTACTCAAGGATTCCGTTAGTAGATCGTCTTTCCTTCCATTGGTTTGCCGAATCGGTCAATCGTCCCTACAACAATTCATTTTGATAATCTTCTTCATGTCTTGGAGGATGTATATCGGCAATTCCATCGGTGTGTAATCTCAGCCCGGCATATGGATGATAGGGATAGAAGATATAAGTTGGCATTCCTTCAGTATTCTCTTGGTTAACTATTTTTTTTGCATAATCTCGATCATGCGTTGCCTCCGTAAACTTCCTATTCCCTCAGACCCTAACTGATCTTTCATCGAGCAACTTAGCACAGTAGGTTTTTTTAGGTTAAAGGCTCGCAGGGCTGAGAACGACCCTCTCGCATAGTTTGGTAGTTGGTGAATGTGCTTGAGATAGGACGAAATGGAAGGTGCAAAGCGATTGCACCAACGTCTAGGCTCTCTTTAGGTTACAGAAACAAGCTAAAAGCAAAACGTAGATTGTAAATTTAACCTCAGTTTCTTACTTGCTGTTTGAATGTTTTGATTTTAATTTTTTAGCGCAGTCATAATCCTATAGCGCGTTGAGCCTAAGACCTCATGAGATCGGCTTGCACTCATTTTTCAGCATAGGATTACTTGGTAATGCAAGAAAGGCTAGGGTTAGAAAGTATGAGATGAGCCGCCCAGATTACTTATCCAATGTCTGCGAATGAAGCTTTAAACAAAAAAAAACCTAGGTTAGCGATCTGGCCGGAGGCTCTACTCATTCTACTTCATAGCGGTTAGTATGATTTAGCAGTGGGTCGATAATCTGAGGAGATCGTGAGTCGTGGAAATCACAGAGTCTCATTTCAAAAGTTGTTCACAGTTTGAAGATATAGGATCACTGGCCAATCACAGAATATCTGAAAATCAAAGATTGTGTCTAGACGGCGACAGGGGGAGAGGACGCCAAAGGCAATATTGAAATCGCTATTTTTTTGGTGATGCACATGTTCTTAGAGATTGTAAATCTGAAGGATCTGAGGAATTTCATTGAAGAAACCATATCTAAAGGGAGATCACACGCTACCAATAAAGAAGTCTTTTCAACGTGCCCGTTTTGGTGGTCTCTGTCAGTCATTATCAGTAATGAGGCCTCAATTTGTATTGTTTGGAGACTCCATTACAGAGCGCTCATTTGGAGACAGAGGATGGGGCGCATCCCTCGCCCAACGCTACTCTCGCAAAGTAATATAACTTCTGCATTGAATTGCATTTGAATGAATGGATGAACAAAGGTCATGGTATTTATGATATTTGATTCACAGGCTGATATTATTCTGCGGGGTTATGGTGGTTACAACACACGATGGGCTTTGTTCCTGCTCCCTTACATCTTCTCTCCGGTAAGAATCATGTCCTATTTGCAGTTATACTCCTGCCACATTTTTACATATCAAAATTCACTCAATTAGAAATGCCACCGAGCTCGAGGTCTTCTTTATTAAGGGAATGGTTTCACAGACTTAGATTGACTGAATGGTTTCTTTCTGTTTGTGCAAAATGGTATTGTAGTAAACGAGTTCTTGGCAAGCAGATGGCAAAACGTTGGAAAACATTGGTGTTAAATTATTGTGCTATCACGGACTGTTTTATTGAAAAAATAATTTGAGAGTGATAAAGAAAAAGGCGATTGAAGAAGATCAGAGAAAAATATGTATGAATATGTATGGTGGGGGTAAGAGAGACCAGCAGATGGAGAAACGACACATATTTGTTTGCAGAGGATTTGCCCGGGTTATTTTCACGGTATTAAGCCCTTGAAATATTCGTCTGCTTTGGAGTATTGGAACAGCGTATTTGGCGAGCGGTTTCATGGAGGATCCTCTGATTCAAGGGCTTAGAAGGGGTGCGAATAGTTATTTGAGCGATTCGTGGAGATGATGGGTAGAATGTAATGATATTTGACAATAGGCTTGTAGGAAACCTCTGGTTTTAACACCTCTAAAGGATGCGGCAGCTATTGGAGACATACACTAAAGGATTATTGTTGTTAGAGGATTTAGGAAGGCATGCAGTGATTTTTTGTAGGAAGAACTTGAGCTTTGAACTTTCAAGTGTTGGTTGGCTAGTGATTATGCAAAAGGACTGCAAGGTGTTTGACAAACCGTTCAGAAAACCATGAGCTGTAGAGCAATTGCTTCTGTTAACCATAGAATACCAGTGTGCAAATTCCCGTAGACAGTCGACTAGCACATTACATTTGGCTCTATATACCCTTTTTCTGTAGCAATGTATTTAGTGAACAAAGATCTATCAAAACCATTGCTGTAACATAGCGCTTTTTCCAGATTGAGTTCAGTAGAATGGGGTTTGTAGCATTCTGTATCGTGTCCAGAGCAGTAAGGAGATCAACTCAGTAAAAACAGCAATTTTGGTTAGCTTTCTGAGATCCTAGTTGCAAGTAAAGACGTGTAACCTTCTGTCCGATCATTAAAATTTGAAATGTTAATCTTACCGTTATGTTGGAAATCTGCACAACTGTAGAAAGAATCATGTTGGTTTGGAAATTGTTAGAAGCCAACTCTAGTTTGTCTTTTCCAGCTTGTCACTATCCTTTGTGATCATTACTTTCATTAGAAAATGAGCAAAAGATTTACGTGGATACCGTCAACGCAGTAAATTTGCAAGTTTAGTGATCATAGCCGGAAGTCGTCAGACTGGATGCATATCATTCACGTCAGTGGTAAAACAGTCAATAGCAATTTTACCTCTCAGTAGTAAGATATCCCAAGCTGTTTGCATAGGGCGCATTTACGATCGTTCTCTTGAGAAATTATATCGCCACAGATAAGATCGATTTCAGAGACATCTTTTAAACCATCTTAAAAGAATCCATTTGATTGAGCTCATTGGAATGTCTGCAAGACCGTATGAAGGATAACAATCTTTTCGTGATCAAATTTGCCTCGTGTGATTGCCGTTTAGTCATTAGATATCTCTCCTAGCGTTATTATCCTTAATAGAATAAAGCTAATTGGACAAGATTGAAGGAAAGTATATAAGATCGTATCTGGAATTGAGTGGTTCTTATATCAATTATTGTAATGGTTTAGTTAATCAATTTATTTATCTTTTGAAACAATATAAGGTTAGTTAGAGATTTGGTTGCAAGGTATTAATTTAATTGTTGTAATATAATGTTGATTTTATTTCAGAAGCTGTTTGCATTAAACTGAGAATGAATTGTAGTTTTTCATCTCTTGAATCTAAATTAAATTGAATTGAATGAGTGTTGTAATGAGTTAGATTGAGGTTGTTCAAACTTGTGTCCCAGAGGCTAAGTTGTCATTGTTAAGTATTTGCAACTTGTGTATTGCTGTTTTGTAATTACGATGTAATAGTGTTTATGTGTATCAAACGAAGTATGAAGTATAATGAGGTAGGGTCAAGGTTGAATGTTGTGTCTTGTAAAGTAATAATCTCAGGATGAGATATCAAACCTCTTGTGATATTATTGTACCATTTTGTCATAAGGAGAGATCTGAAATCTGTAAGAGGATAAAGTATTGAAATGTTAATAGTGTTGGATAACAATTGATGTTATGATTCTATTTTGATGCAAGAGGGTTTATGCCTTGCAGTGTTGATTTACGTGTATTGTTATAAGTCTTGCATGATGTTTTAAGGTTTACTAGGGGTTAGGAAGGAGAGTGGCTTTCAACGTGGGGTCGGCACCCAAAGTGGCAGTCAAGATAACCCGTTGGAAGTAGATTAATCAAGTGATAACCTAAAATTAACTAGGGGGTTAAGGGTAGATTTCACATTAATAAGATTAATGGATTCCTCTCCCATGGCCTGTAGTGCTTGTTTAGACTAAGGATGGGTAGAGAAGGCCTGGTCGGCATAATTGACTTCATTGTCCTCATGAAAGGAAGGTCGATTCCGCATGTGTCACCCTATGGGGCCGGCGCCTAGTGAGAGGCTGTCAGGATAACCATAGATGGGGGCCGGCGCCTAGTGAGAGGCTGTCAGGATAACCCATGTTAGGACCATGCGATGACAATCTCCCTACTACAACTTAGCATCCCTTGTTCGATCTCTCCTCGTTTGTTTTGTGTCGCCTCTGGAAGTGAAAGTGAAAGTTAAGTTAAGTTTAGTTATGTTGTGTTGTATTGATATTGCCATGTGTTGTATTGGCGTTGGTCGTCCTTTGTTCTTGTTTGTCTTTCGTCTGCCTGACTGTCAGTGTTTGGGACCTCATGTTAACTCCTAGCTCGGGGGGTGGACCTTAGGGTTCCACATGGTCGGGTGGAAGAGCTATTTTATCCATTGGTTATTCTTGTCAAGATCATATGCAGAACAGGATTTGTTCCAGTTGTACTTGTTCCAATGATGATGATGTAAGTGTATAACCGTGTACCAGATTTTTGTAACAGAACATTCTTATGTACGTAACTTTTGATGTAGACCAAAAGTGGCAATGTAATGATGTCTTGATGTACTTACATGAAAGCATTTCAGTTATGTATTTAATCATGCAGATTCTGTTATTTGATGATTTGCAATGAATGTGAATAAGTTATTTATTTGAGCATGGATTTGGATCAGTTACTGATGTATGTTAATTTATGTTAGTTGATTTGTTAAGTGATGCAGCCTTGGACCCTTAGAGAATATGTCATAATGGATTTTGTTATCGTTATTTAATCATCTTTTAAAAAAAAAATTTCTTGTTTCATATTGCATAAGTGTGTATTCATTAAGGCGTTCAAGGCGGGCGTTACATCTGGTATCAGAGCCAAGTTACTAACACTGGGTACTCTGGGATTTATATTAGCCCATTAAGGTATACTAGTTGTTTAAACTCTGAAGAATATATTCATTTGTAGTCCTCGCCTAGCAACCTAAAGATGTTAAGTGGCAAGTGGAATTAGTCTCTGGATCTAGAGTATCAGTAGACTCTCTTGTGTTGCGAGTTGAGGATAGGTCCCTTATCTACCACGGCGGATCTTTGCATTATACCACAAGGATCCTATGACATAGTGTTGGGATGGATTGGTTGGATGTCCATCGTGCAGTGATGAGATTTCAGCTATCTGGGAAGGATGCGTTCTGAATGCGAGAGCTATATCCATATTTGTTTGCAGGCTTCCAGGAGTAAGCCTGATCCTAGGGGGGGAGGATGTAGGGCCCCTCATCTCGTCGTCCATCAGATTGATGTTTGCTTAAACTTTATAGTGTCTTAGACTATAGATGATGGATCTCTTATTATCTTGTTACTTCATTATGGACCTAATTGTTGTGATAACAGATGTTGATGTTAGAATAGGTTATTTTATGCTTTAGAATTTGATAAATAAACTAGATGTTACAGATGTTTCGATGTTAATTGCGATATTGGATTGAATGTTTTATGTTGTTGATTAATATCAGATACCTTGTTCAACATAGTTAATCGTTTATTCATAAACGTGAATGGAACAGTGTTGTATTACTCGCTCTCGAGTACCCTACACCACTGCGATTTCCATTCACGATAGGACTGCATGTGATGTATATGTATATCTTGTTATGGTTAACGTGCGTTGCTGCAGGATGCAGGTACTAGGCATCGACTCCACCTGATTACAGGTCTGAGCGTGCCTTCGCCAATGGATTAGTTGGTTGGAGTTAACGTGAGGTCCCTAGTCAGTGTTCCTTCGTCGTCAGTTTACCCTTGTGGTCATTGGTTGTCGTTCGCCCATGTCTTTCTGTCAGGTAATATAGTATCTTGGAGTCTAATGAGTTCTGCAGGTGTCTAAGTATGTGTGGTAATGTTGTGCTTTAATTAGAATCATTCTACGAAAGAGTATAAATGTTGTTAAATGGGCATAATGTCGTTAGTTGTCGATTTTAGCTATAAATAAATTATTATTTTATGAGAAGTGTTGTTGATAAATAAAGTCGTAAGAAGTTTGTATTATTCGATATAATATTATTTATAATAAATATTTAAATAAATAAATAGATATAATCACACTTGTAAATTGTGAGTCACAACTTGATTAATAAGATAAATTAAAGGATAGTACAAAATTATAGATTGTCGAAATAGTACTATCCTAATTATAACAATATTTTGTGTCGGCTATAAAGAAAAATAATAATAAAAATAAAATATCTAATAATTGGGATCTTTAAATTAAATAAAAATACATATTCTTTAAATGAGTTGTGCACGGGATCGCGTGCCAAGCCCTTGGCAGAGGAGAGAGGCTGAGTTATAAAAGAGCTGTAGGGGCATCAAGGACAGCATCACAGGTGAAAGGAAAGAAGCAGCTTGGAACTGCAACAATTGGAGGAGGTTCGTTGAGGTGATTTGCGAAATCAGGTTCCGTCGAATGCCTTATCTCTGAACTTCATTTCAAATCTGCAAATGTGGTTATAGTTTATTCGATTCCAAATAGTTCTGTAGACTGTCCTCTCAGTGTGTAATCAGCATCTTCTCTTAGGGTTTAAATACTTCGTTTCTGCTCAAGGATTCCGTTAGTAGATCGTCTTTCCTTCCATTGGTTTGCCAATCAGTCAATCGTCCCTGCAACAATTCATTTTGATAATCTTCTTCATGTCTTGGAGGATGTATATCGGCAATTCCATCGGTGTGTAATCTCAGCCCGGCATATGGATGATAGGGATAGAAGATATAAGTTGGCATTCCTTCAGTATTATCTTGGTTAACTATTTTTTTTGCATAATCTCAATCATGCGTTGCCTCCGTAAATTTCCTATTCCCTCAGACCCTAACTGATCTTTCATCGAGCAACTTAGCACAGTAGGTTTTTTTAGGTTAAAGGCTCGTAGGGCTGAGAACGCCCCTCTCGCATAGTTTGGTAGTTGGTGAATGTGCTTGAGATAGGACGAAATGGAAGGTGCAAAGCGATTGCACCAACGTCTAGGCTCTCTTTAGGTTACAGAAACAAGCTAAAAGCAAAACGTAGATTGTAAATTTAACCTCAGTTTCTTACTTGCTGTTTGAATGTTTTGATTTTAATTTTTTAGCGCAGTCGTAATCCTATAGCGCCCTGAGCCTAAGACCTCATGAGATCGGCTTGCACTCATTTTTCAGCATAGGATTACTTGGTAATGCAAGAAAGGCTAGGGTTAGAAAGTATGAGATGAGCCGCCCAGATTACTTATCCAATGTCTGCGAATGAAGCTTTAAACAAAAAAAAAACCTAGGTTAGCGATCTGGCCGGAGGCTCTACTCATTCTACTTCATAGCGGTTAGTATGATTTAGCAGTGGGTCGATAATCTGAGGAGATCGTGAGTCGTGGAAATCACAGAGTCTCATTTCAAAAGTTGTTCATAGTTTGAAGATATAGGATCACTGGCCAATCACAGAATATCTGAAAATCAAAGATTGTGTCTAGACGGCGACAAGGGGAGAGGACGCCAAAGGCAATATTGAAATTGCTATTTTTTTGGTGATGCACATGTTCTTAGAGATTGTAAATCTGAAGGATCTGAGGAATTTCATTGAAGAAACCGTATCTAAAGGGAGATCACACGCTACCAATAAAGAAGTCTTTTCAACGTGCCCGTTTTGGTGGCCTCCATCAGTCATTATCAGTAATGAGGCCTCAATTTGTATTGTTTGGAGACTCCATTACAGAGTGCTCATTTGGAGACGGAGGATGGGGCGCATCCCTCGCCCAACGCTACTCTCACAAAGTAATATAACTTCTGCATTGAATTGCATTTGAATGAATGGATGAACGAAGGTCATGGTATTTATGATATTTGATTCACAGGCTGATATTATTCTGCGGGGTTATGGTGGTTACAACACACGATGGGCTTTGTTCCTGCTCCCTTACATCTTCTCTTCGGTAAGAATCATGTCCTATTTACAATTATACTCCTGCCACATTTTTACATATCGAAATTCACTCAATTAGAAATGCCACCGAGCTCGAGGTCTTCTTTATTAAGGGAATGGTTTCACAGACTTAGATTGACTGAATGGTTTCTTTCTGTTTGTGCAAAATGGTATTGTAGTAAGCGAGTTCTTGGCAAGCAGATGGCAAAACGTTGGAAAACATTGCTGTTAAATTATTGTGCTATCACGGACTGTTTTATTGAAAAAATAATTTAAGAGCGATAAAGAAAAAGGCGATGGAAGAAGATCGGAGAAAAATATATATGAATATGTATGGTGGGGGTAAGAGAGACCAGCAGATGGAGAAACGACGCATATTTGTTTGCAGAGGATTTGCCCGGGTTATTTTCACGGTATTAAGCCCTTGAAATATTCGTCTGCTTTGGAGTATTGGAACAGCGTATTTGGCGAGCGGTTTCATGGAGGATCCTCTGATTCAAGGGCTCAGAAGGGGTGCGAATAGCTATTTGAGCGATTCGTGGAGATGATGGGTAGAATGTAATGATATTTGACAATAGGCTTGTAGGAAACCTCTGGTTTTAACACCTCTAAAGGATGCGGCAGCTATTGGAGACATACACTAAAGGATTATTGTTGTTAGAGGATTTAGGAAGGCGTGCAGCAATTTTTTGTAGGAAGAACTTGAGCTTTGAACTTTCAAGTGTTGGTTGGCTAGTGATTATGCAAAAGGACTGCAAGGTGTTTGACAAACCGTTCAGAAAACCATGAGCTGTAGAGCAATTGCTTCTGATAACCATAGAATACCAGTGTGCAAATTCCCGTAGACAGTCGACTAGCACATTACATTTGGCTCTATATACCCTTGTTCTGTAGCAATGTATTTAGTGAACAAAGATCTATCGAAACCATTGCTGTAACATAGCGCTTTTTCCAGATTGAGTTCAGTAGAACGTGGTTTGTAGCATTCTATATCGTGTCCAGAGCAGTAAGGAGATCAACTCAGTAAAAATAGCGATTTTGGTTAGCTTTCTGAGATCCTAGTTGCAAGTAAAGACGTGTAACCTTCTGTCCGATCATTAAAATTTGAAATGTTAATCTTACCATTATGTTGGAAATCTGCACAACTGTAGAAAGAATCATGTTGGTTTGGAAATTGTTAGAAGCCAACTCCAGTTTGTCTTTTCCAGCTTGTCACCGTCCTTTGTGATCATTACTTTCGTTAGAAAATGAGCAAAAGATTTACGTGGATACCGTCAACGCAGTAAATTTGCAAGTTTAGTGATCATAGCCGGAAGTCGTCAGACCGGATGCATATCATTCACGTCAGTGGTAAAACAGTCAATAGCAATTTTACCTCTCAGTAGTAAGATATCCCAAGCTATTCGCATAGGGCGCATTTACGATCGTTCTCTTGAGAAATTATATCGCCACAGATAAGATCGATTTCAGAGACATCTTTTAAACCATCTTAAAAGAATCCATTTGATTGAGCTCATTAGAATGTCTGCAAGACCGTATGAAGGATAACAATCTTTTCGTGATCGAATTTGCCTCGTGTGATTGCCGTTCAGTCGTTAGATATCTCTCCTAGCGTTATTATCCTTAATAGAATAAAGCTAATCGGACAAGATTGAAGGAAAGTATATAAGATCGTATCTGGAATTGAGTGGTTCTTATATCAATTATTGTAATGGTTTAGTTAATCAATTTATTTATCTTTTGAAACAATATAAGGTTAGTTAGAGATTTGGTTGCAAGGTATTAATTTAATTGTTGTAATATAATGTTGATTTTATTTCAGAAGCTGTTTGCATTACACTGAGAATGAATTGTAGTTTTTCATCTCTTGAATCTGAATTAAATTGAATTGAATGAGTGTTGTAATGAGTCGGATTGAGGTTGTTCAAACTTGTGTCCTAGAGGCTAAGTTGTCGTTGTTAAGTATTTGCAACTTGTGTATTGCTGTTTTGTAATTACGATGTAATAGTGTTTATGTGTATCAAACGAAGTATGAAGTATAATGAGGTACGGTCAAGGTTGAATGTTGTGTCTTGTAAAGTAATAATCTCAGGATGAGATATCAAACCTCTTGTGATCTTATTGTACCGTTTTGTCGTAAGGAGAGATCTGAAATCTGTAAGAGGATAAAGTATTGAAATGTTAATAGTGTTGGATAACAATTGATGTTATGATTCTATTTTGATGCAAGAGGGTTTATGCCTTGCAGTGTTGATTTACGTGTATTGTTATAAGTCTTGCATGATGTTTTAAGGTTTACTAGGGGTTAGGAAGGAGAGTGGCTTTCAACGTGGGGCCGGCGCCCAAAGTGGCAGTCAGGATAACCCGTTGGAAGTAGATTAATCAAGTGATAACCTAAAATTAACTAGGGGGTTAAGGGTAGATTTCACATTAATAAGATTAATGGATTCCTCTCCCATGGCCTATAGTGCTTGTTTAGACTAAGGATGGGTAGAGAAGGCCTGGTCGGCATGATTGACTTCATTGTCCTCATGAAAGGAAGGTCGATTCCGCATGTGTCACCCTATGGGGCTGGCGCCTAGTGAGAGGCTGTCAGGATAACCATAGATGGGGGCTGGCGCCTAGTGAGAGGCTGTCAGGATAACCCATGTTAGGACCATGCGATGACACTCTCCCTACTACAACCTAGCATCCCTTGCTCGATCTCTCCTCGTTTGTTTTGTGTCGCCTCTGGAAGTGAAAGTGAAAGTTAAGTTAAGTTTAGTTATGTTGTGTTGTATTGATATTGCCATGTGTTGTATTGGCGTTGGTCGTCCTTTGTTCTTGTTTGTCTTTCGTCTACCTGACTGTCAGTGTTTGGGACCTCATGTTAACTCCTAGCTCGAGGGGTGGACCTTAGGGTTCCACATGGTCGGGTGGAAGAGCTATTTTATCCATTGGTTATTCTTGTCAAGATCATATGCAGAACAGGATTTGTTCCAATTGTACTTGTTCCAATGATGATGATGTAAGTGTCTAACCATGTACCAGATTTGTGTAACAGAACATTCTTATGTATGTAACTTTTGATGTAGAGCAAAAGTGGCAATGTAATGATGTCTTGATGTACTTACATGAAAGCATTTCAGTTATGTATTTAATCATGCAGATTCCGTTATTTGATGATTTGCAATGAATGTGAATAAGTTATTTATTTGAGCATGGATTTGGATCAGTTACTGATGTATGTTAATTTATGTTAGTTGATTTGTTAAGTGATGCAGCCTTGGACCCTTAGAGAATATGTCGTAATGGATTTTGTTATCGTTATTTAATCATCTTTTAAAAAAAAAATTTCCTGTTTCATATTGCATAAGTGTGTATTCATTAAGGCATTCAAGGCGGGCATTACATCTTAGCTCAACCGATCCTGAGGAAACTACTCACTACTTCCCCTTATAATGGATCATGGTACTTGATCCATATGTGCTAGTGTAATCCCCATAGTTCTTGAGCATATTGATGGTATTTCTTGGATGATCATCTACATTGTTTTCACGAAAGGTATGATATGCCACATGAGTTGTCAGTTGGGGGCCGAGGTCTAGAGTGAGAGGGACCTACATAGACAACCCAACTGGAACTATGTGATGACATGTGTCACCACTTGGGGGCTAGAGTCTAGGGCAAGGACCCTGCATGGACAACCCAAGTGAGACCATGTGCCCCATGTATATTTTGAGCTCTAGCATGTGGAGAGAGGTTTGTCACCCATGCTGAGATAGATTCTGTATCTACACATGTTCTGACATGATGCAATAGGAACAATGCCACACCCCACTGATGTTCCGACACAATACTGGTGATGATGTTGTGTTGCTGATGGTAGTGAGCTGGGCTCGAGGACATAATGCCACGTGCATAGACATGCGAAGGTGCACTATGAGATTGTGTTGTGATAGCCTACTTGTGTGATGAGTGTAATGGGGCTTCGTATACTTGTAGAGGGATACTCATTTTTGCTTTCAACAGTGTTTGGGTCAGTTTGGATTTGGGTATGTCCTAGCCATGTATACTTCTAGCTACGATGAGTATCTGTGTGTGCCTTCTCCATGAGGTATTGCTATGTGGGTTTTTGTTCTGTGCGTGCCTACTTCTATGGAGCCACAGACACACTACCATGTGGCATACGACGAGTACGTGCCTTCTCCGGCTAGCATATGACCATGTCGCACTAAGACATGATATGAGATGTGTCCGAGGTGCACATCCCATGCGGGTAGCCAAGGAGTGCATGGGCCACTTGGCTAGTCCATGCCGTGTTGTGACGTGATGCAGGGTGTAGCCGAGGAGTACACTTTGAGCCATGTGGATGGCATGCTCAATCCACACCACATGAGGGCTATTTCCATAGCCTGACATTGTTCCCTCCTTCCTCATTTGGTGGTTAGTATCTAGTCACATAGTGTTGTACAGTGCAATTTCGAAGATTGTGTATTTTCTTTATGGTATTGATGATTTTCTATTGATTGTGAAGGCCGACATTTTGTTTATGTTTGATTGCGATGGTTTAGCCACACCTTTTGATTTTATTTACATGTAGCCCTCGTGGTTACATTTGATTTAGTGTTGAAATTGCATGTATTTCTTGCTTTATTGTTGAAATTGAATTTTTATTTGATCTTTCTTTATGACTTTGGTGGCTAAAATAGTTTATCCTTATTATTTTTGATGTCGGCCATGTGTCCTATTGTGATTCCTCTCCAAGGATATATGAGGCGGATTTGGTCAGTGTATACGAGGAAGTAGACACAGGGAACCTTGAAGATGGGGGTATGTGAGGTTGTTATATATCAAGGACCACTACCCACCTATGTGTGATGACTATCTCTTGGAGGCTAACCACCTTATACAACAATAGAGAGGTCATTGTGGTCTTGTTTGGATGGTCTCACCCTATGTGTGTGGCCTAACACCAATAAGTCACTGAGTGTGAGGTATGGATTATGTGAGATGAATATTGGCTCTTGGCTCATGGATTATGTATCATGGATTAGTATGCTACTATTTGGTGTCCAGATGGACCCTTGTGTAGCCTTGTGATGTGATTCCCGGTGATGTGCATTTGTGTGTATGTGAAGAATGTATGTTAAATCATGAATATAGTACTTATGAAGTGATCAATTGTCTTTCCATACTTCTAAAAAATTGTTCTAAAAAATTGTAAAATCATGATCTTTGTGAATATGTTATGATATTTAGTGTTGTAAAATGAATAAAGTAGAATGTCTTGATGGATATTTAATGGAGAATGTGTGCTCGGTGTGTATAATTATGCTGTGTTTTATGGAAGTGTAGCATTCTGATGTATTGATTGCTTAACAGTGTATTGGAAGAGGAGTCATAATTTAAGGGCAAGGAAAATGAAATAGTAATGCATTTGAAATTGAATATTTTTATATGTTTGTCTTATGAGAAATTCTACTAGGGTGCAATGTTTTCTTTGTTCTAGAGGAAATTGATGGTTGTTAATGGTAATATGTAAGGATTTTGAGTGGTTTATGTACTATGGAATCATTTTTGAAATGCAAGTCTTGATTATGTTATTATTGTGACATTGAAAACTAAAAAGGATAGGTCATGTTTGAAATAGGCTATATAAGTATATATTCTTGTGAGATGAATTATTTTCATAGGCAAAACTAGTGTATATTATATTGATGTAATGAATCAGCTTTGATGCTAGTAATAGAAAATTGCAGTACTAATGTGTCATGTTTCCACCCTAGTTGTGACTTCCAGGACTAAGTCAAGTTTTAGGGGGGGGATGTAGTACCCCTCCATTCTCACCATGGAGGTGCAGGTGGTGGGCTTTGGAAGTTGGGGTCATAAGGCATAGTCCTTGTGGTCATCTTCATTAAAGTGTTTTCTCTTGAATTGTAGTCATTTTATTCTTCAGTCTTGGAATTTGGACCTTGTGGCCTGCACAAGATAAATGCACAAATCTGCTACATGTTAAATCTTCCATCATACTATCTCACTTACTAAATTGAGAATAAATCTTTCAGAAACTTAGTATTAGTGGTCCTTTTAGTATTGCATGAGCTCATTGCTTTGACAATAAAATTGCTCATAAGATTTCCTAAGGATAATCTAAGATGAGATATGTATTGTTGGTCTTTCTCCCTTTATATATGGAGCTAAGATTTAAGGTTAAATATCATTAGGGTTAATAAGAACACATCTTATGTATTTTACATGATTGCATGTTTTCTTTACGAAGGTGTAAAGTCTTGGTTTAGGCAAGCCAACATATAAGTTCTTAGTGATAGTCTAAATTGGAGTTCCTTTATGCATTGAGCATGGTATGTATCAAGGCTTAGTGTCTCATCATTTCTCTATAATTTTCCTAAAAGAACACCCTAGAGAACTTCCCCCTAGGCTTAACAAAGCTTGAACTAGGAATTACTCATCCTTATTACTCAGTCTATTGTTGTCCTTCTCCAATTATAAGTTGCAAGTTATCTACCCCAAGTTGGCACCAATGGCACTTTAGTATAGTTTGTCTTTAGGGATTTGGGGTCCCACAACTTTGAGAGCTAACAAATGGTGTTGTTGCTAGGGAAGATTTGAAGATATTCATCACTCAAGTTGTTCTTCTTCTATTCATATCAACATTTGGTTGAAGTTATTGATCACTAGAAATATTGCTTTCTTTTTCAAGTGGAGACTGTTGACTCTATTGATTTGATCCCAGTGAAAAAAATCAAAGAAAAGGCTCGAAGATGAAGAGAAGAAGATGGTCTAGGGGCCAACAGGGTGGTGAAGATACCTCTTAGCAAGTGAAAAAGTAGCAGGCCATATGGAAAGCTAAAAGCACAAGTCTGCTCAGTCCTCCCCACAAGAATAAGGCAGTACTTCTAATAAGGATAAAGTATTTCTTGACTCAAGGTATCAATAAGGAAATAAGCATATAAGGTAGAAGATGGACGATCCTGTTAAAGGCAACAATCATGGAAATAAGGCAACCACGACCATGAGATATAAACAAACAATGATTCAAATTAATAAAGGGGCACTTGTTATATTTAATTGGCAATAACTAAAGATAGTGATTCTTGGAGAGGCAATCGATGATAAGGAATCACTGGTGTTGAGATAACTAACTATTGTGTCTTAAATAAAATCAACAAACAACGACCACCACTGTTAGGTCAGCTCTAAGTAATTATGAAGGGTGGCGATTATTGATGAAAGGTGATCAATCTCCTTATAAAAGGATTAGGGGACTTCACCTAATGGGGGAGATTGGAGCTCATTAGAATCATTGGATCACATAGGATAATCAACACCAATGGCCTCAACATGCATGTAGCAAAGCAAGGATTAGGTTATGTGATATTGTTGATACATGGGTTTCTGGAATTGTGGTATTCATGGAGATATCAGATAGAAGAATTAACAATGGTAGGGTACCACATGGTGGCCCCTGACATGAGGGGTTATGGAAACACCGATATTCCTCTCAGTTCATGCAATTACTCTTTTGTGCATCTCGTGGGGGACTTGATTGGCTTGCTTGATGCTCTTGGTCATCCTAAGACTATTGTGGTTGACCATGATTGGGGCTTTGTCATGTTGCCTCACACCTTTACCATTTTTGACTAGACTGAATGATAGGACTTGTAAATTTGAGTGTCCCATATTCATGAAAGGTCATCGATCTCCTTATAAAAGGATTGGGGCACTTCACTTAATGGGGGAGATTGGAGCTCATTAGCATCATTAGATCAGATGGGATAATCAACACCAACGGCCTCAACATGCACATAGTAGAGCAAGGATCAGGTTCTATGGTATTGTTGATACACGAGTTTCTGGAATCATGGTATTCATGGAGATATCAGATAGGAGAATCAATAATGGTAGGGTACCACATGATGGCCCTGACATGAGGGGTTATGGAGACACTGATATTCCTCTCAGTTCATGCAATTACTCTTTTATGCATCTCGTGGGGGACCTGATCAGCTTGCTTGATGCTCTTGGTCATCCTAAGACTATTGTGGTTGACCATGATTGGGGATTTGTCATTGCCTCACACCTTTACTGTTTTCAACTAGACCGAATGATAGGACTTATAAATTTGAGTGTCCCGTATTAACCACATGACCCTACAAAAATGATGAAGGGGTTAAATCATAAAATAGACAACAACAGAAATGGAACACAGAAAATAGAATATTTCTTTATTGATCTGGGCAACTCATTACATTATAGAAGCTCAATTACAATCAGAGGAATCAATCCTCCTTGGGCTGCAACACATTACAACTTTTGTAACCTCAAGACTTTGGAATATTCAGCCTTCTGTAACCCCAAATCAGCTAGGGTTTCTATTTTCCCACCTATTCTTGACTCTACACTTTCCCCCTTAACTCTACTACTGCCCAAGGTTCCCAAAACATTCATATATAGCACTTTTTGGCAGCCTCTAGCTAAATTTCAAAATTTGCAACTCCCTCCAAAAGTTGGTCAACTTCCGGGAAGCATAACTTTTGATCTGGGTGTCCGATTGATGAACCGTTTTAAGTACCGAAAAGCTTGCGATGTGAACTATCACACCAAAAATCCATAAATGGGTTTCCATCAAATTTTTGAGACATTATGGGATGTTTTAGTTCCTCATGTCTCATTTCAGAAATTTTCAAGGGCTTTTCGAAAAACAAAAACTTTAATATCTTTCAGCTCACAAATGACCTTTGCTTGATTCCTTCGCCAAAGGTCTTATATTTAAGTTATGAAGCTTTCAGTAACTTTTTGCCTCAATCCGTGCCCAAATGCAAACTTTCCTAAAGTGGCAGGTAAACTTTCCAAAACTTGCAATTTGATATTTTTAGCAGGTTTAGAAAAACTGAAAGTCCTACATCATTATTCAGGATATTATGGAACCAGAAACACTAATTATGGAAAGAAATGAAAACAACTAAAATGATTTTGAATTAACTTCTTTTTGGGTGATGCAAGATTGCCCTTACACCACTAGATGCTCTTGCATCAAAAAAGTCCAATTAAGAGGCTGAGGTCTCATTTTGGGGAAAGCTACTATATGTGCAGATTCTAGTGCCGAAAGAGGAGTACAAATAGATAAAAAAAGGATCACCTTCTATGGAATTGATCCAAGGCCATGGAAGTAATCTTCCTTTCATTTGTTAGAGTATTTTCTTCATATCTTTGTTTTCTAATACTAAAACCAAAAAATTGATCAACCATTATGGTTTTTTCTTTCACCATCGCAGCTTAACCCTGAGGTCACCTTTTTCCTTGTAATCATTATTTAGTTCATGTATCATGCCAAATTGATCTTCTTTCTGTCAATTATCATCCTTTCCATGGAATTACCTCTACATGATTGATATACTACTACTTGATACAAATAAACTGATTCCTTAAAAGTTCGCTATGGTGGCAAGCTTACAATGGTGGCATTCCTAAGCGTTGTGGTAATTCCATACTTCGCATAGGTAATAGAAGAAGCTGGTATAGGTTGCAAATTCTGTTATACACTTATCAATAACTTTGTTTGCAAGTTCTTTCTTTTCTTGATACCGCTTTTCTCTGAGGCATTTCGTAGAATTCATGTGCTTTGTGCAAACATATACCTTTTGCATATATGTGAATTGTACCTCTACATTTATTCTTGAAAGAATTCATCTTTCTATTATCCTTGAAGTATATCCATTAAAACTTTCCCTTGAAAAATGCTTGGCCTTTTTGTAGAAATGATCAATTGTTTTTAGAAACAAATCAAACCTATGTTAGAAACAGATCGGTCTTTGGAAATTCATAATTAATTGCCTTTATATAGACACTTTTCATTTACCAAGATTCTAATGTTAGTTTCACTTTCATAACTCAGATGTCTTCGAAAACCTAAAATTCACTTTTAATCCTATCAAACCGATGGAAGAACATGGAGTCTATTGAATAAGCTGATAGCATAGACTAGTTGTGGAAATCCTTAGAATGATATTTCATTTCTATAGTTTCTAGAAGCATCATGCACACCCTTTTTATACCTTTAAAAATTGAGACTTTGTTGTCTAAAATGGCACTCTTTAGGGTTGTCGCCATTGTATACTCCTCTACCCTACCATCTCCCTTTGGAAACAAAGAATCAATCCCAAGACAATGAGTCATAGTAGTAGATGAGATTTTTCTCAATGATTTTCCCAATGGCCTTGGTGCACAAATGTGATCTCAATACTATCATGTGCTCTCGTGATTCTTACAATTAAATTCTGGAAGAGTACTAATGTTAGATATAAGTGTGCATATTTTATAGTATGCCCTCTCCTATTTGCTTTAGGAAATTATTATGTCTTTATTAGCTGTGATTTGAAGTAGTGTAAGCTATAATAGTTGTTCTGAATTTGAGTATGATTGTAGTTTTTATGAAGCCAATTAGATGTAAGCATCATATTTTTTCAAATATAGTACTAAATAAATGTTGTAAGAGAATATAGACTGAAATAAGGGGTTATATGTAAAGAATGGCCTGAATGTATTTGGATGAAACAATATATATGGAATAGAGAAAGTAATGATATTAGAGGATAAACATACGTTAGATTGTCCTTTCTCAAAGCTCTCATAATTCTTATCTTTCCTTCCTCATTATTTACACATTATTTTCAAATATAGAACAAAATTCCTTCTTACATTAAATTTAATATTAAATGTTCTATATGTTATTATAATTCTATTTAGGATGTTTAGCAAAGTTCTAAGATAAGATTATTTTAATTAAATTATATGGTTTTTATAGTTGCTATTCCTTCGATATATTTTGTATAATTTTTGAGTGTTGATCGGGTTCACCAACTTGAGTTAGTAATTAGTATTCTTACTAGTAGTTTTATCTTGAGATTGGATGCATAGTGTTGTAAACTCTAGTTGAGTTAGTGTCAATTGTTTATTACGGTTGTAGAAGGTATCTTTCTATTTGTTAAGTAGAATAGTTGATAAGGTATAATTGATTAGTATATTTGTGAACCTGAATGCTTTACTGAATGACCTATTTTATAGGCATTTAGAATAACATATAGTTGATTGTACATGAAGTATATCTTCTTGCATCAATGTAAATTAGTAATGAGAACATTTCGTAGGATGTTGTTTATTTTATATTGTTCTTGAGATTATAAGTGTTTTGTTGCAAATCTTAATCCAAGTGCTAAATGTATAAAACCATTTTGTGGTTACATGTACTAAGTCTGAACTACAAAGTCTCTACACTACGCGCACGTAGGCAAGGCCGACATGAGCCCCTGAGACATTAGGTTGGCCCTTAGGGCCTTAGGCTAGTATATAGTTGTCTTTTATGTTTATTGATAATCTTTGTGGAACTAATGTTCACTTTTAGATGCACAGATACATGTCTATTAATTGAGTAGATTACTGGAGCAAATAATATGTTTTTCCACTATGCTAAGGATTACCATATGGTTCTTGTTCCTATTGAGAATATCTCTTATCATGTATTTGTAAATTGGGATGTATCTCCGTTGTATCTGTTTATGTAACTTTTTGTTTCTTGTAATCTTGATCAGAGTAGCACAGTCGAGGAACCTTAGAGGACCTAGGTTTAGATTATTATGTTATGTTATGTATTCTATTGCTATTTGCTTTTTAAAAAATTATTCCATTAATTTGACCTAGTTTAGTGTTGTCCTTTGGGGTTCCTTGCTGGGGCATTACACCTAGTATCAGAGCCCATGTTCACACACTGGGAGCTCTGGCGTACTTGAGCCTTCTATGTTTCACTGTGTTTGGCATGTATGGCATGAGCTTGTTGTATTGTTTTTTATAGTCTTGATTGCTTTCATGCCTTATCATGGCATTAGTGGGTTAAGTTACAACCCCATGCTTAGAAATCATGGAGGAAATAGCCTCCTTGGCCTAACCTTACTCAATGGGACTAGAGTGTCGATCTTTGTTGAGAGTCCGCCATGGTTAAGAGTGATCATTCTCCCATGTTATAAGATGGGGATAGGAATGTTCTGCCTTGTATGTTTGTAGGTTGAAGGTAACTTGGGTTGCCTAATTACCCTTGCTTGGACATGCTCTTCTTGTGTCTTCCTTTATGTTGCTAGTGAATGAGATGGTTCTAATTTGTCATGAATTGCTCTTGTAATTCTTTCTTGTATTATAGATGTAAAGGAGGAAAGTGTGTAGATGTTCACGGATGTTGATAGATTAGAATGAATGTTGCATGATTTCTTGTAAGTGATGTATGGTTGCTGAAATTGGTGTTATGTGACCAAATTTTACTTGTAACCTCTTGATGTGCTAGATTACTGCATTTATCATTCTTTAGTTACAAATTGAAGTAATTGGTGCATTAATGGTGCCTTCAATTTCCCCATGTAGAATTTACATGTTTGTATGATAAATATTGGATGGCATGTAATGTCTTGACTAGAGATGAAATTTATCTTTCTCTCCTCTTCTTAGTTGTCAATAGTTGACAAGATGTTAGAATAATGGCATATGGATTTAATTAGTATGTTAAAATTCCAAAAGTAAAAGAGTTAGTGAGATAGGAGTGAACAAGACCTTATGCTTGTTAGGGTTATATGTTGAAGGTAATTATATGTTAATTAGTGCGTCCTTATTTAATGAGTTTGGAATGAGGATAGTAATTGCTTAGTGGATATATCTTGTTGATGAGATTTGATCTCCTCTATTGCATTGTGATTTTAATGAGATCATATAGGTGAACAATTGTACTTTAATGCAAACTGAAAATAGTGAATGCTAAGGAAATAAGAATGTTGCATATCTTGCTTTGAGTGAGCAACTGAATGCCATTGACATAGCTAAGGTTACTTATGCTTATATGTATGGATGGGAATGTTGAGAAATGACTATGGGTCATCAACCAAACTCATCTAATTGTGTTGCTAGTTCTCATTTTCTTGTGAATGAATGATAGTGATGTGACTTGTGATATGATGTCGCATTATGTGTTATTATGAGATGAGAGTGTAACGGATGTAAAATGAGATGTATGTCATTATGTGAATATAGAAGTAAATGTAATGATGATTGTGAAGATGTTATGAATATTTGAATTTTGTGTTTAAAATGAATGTAGTTTTAGTAATGTTTTTAAGGAGGGTGATTTAGTCCTCTCCTTTAGGTTGTACCTAATAGGTAATGATATGATTTTGGAAAAGGGAATCATATTGGCTATGGAAATAAATCTACTTATGGTATGTGATCTTTTGAAAGTAATGGAATTGAGTATGTAAATGTAACCCCCTGTAAATGTGAGAAACCAGTAACTGTGCATTGGTTGAGTGTTGTTAATACCACGTACTTGCTTTGTGTGCCCATGGGATGGTGATACTGGGTACCCATCCATGGGGAATATGTTGTATTTTAGGTGTGGGATTAACCATACCATTATGTGTGCTTGTATGTTTGTTACTTGATTGAGGGCCAACCCATGTGCGGTTGAAATTTATATATATATGAGAGTAGCCAAAAGTTGGTTTTGTAGATTCTCTTCTTTTGGTTCTCCAGTCTCTCAGTCTGTGAAGGGGTAGTAGCAGCCACAAAGTTCCTAGGACGAGGTGTGTAGCATACCTGTATTGCGGCACAGAGCAGTCTTAGCTCAATCGATCCGAAAGAAAGTACTCACTACTTCCCCTTATGATGGATCAAGGTACTTCATCCATATGTGCTAGCCTAATCCCCACAGTTCTTGGGCATATTGATGGTATTTGTTGGATGATCATCTACCTTGTCTTCACGAAAGGTATGATATGCCACATGAGTTGTCAGTTGGGGGTCAGGGTCTAGGGTGAGAGGGACCTACATAGACAACCCAACTAGAACTATTTGATGACATGCATCGCCACTTGGGGGCTGGGGTCAAGGGTAAGGGACCTGCATGAACAACCCAACTGAAACTATGTGATGACATGTGTCACCACTTGGGGGCTGGGGTCTAGGGTGAGGGACCTACATGGACAACCCAATTGAGACCATGTGCCCCATGTATATTTTGAGGTCCAACATGTGGAGGGAGGTTTGTCACCCATGCTGAGATAGATTTTGTATCTGCACATGTTCCAACATGATGTAATAGGTATGACGCCACACCCCACTGATGTTCTGACACAATGCTAGTGATGATTCCTTGTTGCTAATGGTAGTGAGTTGGGCTCAAGGACATGATGCCACATGCATTGACACGTGAAGGTGCACTATGGGATTGTGTTATGAGAGACTACTTGTGTGATGAGTGTAATGGGGCCTCATACACTTGTAGAGGGATACTGATGTTTTCTTTCAACAGTGTTTGGGTTGGTTAGCATTTGGGTATGTCCTAGCCATGTATACCTTTGGCTAGGGTGAGTACCTGTGTGTACCTTCTCCAAAAGGTATCGCTATGTGAGGTGTGTTCCGTGCATGCCTACTTCCACGAAGCCATAGACACACTTCCATGTGGCATACAACCAGTATGTGCCTTCTCCAGTTGGCATATGACCATTTCATGCTAAGACACAATGTGGGATGTGGCTGAGGTGAACATCCCATGCAAGCAGCCAAGGAGTGCATGGGCCACTTGGCTAGTCCATGTCTTGTGACGATGCAATGCAAGGTGTAGCCGAGGAGTACACTCTAAGACATGTGGATGGCATGCTCACTTCACACCACATGAGGGCTAATGCCATAGCCTAACGTTATTCACTCCTTCCTTATTTAGTGGCTAGTATCTAGTCACGCAGAGCTGTATAGTGCAATTTCAAAGATTGTGTATTTTCTTTATGGTATTGATAATTTTCTATTCATTGTGAAGGCTATCATTTTGTTTATGTTTCATTGTGATGGTTTATCCACACCTTGTGATTTTATTTGCATGTAGACCTTATAGTTACATTAGATTTAGTGTTGAAATGGTGCACATTTCTTGTTTTATTGTTGAAATTGAATTTTTATTTGATCTTTCTTTATGACTTTGGTGGCTAAACTAGTTTATCCTTATGGTTTTGATGTCGGCCATGTGTCGTATTGTGATTCCTCTCCAAGTATGTATGAGGCGGATTTGGTGAGTGTATATGAGGAAGCAAACATAGGGAACCTTGAGGATGGGGGTATGTGGGGCTGTTATACAGCTAGGACTACTACCCACCTATGTGTGATGACTATTCTCTTGGAGGATAACCACCTTATACAACAAGAGAGAGGTCATTGTGGTCTTGTTTGGATGGTCTCACCCTGTGTGTGTGGCCTAACACTAACAAGCCACTTAGTGTGAGGTATGGATTATGTGAGATGGATATTGGCTCTTGGCTCATGGATTATGTATCATGGATTAGTATGTTGCTATCCGGTGTCCATATGGACCCTTGTGTAGAATTGTGATGTGATTCCCAGTGATGTGCATTTGTGTGTATGTGCAGAATGTATGTTAAATCATGAATATAGTACTTATGAAATGATAAATTATGTTTCCATACTTCTAAAAAGGTGTAAAATCATGATCTTTGTTGAATATGTTATAAGATTTAGTGTTGTAAAAAGAATAAAGTGGAATGTCTTGATGGATATTTAATGAAGAATGTGTTCTTGGTGTGTATAATTATGTTGTGTTTTATGGAAGTGTAGCATTCTGATGTATTGATTGCTTAACGGTGTATTCGAAGAGGAATCATAATTTAAGGGCAAGGAAAATGAAATAGTAATGCATTTGAAATTGAATATTTTTATACATTTCTCTTATGCGAAATTCTTCTAGGGTGCAATGTTTTCTTTGTTCTGAAAGAAATTGATGGGTGTTAATGTTAATATGTAAGGATTTTGAGTGGTTTATGTATTATGGAATCATTTTTGAAATGCAAGTCTTGATTGTGTTATTATTGTGACATTGAAAACTAAAAAGGATAGGTCATGTTTGAAATGGACTATATAAGTATATATTCTTGTTAGATGAATTATTTTCATAGGAAAAACTAGTGTATATTATTTTGATGTAATGAATTAGCTTTGTTGTTAGTAATAGAAAATTGCAGTACTAATGTGTTGTGTTTCCACCCTAGTTGTGACTTCCAGGAGTAAGTCAAGTTTTAGTGGGGGAGGATGTAGTGCCCCTCCATTCTCACTGTGGAGGTGCAGGTGGTGGGATTTGGAACTTAGGGTTGTAAGGCATAGTCCTTGTGGTCACCTTCATTAGAGTGCTTTCTCTTGAATTGTAGTCATTTTATTCTTTGGTCTTGGAATTCGGACCTTGCGACCTGCACAAGATAAAGGCACCAATCTGCTACATGTTCAATCTTCCATCATACTATCTCACTTACTAAATTGAGAATAAATCTTTCACAAACTTAGTATTAGTGGTCCTTTTAGTATTGCATGATCTCATTGCTTTGACAATAAAATTGTTCATAAGGTTTCCTAAGCATAATCTAAGATGAGATATGTATTGTTGGTCTTTCTCCCTTTATGTATGGAGCTATGTTTTAAGGTTAAATATCATTAGGGTTAATAAGAACACATATTATGCATTTTACATGATTGCACGTTTACTTTATGGAGGTGTAAAGTCTTGGTTTAGGCAAGCCAACATATAAGTGCTTAAGGACAGTCAAAGTTGGAGTTCTTTTATGCATTGAGCATGGTATGTATCAAGGCTTAATGTCTCATCATTTCTCTCTAATTGTCCTAAAAGAACACCCTAGGGAATTTCCCCCTAGGCTTAGCAAAGATTGAACTAGGAATTACTCATCCTTATTACTCGGTCTATCATTGCCCTTGTCCAATCATAAGTTGCAATTTATCTACCCAAAGTTGGCACCAGTGGCACTTGAGTATAGTTTGTCTTTAGGGATTTGGGGTCCAACAACTTCAAGATCCAATAAATGGTGTTATTTCTAGGGAAGATTTGAAGATATTCATCACTCAAGTTGTTCTTCTTTTGTTTGTATTAACATTTGGTTGAAGTTATTGATCACTACAAAGATTGCTTTCTTTTCCAAGTGGAGACTAGTGACCCTACTGATTTGAACCCAGTCAAGAAAATCAAAGAAAAGGCTCGAAGATGGAGAGAAGAAGAAATTATAGGGGCTAACATGGTGGTGAAGATACCTCTTAGCAAGCAAAAAAGTAGCAGGCCATATGGAAAGCTAAAAACACAAGTCTGCTCAGTCCTCCCCATAAGAAAAAGGCAGTACTTCTAATAAGGATAAAGTATTTGTTGAATCAAGGGATCAATAAAGAAATAAGCATAAAGGCAGAAGATGGACAATCCCGTTAAAGGTAGCGATCATGAAAATAAGGTAACCATGACCATGAGATATAAACAAACAATGATTCAAATTAGAAAAGGGGTGCTGGTTATATTTAATTGGTAATAACTAAAGATAGTGATCCTTGGAGAGGCAATTAATGATAAGGAGTCACTGATGTTGAGATAACTAACTATTGTGTCTTAAATAAACTCAACAAACAACGACCACTACTGTTAGGTCAACTCTGAGTAATTATGAAGGGTGGCGATTTTTGATGAAAGGTCATCGATCTCCTTGTAAAAGGATCAAGGGACTTTAGTTAATGGGGGGGATCGAAGCTCATCAACATCATTGGATCACATGGGATAATCAACACTAACGGCCTCAACATGCACATAGCAGAGCAAGGATTGGGTTCTATGTTATTTTTGATACACGGGTTTCCAGAATTGTGGTATTCATGGAGAAATTAGATAGAAAGAATTAACAATGGCAGGGTACCACACAGTGGCCTCTGACATGAGGGGTTATGGAGACACTAATATTGCTCTTGGTTTGTGCAATTACTCTTTTATGCATCTCGTGGGGGACCTGATTGGCTTGCTTGATGCTCTTGGTCATCCTAAGACTATTGTGGTTGACTATGATTAGGGCTCTGTCATTGCCTCACACCTTTGCCATTTTTGACCAGATTGAGTGATAGCACGTGTAAATTTGAGTGTCTCATATTAACCACGTGACCCTACAAAAAGTCCAATTAAGAGGTCGAGGTCTCATTTTGGTGAAAGCTACTATATGTGCATATTCCAGTGCTGAAAGAGGAGTGCAAATAGATAACAAAAGGATCACCTTCTATGGAATCGATCCAAGGCCGTGGAGGTAATCTTCCTTTCATTTGTTACAGTATTTACTTTAGATCTTTGTTTTCTAGTACTAAAACAAAAAATTGATCAACCATTATGGTTTTTTATTCTACCATCATTGCTTAATCCCGAGGTCGCCTTTTTCCTTGTAATCATTATTTAGTTCATGTACCATGCCAAATTGATCTTCTTTCTATCAATTATTATCCTTTCAATGGAATTACCTCTACATGATTGAATATACTACTACTTGTTGATATAAATAAACTGATTCCTTAAAAGTTCCCTATAGTGACCATCTTACAATGGTGGCATTCCTAGGCGTTGCAGTGATTCCATACTTCGCATAGGTAACAAAAGAAACTAGTATAGGTTGCAAAGTCCATTATACACTTGTCAATAACTTTGTTCAAGAAAGTTCTTGCTTTTCTTGATACCGCTTTTCTTTGAGGCATTTCATAGAATTCATGTGGTTTGTGCAAACTTATACCTTTTGCATATATGTGAATTGCACCTCTACATTTATTCCTGAAAGAATTCATCTTTCTATTATGGCTTGAAGTATATCCATTAAAAATTTCCCTTTAAAAATGATTGGCATTTTTCTAGAAATGATCAGTTGTGTTTTGAAACAAATCGGACCTATGTTAGAAACAGATTGGTCTTTGGAAATTCATAATTAATTTCCTTTATATAGACTCTTTTCATTTACCAATATTCTAATGTTAGTTCCACTTTCATAACCTGGATGTCTTCGAAAACCTAAAATTCACTTTTAATCCTGTCAGACTGATGGAAGAACATGGAGTCTATTGAATAAGTCGATAGCACAAACTAGTTGTGGAAATCCTTAGAATGGTATTTCATTTCTATAGTTTCTAGAAGCATCATGGACATGCTTTTTATACCTTTAAAAAATGAGACTTTGTTGTCTGAAATGGCACTCTTCAGGGTTGTCACCATTGTGTACTCCTCTAAACTGCCATCTCCCTTTGGAAACAAAGAATCAATCCCAAGACAATGAGTCATAGCAGTAGATGAGATTTTTCTCAATGATTTTCCCAATGGCCTTGGTGCACAAATGTGATCTCAATAATATCATGTGCTCTCGTGATTCTTGGAATTAAAATCTGGAAGAGTACTAATGTTAGATATAAGTGTGCATATTCTACAGTATGCCCTCTCCTATTTGCTTTATGAAATTATTATGTCTTTATTAGATGTGATTTGAAGTAGTGTAAGCTAAAATAGTTGTTCTGAATTTGAGTATGATTGTAGTTTTTATGAATCCAATTAGATGTAAGCATCATATTTTGTCGAATATAGTACTAAATAAATGATGTAAGAGAAGATAGACTGAAATGAGGGGGTTATATGTAAAGAATGGCATGGAAGTATTTGGATGAAATAGTATATATGGAATATAGAAAGTAATGATATTAGAGGATAAATATACATTTAAGAAATGATTTTCCTTTCTCAAGTCTATCATAATTCTTATCTTTCCTTCCTCATTATTTATGCATTATTTTCAAATATAGATCAAAATTCATTCGTACATTAAGTTTGATATTAAATGTTCTATATGTTATTATAATTCTATTTAGGATGTTTAGCAAAGTTATAAGATAAGATTATTTTAATTAAATTATATGGTTTTTATACTTGATATTCCTTGCATATATTTTGTATAATTTTTGAGTGTTGATCGGGTTCACCAACTTGAGTTAGTAATTAGTATTCTTATTGGTAGTTTTATCTTGAGATTGGATGCATAGTGTTGCAAACTCTAGTTGAGTTAGTGTCAATTGTTGATTATGGTTGTAGAAGGTATCTTTCTATTTGTTAAGTAGAATAGTTGATAAGGTATAATTGATTAGTAAATTTGTGAACCTAAATGCTTTACTGAATGATCTATTTTATAGGAATTTAGAATAACTTGTAGTTGATTGTACATAAAGTATATCTTCTTGCATCAATAAAATTTAGTAATGACAACATTTTGTAGGATGTTGTTTATGTTATATTGTTCTTGAGATTATAAATCTTTTGTTGCATATTTTAATCCAAGTGGTAAATTTTATAAAACCATTTTGTGGTTACAAGTATTAAGTCCAAACTACGAAGTCTCTGTGCTACGTGTACATAGGCAAGGCTGACATGAGCCCCCAAGACATTAGGTTGGCCCTTAGGGCCTTAGGTTAGTATATAGTTCTCTTTTATGTTTATTGATAATATTTGTGGAACTAATGTTCACTTTTAGATGCATAGATACAGTTCTATTAACTGAACAGATTAATGGAGAAAAGAATATGTTTTTCCACTATGCTAAGGACAACCATATGGTTCTTTCTATAATTGTTTGTAAATGCATGAGTGATGTCTTGTTCCTATTGAGAAGATGTCTTATCATGTATTTGTAAATTAGGATGTATCTCCATTGTATCTCTTTATGCAACTTTTTTTTTTCTTGTAATCTTGACCAGAGTAGCATACTCGAGGAACCTTAGAGGACCTAGGTTTAGATTATTATGTTATGTTATGCATTATATTATTATTTTCTTTAAAAAAATATATTCCTTTTAATTTGACCTAGTTTAGTGTTGTCCTTTGGGGTTCTTTGGTGGGGCGTTACAAAGTCGACACCCATGTATCTGCATGATGGGACATCTTGCTCACCTGCATCAAAATAATTATTAGTTTACTCATTTCTATTATACCAAAAGATATATATTTCCACACATTTTAGAAAACCACATATATGCTACTAAATGTCAACCAAATATATGTGATCAAAACTAACTAAGAACATTTGTAATGGAAGTATTATCTGTTGCCACAATTAAGAAAATTAGTGGTCAATAAATTAATACAAACTTGTTTGATATATACTAAAGTATAAAGTTATACAGACTAAAAACATAACTAGACATATGTAGGCATTCACGTAACCATATTCATAAAGACTTAAAATACTTAATAGTCATTGAAGCTATTGAACATAATATATTAAAACACTTAATAGTCATTAAAGCAAATTTGAACATAATATATTACATCAATTACCTTCTAAAAATTCAATCTGCTCTCCTTAGCCTTCCACTTTGCAAGTTGTTTAAAAAGAAATATTATTTATGGATTTTTTTCTTGTTTGTGACTTAAGTGAAATAGGTAACTCCCTCCTGATTTTTTACATAAATTTAACTATGATAAATATGTTAGATAGTAAACTTCTAGTTTTTTAATCATTTATCCTATTTGTAAACATCTAGTTTCTTATCATTTATCTTATTTTTATCAAGTTAGAAATTAACAATTTACATATAGTTAATTAAAACAAATACCAATATCAAAATTTAATTGAACATATTTAAATCTCTATAATTTAATTGTGTTGCAACTACATTAGTATTTAATTTAATAAACCAAGACATATATATATAATATATGCAATTATTAATATGATATACATTTAATTTATAATATAGATTTAGCTTCTTATACATAAATGAAAATATTTTAAGACATTTATTTGAACCCTTTTAACAATTTATAAACATTTCAATTCATTTGTGTAACATGCCATCTCATATTTCTTGGAATTACTCACAAAGTTTACTAAGAAAGTAAATGGACATGATTAAACGTGAAATTATAATTTTTTTTTAAGCATTTCCATAAACACATAGAATGAAATGCATAACTTTTTCTAGATATTGTTCAACCTTGAAAAATCATATTATATTCAAAGATAAAAACATAGTGAAATCATTTCACTTTATATTTACAAATATTTTGCACTTGGCAATATGAATGATTTTACATAAGTTTGGAAATCATATGCCATAAGTATATTGCATTTGGAATCTTGATATCTATCACACAAGTCTCAACGAGTCTTCTACTATAAAGGGAGAGCATCATTCGAGTGCTTTACCTCGAACCATAGATTGACAGTCCGTCGCTCATCTTCCATCTGAAAGTGACCCTACCCTTCACAGAGAGTATAGATGTAAAGAAACAATAGGTTTCCATCTGAGTTCTAGCTTCATGTCTTACATAATTCAATCAACCATATGACTCTAGACAATCTTCTAGCTAAGTATGATCACTCTGATAGGTTACACCTTCTGGACACTATGAACCAACTAATGCATGCAAAGATAAATGCATTACTTTGGCCAAAGTTTCTATATAAATAGATGTTTGGAATAAACATAGTCATGTGTTCACACACCTCTAACTCGACTTGGAAACTACCTCATCCTACAATTTGATTTGCTTGACTAGTAATTCTAGACATAAATTATCTTGACTAAACCCAGATCTTATTCAATCTGACTTAGAATTCGATCCTTAATCTAGGATATATATATATATATATATATATATATATATATATATATATACAATATGTAGGTTTAGATGATTTTAACCTTTTAGAAAGTCCCTCGTTGCATTCTTCCAAATATCAGGGTCTATGACTTCCTGTCATTCTACTGAAAGACTCAAAAAATTAATCGCTCTTGTGCTATATGTCAAGTTTCAACTCTGTCAAGAAATCATTTAATTTTTCAAAGTGCTACTTAGACTCTTTTCTAATTTATACTGTCATGAACTATGTTTCTTTATCATTTACTGTCGAGCATAACATACAATAGACTAAAACAATATCATAACTGACTTGAGAGTTTTAAGTTTTCTAAAGCCTTCTAGGTTGATTCTAGGGTTTCAATTCTTTATCCCAGACTCAATGTATAACAAAAACTCTTGTTTTCCCAAAAGTAAAGGTTTATAATAATATAACATAATAACAAAAACCTCTAGTCCTCTCTTGACCATTTGTCATTGTTGAAATCACATTTCACATAACATGTTAAAACATAAAACATGAGGTTTATCCTCATTCATATTATATCTTAATGAATTTTTATCATTATCATATGTATTATTTTGGCTGAGTTCAATCCTTCAATCTAAATAGGTTTGAGTTTAAGATAATAATATATATACATATTTCAACCTCTCGGTTTTCTCAAGTCCACCAATTTCAAAATAGTACAAGTTATGAACTCATATATATAACATCCTTTGCATATCATGATAATACTTATCATTACTTATCTAATGCAAAAGTCATATTATATCTCTATACTCATGTGCTCTAATGATATCAATATCAATATCATATATTCTATATTCTATAAAAATTAATAACTATCACCAAGTCTTTCGATTATAAATATTAAAGCTTACCTTATAATACATTATGAAATGCAAACCTATCATACATTTCAAAGTAAAATAGTGGATAATGACAATTTTCTACAAGTTTATTCTAGGCTTCAGCATTCATATAGGGATATAATAATATCAATATGTCCTTTTATGGACATTACAAGATATGATTTCACTGCTAAGGGTCTTATTTCTTCTATAATAAAGGTAAGAGGTTATGTTTATGTTTTTTCATTTCAAATTGTATAATGATAGTTCATGTTAGATATGTAATGTAACAGTTGAATGTTTACATCACTGTCATTATCCATATAATGCATATAAGAGGTATATAAAATTAGTGTAATCAGTAGCAGATTGGGGATTATACTACGACCTCACAATGATATGCATACTAAGATATCTTTCATGGTGGTAAAAAGTTTAAAACTTGCACTCTAATACTACAGAGTTATCATTCACAATATGATTATCATTCTCAACTAGATTTAAATAATTTACTACCATAGTGTATACAAATCTAAAATTGTGTTCTACTAAAACAAAAGTGTCTTTCATAGTGTGTACAAATAACGCATTTGCCCATGGATTATATCCAATTTAGGCTCAAGCAACTATAACATTATACAAATTTATATAATACATGAGATCTAAACTCATACCTTCTCCTATGTGGGTTATCTCTGCTCTTGAATCAGACCAACAATTAGTCTACAACACCATCCTCTACTTCTCTCTTCCATTGCACTATCACCTTGTGAGTCTAGAAGATCCTGAGCTCTCTAACTCTCTGTGGATATCATATGAGATCAAATCTTTCATACCATTTTTGACTATTTTCGTTCACACCCCTGATACCCATACACATAGGCATTTATGAAGGTCCTTTAATCCACTCCATCATCGCAGTTATGCAGCCTACTCTTATGCCTATTTTTACTCTTTGATGGCATGCAAGGTTGATGGAGATAATGGTCATAAAGAACACTCCAAAAATAGTTCGTGACTCCTCCTTTCACTCCATATTCACATGGAGGAAGGGAGTTGAGTGCCCTCATAAGACATAAAGTGGATTTAACTTAAGTTGCCACAATACACATTCCTTAAAAATGTTCACTAGCAACACAAGGGTTAAACTATTAGTTCAAATTAAATAGGTATTAACAACATAATATTGTTGTATAGAATGTTTATCTACATTGTCTTTGACTTATGATATAATAGGAGAATGGGGTCGAGGATTCTCCCCCTCTCAAAATTGTTAAAACATCAAAATAGAAAATCAACATAATAGGATTCCTATAAAAAATAACCGATATTAAAGTAGTTCAACTACTAGCATATAATTTGCTCTAGTAATATAACCTATATAACTTGACACAGAGAAAAATGACTTTCAACCATTTCCTTAACGATGGTCATACTATCCTCACTTAGTCTTTGACAAAACCTAAGCTTAGTAGATCTAGTTGACAATCGACTATTCGTCAAATCAACATCAAACTTAGGTCAATTAGTTAAACACAACTTACCAAACTTGATGAAGATTCACTAAACTTGTGAAAGCATGAAACTTAGATGGCAACAATCTGTTCTTATCCAAATGTCTATTCTCTTCTCTTCGATGATGCTCTCCCTCTCTTTCTTGGAGGGTGGAAAACCTATTTCCTAGTTACAACTTACAATCACCCAATTGGGATTAGTGTATCACTAGTCAATTCATAAACCTTATGAAATCATAACATCTTATAATCACATGTCTAAATTCTAAACTCAAACTTATGATACCATTGATTTTTCCTGACACTTCACTTAACGTCAAATCATTAATTAATGCATAATTAACTACTAATTACATAGAAGTAAAAAGTAAACAATAGTCAAGATTTGGGGTGTGACAATATGTTTTAAACGAAGTCACTCTTTTGAAATCTTAAAAATTATAAAATTTCTGTCCTTTTCCATAATATTAATGCAATAAATTATTTTGAGAAATAGAAATTAACACTTGAAATAAAAAAAAATCTAATTTACGATTTTTTTGTTTTACAAGCCATAACTTTTTTTAATCTCTTCCAACAACCTTATACTTTTAAAGCCCTAACTCCATATATTTTCATCTCTTCAACTAACAATTTCTTTTTCTTTTTTCTATCTGCTTTCTTCTTGCAGATCAATGGTGATGGTAGCCATGGGAGTAATCAATAGCAGAGCAACTAAAGAAGAAATTGATACTTGAAATTGAAATATTTTATTATTGCTATTTTTAAAAATTCTCTTTATATGTTTACTTCTGTGAAATTCTCAAACAAAAGCAAAAGTAAAAGCTATGAGCAATTTTGACAACTTGATAAATCATCTCAAAGCAATGATTGCGAGGTTTTGCATAAATAGATTACTGATTTATTAATAAATTGTTTTCTCAAAATTGTTCCTATACATATATTTTAATATGTATATTTATTAATACATATCTTTATATAATATATGTATTTTTTAATTAATGGATGTGCACCTACCTGAATTATTGCGTGTTTTGGAGGAGCTTTTTATCTGCAACTGCTTCCTTGTTTGTTCAATCACAAAAATCACAGAAGTCACAGAAAGATTGGAGATATAGTGTAGCAAATATTAACTGCTTCAGACCTAATACTGCAACAAATTGCAATTCTAATTTAGGTCTTTAGAAAAATAGTGAACACCAGTACTTCTACGCTTGCATTCAATGTTCATAAAAGATTTTCAAAGCAGGGTAAAAATAAATTTAAATAGATAATCAGGAACATGAGTATGCAATTATACTAGCTCAATGCTTCTACTCAGCTCCTTCAATGCTTCCCACATAGGTATGAGAACTTAAGAATTCTGTTGCTTTTCTATCTTTCCCCAAACTTCCATACAATTCTGTAGCATGCTAGACTTCCACCTTCTAGCTTTGTTCAAGATTCAATTTGATAGACATATTTTTTTGAGTATGTAAGTAATATGTGTTTATTTATTTTTTCTTGTTTTTTTGTTTGTTTTAAATACAAATTTGCAAATAAATTGTTAGTTTTTATATAATATATGTATTGTTTAATGAATGAATGTACACCTACTTGAATTATTGTGTGTTTTGGAGGAGCTCTTTATCTGCAACTGCTTCCTTGTCATTCAATCATAGAAGTCATAGAAGTCAAAGAAGGATTGGAGATATAGTGTAGCAAATATTAATTACTTCAAACCTAATACTGCAACAAATTGCAATTCTAATTCACTTCTTTAGAAAAATAGTGAACATTAGTACTTCTACACTTGCATTCAACATTCATACAATATTTTCATAGTAGGGTAAAGATAAATTTAAATAAATAATAAGGAACCAGTGAGTATGCAGTTATACTGGCTCGATGCTTCTACTCAGCTCCTTCAACACTTCCCACGTAGGTATGAGAATTTAAGAACTTTGTTCTTTCGCTATCTTTCCCAAAACCTCCATGTAATTTTGTAGCATGCTAGACTTCCATCTTCTAGCTCTATTCAATATTCAATTTTTATTTTAAAAAAAATTACTCCCAAAAGTTCGAGCTTTCCCCTCCATGGCCATGCCTTTTATGCTGGCATTATGGAAAGTGGTTACTTCCCCATATTCCCTCCTGGAATATGGGAGGTGTTGGATAGTGGGGGAAAGTTCTATTCCCTCTATCCAAAAGATTGGTTAAAAAATTATCTTAAATAATAATTTACTCTCCCATTTACTTGGGAAAAAATATTAAATATAAACAAACTTAGAAGCACAATAAATAATATCAACTTTAAGATACGACAGGTAGTAGTAAATGAAATGGCAGACAATAGCACTTAATATTCAGTAACCATTCCTTTGTATTGCCAGTGATTGGTTGGAAGACATCAATTTAAATTAGGGGCATAAAAATGTATACACATCCTGTGATATTTAAGTAGGGTATATGATTTCCCCTATCAACCCCCACCACTCCTTGGCCCCTAGCCCCTAGTCTCATTTTTTTAATTTTTAATTTATTTTAGGGTGTTGGATGTGTAGGTTTGTATGCCTCTGATTTATAATTTGGTGTCGACTTTAGAGTAGTACATATTTTAATATAATGTATTTTTTATTGTAAAATTTTAAATGTATTTTCTTCATTTTTAAAAATTAAAATAATATATTGAAATATTCTAATAAAAAAAAATGATAAATTTTTAAAGTAAAATTAATAATCCTATTTATATTTATATTTCATATTTCACGATTAAACAAAAATCAAAATAAACCAACAAGAAAAAAAAAAAAATCAAATGATTTGAAACAAATAAAGATCATTTCCATCTTCTTTCATATTGATCATTTTGATCCAATATTATTTTATTGTAAATATTTAAATAGCTTTTAAAAAAAATTAAATAAATAAACAAACAAAGATCAAACAAACTTAAATTTACTCATTATGAAGATCACATATATATGATTAAGAAGTGGCTTTTCCTGTACAGCAGAGCTAAACCTCAAGTGTCTTTGTAAGCCGAGAAGCTTCTGGTGTAGAGAGAGCCACTTCACACGTCACATTACATTTAAAAAATAACAATGACGTATCACAGTATATTTTTAAAAACAGCCATGAAGATTCTATGGCGTGCTTAAAAACAGCATTGACGTGCTTTAAGAAAATATTAGTAATGTAACATTCAAAGAATAAAATCTCAAAATCCACCGACCAAACAAACAATCAAGAGTCTATACGTATTGCTGGCGTCGGTTGTAGTTGGTTTTCTCTATAATAAGTTTTCATTGGGTGGGACGTTGCTCACCCAGAAAGAAAACCACGGGCTTGTTTCTTTCATTGCCTATAGTTTAAATAGAAATTCACCGACTTCTCTTATTCAGATTCACTACTGTATTCTCAATTAGATTTCATGGTTGTATTCATTACTAATACTAATACTGCTAATTTATCATCCCATTCCCATGCTTTAAAGTCTTGTGCTCACTCATTCAATGATTTCCCCTCTGCAAAACACTGGAACCATAGTAATCCAGTGAGGAGGAGAAAGATGAATACTCTGATGAGGATCAGAGCCGTCAAAGATGATTCTTCTTGTTATTTCCCCTCTATGACTTTGTACGATGTGTTGTGTGTTCCACAGAGCACCGAATTGGGTGAATTGAAGAAAGCCTACAGGGAGAAAGTAAGAGTTTACCACCCTAATGTCTGTCCGCTTGCTGAGAAAGAGAAATCCTGCAAAATGTTTCTTTTAGTGCAGGAAGCATACGAGACTCTGTCTGATCCCATGCTAAGGGCTGATTATGATTTGAACCTTGATGTCAATCCTCACTTGTTCTCACAAAAGAGAAATGTAAAGCAGCAATGGGCAGAGCAGCTTCAAAGTCTTAGAACAAAGTCGAGGAGTAGTGATTGGAACACATGGGGAGCCAAAATGCGCTGCTCCAGAGAATAATCTCCCCTTGTTTGATGGTTGTATTTTCCTTCTAGAATTCTAGTTCATTTTTGTCTCGAGCTTTTTATATAATTTCTATCCGAGACTTCATGAATGCAATCCAATGTGCATTAGTTCTACTTATTTCCTTCTCACATATCTTAATCATGAAATTCACATAACCATGCCATTCTTTTATTTAGTTTTCTATTCTGTCTCAGGAAAGTGTCTCGAAATATAGATATATTAACAAAAGATATAATTTTTATAGGCTTCATGTTCTATGTTATCCATGTACCCATTACACATGGTCTTATACAATTTTCCCTCAGCTCTATCTAAATGTTTACACATCCCTATACATTTTCCCTATTTGTTTATTTATTACACCCATAAATGTATATATTGCCACACACATCGTTGTTGAGTGTTGTTTTGTCATTAATGTCAAAAACTTGGTTTCATAGGATGTTAGGAGTTTGATGTTCAAAGGAGATGTGTTTGTCATTGATCTAAGATTGCCAGATGTGTTTGATGTTGCTTCAAGTCAGCTTGATGTGTTCATATCTTGATGATCACGCTTTGAGGAGATCACAAGAGTTTATTTGGTTCAACATGCTTTGAGGAGTTCACAAGAGTTCAATTGGTTTAGGATCGGGATACTTGATGATGTTAGATCTAGTTGTTACTTCAAGAACCTTCTTGCTTCATAATGTTCTTGCTCCATGTTATGAAGTTGGTTCAGGAGTTGTTATGGAATTTGATGCAGAGTGGCACAAGGGAAGCAACACACAAAGGTTTACTCTATTGTCCTTTGCCCACTCACCCACTTCAACTAGCCTTCAACCAACCAACCAACTAAAGGCACATACAAGGCATATGAAGGATTTGATGTCCAGACTATTGTCCAACCCCTAAGGCTTCTCCAACACCTTAAGACAGATCAACAAACACCTTCTATGCAGTTGGTTTGATCTCCAACTTCCCAAAACTCTTCAACCTATACCTTGACTAGTAAGGTTACTAGCCCTCCAAACTAGGTTTTCTCAACAAAACTTGACAAAATCCCAAAGGTCTAGGCAAACAAATGATGGAATTGAACACCTTTCAGGGGACCCTAGCAAACCTCCAAATCTCCTGCTCCAACTCTACTCCAGCAATCCAGAACGCCTACTAGGTCTCTAGGCCTAATTGATCAATTTAGGCTAGGTTACAAAGCAAGTGCTCAAAATTGGGTGCATAGGTCAGGGGCAGGAACTTGGAATGACTCTACCATCCCCAAACAACACAAATCCACCATTCATTCACTCATCCTCTTAGGGTTTTGTCAAATACAACAATAAATTGCATAAATTCAGTCAAATACATAGAGATATTTGACCTAGGGCATCACATTAAAAATAGTAAACTGTATTTTCTCAGAAAATGCTTTTGGAATCAAGTAGTATACACCCCTAGCCTGCATTTCACTGAGTGGCATGAAATTTCATCGGTGGAAATGCATTCTAGGGCCAAATTTGTCGGACTGCCCTAGAAAATAGGGTTTCTGGACCAGTTTTGAAAGAAAATTCAATAACTTTTGACTCCGACCACTTCAAGACCTCAAACTAGTTGCATTGGAACCCTGACTCCAAGAGCTTTCAGAAAAATATCATTTTCACACGTGAAAAGTCCGTACAGTCCGTACACAGCAAGAAAAATAGCGAAAAACAGTCAGTTTTCTTGAATTTTGTGCCCAAATTCCATACAAAAACTTCCTCCTCCGTACTGGAGTCAGATATCCACCATATTAACCCATCCAAGTTGGTTTCCAACTTCTACAACAGCATTTAACTGCCCAAAGTGGTTTTTGAACCGACCCAACACATAACACCTTTGACAACTATGGTGTTTTGCATTAACACAAGGAGGTTGAATTGTTTGGCTTGTCCAATGGAGTCCAAATGATCAACACACTCCTTCCAACATACTAAAACATTAAAACAACCAAAAAAAACTCGAAAACCAATCCTTAGACCTTCTAGGCCTAATTGGCACAACAAGGGTCCAAATGGACTAAGAAGGATTTAAGGTTTATATAGTCACCCCAAACCTCTTGACCATACAAAATGGACCAAACAACAATGGCTAAAAGCCTTATTACAAAACACATTGAACAAAAAAAACATAACTTCTCAAAATGCCTTTAGGAACCAAGGTGCTCCTAGGTGCCCTGCACCATACACCCACTGTCAAAGAGAACTCAAGTCTCTTGAGTTGGAATGCTATCAAATGTGAAACCTACCTTCTCAATGTCTGCCCTGCTCATCCAAGTGGCATCCTCCTGAGGTTTGTTTAGCCACTTCACCAAATAGTCATGATAGGTGTGCCTTCTAGTTTGTTTTGCAATCCTCTTGTCCAAAATGCACTCAATCTGAGTTGGAGATGAAGGAATGAGTTCCTGGAGTGTCTGATCAGTTTGATCTTCTTAAAAAACAGTCTGAGGATCAGATCCTTTATAGGGATAAAGGTCTGAAACATTAAAAATTGGAGACATAGCAATGCCATCCGGAAGTCTGATTTTGTAGGCATTTTCTCCACATTTCTTGAGCACTTCACAAGGCCCAATCTTCTTCATGAGTAGCTTAGTGTGTTTACCTGCCGGGAGCCTCTCCTTCTTTAGATGAACCATTACTAAATCACCTTCCTTGAACTGCAAATCCCTTCTTTTTCTGTCAGCAAATTGTTTATATTTCTTAGAAGTGGACAGCAATTTCTGTTGTACTTGTTCATGGACATCTTTCATGACTTGAACAAAGTCTTCAGCCAAGGCACTGCTTTTTCTAGTCCTTTAACCTCCCTTAGTTCCAAAATACCCCTTGGGTGAGTGCCATAAACAATTTGGAAAGGAGACAGGCCGGTGCTTCTATTGACAGTGTCATTGTATGAGAACTCTGCCTGAGCCAAAATTGAATCCCAACTAGCACCCTGCTCCTTGGTTAGGCATCTTAGGAGGTTGCCAAGTGACCTATTAATCACCCCTGTTTGTCCATCAGACTGAGGGTGATAGGCAGATGATAAGGACAAATTTGTACCTAGTCTCTTCCACAATGTCCTCCAGAAGTGTCCAATGAACTTGGGGTCTCTATCTGAGATTATGGACAAAGCTAAACCGTGTAACCTGACTATTTCCTTGAAGAAAAGACCTGCTATGTGTGAGGCATCATGTGTGGTTCTACATGGGATGAAGTGAGCCATTTTTGAGAACCTATCTACAACCACAAAAATGCTGTCATGTCCATTCTTCGTTCTAGGCAAACCAAGTACAAAGTCCATACTTATGGAATCCCAAGGCTTTGAAGGAATAGGTAGAGGAGTGTATAAACCTGCATTTGATGTATGCCCCTTTGCTCTTTGGCAAATTTGACAAGTTTCAACAAACTTCCTTACATCGGTTGGCAATTTTGGCCAAAAATAGTACCTCCTAACCAATTCTAGGGTCTTATCAATACCAAAGTGACCTGACATGCTGCCACAATGCTTTTCCTTTATTATATTCTCTCTAATAGATCCTCTTGGGATACACAACATGCTACCCTTGAAAAGATATCCATCTTGCAACAAAAAATCAGAAAAATCAGTATTATACCTTCCTGTCATGGCCTTGCAAGAGAGGTATGGTTCTTTGAAGTCTTCATCTGCTGTATACTGATCTTTAATAGCATGAATACCTGTACTTTCCAACTGAATAGTTTGCACAACAAGACTTCTCCTACTTAAGGCATCGGCTACCTTATTGGCCACTCCTTTCTTGTGTTTTATGGAGAAGGTGTATGCTTGGATGTACTCCATCCACTTGACATGTCTGTGATTCAACTTTTGCTGCCTGTTCAAGAAGCTTAATGCATGGTTGTCAGTAAAAACTATAAATTCCTTTAGCAATAAGTAGTGTCTCCATTTCCTCAATGACTGAACCATGGCATATAACTCTAGATCATAGGTGGAGTAGTTTTGTTTTGCCTCATTTAACTTCTCACTAAAGAATGCTACAGGCCTCCCATCTTGACTTAGGACTCCCCCAACAGCCCTCTTACTTGCATCACATTCTACCACAAAGACCTTGTCAAAATTAGGTAGCACTAGGACTGGTTTTTCTGAAATTTTTTTCTTTAACAGTTCAAAGGCTTTGCTGGCCTCATTTGTCCATACAAACACACATTTCTTGCCCCCTTTTATGGTGTCAACAAGTGGAGCACAAATGCCACTAAACCCTCTAATGAACTTTCTATAAAAGCTGCATAAACCATGGAAACTCCTTACCTCCGAGGCTGTTGTAGGTGTTGGCCAATTAAGAATGGTTGCAACCTTACTTGGATCCATTTTTAGGCTGCCCTTGGAGATGACAAACCCCAAAAATATCAACTCTTCTTGTAGGAAGACACATTTGTCAAGATTGATTCTCAACTTCTCCTCTTGAAGCCTCCTGAGCACTTGATGGATATGCCTTATGTGGTCTTCCTTGCTGTCACTAAAAATCAGTATATCATCCAAATATACAACAATAAACTTGTTAAGGAAAGGTTTTAGCACTTCATTCATCAATCTCATGAAGGTGCTTGGTGCATTTGACAAGCCAAAAGGCATGACAACCCATTCAAATAGTCCTTCATTGGTTTTGAAGGCGGTTTTCCACTCATCCCCTTCCCTTATCCTGATTTGGTGATAACCACTTTTTAGATCTATCTTGGTAAAATACTTAGCCCTACCCAAGCAATCCATTAAATCTTCTATTCTAGGCATTGGAAATCTATACCTGATAGTAATCTTATTGATGGCCCTGGAATCAGTGCATAGTCTCCATGTTCCTTCCTTCTTAGGTGCAAGCACTGCAGGTACTGCACATGGACTAATACTCCTCTTGATAAGTCCTCTATCCAATAAGTCTTGGATTTGTCTTGCCACTTCAGCATTTTACTCTGGAGTCAACTTGTAGGCTGCTTGGTTTGGTAGGGTGGATCCAGGGATGAGATCAATGCAATGACTAATCTCCCTCTTTGGTGGAAGGGCATCCTTGCCTTCATCGGCTATCACATCCTGAAACTTCTCCAATAGTTCTTCCACTTCCTTTGGTCCAATCCTCCTAAGAGGTTGCTGCACTTTGACCTTCTTGGGATTCACATCCTTGGGCTTGATGACTACTGCAAAACATGGCACTTTCTCTTCCTTGAGGTTAGCCAAAAACTCTTTTTCACCTACCAACATAACTGAACTAGAAATGACTTTCTCTTTGCAATCATCAATCAAAGGAGTCATTGTAAACTTTTCACCATTCTTGGACAAATGAATCACATTGTTCTTACCATCATGTTGGGCACTTGTGTCATGTTGCCAAGGCCTTCCAAGAAGAAGGTGGCATGCATCCATATCCACTATCTCACAAAGAACCTTATCATGATATTCACCTATCTTGAATTCAACCCAACATTGCTCTTTCACCACAATTTGTTGTTCCTTGGTTAGCCAAAAGACTCTATAGGGGTTAGGATGAGGCATTCTTTCCAATCCTAACTTAGTCACCATTTCATTAGAAGCCAAATTTTCAGAAGAACCTAAATCAACTATTACCTTGCACACTTTTCCTTTCACCTTGCAAGTGGTTCTGAACAAGTTGTTTCTTTGGGGCTGCTCCTTGGTGGCTGGCATGATGAGTGACCTGTTGAACATGATGCATTCTCCACTCTCAGGTGCTGTAGACTTGGAAGAGGCTGTTTGGTAACTTGTGGTGCTTTGACAATCCTCTTCTTGAAGGAGTTGTACTCTTCTTTCTTTCTGATTTGCAGCAGTGTTTCCCATCTTCTCCGGGCACCTAAAGGACTGATGTCCAATCTGATTGCAAGAGAAACACCTTCTAGTAAACACATTGGGACCTCTGCCCCCACTTCTTCCTCTGCCATTACCTCTGCCCCTAAATTGACCCTTATCAGCACTGTTTTTATCAGCCTGCCCTTGGCTGCCTTCTTGTGATCCACCACCTTGGAATCTAGAGAAATTATCTCTGTTTTGAAATCTGCCCCTACCCCTAAAGTTCTGATTTCCTCTGCCTCTGCTGCTGCTGTATGAATCACCTTTTCTTCTTTGTTTATCCTCAATTCTCAATGCCATTTGGAAACACTTATGGACTGTCTCCGGGTTAAAGAGAGTTAATTCATCTTGAATGGAGAACTTGAGGCCATTAAGATACCTTGCAAGCTTCTGTTTTTCATTCTCAGGCATCTTGGCTTTCAATGTCATCTTATGAAACTCCTCTGTGTAGGTGCTCACGTCCATGTCCTTTTGTCTCAAGTTGTGCAACTTCTTGTTCAAGTTGACCTCATAATCCTCAGGGACAAATTGCTTCTTGATTTCAAGTACCATCTTCCTCCATGTAGAGATAGGATTCCTATCATCTTCTATCCTTTCATTTTGAATAAAATTCCACCAACTCAAGGCTGGCCCTTTCATTCTTGATTTGGCAATCTTCACTTTCTGATTTTCTGCCACTTCTTCACATTCAAAATAGTTCTCCATTGCCTCAATCCAATCAAGGCACTCCTCTGGATTCATCTTACCAGGAAACATAGGTAAGTCTGCCTTAGTGTCCTTCCTACTCAACTTTCCAAGTGCATCTAGGAATTGTCTCTCTGACATGCCTCCTTGTGGCTCTTCCATAGGCACTTCTTCTTCCTCATCTTGATCCTCTTCATCTGAATCCAAGATGACTTCTGACTTCTTCTTCTTGTCTTTGTCTTTCTTCAACTTTTCTATCTCAGCCTCCATCCTTTTGTTCTTGGCTGCTTGCTCTCTCACTATCTTTGCCAATTCGGCATTTGTCACCTTTGAAGGAATTTCCTCCTCTTCTTCTCTATCTCCCATCTCTTTGATGGCTCTGATACCACCTGATGCAGAGTGGCACAAGGGAAGCAACACACAAAGGTTTACTCTATTGTCCTTTGCCCACTCACCCACTTCAACTAGCCTTCAACCAACCAACCAACTAAAGGCACATACAAGGCATATGAAGGATTTGATGTCCAGACTATTGTCCAACCCCTAAGGCTTCTCCAACACCTTAAGACAGATCAACAAACACCTTCTATGCAGTTGGTTTGATCTCCAACTTCCCAAAACACTTCAACCTATACCTTGACTAGTAAGGTTACTAGCCCTCCAAACTAGGTTTTCTCAACAAAACTTGACAAAATCCCAAAGGTCTAGGCAAACAAATGATGGAATTGAACACCTTTCAGGGGACCCTAACAAACCTCCAAATCTCCTGCTCCAACTCTACTCCAGCAATCCAGAACGCCTACTAGGTCTCTAGGCCTAATTGATCAATTTAGGCTAGGTTACAAAGCAAGTGCTCAAAATTGGGTGCATAGGTCAGGGGCAGGAACTTGGAATGACTCTACCATCCCCAAACAACACAAATCCACCATTCATTCACTCATCCTCTTAGGGTTTTGTCAAATACAACAATAAATTGCATAAATTCAGTCAAATACATAGAGATATTTGACCTAGGGCATCACATTAAAAATAGTAAACTGTATTTTCTCAGAAAATGCTTTTGGAATCAAGTAGTATACACCCCTAGCCTGCATTTCACCGAGTGGCATGAAATTTCATCAGTGGAAATGCATTCTAGGGCCAAATTTGTGGGACTGCCCTAGAAAATAGGGTTTCTGGACCAGTTTTGAAAGAAAATTCAATAACTTTTGACTCTGACCACTTCAAGACCTCAAACTAGTTGCATTGGAACCCTGACTCCAAGAGCTTTCAGAAAAATATCATTTGCACACGTGAAAAGTCCGTACAGTCCATACACAGCAAGAAAAATAGTGAAAAACAGTCAGTTTTCTTGAATTTTGTGCCCAAATTCCGTACAAAAACTTCCTCCTCCGTACTGGAGTCATATATCCACCATATTAACCCATCCAAGTTGGTTTCCAACTTCTACAACAGCATTTAACTGCCCAAAGTGGTTTTTGAACCGACCCAACACATAACACCTTTGACAACTATGGTGTTTTGCATTAACACAAGGAGGTTGATTTGTTTGGCTTGTCCAATGGAGTCCAAATGATCAACACACTCCTTCCAACATACTAAAACATTAAAACAACCAAAAAAAACTCGAAAACCAATCCTTAGACCTTCTAGGCCTAATTGGCACAACAAGGGTCCAAATGGACTAAGAAGGATTTAAGGTTTATATAGTCACCCCAAACCTCTTGACCATACAAAATGGACCAAACAACAATAGCTAAAAGCCTTATTACAAAACACATTGACCAAAAAAAACATAACTTCTCAAAATGCATCAAAATGCCTTTAGGAACCAAGGTGCTCCTAGGTGCGCTGCACCAGAATTGATGATATGGATGTCTTGGTTCATGTTTATGATGCTTTATGATGCTCATGATGTTGATCAAAATGTTCCATGTTATGGGTCATGCTTCAAAGTTGATCAACATGTTGTATACCTTTTTGATGCTTATATGCCTTCATGTTATGATGTTTATGTTTCACATGGCTCGAGATGTCTTTATGTTAGGATCAAATTGCTTATTGAGAGTTTGGGGTTGATGATTATGTTTATTCAGGGTTTGATCAAGGTAATTCTCTTGCTTCATGCTATGGTTAATGGTCTTCTTCATCATATTTATCCTTTTACTATGATCTTCTACAAAGTGAATTTCTTCCTGACTGGGAGAGTATGTGCAAGTTACAAAGACCTAAAACCCTACATATTCTAAACACTAAACTATGTCACATAAATCCTAATTCTAACCATATACACCTAAAATTAGCTCGTGCTGAACTAAATAAATATTCTAATTTATTTGATTGGTTCATTATCCCAAAATTAAATAAAAATCAATTTATTTAATTAAATATCCTAATTCCTCTAATGTCTCTTCTAATTAAATAATCCTAAATTATTTAATTAATCTGAAATTCCTCTATTCCAAAGTCCTAAATTCCATAATTCCACATCATCTCATCCATGTCATTCTTCCACCTCATTTTCCACCTCACCATGTTGTACACATAATTAAATATTTTTAATATTTGATTAGCTAATATCCCCTCACCCACATGTCCTATTTATCCTTCAATCAAGATCGGTTAACTCATGAGTTAAATCAGTTATCTAATCAATCAATTCACTTAACTAGTCAGTCTATTCAGTTAACTCCTCAATCTATTCAGTTAACTCCCTTAACTCATGAAAGAGGCCTGGACACTTGTCCTCTTCTAATTTGCACACATTCTCTCAAGCTCCCTCAACCGTACATGTCACAAGTGATTCCTCCAGTCATGGATCTATTGACACTTGGATTTGGCCTCTCATCATCCTATATAAACAAGGTTCTCACACCCATTTTTCATCCACTCAAGCTTTAGCAATCTTCCTCTACAGAAATCCTACCAATGTGCCTTTGGCAAAGTATCCTCATTGCACTTGCATAATCCCATTATCATCATAATCATATAATCATGTCTCCATATCTCCACCATCCATCTTCATTATTGTTGCATTGTTAGTTTAAATCTCCATTACACAATTCAATCATAGCCATTCTCCTATTGTCATCTTTAGCAGCAAGGAAGTACAACTTTTGAGAGATAAAATCATACATAAGATCGATATGAGATAGGCAACAATGGAAGCTACGAGGTGAATCAGTCTACAAAGGTAATATCTTTGTTTATTGTATTTGCATCAATTTCATTGAAGTTATTGGATATTTAGTAGTTTTTACTATGATTCAGAAATTCAACAACATTAATCGTCATTCAAAAAGGCACTTTATGTTTTAATTTTAAGTTGACTTGGTATCGCAAGTCACACACTTAAGCTGACCTGTTTTAGGGGCTTTAAGTCATCCTGTCGACCAGTCCTCTCTTTGTTTTTACCACCTCCTCTGGTCACTCTTTTGAAGCCCAGGCTCAAAAAGGATTTGTATGGTCACGATCAAATGACTCAAAGGCGTGAAAACAAAATCAAAGGCGTAGATTTAATTTGTTTTTGAATGACAACGATTCCTTTACAATGTTTAAGTTTGATTGGTAATTGGAGGTAACTGTGTAATGAACAGTTATTATAACAAGTTTTTCAATAGTTTGTAAACTAATTCTTTTGGTTTGATTATCAGAGTATTTTCTATGCTTGTGTGTTGAGGTTTTACTCTCTTCTTGAGAGTCTATGCAGAGTTCATTATTGTTGCATAGTCTACTAGATAAAAAATGCAAAGTTAATATTTTTTGTATTTATATATATCTCTGAGATATTGAGTTGCAGAGAATGGATAAGTGATTATGAAGAATCTTTACCAGTTAGGGTTTGTGTATGTAATGCATAGGTTTGCACTAGTTTTGAAGACAAAATGATAGCAGAATTATTTATAATTTAGAAGGAGAGATTTGAAAACAGAGTCATCTAGGTGTTTGATGGAGGTGTTGTAGAGTAATGAGGAAATGAGTATAATGAGTGTTGTAGAGTATAAAGACAGTGTCAGGATACTATGATGGCAGACATGATTGCAGGGCATAATGACTTTTGTAGAATATGGTAAATTTCATAAAATCCTTGTTGATGTTTTCTTTATGATGACTTTATACATTCTTTGAGAGATTTGAATTTGATGGAAGAGTTATGTGATAGGAAAGTGACAATACAAGAAAAGAAGAATGTTCTTGAATGCATGTAGAATATAGATGTTCTCATATTGTTTCATGATATCATTGTGATCAAAACTTCATGTATTGTCTTCATTGTAATGTTCTTTTGTGTTGAAGTATATAGAGGTCCTGAAGAGTTGTTCTTGTGTACCCAATTTAGGAGAGATAAGGTGTTTTGTATCTAAGTTATAGAAGTCATCTATAACCAGTGAGATAAATGTAAATAGTGTAGTACTCTATGCTTTATCATTTTTTTTGAGATTGGAGATGATTGTCAGTGAGACACATTATTTGGTAGTGAGAGATTGTTTGTGATCAGTGAGAAGAGTTATATGTACTCAGTGAGAGTTTGGTCAGTGAGACCTAATAAAGTGGTGGTGAGGTTTGGATAGTGGTTTTTCCTTGGAAATGGTTTTCCACTTTACATCTTGTGTTATGGCTTCACAATTCTATTACTCTTTGTCTTTGGTTGATGCTAATTGTTTACATATTAGGATAATGAATGAACAATTTTTATTGGATCATTGATTCACCCCCCTCTTAGTGATCCTTAGTATTCCTACAATTGGTATAAGAGCTGCAAGTTCCGTGGAAGAGTCTAATAGACTTGGGTAGATTCTGGAGGTGGAATACTATGGGTAAGAGGTATAGTTCAATAAAGTTTCTAAAAAGGAGAAAGATCTACATCAAAAGAAAGAGAAGTCTAATACAAAAGTTGATGATGTTTCTAATGTTCTTGGCTCTAAAGAATGTCATGTAGGAATGTTTGATGCAAAAAGGGATGAGTTTCAGTTCTTGGAGGTTGCAAATGAGCAATATGATTAAAATGATGAAGAGGAAGCACAAGTTTATCTTGAAGATGAATTGATTGTTGCCTTGGATGAATTGAAGAAAGAAAGAAGAGAAAAAGAACTAAAGATGAAGTATGAAGAATCTAATCAACTTTTTGAGGAACTAAAAAGAAGTGTGTAGAATCTGATCAAATTATTGAGAAACTAAAGTTACAATTGGAAGAGTCTAGAAAAGTTCAAGAAGCCACTTGCATGAAGTTGCAAACCAAAGTAGAAGATTACCAAAAGTTAAAGGCTAAAATGTTGTTTCTAAAGAAGCAATTAGAGAAGGTAAATCAGGATTTGAAAAGAAGTCTATAAAATGAGCAGAGCACTGACTTGTTTAAGAAAATGATTTTAATTCAAAGATCTCCATCAAATAAATTTGGGATAGGATATGAAGGATAAATTAGTAACAAAGATGCTACAATGTCGAAGAAGCCAATGAAATTGACAAGCCTGCCAAAAGGAGCAGCATATGAACAAGGAGAATAAAGTTTTACTTCCAAAAAGCCTACAGATCAGAATACTTATGAAGATGGATACAGAAGTGTAACATCAGAAAATGTCCCCTTGTGGGATTTTCCCTCATAAGGTTTAGCTCCCAGGTCTATTATCTGCATTTAGGACATCTTGCATCATAATTTGACATCTCGATGAAATGATCCCTAAGTTTCATGACAAATGGGACCTAGGGGGATCCCTTGAACCTAATCCTGCCTAAAATAGGGGGGAGTACTTGGGTGTCCGCACCCTAGTCCTGCCCTATTTTGGGTTAGTCCTAAATTTTAGGTGTCATCTTGTGACCGTTATTTGGGTCCTATGTCGACACGGTAAGTTTGAATTATGAAATTCTTGGCGAGAATGTTTGTAGTTGCATATAAAAGCATGTTTAGGCATTCATTTATAAACTAGATGATGAATAGAAAGCTATTGTGTTCTAAAGGTGATTTAAGGCTTTCATTGTGTATCAAGAGTAGATTTGTGTTGTCTATGTGTTTGTATTTGTAGATTTCAGCAATCATCTCCTCATGGCATGAAGAGCTTCTTCCTCCCACAAGAGCTTCACTATAAGGTGATATCATTTGTATTTTCAAGCATTTATCATTTGGTTTTTGCCTCTGCCTCCAAGGGCACGCACTCTCTATCTGACAACAGTGTTTGGAAGGCTTGAATGTCTCTCTAGGGCTGGACTGAGGCAAGCCTCTAAACACCACAACCCCCTCCCAAAGTTTTCATGATTGCAGGTTACAAGTTGAAGCTATAGACAAAGTGAAGTTGCAGGAGGGTACAACAAAGTGTCAGAATTGTAGATCAAAGAAGAAAATAGTTCCCTGGACTAGGGCACCTGCTCATTAGTCCTCAAAGTTCTATGACAAGAAAACCTTTGGTATAGTAGGAATAGGTTGCAGATCCTGATAAAAAGCAAGGCCTTGGACTTGGGCACCTACTCTTTAGTCCCTGACTATTTTGCTTTTGAACCCTAAAAATAGGTGCATAGTTATTTGTCATTTTACATCTTTCTGTAGCAACATTTTCTAATATTCATCTATTTGCTGTTGTATTTGCATAATTAAGGTTTTGATGTATAATTGAGCATAAGAGAAGATAATTGGCAATCAAATCATAAAAATCCAAGTTTCCCTACATCTCACAGTGACCTATGGTATGATAGTACATTGCAACTTGACCCTAGGTCCTTGAATGAAAGGGTGAAAGGAGGATACATACACAAAACTACCAAAAACTTAACATCCTATTTTTACCCTTTACAAGAAGAGTTCATGATCCCAAACAAAGTCTGAGAACAAAGTCATCAAAAAGACAAATAAGGTACAATTATTCATATTTCCATGGTTATTGTTATTCTTGTAATGATTATGGACATGAATCCATTGATTGTAGAAGAAGGAATCAATTTGCATTTTATAGAAATATGAATGTAGATTGTTATAAATGTACCAACCTTGGACATACACCATAATTTTGTAGAAGAAGTTTAGTGAGTCCACCTAATGATAATAAGAGGGCAAACATGTCAAACAAGAAAAAGGAAGAGTCTGAAAAATCTTGGAAAAGGAAAGAGTCTGATAAAGTTTGGAGGATTAAACATGAAACATAAGGGAAAGAACCTATGCCTGTGCTTTATGCACAAAAGGAATCTCCAAAGGCATAAAGAGATTCATAGGTTTAGGGGAAGATGTTCAATGTTTTTAATTTTGTCCCCCAAGGTGAAAATAAGAAAGTTGTAACAATCTAAGAAGCAAGTGGACACTTTGAAGGAGCAGTTCTTAATAGAATCCATGATGTAAGGCTTTAAGTAACAATCACTTCATCATCATGGGGTAGCTAAAGGTAATCCTGGAGTTGCGGGTAGTGGGGGGTGATTAGAGATAATCATTGTAGGTTTATATCAGCAGTGGCACTCCCTATGGGTATACAAACAAACCACCATGCCGAAGTTACAGCTGCCTATCATTCTATTGCTCTAGCTCAGGCTATGGGTCATAGAAAAGTTTGGATTGAAGGTGATTCTATGAATATCATTAATTGTCTAAAGGGAAGTACTAAACCTAGCTGGTACATAGAGACCTTGATAGTTGATGCTATTAAGTTATTAAATACCTTCAAGGCTTTTTTTATTTCTCACATTTTTCGTGAGGGGAACAAGGTGGTGGATGTATTCGCCAACCTTGGGTTTTTAAGTGAAGCTAAGTTTATATGGGATGAATTGAATTCGATCCCAACTAATGCTAAGAACCTAATTTATAATGATAGTCACAATGGTACGACTACCGAGAAGCTCTAAGGAGATCATCATGATCTCGAGTGTTTTGCAGAACCCTCCCTTCCAGACTATTCCACCCACATGAATTATGGGTGTCAATTTAATAAAATTTGCTCTACTTGTCTATTTCATTACGTTTAATATTGTTTGTAGAGAGACAACTTGCAGAGAGTGTTGCATTTTAAGTATGGGGTGTGACAGGAACAGGGTTGATCCTTCGTCCTGTGAAGGTTTCAGGCAGAATCACAAGGTTTGAAACATCCTTGAGGGTGGAGGGTTAACTCCTTAAATGGAGAAGCTTCACGGTGCAAATTCCAGTGTCACGACCATGTTGGTGAAGGGGTATAAGAATAGGAAAGTGACGGCATATGGCTGGGAGATGGCTATCACTGAGGATTAATAGCCACGGTGTTGGGGCTCACTACCAATGGTAAGAAATTCTTTAGGGAAAGAAAGCAGAGTGAGGAAGATCTCAATTACTTCTTCAAAGGGAGTGAAAGGGAGAAGTTGGTGAAATTCCAGATGGGAGGATACAACCACCTTTCCATTAAACCTATCTAGGCAAAGGTTGACGACGCCATCATGCATTATGTAACCCTTGATGGAAGGTATTTTGCTATTTATTCCTACCACTTAAATTTACTGAATCATTTCAAGCATGGATTGCCAGTGTCCTTTCCTTTCTACTTATTTTCTTCAATGGATTTTGGTTTGAAAGAGCACAATAGAAACCCTAGCCTCCCTATTCTTCATGAGAGTCTCATCCTTCTCATTATGGAACATATGAAAATAAACACCCCTAAGAAATCTCTAAAGCATAAACCCACTTCCAAGAAGAAGGGTAAGGTGGTTTCTAGTGAGGAGGATTCCAATTTTGAGGATGAGGAATGGCATATGGAGGAAGAGGATGAGGAAATAGAGGAGGAAACCTCAAAAAACAAGAAAAAAACATAGAAGAGGGAGGTTTCTATTTCCTAGTCGGAAGGGTTTGAAATTGGTAATGATATAGACGCCTCTGTTAAAGAAATTTTTGGAAAAAAATTGAAATCTCAAAAAATTAAAACCCCTACCTCTATGAAGAGAGACAAAAAATCTATGGAACAAGAGGAGGGGTGTGAACATAATGTTGGTGGCTCTTCTCATAAAGTTGGGCCTAACCAAGGTAAAAAAACCTAAGATTGTTGAGAAAAACCAGGAAGACGAAGTGAGGAAAATTGCAAGTAGTGCGATCAAAAAATAGGGTAGCAAGTTGGTGCAGGGGATTAAGATGATGCAGACTAAGAAGGACAATATCAAGGTGGACTCTTCTTCCAATTCTTTCCCAGAGCCTACTATGGGTGGCAAGTTTCCTGAGATCAAAGACACCTCCATTGACGTTCCTGAAGACTTTGAGAATTTGCTTTCCCAGGCGAAGAATAGAGATCAAGTTGAGGAAGTCTTTGAGCTGGTGAAGAATGCGGTCAATTCTTAGCATAGAATGACCAAATGGTTCTTTTCAGAGATTACCATAATTAATATTAAATTTTAGGTGTTTTAGGAAACTATGGGTTTTGAATCCACTCTACTGCTAAACAAGATAAGATGATTTTCAAAAACTGGGATGTCATCTTGAAAATGGAGGATATGGATAGGGAAATTAGTAGGATGAGGGAAGAATTCAATACAAGGATAGAATATCTTGAGGAAAAAATCATTGAAGTGAACAATAACTTGGACTATATATGCAATATCAGTAGACTCACTATCCAGAACAACCTGAATGGGATGCAGGTGCTAACAGAGAAACTGAAAGAGCTCAGAAAGGACCAGTTTAAAGACTTCAATGCTGAGGATATTATGACACCTATGGATGAGGATAATCAGGTTAAGGGTGATGAGAACAAAAGCAATACAGGTAAACAAGTGGTTGATGATGATATAGGTGGGCCTTCAACTCGCACCAGAGGTAGGAACAAGAAACAATTTGAAGAAGAAAAGAAAGAGTTTCTGGATTTCGCAAAGATGCATCAGGCTTTCTACCAACAGGAAATAGAAACTGCTAAAACTCTTAAAAAGTTGAACTAAAATCTTGTTTTAATTTTTTTGAACTCTTGTAGCTACTATTTATGCTTATGTTTTGGTTGTAGCTTCTAGTTGGCTGATGGTTGGCTTTCATCTTTTTGTTGGCATCTTTTTGTGAAGGGTTTCGGGGCCCCTTTTAAAACCTATCTGACCTTTAATCAAAAGCAATCACTTCATCAAGAAAAGCATGCATGATGTAGACTCACACTAGTGAAGAAGACAATAGTCATGATATGTGGTGATAGGTATATATCAAACTCTAAAATCTTGCTAGTAGTATTCAATCAGATACTACAACCTTGGCCAACAGTCTTATAGCCTATGTAGATATTAAGAACTTTGGAACAGGGTATAGCATCCATCTTAGTATAAAGAAGGGACTTGTTATCAAAGGTTTCAATTGCAAGTATCCTAGTAAAAATGTCTACAAAACAATACACATGTATTTTTTGTTAAATTGCCTCAAAGAAATGTGGTATGTTCACCATGGGTCAGTTGACAAGGTCATAAAGATTTCTAAGTGCATATGATCAGAAAGACAATCATAAAAAGATAGGATAGTGGACAGATCAATATGGTCTTTAATGTTGTTATGTCCTTTGATGATAGCTCATGATGTTTATCATGGTGATATGGTATTTGGATAGTAATTATTGTAGTGACAGTTGACAAAGTACTGATGAGTCTTTCGACTATTTTACAAGGTGCAATAGTTTTAAGTATCACCTCCAAGTTGTATCAGACATCTTATAGCCTTTTTTGGTTTCTTACATTAGAAAACATCTGAAAATAGTATTGTGTTTGAGTGATTTCTTGGTTTGATCATGTATTGTTATGTGACAATATGGTGATGTGCAGTAGGATAGTCTTTGAATTGAAAATAGTGGACAGTAGAGTACAGTGGATGTTTTGTCTGCCAGTGGTTTGAAAATTCTATTTGTGACTAAGGAATGTATCAGACATGAGTGGCAATGATTTCATCAAATGGTAGTAATGGTTTATGTCTTCAAGACTGTAATTTGATGACTGTATTTTCATTAGATTGTATTTGTGTTTCTTACCAATGGCAGTGTTGTCTACCTTGACAGTGCTCTCAATATATAGTGGGCTTCTTTTTCTCTTGGAATGCTTGTTGTACTGTGTTCACAGTAAAGTGATAGTACTCTCTTGGTGAGCTATGATAGTGATGGCATGAAGTGAAACAAGGTAACAGTAATATTATTTTCTTGGATATGTTTGGCAGTCCATATTTGTTGAGATATGATTGATAGTATTGGCAAATGGTTGTAAAGAACATTCCTTGTGTCTTATTATCAAGACAGTGATAAACATGTTGATAAGCTTTGGTGAAGACAATCACCTATTAGACAAGTCATAGTTCATTGATGCATGGTATTTGTGAATGTTAGTTTTTCACTATATGTTACTTCTCTTCAAGATCTACATGTTTTATATTCCTAATTTAGGAGTTCACATGATAGAATTCACATGCTTCATTTGTTATTTAATGGTTCAAAAATTCTTCTTATAATGCTCATATTCAGTCTCAATTGTGAAATCTTCATTTTTTAGTGTTCATACAAGGTTTTTGATCATTAAGTTCTTGAGTTCATTCATTCAAGGGTAGATTCATTATGGTAGTGGTGATTCTCATTAATGCAGTGGTGGATAGAGGAGCAGTGATCTCTATTGAAGATCGGTCTAGAAGAGTATCATTGCTTTGTTTGCATATCAATCAAAGGGAGACTATTGCAACATTGAATAAGTATACCTTTGTCCTTGATGTCAAAGGGGGAGAGAGAGTGGAGAGTTTGAGTTTTGCCATCAATGATAAAGGGGGAGTTTGTTGAGTGTTGTTTTTTCATTGATGTCAAAAGTGGTTTCATAGGACCTTAGATGTGTTTGTTATTGATCTAAGATTGCCAAATGTATTTGAGGTTGCTTCAAGTCAGCTTGATGTGTTCATATCTTGATGATCATGCTTTGAGGAGATCATAAGAGTTTATTTGGTTCAGTATGCTTTGAGGAGTTCACAAGAGTTCACTTGGTTCAGGATCAAGATACATGATGATGTTAGATCCAGTTGTTACTTCAAGAACCTTCTTGCCTTATAATGTTCTTGCTCCATGTTATGAAGTTGGTTTAGGAGTTGTTATGGAATTGATGATATCGATGTCTTGGTTCATGTTTATGATGCTCTGCCTAAGGATCAGGATGTTAAGGATCATGATGTTGATCAGAATGTTCAATATTATGGGTCATGCTTCAAAGTTGATGAACATGTTGTATACCTTTTTGATGCTCATTTGCCTTCATGTTATGATGTTTATGTTTCACATGGCTCGAGATGTCTTTATGTTAGTATCAAATTGCTTATTGAGAGTTTGGGGTTGATGATTATGTTTATTGAGGGTTTGATCAAGGTAATGCTCTTGCTTCATGCTATGGTTAATGCTCTTCTTCATCATATTTATCTTTTTACTATGATCTTCTATAGAGTGAATTTCTTCCTGACAAGATGTAAGAGTTTGTCTCATTCTATGTTTTTGGACCGGGAGAGTATGTGTAGGTTACAAAGACCTAAAACCCTACATATTCTAAACACTAAATTATGTCACATAAATCCTAATTCTAACCGTCATTCAAAAAGGCACTTTATGTTTTAATTTTAATTTGACTTGGTATCATAAGTCACATCACTTAACATGACCTATTTAAGGGGCTTTAAGTCATCCTATCGACTAGCCTTCTTTTTGTTTTTACCACCTCCTCTGGTCACTCTTTTGAAGCCCAGGGGCAAAAAGGATTTGTATGGTCACGATCAAATGACTCGAAGGTGTGAAAATAAAATCAAAGGCATAGATTTAATTTGTTTTTGAATGACAATGGTTCCTTTGCAATATTTAAGTTTGATGGGCAGTTGGAGGTAACTGTGTAATGAATAGTTATTATAACAAGTTTTTCAACAGTTTGTAAACTAATTCTTTTGGTTTGATTATCAAAGTATTTTCTATGCTTGTGTGTCAGGGGTTTTCTCTCTTCTTGAGAGTCTATGCAGAGGTCATTATTGTTGCATAGTCTACTGGATAAAAAAAGGCAAAGTTAAGACTTTTTGTAGTTATATACATCTCTAAGATATTCAATTGCAGAGAATGGATAAGTGATTGTGAAGAATCTTTACCGGTTAGGGTTTGTGTATGTAATGCAGAGGTTTGCACTAGTTTTGAAGGCAAAATGATAGAAAAATTCTTTATAATTTAGAAGGAGAGATTTGAAAACAATCATCCAGGTGTTTGATGGAGGTGTTGCAGAGTAATGAGGAAATGAGTATAATGAGTGTTGCAAAGTATAAAGACAGTGGCAAGATATTATGATGGGAGAACATGATTACAGGGTATAATGACTTTTGCAGAATATGGTAAAGTTCATAAACTCCTTGTTGATGTTTGCTTTATGATGACTTTATACATTCTTTGAGAGCTTTGAATTTGATGGAAGAGTTATGTGATAGGAAAGTGACAATACAAGAAAAGAAGAATGTTCTTCAATGTATATGTAGAATATAGATGTTCTCATATTGTTTCATGATATCATTGTGATAAAAAATTCTTGTATTGTCTTCATTGTAATGTTCTTTTGTGTTGAAGTATATAGAGGTCCTGAAGGGTTGTTCTTGTGTACGCAATTTAGGAGATATAAGGTGTTTTGTATCTGAGTTATAGAAGTCATCTATAACTAGTGATATAGATGTAAATAGAGTAGTACTCTGTGCTTTATCCTTTTGTTTTGAGATTGGATATGATTGTCAGTGAGACACATTGATTGTCAGTAAGACACATTGTTTGGCAGTGAGAGATTGTTTGTGATCAGAGAGATCCTATCCAGTGAGGCTTATATGTACTCAGTGAGAGTTTGGTTAATGTGACCTAATAAAGTGGTGGTGAGCTTTGGACATTGGTTTTTCCCTGGAAAGGGTTTTCCACTTTACATCTTGTGTTATGGCTTCATGATTCTATTACTCTTTATGTCTTTGGTTTGTTTATGCTAATTGTTTACATATTGGGATAATGAATGAACACGTTTTATTGGACCACTGATTCAGCCCCCCTCTCAGGAATCCTTAGTATTCCTACAATACTATCAACTATGATCTGGCTCCTTTCATGTCATGGTACAATTTCACATTCATGAGGGTGCCCTCACTATCATGGACTCATCCCACCAAAATTCAAAAATTTAAATTCAAAATTTGGCTAACTTCCACATATACACTTCTAGGCTAGGACTGACAAAACACATTTTTTGGAAATTAACTCCTTGATATAGTTGATTGATAGATTGGGATATTGGAACAGATTCAAATTATGTGATGAAATACAATTATGTCTGTTATATAGTTCAATTAAGAAAAATTAAAGGAATCCTATGAAATAATATACAAGTCATAAATACACATGAGACATAAATTTATGTGGGAAACCCTTATGCAAAAAATCCCACTAGAAAATAATATTCACAATTGTATTATTTAGTTCAAAGTTACATCCCTTACAATAGATCTTTTTCATCCACAGTTTCAATTTGTAGACTAACAAAATACAACCTCCAAAGAAGATTTCACAACTTTAGGATATAACACATTAGACCCACATCCAACCAACCCAACCTTGTTCCATACATATAAGAAAATATATATAGCTACAAGATATTCAAAAGGAAATTCTACTATCTAAGTGCCTAACCATTCAAATGGAAAACCAACAATCACACAAGTATCTCATGACCATATCATGATGTCACCATGTCACACATTACATGTAACATCTCTATTCAATATGGACAATCACCATACATAGTAAGTTCATGCCATTCACACTTGGTCAAAGTTTGTTAACCCACTTCAATCGAACCATGCACATATCTTCCTACACTATAACCTAAACATTGCCTATGGTTTGCAATAGAAAGGATAAACACTTGATTGCTTCTAGCTATTTGTGGTACCTTTGATCATCCCTATAACTCCGCCATGCTCCTAGTCATTACCACATGTACTCCAACAAAGCCACAAGTGCACTTGCACTATAATACACACTCTAGTCACATACTCATACACTCGTGATTGTGAGTTCTCCAATGGATGACTTGTAGTTGAGAACATAGTGACACCAAAATTATACAAGTCTCCATTCTAAACCACAAAATTCAAAACTCACCATAACCTTCTACACTTTACTACAATTCTTTAACAATTTGTGATTAGATAATGTTAACATGAACTTCAAATGAAGTCCATCAACTTCTTCCACCAAAACATTACCAATATTTTTTGCAAGTGAATAGAACACCAAAGTTCCAACAAAATATCTCTGGTATGTTGCTATGTCCTTGTATTTAAAGATATTCAATGCATTCATTTTAAGACATGAAAACATCTATGAGTTGGGAGCATTATTCAATTATCATTTACTTTACACACTTAAATTGATGCACTAAAATGAATCTTTTCTTCCATAAACATCCTAGAAGCATATTCATGACTAAAGATTTCTATGTTTGATCATTTGTCCATATTATTGTGGATTGACTAAGGAAAACATGTCCCTTTGTGACATAATGAAAACCCTACCAAGGTAGTCTAAAATGCCACTAGTCCATAGATATGGAGATATAGAGAAGACATAAAAGAATATCAAGTGAAGTGAAGAACAAAAGTCTACAAATCACATATTACAAGTTCATAGGTATAAGACAGATATGTAGTTGCAAATATGTCCCTAATCCCTATAATCATCCTTGCATAGAGTCAACAAAATATTTTGATTCCAAGAGGCAACTACAAGTCTAAGATTCACTATTCTTGATTCAGATACATAAAATTTAGATCAACATAATATTAAGTCCACTTATTAGTTATTTATCTAAGTACCATTGTTTCTATTTGCATTTTCCACATATAATAGCTATTGTAAATTGTCATAATATTAGTACAACTAGTTTATTGAATTAATTAGTTTGGGTTGAATGTTCTTATGTATATTCATTTTATTAGATTACCTTAGACTAAGCCTAAGGAAATTTATTTTTCCTTTACATTTTTGTTGAGATTGATCGATCCTACATACCTTATATTTGTTAGAAATGAAGGTTAACAACTATATAATGGAAATCTAATTACAATTGTAGCTATTAATCTAGTGCAAAACCAAAATGAAGATAATATGAAATAAACACAAATAAATAATGGAATGGGAGATTAAACACATAACACATTATTAATGTGGAGAAACCTTTTGGGAAAAAACTCAACACAAGAAGACATGCACCAGTCTGTATTAACTTCAATGGAATTTACAATACAACACTATTAATCTCCTCTTAGGTCTTCAATCCAATAGCGCTTGCAATACTCATACATAGCCTTAATACAATGCCCTCTTTAAAAGAGTGTTTCCTTCTAGGGAAAAACCATAACGTAACCTCTACCGTCATATTTGGGACCGAATGATGAACGGTCTAGATTGACTATGAAATTACAATATTTTCCAAGGTTATTTTCTAAAAAACCTCTTTACGGGTTCTACCTCCAAACCCTCCTTAGGGTTGGATAGGAATTTGTTGCCACCCCCTCAACCCCTAGTGACAGTAGTGGGGAGGGGCAATCCCCCCACACCTCCCATCTGGTACAAGGATCCAAAGTGCAGCTCGAACAAGATCACTACTTGGTGAATACTTCATCCCTTATGAATGATTTACAAACAATATTAGGAGTAATTAAATACATAGCATTTACAAGGTTGATGGCACCATAATCCTAACATTCTCCCACTTGACATCATACATTGTAAATACATCCACAGGAAAGCATAAAACAACAAAGTACTAGGAATAAAGCCCATGGCCTTCCTGCACCACATAAACTTTTTTGTGCTCACAGGTTTAGTAAGTGAATCTACAACATTTTCCTAAGTGTCAACCTTCTTCATCTCAATATGACCATTAGAAATCATTTCATGAATAAAATGGTATTGAACATCCACATGCTTAGTCTGTGCATGATAATGGGGTTCTTTTCCAAACATATTACACTCTGGCTATCAAAACCAATACATGCACACAATCTCTATAACCAAACTGCCTCCTTAGAGACATGAGTAGCATCCATATACTCTACTTTGGTGGTGGATAAAACAATGGTGGGCTGCCTTTTACTCATCCAACTCATAGCTCCTCCAAACAAAGTAAACAAGCCACTAGTGGACCTTCAACTATCCAAGTCACCTGCCCAATCTGCATCAACAAAACCTTGTATGTCTAATGTCTTATCCAAAATGTTAGTACTATAATAAACCAAATAGTAATAAGAAGTACCACGAAAATATCATAACACCCTCTTTGCATAATTCCAATGTTGTCTACCAAGGTTAGACATAAAATAACTCAAAACTCCCATTGCTTGGGCAATATCTGGTCTAGTGAAAACCATTACATACATCACGCTTCCTACAACACTAGCATATGGCACATAAGACATATCCTCTAAATCATCATCATTATTAGGACATATATCTAATGAAATCTTAGTACCAATCAGTAAGGGTATTCTAATTGGATTGCAATCCTACATGTTAAATCTGTTTAAAATAGTATCAACATACTTACTCTATGATAACCAAATCTTTTTGTTTACTCAATCCCTTTTGATCTCCATTCCCACAATATACCTAGCTGCCCCTATGTCCTTCATGTCAAATGCACCTAAAAGTTGAGCTTTCAACTCATTGATCATATCCTTAGTGTTACTGAAAAATAACATATCATCCACATACAAGGCAATAATTAGGATATGATCATCAATACATCTAATGTATACACAATGATCTTGTTTACTTCTAACAAAGCCTAATTTCAAAACAAATGAATGAAATTTTTGGTACCACATTCTGGGAGACTATTTTAAACCATAAAGAGACCTTTTTAACTTGCATACCCAACATTCTTTCCTTTCTACCTCAAAACCTATAGGCTATTGCATATAAATTTCTTCTTCAAGATCTCCATGCAAAAATGTAGTCTTAACATCCATTTGCTCATTTTCAAAATCATTGGCTGCAACAATGGATAAAAGAAATTGAATAGAAGATAATTTAGCAGTAGGAGGAAAAATTTCACTGAAATCGACTCCCTCACTTTGGGAGTAGCCCTTGTCTACCATTGTAGCCTTGTACTTCTGTAATGAACTATCTGCTCCAAACTTCTTCTTAAAGACCCACTTACATCCTATGTCCTTTCTTCCTTCTGGTAAATGTATAAGATGCCAGGTGTCACATGAGTCTAAAGCCATCATCTCCTCCTGCATGCCTAGCTACTAAGATTCACTATCATCTTCAGGACTAGCTTCTTTGTAGGATCTAGGTTCATTGTCAATACTCAATAAAGAAAATACACAACATAAATCTGGTGGGCTATGCCTATCAACTGGATTTCATTGTTTGATGGATATTCTCAAGGGTGGAGTAAGAGATTCTTTCTCATGTTCTTAGATATATGCTCAACTTCTTCTATAACAATAAAGTCTTCCTCATTAGAACTTTCACTTGAATCTTCTTCTTCTTCTCCATCCCCTAATCCATCATTTTGTTCTTCCTGATGTGTATTTTCCTTCTATAATTCAAAATGCACTTTCCTCTTCCTTTCTTTTTCTTCTAGCTGTACATGATTAGAAATAGCTCTAAGTTCCTTGGAAATCACATCTCTAGAAAAAATAACTTTTCTAGTTAGAGGATCCCAAAGCTTATAACTTTTTATGATAAAGATGCATTTCTATGCTTTTGGATCCAACATAGATCACTTTTCCTTAGGCACATGAACAAAATCCTCACATCTAAAAACCCTTAAATGTGAAACAAAAGGTTTCTTACTTGTCCACACTTCATAAGGTGTTGAATGAAGATCCTTACAAGGAGATCTGTTTAGCAAGTGATAAGTGGTACTCACAACTTCTAACTGAAAGCATTTATCCAACTATATATCACTTAACATACTTCTGGATCTTTCCATTATTGTTTAGTTCATCCTTTCTTATGATGTACCTACACACTCATAGAACTCACCAAACTCCTTAGAGCAATATTCCCCTCCATTGTCAGATCTTATATTTTTATCTTAAGTCTTGATCGGTTCTCTACTAAGACTTTATACTCCTTAAACTTAGTGAAAAATCCAAATTTATTCTTCATAAAATAAATCCATCTGAATCTGGATACATCATCAATGAAGGTAACAAAATAATGATATTTTCTGATAGAATCATTATCCACATGTCCAAACACATTTGAATGAAAAATTTCTAATTTCTCTTTCGCTCTATTGCTTCCTAAAAGAAAATAATTTATTTTATGTTTATCAAACACACAATGTTCATAGAAATCAAATTGCTTATCAGAATAGGAGAAACCATCCAACAAATTTTTATTCATAATTGTTTTTAAAATATTTTCACTTACAGTGTTGCCCAATCTGTGGTTCCACAACATACATGTATTTTCAACAGTTTCAGTTACATTAGTGGATCTACAAATTGTAGTGTCTTCAATCCTAAATAGAGTTCCCATCCTTGTTCCCCCAGATACCACCAAGCTTCCTCTCACCAATCTACAACTGTGCTTATTAAATGTTAAGTGCATTCCTAAATCATTCAACTTTGAAATAGAAATAAGATTTCTAGCCAATCCAGGAATATGTAAAACACCTGGGAAGGTTTTAATTCTCCCATCACTGAAACACAATTGTACCTTTTCTCGAGCAACAATCAAATATGTAGAGTTGTCCCCAAGGTAAACATTACCTCCATCATATTTCTCATATGTGGAGAACCATTCCTCATGAGGAGTCATATGATACGAGAAACCTGAGTCAATCAACCAATGTTCATTACACATAATATTACATGCAAAAAGTAAAACTTCATCACATGCATTTGAGGACTTTTCAGTAGAGGAATCCCACTATTTCTTTGGATTTTTGCATTCTTTCTTCACATGCCCCCTCTTACTATAGTTACAACACTTAACTCTATTCTTCTTCCCAATAGGTTTAGACTAACCTTTGATTCATGTTGTGTGGTCTCACAACACGCCCCATTTTTCCTTAGCAAAACAGGGACCCAACTTTTGGGCTTTACTTGTGTGTTTTCTTCCTATGGGTAGAATGGCAAAATGTAATATTCCGATTCAAGTCAAAAGGACAAGTTTAGTAAGCCTCCTAGCAAAGGTTGTCAATGGATAGATAATAAGTTTCTAAGTAACTTTGCCTTTTGAATCATGTCAAAATTCAAGAGAACAACAAAGTTATGCACGGTCAAAGTTCTAGTTAAAGGGGATATGGATATTACCAATGTAATATCCTGATAATTCTCAATGTCCATATCTGGATGATGTCATTACTTCTATTTGACGTGGAAAGTGATGAAAGAGTAAAGTCTTCAGAAAGCTTAAGTGATGATCATCTTTTCCTTCGAAGCCACCAAATTTATGATTGCAAATGACAAGCCCGTCATCCGCATGGATATTCTGACATGGAAATTTCACTACTTTAAGATATTCATATCCCCTTCTGATGTATATTTCTGGGTGATGACCTGTCAAATTCAACCGAACATAGACACCCACAGGTCTGAACATTTGGTATCGAATATCTTTTTCATGGATATTTGGATTTCAAATATCCATGCCAAGATATCCATATTTGGATAATGTCATCCAATTCCATCCCAAGGTAATACTTTTAAGCTGCTGACATCATCCACATGGATATTTGAGACATGGATATTCCACGTTTGCCTAATATCCATGCCTTTTGGAAAATCCATATCCTGATCGTCTCAAATGTTTATATCTTAATGACATCATTCAATTCTGTCTCATGGAACAACCAAATGGGGTGGTTGATTTCATGTGGATATTAGTTGCATGGATATTGCCTTTGCGAAATATCCATATCTTGTCCAAGCATCCCTATCCTGGTTACATCACATAATCTCATCCCAATATAGTGTTTTAGAGCTACTAATGTCACACGAATATTTGATACATGGATATTTTTGCATTTGCCTAATGTCCATACCTGGTGAAACATCCATATCAAGATGCACCTTTTTCATATTAAATGCTGCTTATAAAAGCTGTTGGCTTTCAAATTTGAAAAGCGTGCTCGTAGACACCTATAGAAATCTCTCACGTATGCACTTGAAAATTCACCTAACCACAAGGGGGTAATTAATAAGCCCCAAATTGAAGGATTTCTAAGGTTAAAAATGTAATTTCTCTTGTATTTTTTCACATTGTTGCACTTGAAGCTAAAATTTATAGAGAGAGCTCAAGGAACTATAAGTGGTTATGGTGAGTTTGCAATAGAGAACAAAATGACATGGAGGATCTCTTGTTAAAGCCTTTTCATAGCCACTTTTGTACATTCAGGTTATAGTCTTCATAAATAGGTACGTATGTGTTGGGAATTAAGGTGTCTCAACCTTGATAATTCCTTGCATTCTTTATGTTTGTATTTATTATTTAATTGCCTATGTTGTAAATAATTGTAAATTCCATATTGTCATATTGTGGGATGTGGCATAGTGATGTGTCATCCTACATGGAATATGACAACTTGTAATTTTGTCCTCACATGAGGAGATAGGCATCCCACTTTGTGGTAGGAGCATTTTTCCATGTGTCAATATCTTTCATGTTGTGTAAGGGAATGTTTGACCAAAACGGTTATGACAGATTCCTATGATGAAATTATGACATATAAGAGTCAGAAATAGAAGCTTGTAAGACAGGTGAAGACATGTGTCATGAAGCATCTTTTAAAAAGGTATATTTGGGAACCCCAAGGTGGACTATGACATGTTGTAAGAGGGTATGCTATTTATAGCTTATGTATGACAGATTCTCTTATAGCTGTAAGTTGTAACCTCTATGACAGATTCTATGGCGGTCGTAAGTGTTGTAAGAGCATCTGTCATAGCCCATTTTGGAAATAGATGACCTCTTTGGGATGGGTGCTATGGACAAGTGTCAGGCACATTCTACAATGTTGACCAAGTGTCCTTAGGCATGAGTTTTGGGCCATGAGGCCTTGTTGGACACCCATCCCAAGATAGCTCCAATATTGCCTTGTATATTCTATTTAAATAGGTGCTTGGAGAGGGAGTTGTATCACAGGTTTATAGGTATTGCTATGCTATCGGATTGACTCCAGATACGAGTGTCAAAGACTATTGAAGCTTGCATTGCAAGTGTATTGCAAACAACTTTTCAGATTTGTTAATACATTATGCAGGTTTTTGAGTGTGGGGTTTTTCACCTGATAAGGGTTTTCCCCACCGTAAATCTTTTTCTCTCTTCTTCTGTCTTTTTTCTGGTTCTTGTGTATTGCTGTAATATCTCATTTAGATGTTTTATGTTGTTGTATTTGTAAAGATTAATTTGAATTTGCATAGCCCTCTCCTCATTAGATTAGTGTAGGTAGCGATTTACGCACACCTAACTTCCTTTCAGTTGGTATCAGAGCCTGGCGAGTTTTGGTCTTAGCTGTTGCATAGGGATTTTTTGAGCTGATCTTAAGTTGAGTGGGAGTCTATGCAGGGTATTCTAATTTCTCTTACAACAAGGAGATGGCAAGCACATCTGAAAGAATGGAAGTGGAGAAATTCAATGGCACTAATTTTGAGCTTTGAAGCTCAAGATGGAAGACATACTTGTTGACCAAGACCTTTGGGAAACTATTACTAGAACTAAACCAGCTGCAATACAACAAGCTGATTGGGATCTCCAGGATTAGAAGGCTAAGGATCTCATAAGACTTAGTCTTGCTGATTCTATGTTGTTAAATGTCTATGAGGAGAAAACTGCAACCTTTCTTTGGAAGAAGTTGGGAGATGTGTATCAAGCCAAATCCCTGGTCAATAAACTTTTTTCTAAGAAATAAGCTGTATTCTCTTCTAATGGAGGATGGAGGATCCATTCCCAAACATATGAATGTTTTTAACATGCTAGTTGCACAATTGACATCTATAGGTGTGAAAATGGAGGAGGAGGATCGATGCACGAACCTACTTTGTTCTTTGCCAAATTCATGGGATCATCTTGTCATGGCTATTGGAAGCACCACTACCACCTTCAAGATGGAAGATGTGGTATCTACATTTTTATCTAAAGAGATGCGGAGAAAGTCTTCTGATGCAGCCAAAGAGGCTCTTGTAGTTTGTGGAAGACCAAAGGAGAAAGGGTAGATCCAAATCCCGTGGGAGATCCAAATCTCCTAGAAAGTCCAAGCCTCTTTATTGGAATTGTGGTAAAACTAGGCATTTCCGAAAGGAATGCAAAGAGGATAAGAAAAAGAAGAAAGCTCTTGATTCAGATTCTGACAAATCACAAGATGATGGTGATGCTTTCATCGCAGCCTTGGCAACCCATGCATCTGATGACGTGTGGCTGATTGACTCTGGTGCATCATTCCACATGACCTCGCATCAAGACTGGTTCACTAAGTATGAGAAGTTCGATAGTGGAAAGGTGTACTTGGGTGATGGCTCTCATCTGAAGATTGTTAGTCATGGAAGAGTCTCTATCCGATTCCCTAATGGTTGAGTGAAGGGGATCTCTGGGGTTATACCTATCCTAGGCTTAGCATAGAACTTGCTTTCTGTAAGTAGTTTGAATGATGTAGGTGTGTAGGTTGTCTTTTCAAAAGAAGGATGCAAGATGACTAGAGGAACTATGGTGCTTGCTAAGGGTACTAGGAGAGGTACTTTGTTTCAGATGGAGGCATCCATTTCATAATGCAATAGTTCTTCTGATTCAAAGAAGAGGGCAGAAGTCACTTCATCCCCACCATCTGAATGAGTAGTTAAGAGATCTATTGTTTCTAGTTCTGATGTTTGTAATCATGCCTTAGAAGTTAAACTTCCTGCTGAAAAGACAATGTTATGGCATAAGAGATTTGGCCACCTTGGTGAGAAGGGTCTGTGTACCCTGAAAAATAAAAACCTCGTTGAGGGGTTAGATGATTGTAATCTTGAGTTCAACTTTTGCAAACATTGCATATATGGGAAACAAAACTATGTTTAGTTTTATTCGAGTTCTCACAAGTCTTCTGGTGTGTTGGACCTTGTTCATTCTGATGTATTTGGTCTTGTTAATGTTCCTTTGTTATCAAAACCTGTATATTTTGTATCTTTCATAGATGACTACAGTAGAAGGACATGGATTTATTTTCTCAGAAGAAAATCTGAAGTCTATAGTAAGTTTAATGAGTTTAAGGCCTTTCCTAAAAATTAGACTTGTAAAAGGATTAAGTGTTTGAGAACTGATAATGGTGGTGAGTTTTGTTCTACAGAATTTGATAAATATTGCAAGGAACTTGGGATTGAAAGAAATAAGACAACTCCATACACCCCGCAGCAAAATGGAGTTACAGAAAGGATGAACATGACATTGATGGAGAAGGCTAGGAGTCTTCTTAGTGGACCTAGCCTAGAACAAACATTTTGGACTAAAGTTGTTGCCACTGCTTGCTATCTTGTCAATAGATCTCCTACATCAGCTCTTGTTGGAAAGACACCCATGGAGGTGTGGTCTGGTAGAAAGCCTTCAATAAGGCATCTTTGTGTTTTTGTTTGTGAGGCATATGCACATGTTCTTAGGGAGAAGCGGTCAAAATTGGAGAACAAGGCTATTAAGTGTATCTTCATTAGCTATGGTATCGGTGTGAAAGGATACAAGCTTTGGGACTTTGTGGCTGAAAAAGTGTTGTATAGTAGAAGTGTCATCTAGAAGAGCTTACACCTTCTTCCACTATTTTACAGCCAGAAGAAAAAGAAAAAGAAAGAGGATGTTGTTCAGTTTCCTGCTACCCCTGAGAAGACTGAACAGAAAGACAATGTTAGACATGTTGATGAGGTGAGCTCTTGCAACTCTAAAAGATTAGATGAAGAAGTTGAATCTCAACCTCAGCTCTTGAGGAGGTCTACACAGATAAGAAAGCAACCTGAAAGGTTTGGTTTTACATTGCTTGATTCTAGTTGTGCTTTTGCTTTGCCTACTAACAGTGATGAACCTAGAACTGTATCAGAGGCTATGGACATGAAGGATGTAGGTTCCTAGAAGGAGGCCATGGAGGATGAAATGGCTTCTTTGGAAAAGAATCAAACTTGGGACTTGGTGCCTTTGCCTCCTGGATGGAAACTCGTTTGATGCAAATGGGTGTTCAAGATGAAATTTGGTGCAGATGGTAGTATTGAGAAGTGTAAGGCTAGATTGGTTGTAAAGGGGTATTCACAAGTGGAGGGTATAGATTATGGTGAGATCTTCTCTCCTGTTGCAAAGCTGACATCCATTCGATTCTTGTTGTCTCTTATAGTAGCTTATGACTTAGAGGTAGAATAGATGGATGTGAAGACAACTTTCCTTCGTGGTGATTTGGAGGAAGAAATCTACATGTCACAGCCAGAGCATTACATGGTGAAAGGTAAAGAAAATTTGGTTTGCAAACTTAAGAAGTCTTTGTATGGTTTGAAGTAATCCCCTAGGAGATGGTACTTGATGTTTGATGCCTTTGTATTGTCAATTGGATTTGTGAGATCGAAATCAGATCACTGTGTGTATTATAAGTTTGATGGTGATTGTATTCTCATTGTTGCACTGTATGTTGATGATATGTTGCTCATTGGGAAGGGTAAGAATATGATTTCTAATTTTAAATCTTAGTTGTCAGCACAGTTTGAAATGAAAGATTTAGGGGCAGCCAGGTACATTTTAGGAATGGAAATCAAAAGAGATAGAACCAACATAAAACTTTGGTTAAACTAGAGTAAGTATGTGAAGACCATGTTGGATAGGTTTAGCATGGCAGATTGTAGACCATTGTGTGTTCCTGTTTCTTTGGGGACAAAGTTGTCTATTGAGGATTGTCCAAAATCTCCTAGTGAGGTAGAGGACATGAACATAGTACCTTATGCTAGAGTTGTTGGCAGTTTGATGTATGCTATGGTCTGCACAAGACCAAACATTGCCCAAGTAGTGGGAGTCCTTAGTCAATTTATGGCTAATCTTGGATGAGTTCATTGGGATGGAGTTTTAGGCGAGTGTTCAGATATTTGAGGGGTACTTTCGAGTATTCCATATGCTATCATGGTAATGTTAGAGGACCTCTGCATTCTGTTGATATTCATGGATTTGTGGATTCAGATTGGGTAGGTGACATTGATAGCAGGAGATCTACCAGTGCTTATGTGTTTACACTATTTGGTGGTGCTATTAGTTGGATGAGTAAGTGACAACCTATGGTTGCTTTGTCCACGAAAAAAGTTGAGTATATGGTAGCAACTCATGCTTGTAAGGAAGCCATTTGGCTTAAGAGATTGTGTTCAGATATTGGTGTTGATGCAGGTCAGATCGCAATCAGTTGTGACAGTCAGAGTGCAATTTTCCTTGTGAAGAATTAAACTTTCCATGATAGAACAAAGCACATTGATGTTCAGTTTCACTTCGTGCGAGACATGGTTGAGGATGGAAAGGTAAATTTGGAGAAGGTAGATGCTTTGAAGAATGTTGCAGATGCATTGAAAAAACTAGTGGGCATAGAGAAGTTCAGATGGTGTTCGGAGTCTATGGGCCTCTCAGCCTATAGCAGTTAAATCCTATTTTTCTATTGGCTCTTACAAGGTGTTCAACAAGTGGGAGAATGTTGGGAATTAAGGTGTCCCAACCTTGGTAATTCCTTGCATTATTTATGTTTGTATTTATTATTTAATTGCCTATGTTGTAAATAATTGTAAATTCCATATTGTCATATTGTGGGATGTGGCACGGTGATGTGTCATCCTACATGGAATATGATGAAACATGCCACTTGTTCAACCAACGAAGATTTACCAAGTTTAACTTAGAAAGTAAATAGATCAAGATACTGATAGTGGAAGCAATAAATTTTTTTCCTTAAATTCCTTTGATTAAATGCACATTTTGAAACATATTCCAAACTCCCATTGCATAAATCAAATTTTATTTCCTCAATAAAAGAATTGAATAATCTTCTTTACAACTTTTTTTCATAATATACATATAAGCTTCAAGAGCTTAACCTGATAAATAGAGATACATGATTGTATACTTATCTGTCTTCAATGTTCTCGGCCACCAACTACATGAGGGGAAGCATCAATCAAGTGATTTACCTCCAACCACAGACTAACTGCGGTCCCCCACACATTTACCAAGCAGGTAAATGGCCCTACCCTTCGACGAAGGGATTGGTATGGTAAACCCAAATAAAATAGGCCTAATTTGAGCAAGGTGTTGTGTCCTACATTAACTAGTACTATCATACTATGGCTACAACCATCAAAATATGAAATCCCTACTAGAAATGCAAACCTGGATCACAGTGAACCTAGACAGTGTAAACGTTGGCAATTTACACCATTTTGGCCAAAGTTTTCTTGTCTCATATTCACCCACCCTTCTATCTAAATTGGGAAAGACAAAAATCTCTATACAATAGTTATTCCCTTACCCATGGATCAACAAATCCTACGAATAACCCCACTTAACAAATGTATCATTCTCTACACATAGGATATTCCCTTTCCCATAGATCAACAAATCCCAGGAATATATCCGCTTAACAATTATATCAAACTCTATTCTAGGTTATTCCCTCTCTTCCATGGATCACATATCCCAAGGTTAACCTATTACATGCTTTACTAGGATACATATATCGAAGTAATACTACTTGAATCTTATTCTCACTATCTTTCCCTTTGTACAACTTTCCTATATAAATACCAATCAATGATTGGTTCACGATCCCATCTAGGTAAAAACCAAACCATAGACACAATCTCACATGCACAATACAATTTTTCTAAATAGATATATGTATATATATATATATATATTTATATATATATATATATATATATATATATATATATATCCATATATATAAACTATTATATAATCAAAAGACATTAATAATGATAATTCAATATTACAATCACTTAACAATAATACATCACATAATATTTTGAAAATAGGAAAAACATAGCGAAGGAGAAATAAATCACATGCCCGAGAATATAGCTCCAAATGGATTAGATACTCTTCTACCAACGACTTTTCAATACTCTAGATCACTCTTCCAAATAAAACCACTTATAAAAAAAAACAACAAATTTTTAACAGAAATGCAAAACTCAAATTTAAAAAGGAAAAGCTCTTGATTAGAAAATGGTGCCATTAGAAAAAATGAGGGAGAGTACCCCCTATTATATTGCAACCAATTCAAAAATGTTGATATAATGTCGACATAATGTCAACATGCTTAACCAACTCAATAATGTTGACACTATGAGGACATGCTTATCAAAAACTAAAATTAGTTTTGAAAAACCAAACAACCTTCTAAAAATAGAGTTAGATATAAATTAAAAATAAAATAAATAAAATTAAAACTATTAATTATTCATAAGGAACTACCTCCATTTTTAAAGGCCCGTGAGCCAAAACAATTTAAAAGCTTAACGAATTAAAAGAAGTTTAAGAGGTTTAAAGAAGGGGCCCGCATGCCTTAATAATTAAAACATAACCTTTAAAACTTAATAAGATACGTATCCCCCTTTTAAAGCACTTAAAACCTCTTTTTTTATTATTATACTTTTAATCACCTTTTTGCTAAACTTTAATAATTCTTGCTGATAAGGGTGTGGTTCGGTGGTTAAGTCGCTCAGTTGTAGTGGCGGCCACCAGAGTTCAAACCCCCATTGGGCCAACGAGCTCATGGTAGGCTTTACGCCTTCCCTGGGCCAATGAGCTCGTGGGTTTGGAGCCAGAGTACGTGTCGCACCAGCGTCGCTGGTCACGTTACAAAGTTTACCAGGCACATTTTTAAAAAAAAAATTTAATAATTCTTATTATTTATTATTTTATATTTATTATTATTACTTTTTATAAAACTATTCTTTTATTATTATTTTTTTTTGTTAAATCTATTATATATATATATATATATATATAATCTTATTGTTTTAATTACCATAAAACAATATTTATGAAAACTAAATTCTACAAACAGATAAAATCATATTTTTGCTATTAAGGGAAAAATAATAATAGTATTTATATAAAATACATATAGAGAGACTATAAATATACATTTATATATATTCACATATGTATAAATTTATCATCGTAAAATCAAATATAACTCATAATCAAGAAATGCATATAAAGTCATGCATTTTTGACAACATTTCTGGACTAATGGTAATCCTATCTTCTATCTTACCCATCTTATAGGAGTTTGGCATCTTCTTCTATCTAATGTTTCAAACAGAAGATAAGAATTTTTATAATCAAAACCCACCAGTGGTGGATATTCTTTCCACTTATAATGTTGATCCATACAATATATTCAAACAATTCTTCCAAAACCTAGTGAACTCTTATAGTTTAACCATCTATTCTTTGAATGATAAGTTATACTTACATTAAGTTACCCAAACCTTATTGTCACATACGTATCTCTATCCGAGATATTCTCCTCAAGATCTCTGTGTAAACTAAACACTTTTTACGATCTAAAATTGGTGTTCCACCAAATAAATTCTCTGATATAAAAGATGTTACCTTTATTCTTTAACATTTTAAACAACTTGCCACAAATTTTGAGGCATCCCCTTTCATTCACTTCCAAACATATAATGGCTTTACATTCACTAACATCTTAGTGACACGAGGATGTCTTAAATATGAGGCATTAGGTACTTCCTCCCATACCAAATTCCTTAATTCACTATAAAAAGGTACATAAATTCTTCCTTTATTCTTCAATAACCCATTGGGTTCAAAGAAAAAATCCTTCATACCTTTTATCTTACAAATTATCCATGAGTACTTGCTTAACTTGTTCATAGAACTCATCACTCTTGGATCCTTTGACTACTTAGCTTCTAAAGTGAGTTTGGATAGTTACTAATGAAGATATATTCCTTCCCCAACTTAAAGCATTAGCAACTCTATTCATGTTTTCCTTGACATAGTTCATGTTGAAATATTAATCCGATATCAGTTCTAACCATCTCCTTTGCCTTGCATCTAGATTAGGTTGAATAAATAAATACTTTAAACCATGATGGTCTATTTTCAATTCAAAATATTTTCCCAACAGATAGTGTCTCCACATCTGTAATACATGACCAACTGCTTCTAACTCCAAATCATACGAAGCATAATTTTATTCATAAGATTTTTACTTCCTTAATTCATAGGCTATGACTTGCCCTTTTTGATTTATCACTCCACCCAAACCTTCACTTGAGGCTTTTGGTATTACCTTCAAACTTTAGAGGAGTAAATTTTCTCATTTCCTGGAATAACTCTTTTTCCATTCTCCTCTTCTTAATCCTTTCAGAACCTGATTGAGATTGTGATCCTTCATTCCCCATGTCTACTAGCTTGAGAATTGTCTCCTCCTAATCCTTTCCTTGTTCTAATATTCCAACTCTCTCTCTCTCTCTTGTCTTGATAAACATCACTAGGATTTGATCTAACTTAGTGCTCATACTCAACTCCTTATCATACTTCTTCGCTTCCCCACAAAGTTAATTCTTGTTCTAACCATCTTAACAAGATAGTTCACCCCATGGGTTTCCAAAAGATAGATACTACGAATGTTCCCCAATGTTCTAAAAAAATATTTAACATTTCCAAATAGAATCTCTCATTCTTCATTCAAAAAAATTTCTGAAGAAAGATTTCATAAACATAAGCTTTTGATAAACCACTTTTCTTTCCTTATATGAAAAGGATTTAAATAACCTCTCAGTTACAACTGAGTGAAGTATATCCCTCAGATTCTAGTCCATGATTATCCTCGAATGGTTAATAACCCTCAACTTTATTCTTAGATACAAATTTTTGGGGATCATATTCCTCTGAATCATTGCTTAAAGGAATTACAATTACTTCTACAAAAGGAAGAACACAAAGATTCCTAAACAACATGGTGGAGAACACATTGTACTCAGAGGACATATCCTTAGAAAGTGGTAAGGCTTCCAATTTGATTGGAGAGACCAAAAGCAAATAGTTAAAGTTGACAGCCTTTTTCAAAGTGATAAGTCGAGTTATAAAAAGCTAGCTTCTAGCGCTAAAGACTTTACAAAGTTCAGGATAATGATCTGCCACTTCCACTCTTGGAATATTGTATAGATACCAATTCCCTATAGAGTGCTTTTTAATCATCCTTGACTCTCTCGCATTCAAGACAACTTGCTATCACTCTTTATTCTCTTTCAGAAATAAAGAGATTTAACATCAACTAGGAATTTAGTTACTCCTAGGTGACCCGATTATGATTTAAAAAGAATTTCCTACCTCACAAGGTTTCTAAAATCCATATAGTTAGGAATATACTAAGTGCATTTTCTACAATTTAGTCCCTTATACAATCCATCAAAGGCCCATCCAGGATATGATAGAGGTGAATATTTGTACAAAAAATAACATAATGAACAACCCAAAAATGTTCTAGTATAGCCACCTCAATAATTTAAGTTAATATCAAAGTATAAGCAATTTCATTTTCAACAATAGGTCAAAAGATTGAACTTCAATAAATCAAATTTTGACCAATTGGTCATAAAATAAATAATCTTCAAAATTCGATGGCTAGACCATTCCAAAAATTAAGGAATAAAACAATGAAAAGTTCATGCAAATATTTAAAAAGGAATTTCTCCAAAATTCAAGAAGTGTCAAAATCAAAAGATATACTGACTATGCACTATGTGACTGACTGAGTCACTAAGAAGGGAGTATATTGTTGTATTACACTCAAGTTTTCCAAAAAAACTTATAGTGGTTTAGAGACCATGCTACTAGCACAATAAAATAAATAAGTCCTTTAAGACTTTCACTATACTCAAAATCAAAAGATTAAAACACATCCACCCTTTCATCGTGGAAATTTTATCGTTCATCACATAGATGATATTCAAAGATGGTGATATAGCAACACACATGAACTTCAGTTGGAACACACATTTCTTCCCTTTGTTTACAAAACTTTATTCCCTACCTCCTGGAATAGTTTAGTTAAACAAACTTGTCTAAATATCTCGGAGATGGTCTCATTGTCCATTCTAATTATTCTTTTTATCTCCACCTAGAGACAAATTACATAGCTCTCAACTTTTTGTCCAAAAATGCTATAAAAATAACTAATAACTTCTCCTTGCAATTGTTACGAATTATCTTGCAACTTCATGCAGTCTCTTAACAAAAGAATGATACTAATCCCAATCTTTATTCATCAAAATATCGCCCGAGAGGATCCTCTTCACTTACGTCCCCAACTACACATTGGCACTTTTTTCCAAATAGGCTTCATGAACTCTTATTCTCTTCTAATTTTGCATAATTCTTTGTTTATGGCAATTGGTTTTCTCATAAATCTTAGAAATTAAAAAGCATTTTCCAAGTCCTGTACTATTTTTCCAAGATTTTTATGCCAATACATTACTTGTCCTTCATTGATCCTTTTATCTCTCTAGACTCATTCCAATCCATTATAGGATTAGACAAGAACCCTAATTATCAACGTATCTTTGATACAATTTCTTAAATTTTCCAAACTCAATTACTTCTGACCTGGTTGATTATTTTAGGATCTTCCCATCCTTAAGTTCTTGAGATATAAAAGTGATCTTGAATTCATATAGACACTGCTCTTCTTGAGCTCTTAGTCTAATAACATTTGATCAAGGTTTTACCTTTTTAATCCAAGTCTTAGGATCTTTCCGTTATTGGTGCAGGAGCATTATAGACTTCTGGGTTTTGATTAGATTTACAAGTGGTTGTTTGGTTAAATAAGGTCTATAAGACCATCTTCAATGTTGTCTAAGGCTTGAATGCCATTCTTGTAATGGACTATGTCCAAATAGATAGATTCTACTATTGTCTTGTTGCAAGTCCTAGTTAGGATAGTCATATTGCATAGGTAGTCTTAGGGAGTCATTAAATTTTAATATTTGTATAGGATAGTCATTTTAAATTATCCATGTTTATTAGCCTATAATGGCATGTCAAAGGGTGAAAAGATGTAACACCTTGTCATAGGTTAACTCCTTGTTAAAAAAAAGTAAAGATTAGTCATAAAAAAAAATAGAAGATACAAAAAAAGATAGTTTTTGGGATGGATATCAAAGGTCATAGGTTTGTTTCCTTCGTTGGAGAAGTTTGAAACTTAGGAGTCAAGCATGAAATGCTTTTAAAAGGCTTTGTAATCTTTGGAGATAGTGTGGGTGATTGAAGTTGAGTTTGAATAGAGAAAACCACTGTTTTTCTGCATTTCTTATCAGAAATTTGCTATTTTCTGTTACTGTACGGACTTGTACGGACAAGCTCTGATACCAATTTGATGCAGAGGGAGAAGAACAATACTCAACTTCTTAGTAGTATATTCAATAACAAAGGTTTTCAATCCATAAGGATCCACAAGCTTCACAAGTGAACTTCCACAAAGACAGTGTTTCCAGACTGAATTTCAACTCCTATGATCCAAGAGGGATCTCTAACATTCTCCAGAACTCCTATTCAACCAAAATAAAGACTTACTAAAGTCTACCCCACCACACAAGCAACTAATCCTTCATGCATTTGTCATTCCTCCATGGACTGTCTTTAATGTGCAACTATGGCACTCACACAACAACTAATCAACAAAGACTTGTTCAATACATAACCAACATAAGGTCTTTGAACCAACAACTATAACCTGAACCTCCCAAGAACAATGGACAGCAACTCACAGTTGACTGCACTTTGACAGTGCTATGGCAGACTTGTTCCCTTATAGCCCTGTCCTTGAGGACAGTCATTCATAACTCTTGATCCATACCTCTTCCTTAGACTATTAAGAGCTTTTTTGGATACACATCAGAGAGCCTTAAGACATATCTAAAAACCAACCTATGTTGTTTTGGAAAGGATTGTCCAAATATGGACTGCATCAGTGTTAAAATAGGCCTATTATGCTTAGCTTATACAAGGCTTATTGGTTTGGGTAACTCCACGACTTCCCACACCTTGCATGTGCATGGAACACATCATACCAGGTCTGCACATGCTTATTGATCCATCAAAAGTACATTCCCATCAATGTTTTTAACAAACCTTACACCTAACCTCTTAGCTGCCCTCAAAACTCTGTTTTTCATGGCTATATACAGAAAACAGTCATAAAACTTTGATTTTCTCACATAAAACTTAGGTATTTGATAAGAGACCTCTAGAATATGGAGGCACATACTCCCACAAGCATTTTTCACCAATAATCAGCAAAATGCAATGGACAAAAACGAAGAAACACAGTTATCTTAGCTTGATGTTCACCCAAAATCAGGGTTTGACTGTTTTTACAAGAATTGACATATCTTACACAAAACAACACGAAAATGCATGCAACAAAAAGGAAATGGAGGGTGACTGATAGAACTACCACTTACAACCAACTTGGCTTCAGTCCTTGTCCGTACAAGTCCGTACAGTAACAAAAAATAGCAAATTTCTGATAAGAAATGCAGAAAAACAGTGGTTTTCTCTATTCAAACTCAACTTTAATCACCCACACTATCTCCAAAGATTAAAAAGCCTTTTAAAAGCATTTCATGCTTGACTCCTTAGTTTCAAACTTCTCCAACGAAGGAAACAAACCTATGACCTTTGATACTCCATCCCAAAAACTATCTTTTTTTGTAACTTCTATTTTTTTTTTATGACTAATCTTTGCTTTTTTTTAACAAGGAGTTAACCTATGACAAGGTGTTACATCTTTCCACCCTTTGACATGCCATTATAGGCTAATAAACATGGATAATTTAAAATGACTACATCAATCATTGACTGTTTTTACAAGAATTGACATATCTTACACAAAACAACACGAAAATGCATGCAACAAAAAGGAAATAGAGGGTGACTAATAGAACCACCACTTACAACCAACTTGGCATCAGTCCTTGTCCGTACAAGTCCGTATAGTAACAGAAAATAGCAAATTTCTGATAAGAAATGCAGAAAAATAGTGGTTTTCTCTATTCAAACTCAACTTCAATCACCCACACTATCTCTAAAGATTACAAAGCCTTTTAAAAGCATTTCATGCTTGACTCCTCAGTTTCAAACTTCTCCAACGAAGGAAACAAACCTATGACCTTTGATATTCCATCCCAAAAACTATCTTTTTTTGTAACTTCTGTTTTTTTTTATGACTAATCTTTGCTTTTTTTTAACAAGGAGTTAACCTATGACAAGGTGTTACATCTTTCCACCCTTTGACATGCCATTATAGGCTAATGCCATGCATCAAATTGGTAGTTGAGTACATGATGAAAGACCAATTCCTTCCATCTGATTACTCCATTCAGACAAAGAGGATGAGGCAGAATCTGAAACAGAAGGACATGGATGTTATGTCCTATACTGAGCAATTTCATAAGCTTAGTATTAGAGGAGGATTGGAAGATGAAGAAGAGAAAGTGGCAAGATACCTTAATGGGCTTAGGTATAACTTGCAGGATGAGATTGGGTTGGCAGTACCAAAATCAATTGGAGAGTGTTTTCAGTTAGCCATCAGGGCTGAAGAGAGAGTGAAGAGGAAGCAAGAAAGGCCAGGAGGTTATGGAAGAGGAAACAGAGGTAGGGGCAAACCTACTAGTGAAGTTCAGAACAACAATGAGAAGGGTAAGGAGATTTCTATAGAATAGAGAGGTGGATATAGAGGTGGAGGTAGATTTGGATCAGGAAGAGGAGTGTTCACAGGCAGATGTTATCACTACAATGAGGTGGGACACACATCTTTCAACTGTCCTAAGAAGGATGGTATTGATAAGAGAAAGGATATAAGAGTTCACTTGGCACAAGAGGAGGAGAAGCCAGAAGAACCAGAGATTTCGTCAGCCTCTCCAATGATGGATGGAGAGATGCTCATGGTGGAAAGAGGTAAGATGCAGCAACCACCATAGGTATCTATTTTCAGAACTAATTGTTTGAGCCATGGCAAGATATGCAAGTTGATTGTAGATTCAGGTTCTCATGATAACTTAGTTTCTTGGGAAATGGTGAATAAGTTGGGGTTGAAGACTTTTGATCATCCCAGTCCTTACCATGTCACTTGGGTGAGTCAGGAGCAGCAGGTAATGGTCACTAAGAAGGCTTATGTTGATTTCACAATTGGTCCATATCAGGACTATGTTTTATGTGATGTTATTCCTATGACATGTGGGCATGTAATTTTGGGCAGACCATGGCAGTATTCGAGGAGGACTATTCATGATGGGTATACTAATACCTATGTAATGCACAAAGATGGTAAGAAGTTCAAATTGATTCCTTTACCTTGTGAGGAGAAGAAGGAACAGGTTACAATTTGTTTTGGAGAGAAACTACAGTTGAATGTGCAGGTTAAGGATGATTGCACACAGCAGCAATAGTTGCAACAGAGTAAGGTGGATGACAGTCTTAGAGAGCAGCAGGCGTGGGACTTGAGTTATGTTAAGGTAGGGTACATTAAGTGTCCTATAAGGAGTCAACAGAAGGTAGGCAAACAACAGAAGGTACAAGGAGGAATGAATCAGAGCCTCCAGTTGAGAAGAGCTGAAGCATTGGAGCAGCAAGATCCTAGACAAGGACACCAAAACAAGTTTTATGGTTCTAACACTATTTACAGGAGCCATGCAGGTTGGAGATGGAGAAAGATAACTCTAGGAGAGTTCATGTTTCCTAGCTTGAGGAACATTCCATCATGGTTGAAGAATATTCAGAGTAGATCCCCTAACTCTTGGGACAAGAGTTTTCATCATGTCAGGGAGTATCGTGCAGGAGCATTATAGACTTCTGGGTTTTGATTAGATTTACAAGTGGTTGTTTGGTTAAATAAGGTCTATAATACCATCTTCAATGTTGTCTATGGCTTGAATGTCATTCTTGTAATGGACTATGTCCAAATAGATAGATTCTACTATTGTCTTGTTGCAAGTCCTAGTTAGGACAGTCATATTGCATAGGTAGTCTTAGGGAGTCGTTAAATTTTAATATTTGTATAGGATAGTCATTTTAAATTATCCATGTTTATTAGCCTATAATGGCATGTCAAAGGGTGGAAAGATGTAACACCTTGTCATAGGTTAACTCCTTGTTAAAAAAAAGCAAAGATTAGTCATAAAAAAAAACAGAAGTTACAAAAAAAGATAGTTTTTGGGATGGAATATCAAAGGTCATAGGTTTGTTTCCTTCATTGGAGAAGTTTGAAACTGAGGAGTCAAGCATTAAATGCTTTTAAAAGGCTTTGTAATCTTTGGAGATAGTGTGGGTGATTGAAGTTGAGTTTGAATAGAGAAAACCACTGTTTTTCTGCATTTCTTATCAGATATTTGCTATTTTCTATTACTGTACAGACTTGTACAGACAAGGACTGATGCCAAGTTGGTTGTAAGTGGTAGTTCTATTAGTCACCCTCCATTTCCTTTTTGTTGCACGCATTTTCGTGTTGTTTTGTGTAAGATATGTCAATTCTTGTAAAAACAGTCAAAACCTGATTTTGGGTGAATAACAAGCTAAGATAACTGTGTTTCTTCATTTCTGTCCATTGCATGTTGCTGATCATTGGTGAAAAATGCTTGTGGGAGTATGTGCCTCCATATTCTAGAGGTCTCTTATCAAATACCTAAGTTTTATGTGAGAAAATCAAAGTTTTATGACTGTTTTCTGTATACAGCCATGAAAAACAGAGTTTTGAGGGTAACTAAGAGGTTTGGTGTAAGTTTTGTTAAAAACATTGATGGGAATGTACTTTTTATGGATCAATAAGCATGTGCAGACCTGGTATGATGTGTTCCATGCACATGCAAGGTGTGGGAAGTCGTGGAGTTACCCAAACCAATAAGCCTTGTATAAGCTAAGCATAATAGGCCTATTTTAACACTGCTGCAGTCCATATTTGGACAATCCTTTCCAAAACAACATAGGTTAGTTTTTAGATATGTCTTAAGGCTCTCTTATGTGTATCCAAAAAAGCTCTTAATAGTCTAAGGAAGAGGTATGGATCAAGAGTTATGAATGACTGTCCTCAAGGACAGGGCTACAAGGGAACAAGTTTGCCATAGCACTGTCAAAGTGCAGTCATCTGTGAGTTGCTGTCCATTGTTCTTGGGAGGTTCAGGTTATAGTTGTTGGTTCAAAGACCTTATGTTGGTTATGTATTGAACAAGTCTTTGTTGATTAGTTGTTGTGTGAGTGCCATAGTTGCACATTAAAGACAGTCCATGGAGGAATGACAAATGCATGAAGGATTAGTTGCTTGTGTGGTGGGGCAGACTTTAGTAAGTCTTTATTTTTGTTGAATAGGAGTTCTGAAGAATGTTAGAGATCCCTCTTGGATCATAGGAGTTGAAATTCAGTCTGGAAACATTGTCTTTGTGGAAGTTCACTTGTGAAGCTTGTGGATCCTTATGGATTGAAAACCTTTGTTATTGAATATACTACTAAGAAGTTGAGTATTGTTCTTCTCCCTCTGCATCAGTTATGCATCCTCAATAGAGTTAAACTGACTCATGGATTCCCTAATTCCTTAGTTGGTTTACTCTTAAACATTGACTTGATAGGTGTTGGATAATAGTCCTTCTAATAATTTTCTTGGTTAGTCTACTATGCCATTCTCACATAAAACCAATTTCAATTTTGGACTCTCATAGCATAGTGAGCACATAGGTTCCAGAGATGAACTTGGTTAGCTTTGATACCACATGAAACATGCCACTTGTTCTACTAATCAAGATTTACCAAGTTTAACTTAGAAAGTAAATAGATCAAGATACTGATAGAGGAAGCAATAAAAATATTCCTTAAATTCCTTTGATTAAATGCACATTTGAAACATATTCCAAACTCCCATTGCATAAATCAAATTTCATTTCCTCCATAAAAGAATTGAATAATCATCTTTACAACTTTTTTTCATAATATACATACGAGCTTCAAGAGCTTAACTGATAAATAGAGATACATGATTGTATACTTGTCTATCTTCAATGTTCCCGGCCACCAACTACATGAGGGGAAGCATCACTCAAGCGATTTACTTCCAACCACGGACTAACTGCGGTCCCCCGCACATTTACCAAACTAGTAAATGGCCCTACCCTTCGACAAAGGGATTGGTATGGTAACTCCAAATAAAATAGGCCTAATTTGAGCAAGGTATTGTGTCCTACATTAACTAGTACTATCATACTATGGCTACAACCATCAAAATATGAAATCCCTACTAGAAATGCAAACCTGGATCATAGTGAACATAGACAGTGTAAACGTTAGCAATTTATACCACTTTGGCCAAAGTTTTCTTATCTCATATTCACCCACCCTTCTATCTCAATTGGGAAAGACAACAATCTCTATACAATAGTTATTCCCTTACCCATGGATCAACGAATCCCAAGAATAATCCCACTTAACAAATGCATCATTCTCTACACATAGCATATTCCCTTTCCCATGGATCAACAAATCCCAGGAATATATCCACTTAACAATTACATCAAACTCTATTATGGGTTATTCCCGCCTCTTCCATGGATCACATATTCCAAGGTTAACCTATTACATGCTTTACTAGGATACATATATCGATGTAATACCACTTGAATCCTGTTCTCACTATCTTTCCCTTTGTACAACTTTCTTATATAAATACCAATCAATGATTGGTTCATGATTCCATCTAGGTAAAAACCAAACCATAGACACAATCTCACATTCACAATACAATTTTGCTATATATATATATATATATATATATATATATAAACTATTATACAATCAAAAGACATTAATAATGATATTTCAATATTGCAATCACTTAATAATAATACATCACATAATATTTTGAAAACAGGAAAAACATAGAGGAGGAGAAATAAATCCCATGCCTGAGAATATAGCTCCAAATGGATCAGATACTCTTCTACCAACAGCCTTTCAATACTCTAGATCGCTCTTCCAAATAAAACCACTTATAAAAATAAAACGACAAATTTTCGACACAAATGCAAAACTCAAATTTAAAAAGGAAAAGCTCTTGATTAGAAAATGGTGCCATTAAAAAAAATGAGGGAGAGTACCCCCTTTTATACCGCAACCAATTCAAAATGTCGATATAATGTCGACATGCTTAACAAACTCAATAATGTTGACACTATGAGGAAATGCTTATCAAAAACTGAAATTAGTTTTTAAAAACCAAACAACCTTCTAAAAATAGAGTTAGATATAAATTAAAATAAAATAAATAAAATTAAAATTATTAATTATTCATAAGGAACCACCTCCATTTTTAAAGGCCCACGAGCCAAAATAGTTTAAAAGCTTAACGAATTAAAATAAGTTTAAGAGGTTTAAAGAAGTGGTCTGCATGCCTTAAGAATTAAAACATAACCTTTAAAACTTAATAAGATACGTATCCACCTTTTAAAGCACTTAAAACCTCTTTTTTTATTATTATACTTTTAATCACCTTTTTACTAAACTTTAATAATTCTTATTATTTATTTTTTTATATTTATTATTATTACATTTTATAAAACTATTCTTTTTTTATTATTTTTTTATCAAATCTATTACAGATATAATCTTATTGTTTTAATTACCATAAAACAATATTTATGAAAACTAAATTCTGCAAACAGATAAAATCATATTTCTGTTATTAAGGAAAAAATAATAATAGTATTTATATAAAATACATATATAGAGAGACTATAAATATACATTTATATATATTCACATATGTATAAATTTATCATCGTAAAATCAATATAACTCATAATCAAGAAATGCATATAAAGTCGTAAACTGTTCATAGACTTCTCGTCAAAGAACACAAGAGAGAGGATAATTCTTGCATAGGCCAAATTGACATCTCCAAATCTATGAGTAATATGCTCATGAATATATGTAGGTACATCTACCTACATAAGTTCATGCTCATATCGACTCATGTATAAGAATGTATCGTGGACTTGTAGGAGCATTAATTAACTCAAAGAAACCAAACACTTAACAACATGTAGGTTCGAACATCCAATGAAGACTCAAGATACATAACTCAGATCACTTACCACTACCCACAATAATTTGACTCAACCTAGGTCAAATAGGATGTGAGTGTGTGCTACTCAGTTTAGGCTTCTCTTTTACACTTACCAGACCAAGTCCTTCTCCTGAGTGATGCCTCCCCTCTTTTCTGGAGGGACAACCTATTCCTGCATCCACTTAGATCATCGCAAGAGTAGTTAACTAATCAAAATATAATCATTAATTAACAATAACCACATTTAATACAAGACATTGCATTATTCTTTTTCTCATCATATTGCATTCAAGATAGATAACACACATAAATGCAAAGATTATAAATACTTCAATTTTCACAAAATATCAAATCTATAGTAAATGGATAAAAACACATATACAGATGCAGAAATCCATAATCACTCACTTTCCAAACAAATTAACCAAACTAAGTAAATAGTAAGTAGATAGAAACACATGGGGTGTAACATATGACAACTTGTAATTTTGTCCTCACATGAGGAGATAAGTGTCCCACTTTGTGGTAGGAGGATTTTTCCATGTGTCGTCATCATTCATGTTGTGTAAGGGAATATTTGACCAAAACGGTTATGACGGATTCCTATGATGGAATTATGACATGTAAGAGTTAGAAATAGAAACTTGTAAGACATGTGAAGACATGTGTCATGAAGAATCTTTGAAAAAGGCATATTTGGGCACCCCAAGGTGGACTATGACATGTTGTAAGAGAATATGCTATTTATAGCCTGTGTATGATAGATTCTCTTACAGTTGTAAGTTGTAACCGCTATGACAGATTCTGTGACGGTCATAAGTGTCGTAAGAGCATCTGTCATAACCCATTTTGAAAATAGGCAATCTCTTTGGGATGGGAGTTGTGGACAAGTGTCAGGCACATTCTATAATGTTGACCAAGTGTCCTTAGGCATGGGTTTTGGGCCATGAGGCCTTGTTGGACGCCATAGGTCCAATATTGCCTTGTATATTCTATTTAAACAGGAGCTTTGAGAGGGAGTTGTATCATAGGTTTACAGGTACTGTTATGCTACCAGATTGACTCTAGATATGATTGTCGAAGACCATTGAATCTTGCATTGTAAGTGTATTGTAAACAACTTTCAGATTTGTTGATACATTGTACAGGTTTCTGAGTGTGGGGTTTTTCACCCGATAAGGGTTTTCCCCACCGTAAATCTTTGTCTCTCTTCTTCTGTCTTCTTTCTGGTTCTTGTGTATTGCTGCAATAGCTCAATTAGATGTTCTATGTTGATGTAGTTGTAAGGATTAATTTGAATTTGCATATCCCTCTCCTCATTAGATTAGTGTGAGAAGCAATTTTCGCACACCTAGCTTCCTTTCAGTATGTGACATGGCCCTTTCCTATTGTTTTCATAGTAATACTATTATTTTTACATAGGTAAAGGTTAAAATTCTAAAATTAGGTGAATCATAAGTGATTTGTTTTACACATATGATTATCCTTGGAATGTTTGGTTTAAACCACACATAGAGATTAGAGGGAGTTAACATAACCAAATGCCCTAAACCATAGCTTAAGACATGGATAGTCCAAATTTGCAAGTCAAGATGCAACCACACATTTGTAAGAGTGATGCATAATTCAAGGACCACATGTTCCCCAGGGCCAAATGTGTATGCAGGAAATATGGTTTTGCTAAGGATACACACTACAACCAGACGTACATGGAGGCCTTCAGGATAAGGATCCATGGAAGAGAGGATAGTGTTGTCTTAAAAAATGTGGTATCCACGGGGATGTTCAATCCAATAGGGTTTCCATATGCTACGGAGGTGTTGGAGCTGGTAATTGAGTGCGCACAACATTATAATGTGGTCAGTTGAAGGGTTGAGCACCAAGGCAGGGTATATGCTGACCTTTTAGTTGATGGAATTGCAGAAGCTTTCAATCTACCTACACATAGGGGCATATATGTGCCTAATTTGAAGGTAGTTGCTATAGAATTTAAGGGGAACCAGGTAAGCTGTAGGAAGGCTATTTTCTCATCATGGAGGTATCCAGAGAATAAGGCCAAGGTTGTAGCAAAAATGGCCCAACACTTATACAAGTGTGATTTCTCCCCTAAAATCAAGTACATGATAGTGCTACTCAATCGGATGAGTGGGAAAATCAACTCAGGGAAATTTGAACCATAGATGTATGGTTTGATTCACATGGTGATAGATAAGAACCAAATGGTGCAATGGGCCAAAATCATCAGTGATGCATTGTATGAGAAACTGGTCTGATGGAGGAAGAAGGACATGGTATTTTCAATGACCTCATATTTGGTGTATGCATGTGCATGCAAGTCATCCTTCAATAGATTACAAACTATAGGTAAACTGGGTAAGCTACCTCATGAGAAAACTTCATGGGAACATTATCCCCAATAGGAGAGAAAATAATCCATCCAACACTATAAGGTAGTAAATGATTGCTTCTTGATGCATCTGGTCAGATTAATGGAAGGAGACAAGGCTAAAAGATTGTCAGTGGGAGCTCAAGAGAAGATACAACTTCATGGATCATGGTTCTTCCAGTTCCCCACATACTCATACATCAAAATGGAGGGTTTCAATGGAAATCCATTCATGTTACCAAGATATTCAATAGATAGGGTGGTGCTGATGGAGGTAGTGAGGCAGATCATTCCAACCATTAAGGCATATAAGAGGAGAGAAGGGAGAGAGAATGTGAAATTTCATTTGGAAATAAACTAGTTTGTATGTGGATCCATAGAGAATGCGAGGATGGCAGAGGCTAATTTGCAAATGCTACATTTGCAACTATTGCCCTTGGTTAGGATCTATGATCCTTACCATAGGTTGGAGAGGTTCATCCACAAGAGGTACAAACATGACACTCACATTGAAGATTTTTGGGTAGATTATACAAATGAATATGAAGTAAGGAAGAAAGGATATTGTTGTCACATGGATTTGTACCTTCTATTGAAGGCTTTTAGGGCTCCAACAATCTAGTGAAACATTGAGATGACCTCTAGGTGTGGGACCCTGCAAGGAGGCCAAATATTTAGAGAGATGTTGGTTCCTTCACTGAATGTGGGATTCAGCTATTGCTAAGACTAAACCTAATCTATGCACCGTTAAGGAAAAGGGGAAGGAGGATGAACTAGAAATTAAAAGGGGTGATACACCAGGTTTGAATATAGAACACTCACAGAGCTAAGATGCACAAATAAATGAATACAGTTGATAAACTTGCACAAATCATGAAGATTGTAACAGAGGTAAAGAATGGATTGCAAGGAATTATACATTCACAAACAATAGCCAATTCTAAGACTACATAGAGTTAAAAGAAATCATGAAAAGGTAAAACACAGTATGCATTAATCAAAAGGCAAGGTTATAGTAGAGGAGATTTTTGTTTGGAATATAGAAGCATGAAAATATTCAACTATTTTCCAACCCTCATTACATGTATATATCACAATTCATTACATTGACCTTAGTCTTTTTATCAATAAATTTACCCCCATGGGCTCTGTCAAAGATATTTTACAAAAGGAATATCAGAAGAAAATCTAATTGTCTCGACATAAATGCAGGTAAAATATCTCAAAGAAGTAGTTGCACAAATATCTTCAAATATTTGCATTGAAAACGAGTGCTTGAACCCCCTTTTGCAACCATAAATGCTCAACTATAATTCGCCAGCTGGAGCTGGACATTTGACTTTCATCTAGATTGGATTCCCACCTTAGAAGCAAGATTTCACTGTGTATGATCATGGCATACCCTTGGTTTAGCCTCATTGCCTTTGACTGTAAAGATCACGGAAGTCATCGGAGATCGGACCTCGAGCCTTCGACGTTCACCTTCCAGGAGGGAAGGAGAAAGGAGAAAATTCTTCTCCTCGAGATTTGCTTTGCAAAGGAAGATTACACTATCAGTGGGCTTCAGGCCTTAGGATTTCCATCTTCCATGTTCACAGAGAAGGAGGAAGAAGGAGAGTCTGAGCCTCAAAAATCAAAGACAACTGATTTTGAAAGTTTTAGCGGAGTTCAGAGTTCGAGCCTTCTGTCTTCTGCTTTCAGTGAGAAGGAGGAAGAAGGAAGGTCTGACCCCCGAAATCTGAAACACTTAGTGTCATTTTAAATTGTCTTTGGGTGGAAGTCAGCCTTTAGTCCTTTTGCCTTTCTCTTTCCCTTATGATGTCACCGCCATGTGGTAGCTTTCCGTGGTTCTGTTATCCTACCATGGACCCACCAAAAAGACATCGTGGAATGGTGCAAAGCCTTTTAGAAAATTTTAATTTCATCGGGGGGTTAGGGTTTGGGATTTCTATCTTCCACCTTCCAAAAGGGAAGAGGGAAGGGGAAAAGTCTGAGCCCTAAAACACTTAGCCACTTTGTAAAGGGAAAATGTTGGAGTTCAGCTCTCAGGCCTTCTACTCTTCTCCTCCTAAGGAAAATAAGGAAGAAGAGGGAAGGTCCAAACTCTAACCTCCGAAAGACATTGAATACTTAGAGAAACTTGAAATGGACAAGGCAAAGTTTAGAGATGATGGGGATGGAAGGATGAGGGATATAACTCCAAACTCCAAAACTTTGACTATACTGAAAACACAAGGCAAACTCAGGATTTTTGAGACTTACTCGATTTTGGCGGGTTTCCTTGCATCTCCAAAGGGGAAAACACTTGGAGATTTTTATTGATTTGGGCTATTTGGATGGGGAAAAAAATAGGACAACATTTTGGTGACTTCTTAGGGGTGTTTTCCTGCTAAACAAAAGGGAACCAATGGTTTTAAGCATTCATTGGGCATGGAGTCAAAGGTCTGCAATAGGTTAAAAACAACTGAAACCCTGCCTCCAAAATGACACCAAAAGGAACAAGGCCTTTGTTCTCCTAATGATAATGCAGCCTATGCAAAAGCACTTAGGGAAAGGAAACCTAATGCAGAAACAAACTAAAAAATATATACAAAATCTCAAACCAACCTTAGAAGTAAGGTTTGAGATGGATCCCATTGTCCGAGATCGGTAGAACTTAATCATATAGCTTTGAAAGAATGAAAGCATTGGCTTTCTTGCAGCTAATGATGATATATTGCCCACTCCAAAGTGCATCAAACTCAGAGTGGCCTCCTTGTTTGGCTTTGTCAGCATCCCATTTTAAACAAGATCACCCTCCTTGAAGGTCTAAAAATTGGCCTTCTTATGAAAATACTTTTTGGTCTACCTTTGATGGTCTTCCAATGTATTCATGGCTGACTATCTATGTTCCTCCAATTCAGTTAATTTAGCCATTCTAACAGACCTAACATCTTCTCCTTCTAGTTCTAATCGCTGAGCCAATTATAATGCAGGAAGCTCTAAAGATATAGGCAATCTAGCCTCTCATCCATACACAAGAACAAAAGGAGAGTTTACAATGGCTCTTTTGTAGGTGATCATATCAACCCAAAGAGCTAATTTGATCTTAGTATGCCATTGTCTCTGGTTTGTTTCCATGGTCCTCTTCAAGATCCTGATCAGGTTCTTGTTAGTAGTGTTATCAATTAGATATGCACCCAATGTTAAGCTATCAACTTAGCTACCTGTTGACACATGGGAACACTCCTAGGCCTGTGGGTTGCCTAAAACTTGGATTGAACCTCCAGAGTGGGCTGGTTCCCCTGGTAAATCACCTAATCTAAAAGACTTCCTGAGGAAAGGGTAAGAAGATAACTAAAAATTAAATTCTAAAACCTAAGGATATTTTACTAGAATTTTATCTATTGACTCACAATCAGCCTTACAAAGCCTTTTATCCTCACAATTTCACAAAAATAATGCAATACATAAGTAATTTGCATGAAAGCTTGAAAGCTAGAGGTTTGCATGAAGGAAAAACACAAGTTTTATCACAACTTCAACCCACTAACCAAGGCTAAACATAACGTGCAACCTATATTACATGACACTTTCGCACTCAATCCTACAACAATGAGATATACGAAAAGGATTCTAAGGTTGAATCACAATGGGACATCAGATCATTGATTACAAAATGAATTAGAAAGTATGAAAGAGGATAACTCTGCTACTTTATTAAAACTAAAAGGAGTAGAAACTGAGTATCTGAGTACAAAGAATGTTTACAAATCTCTTTGCAAATGAATAATAGAGGAAGAAACAAAGATATCAACTTCTAAAAACTAAGTCTTTCTCCCCTATTTATAACCCAAAGATCTCCCAAGGAAAAAGCTGAGAAATCTTCCTTGAATAGCAAATTTGATCCATTTTCAAGATCCATTGAAAAGCCAAAAAATAAAGCTTTCAAATCACCTCCAATCTGTATATGAAAGCTGCCAAAATCTTCCTCAGGGTAGACCTCACCAAAATTTGCTTTAAAACAAGCTTTATTTGCTCAATAAAAGCTCAATTTTTTTTTATTGTCCTCATCTACCTCAAAATAGAACAAATCTAGAAAAAAATATTTGATTTGCTTTAATAGTTTTAATTACACAAGATGATGCAATATTAAAAGTAATTTATAAAGAACATTGCTTTAATATTTGTCTTACAATAGGTCCTGCAGCTTTTCCTTCTAATTTGTTTAATCTTACAAGGCTTATTTTTGTCCATATCTTCCCAAAAGAAAGATATTGTTTTCTTTACTTTGTTTTAATTGCATAAATAATGAATATTTATAAACAATTTATAGGATATTACTTTAAATATCATTTTATAGTAATTTTTTTTTGCAGCTTCAAATTTACAAAAGAAAGAGGGTCCTCCATTGTGAAGATTACTCAAAAATAACAAACTGGGTTGGTGATATAGTTAAAGGGTTTTTTTATTTATTCTTTTCTCATCTTTATCCTAAAAATCTCAAAAACCTAGATCACATTTTTCGAGATATGATTAAAACACGTGACTGCTATCTTCATTTTGCTGTGTATTGTGCTTCTGATAGTTCCTCGAAAAATACAAACTAGGTTGGTGAGAAATTTAAAGGGTTTTTGAGTATTTTTATTTTAGAATTTATATCCAAACATATCAAGAACCCAAATCATATGTTTTGAGATATGATCAAAACACGTGACAGCTATCTTTATTTTGCAGGGTCTTTATGTGACACTATTTCTCTTTCAGACTCTTTCCAAAATCCTTTTAAAACTTGGGGTTAGTATGCTTGGCTCAACCCTTTTGGGAGCCCATTTTACTCCACATGCTAATTTGTCTTCAATCAGCTACATGACTTATCCTATACCTTCTCACATTTTTGCAGGTTCATGTTGAGATTGAGAGCAGGAACAGAGGACAACTTCGAAGATTGAAGACCTTGAAGACAATGATGGCTATGACCTTCTCTTTCTTACCCTGAACAACACTACAATTATCACTAAAACATAATAACTATGCAAGTAAATTATAACAGAAGAATGTTAACCTTCACTCTAAAAATGAATTTGTTGCATCAGCTCTACCAATTTTGAGTTGTGGTGAGAAAATGGTAACAAGTAGATTCAGCCAAACCATTACCTTGGGTGTAAGAATTGGATGAAGTCTTCAAGAACACATTGTATTTAAGAGCCTAATTAGCAATTCTAAAACTAGTGAATGCTTTTGCATTATCATAAATAATGGTATGAGGAACTCCAAACCTCATCATGATTTCTTCCAAGAAATCCATAATTGCCGACTCAGTGGCCTCTTTCAGTGGGACTACTTCAACCCACCTGGTGAAGTAATCTGTTGTAGTCAAAACCCACTTGTGACCAGCACTAGAAGTGAGACTTATCATGCCAATGAAATCTAATCCCCACTATGAAAAGGGCTGATCTGTCTAAATAGTATGGAGTGGGAGGGTTGCCAACCTTTTCTTTCACGTAAAGAGATCACACTCTTTGCACTTTCTTACCCATACATGGGCATCATTGAATAATGTGGGCCAAAAGTAACCTGCCCTCATTATTTTAATTGTTGTAGCTCTGGTAGAGAAATGGCCACTAGCTAGACCAACATGAAACTCACTAAGAAGCCTATGAATTTGATCTTCTTCTATGCATCTCAGTAAGACTCCATCCAAATTTCCTTTGAAGATAACACCATCCACCAAAGCATAAGGGATAGATTGCAGCCTAAAATGTCTTCTTTTGGTTCTATCCAATCCATAGGGATACTCACCAATGGATAGGAATTTGGCCATATCTGTTGTCAAAGAACTCGCAACTGAAAACTTAGCTGTAGTTTCTTCCTCATTCAAATGGTAAGATGAACTCACTTCATCTACAAAAGTCTGAGCTAGTTGTTCACACAATCCTCTACCTCTAATAAACTTAGTGGCCTTGATGATCACATCATACTCCAATATTTTGGTGACCCAGCTGGCTCTTTTTTCACTAATCTCAGTTCCCATTATATAGTTTCTTACACTAGGATGAGAACTAAGACTTTAATATGGTTATTTTCTAACATGTATCTGAACTTTTTAAATGCTCTTACAATGGAAAATACCTATTTATCCATGGGGTTGTATCTGACCTCATAGTCCTTTAAGGTCTGATTGAAGAAGGCCAGGGGCTGCTTCATTCCTTGCTCATTCTATTGTAGGAGAATAGCAACAATGTTGCTCTCTCCTCCATATGCATAAAGGACAAAGTCCTCATAATTTAGGTTTATGAGAGTATGGGCAATTTCTCATTTGATTTTCTCAAAAGCATCATTCCTTTCCTTTGTCCATCTGAAGATAGCATCTTTCTTGAGTATAAGGGTTAGAGGCTTTACCAAGCTGGCACAATTAGGAATGAACTTCCTAACAAAGTTGATATGTCCCAGAAATGATTGTAAAACCCTTTTGTGAGCAGGCAGGGGAAGAGAAAGGAGAGCAAATGTTCTTTTAGGGTTTGTGGAGATCCCATCCTTAAACACTACATGGCCTAGCAGCTTACCCTGAGCAACAACAAAAATACATTTCTTAGGGTTTAGAGACACCCCAAACTCTTTGCATCTCTAAAAGACTTTCTCCAGATGCTCCATATGATCTTCTCCCTTTTGGAGAAGACTGTAATGTCATCTAGATAAATCAGGATGAACTTGTTTATAAATCCTTTGAAGCCAATGTCCATTGCCCTCTAAAATGTGACCAATATTAGAATGACCAAATGGCATTTTTGCATATGCCATGGTTCCCCATTTGGTTGTAAATGTTGTTTTAAATATATCCTCCTTTTTGACAAAGATCTAGTTATAAACAAAAAAGCCATCAAACAGTGAAAACCTGTCACAGCCCCTAATTTCAATAATTAATTTGGTTGATTAGACCGAAATATTTAGTCACATTCATATTCACATTGCATTAGAATAATCATTTGTCTCGATGATAATAGTTGTTATAGATCGATGACAATAATTTTGGAATAATTATTTAGATAAATTGAATTTAGAAAAAGATTTATCTTTAAAAACTTGAGTACTTATTTTTTAGAAAACAGTTGTGTGGATTAGATTTTTAATTCCCTATCTTCATTAGATAATGACAATTTGAAAATATAGAATAAAAGCAAAAAGGTAAAATAAAAACAAGAAAGATAGGAAAAGAAAACTAAATTAGAATGAAAATAAAAGATAAGAAATGAAAAAAAAATTTAAAAAAAAAAAACATTGAAAGATAGAAAGAAAACAATAAAGCAAAACAAAAAGGACAGAAATCCAAACTTAGAAAAATCTTGAGTGGGAGTAGATATCTCTATTAGCAGCGCATTTACAAAAGACCTTAGTTGGCATCTCGCGTCAGGTCTTGTTTGGACAAAATAATAAAGGTCAGGCAGCACAGTCATGGAATCCATGCCTGCTTCAAAATTACAGACACATCAGAAGACTACTGGCCAAGACCGTCTCTTAAAGGTCAGTAATAAATTTACTATCACACATTTTGTCAAAATTATTTGGGGTGCAGCTTACATGTGAAATTTGCAACACCCAAAGGAAATTTGAGGGAAACACTATCACTTACTTTTTCGATGTTGTGATGCTTGTATATTGTTTTATGCTTAAACCGCTATATTTCTTTTTGTGGATGATATTATCCTTCTATCTCATTCACATGGACTGAGAAAACCTCATGTTCATTAGAGGGTCTAGTTGTTCTATGTTTACTTTGTAACAAAATATTTGCATCCACGTTAAAAGCCACGCGGGCATGCCTCTAAATCATGCTTTTATCTCCATCATTGATGTTCGAAAGAATGCAAGAGATTATCAGTATTACTTGCTGAGATACTTTAAATCTGATAGGATCGAGTTCTGGCCTGAGGACTTATCAGTTATCTCCCTGGTTCCATTTAGTGCCTGTAGACCGCTTATGATTATAGGCTTTGGGGTATTTTATTTGGTATTGATCATCAATGTTACCGGAGGTTTGATACGGAGCACCTTTCTTTAGACTATCTGATCATTTAGAAGGTTTCCTTCAGCATTAACAAGAACTTTGTCCCTATTTAAGATCAGGTAACTTAAAGTTTGTTTTGTGCGAAGAGTATTATACAGGAAAAAGATCATTCTTAGATTTTTCTTATGTGTGCTCAAGAGTGTTGGAACACCAAGCATGGTTAGTACTACTTAAATTCAAATAAGTGTACATTATGAATCTTAATCTCTTTTCCTTAAAAGGAAATCATCTCCTTTTAAGAATTTCATTTAATTAGAATCTATTTCTTAAAAGAGAATCTTCCCCCTGTTTAATATTTAATTAAATAAGAACTTCTCCCTTTTTAATATTCAAGTTAAAGAGAATTTCTTCAAGTATTCAATATGTTATTTTTAGAATGATTTTTATAGATTTTGAAAATAAAGAAATAGATTAAATTTAGAATGATTTTGTTTATAGATTTTGAAAATAAAGCAATAGATTATTTTTAAAGTGATTTAGTTTGTTTTCAATGGAATATTTTCAATGATTAATTTAGAGTTTTATTAAGATTAAGAAATATGTTATTGTCTTTATGTAATACTGTCGATGGGTGTTTTGAATTTATCAAATAATTTTTATATTAAATGCGAAGGAAAATGATGGTTAGATTATATTTTTTTTAGCAAAATTATCAAATGAATGGGCTTTTAGATGAATAAACGAATTATGTAATAAGTACATTTCAAGAAAAATAAGGAGAAATAAATTGTTAGTATGAGGTGGAGGTGAACAAAATGTATAATAAATGGATGTAATGATTATTTTGATATGTGTTGGTATCCATGGGTTATAAGCATTGTTGGGTTAGTTTGGTGGGGAATCTAATCCTTATAAATTTGATGGCAATGTCTTTACATAAAGCACTACTGTGAGGATATGTAGTAGGATAGAGAACTAGTTAATTTAGGTAAAAGTTGTTACTACTATAGTTACTTGGGATATAGATTTTAACTATGTTGCTCCAACTATACTTGATTGCATCTTTAGTATCATTCTAAATTTTTCATGTCTAGAACACTAAGCTTCTGCCTCTAGGATTTTGCCTTCTCCTAGTATAGTGGAAAATATAACTAAACTTCGACTAATGAATGAGATAGTCCTTAGCTGGAATTACCATTTGTAAACTATGTCATTAGTCCAATAGAGACCTGTGATATTATCTTATGCCAAAAGTATAGTAGTGGACGAGATAATTTGTTGGAGAGACCCTTGGTGAATGAAATGGAATAGGAAAAACTATAGAAATTCCTTCTGGTACCATTACTTGCATGTGTCTATGTATAAAAGTTAGCCTTGTGACCTACCAGTTATGTTACCCCGAACTATGAAGCCTCTGTACTGCGCGTACGTAGGCAAGGCCATCATGGATGAGCCCCCGAGGCATTAGGTCGGCCCCTTAGGGCCTATAGGTTCGTCATCTTGTGCACTAATATCTAATATGTTTATTGATTTTTGGGACTAATGTTTTTATCTAGTTATGCGGATTCATGCTGAAAGACTTGTGCAAGTTACTGTCACAAAGACAAGTATTATATGAAGGGTGTAGGTATCTAGACAAATAGAAGGTGATTATTAGTTAGTCTATAAATTGTACTTCTCATTATGTATTATCGATGTATTAGAAACAATTATAAAAGATGTAATATGTCATCCTTCTTGTACTTGTAAATGATCTTTGCTTATTATGGAAACTCGCTACATGTTAACCATTTATGGACATTCCATTAATGAATTGATTCACTTCCCCTTTTGGATTGAATTTACCTTTCGTTGATTATTTTTAGTAAGTGATATTTTTAGACTTTACAAAACCTCTCTGCCCCTGGAATAGTTTGTAAAATTTGATCCATAGAGGGTAGAGGGTAATGATCTTTCAAACAAACCCGATTCAGGTCCCTAAAGTCAAAACAGAGCCTAATCTCCCTGTTTTTCTTCCTCATAGGCACCATATTAGCAACCCAAGTAGAATATTTAATGGGGAAGATGATCCTTGCTTGTATGAGGTTGGCGAGCTCCTTTCTCATGAGCGGCTCAATCCTAGGGTTTATGGGCCGCTACTTTCGGTAGACTGGCCTACAATTTAGATCTAGATCAATGGCATGCTGAGCCACGTCTGGATTAAAACCTTTTAGATCCTCATACATTCATGCCAAAACGTCATTGTACTCTCGAGCTAGCTGTATGAATTTTTTTTGCTCAACATCACAACAAACCTTTCCTATAAGCAACTCTTTATCTTGGGCAACAATGACCTTCTGGTAGTCCTCTTTTTTAAACGTCATGTTCTTCCTCTCTCTTTTGAACTCATCACCAAGATTGAAAATGCCCTCAAGAGTGACTAAACCCTTGGGAAGCTTGTTGGTTTTCAATTGAATGATTTGGTAACCATATCCCTCTTGCAGCCTGGGCTACACCATTCATGAGAACTCAACTTCATTCTAGATGAAGCTTGCAATCTGTTCATTGCTGTCAAAGACTTGCCAATGCATATCATTATCAGGAATAGAGGGCCTGATTACCATTTTCACATGCTAATTAGGACCTTGAAACAAATTTGTAGGTGGAGAAAATTGGGTCCCCACTGTCGCTAATTGATCAGCCTCTAAATTTAATCTTCTTGGGATTACCTATAAGTTGAGAACATCAAAAGTCTCAAACAAGTCCCAAACTCTATGTCTATAAGCTCTTAGAAGTTGTTTTTTTGTTACACATCTCTCTTTGACTTGGTGGACCATCAACTTAGTTTCCCAAAGATCTGGGTAAGTGCACAAAGATGAGGGACCAAAAGGGGGTCTTAAGATGCCACTTTTTTCTGAAATCAGGAAAGACTGATGTTGGATGAGAAATTGAAGATAGTTACACTCAAAATTTGAAGATACAACAAAAACAAGAGTCATAGTGCTCCGAATCTAGTTTCTAAACTACTAATTTTTTTTAAAAATGGTTGAGATTAAGGGGTTCAAAAAGGGGGAGAACACAAATTGGTCCAGGTTTTCTCAAAAAAACATAACATACCATCTGGTGTGCTCCCCCTAAAATGTTAACTTTTTTTTAGTATTTCAAAAATTGCTTTAGCGAGAAATTAGCTAACACCATGTAGTTTATCCCTGATTTTTCTGATAATTGTTTCATGGAAATTTGATTTTTTACTAATTTTCAAATTGGACACATCCTGAAAAATAGAAAATTGAGTATGCTCCCTCCTAAAATTTTTGAAAACTAATCAATAATTGAATTTTTTTAAAGACGTGTAGAATGGAGTCGAGTTTCTAAAAATCTAACTTATTTGAAATTTTGATGAACGGTTAGAAAAAAAAGTCAAAAATACCAGACACTAGTTTTTGACAAAAAATGGATACACTAACAAAATAAAGTAAAGATGAAACCCTTAACATACTCAAAATGTGAAAAAAAAAATGGTTGGATAGCTAATAGAGAGCTTAAGATTATGGTGGTATTTTTTTCAACTTTTCATTGAAAAAAGTGCAATCCTGATGGGGAGCATGCTCCAAATTATGTAGTTTTTGTTAGAATCTAGAAAAACACATCCTTGGATGACCTAAACTCAGTCAGGCAAATCCAAGCCTTAGGCCGCTTGGTAATTTCCAATCCAAAGCATAACCTGTTAGCATTATAGCGCACTCACATTATGTACATTCACATAATGCTACCGCATTATGGTGAACTAAAACTTCTCTCTCGCTCCCTCGCCCTTGCCCTCTCTCTCTGTCTCAAAAAGGGGTTCAAAAAGGGGGAGCACACAAATTGGTCCTATTTTTCTCAAAAAACATAACATAGGGTTTGGTGTGCTCCCCCTAAAATGTTAACTTTTTTTAGTATTTCAAAAATTGCTTCAGTGATAAATTAGCTAACACCATGTAGTTTATCCATGATTTTTCTGATAATTTTTAATGGAAAATTATTTTTTTACTAATTTTCAAAGTGGACACATCCTAAAAAATAGAAAATTGAGCATACTCTCCCCTAAAATTTTTGAAAAGTAATCAAAAATTGATTTTTTTTTAATATGTGTAGAATGGAGTTTAGTTTCTAAAAATGTAACTTATTTGAAATTTTGATGAACGGTTTAAAAAAAGTCAAAAATACCAGACACTAGTTTTTGACAAAAAATGGATATAGTAACAAAAGAAAGTAAAGATGAAACCCTTAACATACTCAAAACGTGAAAAAAATTATATGATTGAATAGCTAACATAGAGAGAGAGAGAGACTTCTTTTGACATGTAACCCTAAACCCAAGCAACCCTAAATCTCTATCTCTCTATCTCTATCATCCCTCTACATCTCAACCTCTCTCCTTATGTCTCTGGCCATGTCCCTCACTCTCTATCTCCCTATCTCTCCCCTTGGTCTCCTCTATATCTCCCTATTGGTCCTCTATGTCTCTCTAAACCCTAAACCCTAAACCTCTAAGCCTTAACCCCTAACCCTAAATAATGCCCCTATTTACCCAAACCTCTAACCTGTAAACCATAAATGTGAGAAACCCTAAACCCTAAACCATTGTCTCCCTATCTATCCCCTATCCCCCTATCTCTATCATCTCTCTACCTCTTAATCTCTCTCCATATGTCTTTGGACATGTCCCTCACTCTCTATCTCCCCACCTCTCCCTTCTGTACATCCTCTATCTCTCCCAATCTCTATCGGTCCCCTCTCTCTATCTCTCTCTAAACCCTAAACCCTAACCCCTAAACCCTAAACCCTAAGCCCTAAACCTGAGCAATCCTAAACCTGAGCAATCCTAAACCCCTAAACCCTAAATAATTCTCCTAGACCCTAAATAATTTTCCTAAACCCTAACCCCTAACCCCTATACCCTAAACCTAAGAAACCGTAAACACCTCTCTCTCTCTTTATCTCTCTCTCTCCTGAAACCCCTAAACCCTAACCCCCAACCCCTAAACCCTAAATCTAAACAACCCTAAACCTCTATCTCCCTATCTCTCCCTAATCTCTATATCTCTATCATCCATCTACTTCTCAATCTCTCTATTTATGTCTCTGGCCTTGTCCCTCACTCTTTATCTCCCTATCTCTCCCCTCGGTCTTCTCTATATCTCCCTATCAGTCCTCTCTCTCTCTAAACCTCTTTACCTTAAAACCTAAATAATGCCCCTAACCCCTAAACACTAAACCCTAAACTTGAGCAACCCTAAACCCCAAAGCCCTAAACCCTAAACCCAAGAAACCGTAAACATCTATCTCCCTATCTCTCCCTATCTCCCTATCTCTATTGTCCCTCTTCCTTTCAATCTCTCTCTCTATGTCTCTGGACATGTCCCTCACTCTTTATCTCCCTATCTCTCCCCTCTATCTCCTCTATCTAGATCCCAATATCTATCTATCCCCTCTCTCTATATCTCTCTAAATCCTAAACCCTAAACCTAAGCAACCCTAAACCCCTAAACCCTAAACCCTAAATAATTTCCCTAAACCCCAACTCCTGATCCCTAAACCATAAAGTTGAGAAATGCTAAACTCATAAACCCTAAATAATGTCCCTAAACCTGAGCAACCTCTCTCTCTCTCTCACCCTATCTCTCCCCTCGAGCTCTCCCCTCCATCTCTACCCTCTCTCCCTCTTCCTCCCTGTCCCTCTCCCTTATCGACAAAGAAAATGGAAACAAGAAAACTAGGACATGCAAAGAGGGATGAGGATATAAATTGGGAGGATGAAATTGAAACAAGATAAAAGTAAAGTTCATTAGACGGGAAGAATGATGAGAGGAGAGGTGGAGAATAGTAAAATAGGGAAAATTTGGTGGGATCTAAAGGGAAATTGGAAAGGCAAAGGAAAACTAGGAAAGCTAGGAAAATGATAACTAGGAGGTAGATAGGTCAAAGAGAGAGAGAGGGTGGCAAGTAGAGATAGAGAGGGGGGGAGAGAGGGAGAGAGAGGGAGAGAGGGAGAGAGAGAGAGTTTTACATTTATAAAACATGCTCGTGTTATAACATGCTAGTGTTATGGGTCGATATTACTGAGCCTTAGGCTCGATAATACCGCTTTATAACGCTAGCGCGTTATAAAGCTAGCATGTTATAACGTGCTTGTTTTATTACTTTTATGGGACCAAAAAGTTATGTGGTGACTTTTTGGTCCCTCATCTTTGTGCATATACCCATCTCCAAATGCTTGATATCTTTCTTCTCAAAAATTGGCAAACCATGAACTAATGCCTCATACTCTGCTACATTGTTGGTGCAAGAAAAATGTAGTCTATGAGAAAAATACAATTTCTTACTAGTCGGAGAGACTAATAAAACCCCTACACTAGCTCAATTTCTGCTCTTTGCACCATCAAAAAATATCTTCCATGGGCCATTAGAGTCATCGTCTGGCTTAAGTATAGAAGGGACTAAAGAATCCCCTTCATGGATCATGTAGGTGCCCACGTCAGTTGCCTCAGTGGTGTCATAAGGATCAAAATCACAATGATCCCTTGACCACTTATCAAGAAACAGATTAGGGTTTGGAAGAGGTGAAGATTCTGCCTCAATAGACTCTGAGTCATGCACTTCCTCGCCCTAAATCATAACATGTGGGTTCACCAAGCTATGGTCATAGTTCTCCACTTGGTAATTTGAAATTGGTTCAGCCTTGATGGTGAACCTTGTGCCATATCTAGTCCTCAAAAGCATATGAAACTAGTCAAAATAAAGGTAGCCACCTACATTGGCTATAAAATCCCTTGACGAACAAATGGCAAAGAAGGGAGGGAGGTCAATAACTGAAATGTCTTGACTAAAAGTCAAACTTTTGAACATGCATGTAGAGTCAAGTCCAGTCCCTTGATCACTCCTATAGTATTTATAGGGGTTCCATCCAATTGTATTACTCTTGATGGAATAGGGGTATACTTGATGCCTAGTGCATTTGCTATCTTCTTAGGTATAACTGAAACACTAGCCCCTGAGTCGATCATACAATTGTGCACTAAAACCTGCCAATAATCAAGGACAAGTAAAGTAGAAAGGGGATGGCTTCTTAGCTGCACTTACTTGTTCTTCCTTTGGTTACACAAGACTGACATGGGTCTTTTCTTTCTGTTTTGCCAATGAGTCAGTTGCTGCTGATTCAGTTGATGGGAAATGCCTTAAGGCTTCTTGTAACATGTCCCTTTGAGAAGGAATTGACATTACTTCCCACATAGAGACATTTATATTTTTTTCTTCATCTGTTCCATAATATTTAGTGGAATGGTTGCTACCTTATACATTGAGGGAATCTATGTTCCCTTCTTTGATTGATCTGTAGCTTCTTCAGGCACTTTTGAGCCTGATGGAATTTCTTTTGTAGCAATAGATTTTTTTCTCTAGATTGGAATTGTGGCACTGGCCACCTTTTCGTTTGAAAGAAGGTCTTTTTGTAACACAGTAGGCATGGGGCTAGCTTCCAACCACCTTGTTTTTGACCTGATGTTGTTTGCAATGGGCATAACAACACTATCCGTGGACTGATAATTGACAACACAAAAATCCTCTGAAGTCCATAGCATCATATTAGCATTAGAGGTAACCTCATTTGATACCTTAAGGTTGTTATTGGCTACCTTTGATAATGATGCATGCTAGGTATAACAAATCTGCACCATTAAATCCCTTTCTTGTGCCCCAGAAGCACAAGTCGACTGATTATGAGGTTGATTACAGGCGTAGCACCAATCTGCCTCTTGGGCTAGATTATTTTCAATAGGGACTAAAGCCCTAACTAGATTCACAATTAGAATTTGTTGGATAGGTCAAACTATTTGTACATGTTGAGCATGGTTAGGGTTTTGATATCTATGCTGTTGGTAACACTGATTCAATTTTATTTCTATTGGAATTGTACCCCTGGTTTCAATTTTGATCAGAAGACTACCACTGATTATAATTCTGATGGGGTTTGGGGGTAGTTTGAATAGCTATATTATTCACTTTGTTAGTCAAGTTGGTCACTAGGGTTTCAAGGTCACTTCCCTTTTGAGGAGGAGAGGAAGTTGAAGCTTTAGTCTCTGGGATGGAAGCAATGATGGGCTATTGAGATGTTAAAGGAAGCTCTAGAAAAAGAGGTATAGGAGGTCTAGGAGCAATTTTCCTAGCCTGTATTAAACAATTTTCATCTTTCAGGGATGTCTCATAACCAACAGGCAGGGTTTCAACACCCATAGACTACATCATCACTACAATATTAGAATTTAATGCTCTTAAAAGTACAAGAAAGTGCCTTGTGGGGATGGCATGAGGGTAGATGGAATTCTCTCCCACATCCTCTAGAATCTAAAATTAAAATCTACCAGCATCTCACTTGGAGCTCTTTTGATTGTTGTCAGTTGCTGTAGCAATGAAACATTATCTGCTCTCTCTCCAAACTAGTTGTAGAGGGCCTATCCCAGCTCATCCCATTCATGTATTGAAGCAGGGGTCAAGCTCCTAAACCATTGAAGAGCTCTCCCTTTAAAAGATGAGACCAAGAGCCTGACTGCAACATCCTCATGCTGGATATGATGGACTGGATATGTCTTTGATGTTCTCAATAGGGGTTACAAATCCATCACCTATAAAGGGTGAAACACTCTCTAGGGTTGCAGCTAGTATATCATTATATGTAGCCAAGTCTAAAGGACTGCCTCCATTAAAGGTCACAAAAGGTGAATTCCTTTCCATAATGGGGATATACAAATTTAAAATAGGAATATGCAAGACTTTACTAGTGTATTGAAACCTAACATGAGGGGGTGTGGATTGAGCTCTTAGATGAGGTAAAATAGGGCTACTATTCCTTCTCATGGGAGACCTAGATAACTTAGACCTTCTCCTCAAAGTAGCAGTAGGTAATTCAGCAAATTGATAATTACCTCTTGAAGAAGCTCTTGTTTGCACAAGCATAAAAGGTGGCATTGATCAAATCCAAAAGCCTATAGAGTAGCCAGGTGCATGAAAAGTCTACCATAGTGTAAAATACTGAGAAGAATGAAAGGAAGCTAGGTGTATGGAACTCGCTTCCTACACTAATCTAATGAGGGGAGGAGAGTACAAATTCAATTTTATCTTTACAATTACAACTATGTTAACCCACTATAAGAGATATTGCAGCAAATAGATACATAAGAATGTACCATAAGATAGAAGAAGAGAGACACAAGATATACGTGGGGAAAACCCTTATGGGGTGAAAAATCCCACACTCCAAAACACAGCTCAAATGTCTTCCATAAACAAAGAAGGTTATAATACAATCACAGAGACAATGCTCTTGCAGGAGTCTTTGACACTTGTATCTGGAGATGTTTCGGTAGCATAACAGTACTTGTCAAAACTTGTAGTACTTCTCTCAAAAGAACCTATTTATATAACAAATATAAGGCAAAAATGGCTCCACATTGGGATGGGGTAAGTGCAAAAAGATGGGGGGCCAAAAAGTGGCCAAATTATTTTCAAAAAAATAATACAAAATGCGAGTGCATTATGGCTTGGTAATGACGAGCCTAAGGCTCGTCAAAACCAAGCCATAATGTGCTCGCGTTATAACGTGAGCGTTTGACTTGCTATAAATAAAAAAAAAGGTTTCTATCTCATTTCATTTCCTTCTCCTCTATGCCCACGGCCTGCAAACCCTAGAAAGCATGCTCGCATTTTGCAAAACTCAATTCAACACAAAAATCTTATCGATTCGTTGCCAAAATGCCACCACGACGTTGAGCATGCCAAAGGAGTGAGTTATATTTGTTTTTTTGTTTGAATTTGTTTCTAAATAGGTAGGTTTGAGTTGATTTTTGATGTATATTTCATTAATTGTAAGGAAATGTTAATGCACCTCCTCCTCCTCCACAAAATCCACAAAATCCTAAGGAGGAAATACCTGTAGAACGACCTCCTCCATCCATTCCTCGACATGCCCCTGGAATACAAGAAAATATAATGTGGCAAATTGAAAACAACAAAAAAGCAATTGAAGATATAATTGCAAGGTTGAAAGATCCTTCCACTTCAACCTTGCATAGGTCCACGCTTACTGAATCTCTTGAATCTATGTTATCAAATGTAGATTCAGTTAGCAAGCAAATAACTAGTTGGATGGATAAGAGGAGAGAGTTTAGAGATTATTATGCAGACAAGCTGTCATACTAAGATGTGAAAAAATTACAAATCACAAAATTAGACTTGTGTTCGATTTTCACAAACCCACAAACAAATCAACCTCCACCCATTACATGTAAGAGGTTCCCTATCCATTGGTGCAATAACCAAGCGATAAGGGACAATTTTGGTCAGAGGTGGTGGATGGTTTTTGACCATCCTCCACACAATAATAATGAGGTCCCGCAATAATTTTTAAGGAAACTCTACTGCGAGTTTGTCCTCAATAAAGTGCCAAACTATTTTGATATGCGGGACTTCTAGGGTAGAGGTGGGGGGTCAGCACAAGATAGACCAGGGGCACGTCTTGACCCACAGTGGGTAGTGAGATGAGTAATTAGTAGACTAGCCCATGAGCATGTTTCTATCCCTTCCATTGTGAAGGAGAGTGTTTAGGTCGATACACTTCAGTCCATTAGTGCCTTGACCCAGAGCATCATAGAGCATGCCAGTCCTGCAGCACAGAGTGGGTTGGGAGATAGTGCGAGGAGTAGGGTCCCACCCCATGCTTGTCAGGCTTACGGGTCAGCCTATGGTTATGACCCCATGGATAGTTAGGATGCAGGTACACAGGCTACATCTGTAGCTGAGCAGATGGTGATGACAGATACCCTCCTGAGTGAGACTTTCAGCCTTGATACTCGGGTAAATATTATCAAGTTTATTGAATTTAATTTATTAAATTTCATTTTTGAAATGCAAGATTAACTAATTTAAATTGATGATTTTAATGAAATTTTAGGGTCATAGCATCGATGCAGTTTTCAGTGGTTCTCCATTTGCCTTTTACACTAGATCATCTAATATCGGGGTATTTAACTAGTAAACAATTGTAAATATTACATGTGAATAGCATCATTATATGAATGGTATTCTAATATCTAATTTTGGATGTTGAATAGGTTAATATTGCAGATTTCACAGTAACACCTACCAGCGGTGGTGGACTTCAAAGCTTTACGGAGGTAATAAAATAAATAGTTTAATGAATGAATTGTACTTACTAGATTTTTTGTATGTGACTTGTGTGCTTTATTGTGTGTACTTCTATGTTTAGATGAATGTGTGTGTATGTTAGGAGCCATGATTTGCATCATTATTATAGTTTTTGTAATTGAATAATCTTGTTTTATTTCCAGATGATGTAGGCGGCGGAGACACCTCCCCATGTTCATAGGGCAATGGAGCATGGTGTGGCCTCTGCAATTCATAGCTCCATGGCATTGACAGGGGTATGAGGCAGATTAGTAAATTTCAATTTACATTCATTGTTATAGTTGTCTATTTTTGAAAAATCAAAAGATTATTGATTTGAAGTTTAATTTCTATCTGGATGGTTTCTATAGGACATGACATCACCACGGCCTATTCTTGCTACTGAGGCAAGTGAGGAGACAGATTATATGTTAGCGGTAAGTGATTATTTTGTTAAATGTTTCATTTTTTATAACATGTCATTTCTATATATTAATATCTATACTTTTTATTATAATAGCTAAAGATGCAGGAAGAACTAACTAGAAGGAGTAGCCCTCAGGTTCATAGTAGACCACCCACATGCGCGTCTCCATCCCCTAGAAGATCAAAGGCTACTCGTGATCTATTCTCTTCACCAGCTAGAAGGGAATGACTTTTTATTGTGTTCCTTTGTTGTATGCCTCTATGGCATTTGTGAACATATATTTTGTATTGTATATAGTTGACATTGTATGCCTATATGGCATTCTTGTAAGCCTATATGGCTATTTTGTATATATGTTATACTTATATCGACAGATATTGATGTATGCCTATATGGATATTTGGTTAATACAAATCTTTTTTATTGATGGCGTCCATACTTGCATTATAAATCCATGTTTGAATGGATATTTGTAGATGGCTACTTCAAATATTTAAAGTCCAATTGTATTACATAGGATGTTTGTTGATCCAATAAGCTAGCTATTGTTATTCAAGTATCACCTAAACCTTATTTTGAAACTAAAAGATAAAAGTTGTATTTAAAAAAAAAATGAACCATCATGTTGAACAAAAAATATTAATATTCTTTATGAGTAGCATACAATGTCAACTATATGCAATACAAAAAAATGAATCATCATGTTATTCTTTATGTTTGAGATCCTGAAAATGACTAAGTCTGGTAGCCTGATATCTTGAAACACTAGGATGAATATCCAAGTCATTAGGATGATTGCACCTTGAGAAAAAGTCATTAAGATGAGCGCCTAAAGGAGACTTTCTTAAACATTCAAACATTGAGCAACAAGCATGAAGGGTTAAGGCGCAATTTGCAACTCATAAAGCCTCAAAAGGGTGCCCAACTTGGAGAGAGCATTCATTTAAGACAAGGCACCCATTGACACCTGTTCCACCATAAAAGTACACCTAAGGTGGAAGGAGAACAAACCTCTAGTAAGTGAAGTGCACCTATTCTCTAAACCACTTCATTATGGCGCCCTAACATGAGGAGGAGTATATAAGTCAATAGGAAATGGTGCCTATAATGCAAATGAAGGACTAAGTGGCATTTTCAATAAGCATCAATTCACCTTGAGCTTTCAATAAATACATCAAATTGAGCCCCATAAGCCTAGGTGCCCTTTGCCTTCAAAAGAACCTTGTATTGGCACCTTGGAGGAAATCAACTTACAATGACAAGTCTTGGAGGTTTCTCATTTTGGATGATGTCTTTTGAGATTAACTACAATGATTGAAATTTAAGATGAGTGGAAAGAACCTATCTTGAACCTTAGGCACCCTTCATGTAATTTCCCACCATCATGAGCGCTTAGATCTAAGGAGTGAATGAAGGATATTAAAATCAAGAAGCATGTTATCAATCAACTTGGAGAAGTCTTTGACAATAATTATGATGAATTGAGTACATGGAAGTAAAGGAAGTACATATCAACTCCAAAGTGTGCCTAATGATCAATAAGAAATTCTTCCAAAGCAAAGGCGCTCATTGTGAATTTTCCTACTAGTTTTGGCACCTTGAAGTCTAAGTGCATGAAAATCATGAGGATGAGCGCTTAGGGATGAGATAGTCTTCATAATAGTTTAAATAAGAACATCATCAAAATGCACCTTGGTAGAGAGACTTGAGACCATCATCAAATAAGCCAAAATATCTATCTCCAATCTTGGTGCAAATTCTAGCTCCTCCCAACTCAAATGAGCACCCAAGTTGAAGTCAACTTTCATCTATACAACCCTCAGATTGTGCCTTGATTGAGGAAGGGATTTGAACCTCAAAATTCAATCATCTCAAGACAAAAGCTTCCTTAGACACTTGGCATTTGATTGAAATAATTGAGAATTAGAAAGAACCACCTAAGGATGTAAGGCGCACTTTTCACCCATACAAGCCTAAAATTGTGCCTAAGGGAAATAACTTGATTTCATATCAATAGGTGAGTGCCTTGAGAGAAAGGATCACTCTACGTCATCTTCAATTGTTGAAAGCACAAAAATGATAAAGATAAAGGCAATTGAGTTAGGTGCACTTTATCCTCTGAGGACACCTCAATGAGCGCTTTGGGTGAAATTGCATGAGATGACCTTTTGGAGTGAGTGCTTGAAAGATAGAATTCATTCTAAGACATGTCTCATCATTTAGAATTGCAAAATTGCAAGTATAAAGACATTTAAATCTAGGCGTACTCTCCATCAGTACAAACCTATTCTAGAACCTAAGGGAGAAATTGTATTGAAAGACACCTTTTGAATAAATCTCTTAAGGGAGATTGACCTCTTTAAGCCATTACAATTGTTTGAAATCATTTAAAGTGATAAATATGGACCAACTCTTGTTAGGCGCCCTTTGCTCTTCTTTTTACCTATATATGCGCCTGGATTTGTAGTACAATTATTCCATGTTTAAAGAGGATTCCTTTGTGTTATAAAATGTTTATCATGAGGATTGATGTGTTTCTTGGTTTGTATTGTAGGAAGATTGAAGGAAAAGGTAAGAGCAAGAGCTTGGAGTCACCTAGAGTCATCATGTAGCTGCTCCAAAGGAGCCTTTCACATTCATTCATGCTAGAGAGTTAAGATGAAGTAATCACTGCCAAGGAAACACCACTTCAAGAGGTAGCTGCTCCAAGAGGTCACAACAAGATATATTTCAAGTCTTCTTCATCAATGACATCACTAGTTACATCATGTTCAAAGACTTCCATCTATCACTTCAAGTTCCATTCATCTTCAAGTATCAACTAGATTCTTCATCAATCATTGCTTCAAGATCAGCATGTCGCCGCTCCAAAGGAACTTCTCATCATCATCAAGCATTCCAAAGACATCCATTCAATTTCAAGTCCCTCTAATACATTCAAGCCCCCTTGAGAAGTCATCTACTTCACATATAAGGGAAAGTGTTATCATCAATATCTACACTTCAAAGGACCTTTCAAGTTAGAACACTTCTTCATCAAACATTCGAAGACATCCATCCAAGCTTCAATTTCTTTCACAATCTTCAAGTCCAGGAGAAATTGCATCTAGTGAACTCATTAATTGGCGCCTAGGAGGAAAAGACCTTAAACTTATATTATTGATTCAGCACTTTAGAAATTGAGCCATTCCTAGTCAATTGGAGTCATAAAATATCAAATACAAAGTCAAATTAGACTTAGGTGCCCCTTCATGTAATTTCCCACCATCATGAGTGCCTAGATCTAGGAAGATCATCCAATTGCGCCTAGGAATAAGATACAAGTCCAAGACCTCAAATTTGAGTGCCTAGAAGTGTGATGGATTGAAGAAGCTACATTGGCACGTAAGGGTAAGTTGTATCTAATGACATCACCTAATTGAGCGCCTAGGAGGTATAAAGCTTAACATTGACACGAGGACAAGCACTTAGTAAAGGAGAGTTTCTCAAACATTTAAACATGTGAATGAAGTCATAGAAATGCACTAAGTCATCTAGGTGCCATTTTCCCCTTGTGTACCCTTACATTTGAGCCTAAGAAGAAGTTGCTTCAGTTCATTGGAGTGTTTGAGTATTGAGGATTTCTTAGCAATGCTTTGCAACTTTACACTACCTCCTGATGATTTTTTGGGTAGCAGAAAACCTTTAACCACGAGCAAATACCTAAGAGATATAAAAAACTGAGAGAGGTTATTGTAGAGGTACTCTACATGATCACGTTTCCTTAGGCAGAATGTTTCTAAGTGACATGGTTTTCAAGTAACATCTCATCAAAGATTGTTACCTTTTTACACTTTGGACTCTTCAGGGATATCGTCGGTACAATGTAGCTCAGACTGTTTCGACATATTTGGGTAAAAAAAAAGACCATGCCTAGCGTAAATGTACCCATCCAGACACGTTGGAATAGTCATTTTGGTCACATCAGGAGCAAGACAAAAGTTACACCCCTTTGCAACTTTACACTGCCTCCTGACGATTTTTGGGGCAGCAGAAAACCTTTCACCACAGGCAAATGCCTCAGAGATATAAAAACTAAGTGAGGTTATTGTAGAGGCACTCTACATGATCATGTTGCCTTAGATGGAATTTTTCTAAGTGACATAATTTTTGAGTAACATCTTGTCAAAGATTGCTGCCTTTTTGCACTTTAGACTCTTCAGGGATATCATCGGTACAATGTAGCTCGGACTGTTTTGACATGTTTGGGTGAAAAAAAGGACCATGCCTAGCATAAATGTACCCATCTGAATGCGTTGGAATAGTCATTTTGGTCACATCAGGAGCACGATAAAAGTTACACCCCTTTGCAACTTTACACTGCCTCCTTCTAATGATTTTTGGGGCAACAGAAAACCTTTGACCACGGGTAAATGCCTCAAAGATATAAAAAACTAAGAGAGGTTATTATAGAGGTACTCTACATGATCATTTTTCCTCAAACAGAATGTTTCTAAGTGACACAGTTTTTGAGTAACATCTCATCAAAGATTTCTACCTTTTTGCACTTTGGACTCTTCAGGGATATTGTCGGTACAATGTAGCTCAGACTGTTTTGACATGTTTGGGTGAAAAATAGGACCATGCCTAGCGTAAATGTACCCATCTGGATGCGTTGGAATAGTCATTTTGGTCGCATTAGGAGCAGGATGAAAGTTACACCCCTTTGCAACTTTACACTGCCTCCTTCTGACAATTTTTGGGGCAGCAGAAAACCTTTTACCACCGGCAAATGCCTCAGAGATATAAAAAAATGAGAGGTTATTGTAGAGGTACTCTACGTGATCGCATTACCTCAAATGGAATGTTTCTAAGTGACATGATTTTTGAGTAACATCTCATCAAAGATTCCTATCTTTTTGCACTTTGGACTCTTCAAGGATATTGTCGGTACAATGTAGCTAGGACTGTTTTGACATGTTTGGGTGAAAAATAGGACCATGCCTAGCATAAATATATTCATCCGGACACGTTACAATAGTCATTTTGATGGCATCAGGAGTAGGATGAAAGTTACACCCCTTTTCAACTTTACACTACCTCCTTCTGACAATTTTTGGGGTAGCAGAAAACCTTTGACCATGGGCAAATGCCTCAGAGATTTAAAAAATTAAGAGAGGTTATTGTAGAGCCACTCTACATGATCGCGTTTCCTCAGATAGAATGTTTCTAAGTGACACAATTTTGGAGTAAAATCTTGTCAAAGATGGCTACCTTTTTGCACTTTGGACTCTTCGGGGATATTGTCGGTACAATGTAGCTTGGACTATTTCAACATGTTTGGGTGAAAAAAAGGACCATACCTAGTGTAAATGTACCCATCTAGATGCGTTGGAATAGTCATTTGGTCACATCAAGAGCAAGATGAAAGTTACATCCCTTTGCAAATTTACACTGCCTCCTTCTGACGATTTTTGGGGCAGCAGAAAACCTTTGACCACATGCAAATGCCTCAGAGATATAAAAAAACTGAGAGAGGTTATTGTAGAGGCACTCTATGTGATCGTGTTTCCTTAGACGGAATGTTTCTAAGTGACGCAGTTTTTGAGTAACATCTCATCAAAGATTGCTGCCTTTTGGCACTTTGGATTCTTCAGGGATATTATCAGTACAATGTAGCTCAGACTATTTTGACATGTTTGGGTGAAAAACAGGACCATGCCTAGTGTAAATGTACCCATATGGATGCGTTGGAATAGTCATTTTGGTCGCATCAGGAGTAGGATGAAAGTTACACCCCTTTGCTACTTTACAGTGCCTCCTTCTGACAATTTTAGGGCAGCAGAAAACCTTTCACCACGGGCAAATGCCTTAGAGATATAAAAAACTGAGAGAGGTTATTGTAGAGGCACTCTACGTAATCGCGTTTCCTTAGATGAAATGTTTCTAAGTGACACATTTTTTGAGTAACATCTCATAAAAAATTGCTACCTTTTTGCACTTTGGACTCTTCAAGGATATCGTCGGCACAATGTAGCTTGGATTGTTTTCACATGTTTGGGTGAAAAAAAGAACCATGCCTAGCCTAAACGTACCCATCTGGATGCGTTGGAACTATCAATTTGGTCGCATCAGGAGCAGGACACCAAAAATACAAAAGTTGTTTTGTGCAACTTGACAACATTGACACTTTTTTGCAATATGACTCAAAGACTCAAACTGACCCCAAATGACTCAAAGTGACTTAAAATCACCTTGATTTTTCCACCCAATGTACATTATAGAGGTTTAGGTACTCCTTAGCATTCAAACATCTTAGATGAGCACCTAGGAAAGGAAAAAACTCTAAGTTTCATCATCATGAGCACCTAATATCAAGAGACTTTAATGGCTCAAACCTTAGCATGGAGTCCTAAGGTGCATTTCATGTCTCCTTTCATCCATTTTGGTGCCCTTATGTAGATTTTTTAACTTGATTTGGCACCCTGTATGTGAAGAAAGATTTAAAGGCATGAAAGTGGATGCCGTTTTACAAGAGTTTGGATCATCAAAATTAAACGAAATAAGTCTATTAAGCTTGGGCACCCTTGGTCTTCTTTTCATTCATTACGAGCACCTTGGGAGAATGGTATATAGGTGATCATCATGATTGGTGCCCTAGATCCAGAGTGTCAGAGAGATCATCAAATGGTGTCTAGAGGAAGTAGGGTGAGTTATGAGTTTGGTCACATCAAGAGCAGGACACCAAAAATGCATAACATGATGATGTAAAAATGTGTATATATGTAAAAATGCAGGAGGAAATAAAAAAAAGACAAACCTTACAAATTAATGTGCATACTTACAACTCAATGTAACATGACTTTACAAAATCAATGTGAATACTTACAAGTTAATCCAATGAACCATCCGGGTTTGCTCTACTCTTTATTGTGTCAAGTATTGCTTCATGGTCAGACTCACGCACCTTCCACAAGATTTTGTTCAAAGGTCTACCCCGATACTTTATCAAATGAACATTGGATGCCATGACAAGGTTCAAGTAATGAAGAATCTTCTGATGTGTGTCAAAGTCCTAAAACAACCAAATATTAACACTCTTATGTGGGTATCTTCTAAGCCATGTTCCAGTAATAACCACTGAGCCTGTAGGGTATTCAATGTTTTATCCATCTGTAATAGAGGCCTCCAATTTCTTTTTGGCCTCAACATAATGACAAGTAATAATATGTTCCCTCTTCATTATCTTCATCTGCAATAACTACATATACGTGCCCTACATTGATATGTGTAGCAAATTAGATGAAATTAGTCAACATTACGAAAACACTACAAAGTAAGATGACATTACCTAGTTGAACTAGATGAAATTAGATGCATATACGTGCCCTATATTACCTAGTTGAACTAAATTTGATATGTGGTCAAAGTCAACTGATGATTCCATCTATGTTAGTTCCAGTGCCGTCGGGGGTCGATACGTGTCAAGTGGGCTAAGATAACTTAACTGCCATTTGTCAACCCACTCCTTTGACTCGCACTCATCCCAGACTTGAATTGTATAGGAAGAACAAAAGCATGACATCTTTTACATATGGATACTCCATGAACCTGCAATTGAGCTTCTGAAAGACTGCATCTCATTTGATCCTGTCAGTGTACAACAGTCCTCATATGGTGCAATGTTAGTATCATCTATCAACAAAAAAAATCTATAAACTGAAGACTTACCTTTATTACCTGGACCCATGGAAGCATTACACCACTCGACAATCGATTTTACATCTGTCAACTTTGCATTGTTTTTATACTTTAACTCTTCTCATGCTATGGCTCTTTTGCTACATGCTCATGCACCATCATGCTCCCCATTTCCATGCCTGGCCTCACAAAAGTTCCACATATGCTGAATACCTATAAAATTATACCTCCTACTCAGCCAATAGAAATTTCACAAGTTCTTGAATTGTGACACACAGTTATCCGACCATATGATATGTTGACTGAATGATATGCCCCTTCTAGCCAAATCATTGTAGAACACTTGAAAGCAACCTTGCACAAACTCTATAGAATGCGTACGATCATCACTAATATAGAAATTATACTCCCTTATGATCTTTCTATCATCCTCTGTACTATCATTTGCATGAATGAATGCCCATAATTCATTGGCATTAGTGTCCTCAATTCTTTGGTGTCTTCCAACGACTCTTGATAAAGTTTTCCTATTAATTCTCAATTCTTGACTCATCTTTCTAATGAGACGAGCTTTCCTTGATTGACTACTTACTATAGTCGATGTAATCACACGCCGTGTTGCATTACTATCTTTTGTGCATGAGGTGTTACCCACACTCTCATACGCACTCATTAGATTCTTGACAATAGATTTTTCACTTGAAGCCTCTGATGTTCTCAACCCAAGAATCTTCATGATGGACCTATACTTTATACTACGCATCATTTCAATGAATAGTTGACATCTTGCAGTCTCATTTGACTTTTCAAATAACAATATCCAAATCTTATGAGCATATCTTCTACAAGTGTGTTTTGGAATCTTACCTTCCATTGGCTGCAAAATATTATCATCAGTTTCAATCAAATACTTGGGCTTTCTATGCAAAATTCTAGGTGGTGTTAATTTAGGTAAATTCATCTCAACATTAAGAATTTCATCAATATTTAAATGAGATGGGCTAGATGGCATACCTTCGATCGAAGATGGAATAGATGACATACCTTGAGGTTGAGGTGGGAATGATGGTGTACCGCCTTCATCACATGTGAGTGATGATGTACTCTCAACCTTAGATGTGGTAGATGGTGTCCCTACATGTTGACTTGCGGTAGAGGACGTGTCTCCAACTATGGTTTTCAAATCTCTCATAGCATGAAGTTTTTGCATTCATTCTCTTTGTGCCGCCAATACCATATCTCTTTGCGATGGTTGTGGTTCCTCTTCAATTGGTATGTCTTCATTTATCATGTCCAATTTCCTCTTCTCACGAAGTTTCCTCTTAGCCACTGCTTTCTTTGCATTCTTAGCTTCTATCTCTTCCTATGTTGGTTTAATTCTTGATTGTTTCCTCGACATGACGGAGAATTTGACTATAGCATGATAAAGAGACCAATATTACTTCCTGAGAAATGAATACAAGATAAAAGTGGGATTGTATTTTTATTATGTTGTAAGGATTTATTCTTGTATAGTTTGACATCATGGTATGTTAAGGTCTATTTATTACTCATAATTATTAAAGAGCCCAAGTGTAGAAAATATGCATGGCATCATGTGAGATTGTAGGCTGCTTTATTGATTTGGAATGTGTCTATTTTAAACATGTATGATAAAGCATGATAAATTAATTCAATCTGAATTAAGGAAAATGTAAAGAACATCCATGTAAAGACTTGACATACCTAAAAAATGAAGATTCGAATGGAGACAGTAGCCAATTATGTAGTGTTTTTTTCTTCTTGCATCAAACTCCTCAACAATTTGAGTTTTTCACCACTTGCTTCCTTTTCAATATTAAATTGAATAACACTCAAATATAATTACTAACAACAATACTATTAACCAATCTATAATGTTAAATTCCTAAAATTGAATCACAATTAACATTACAACACTACAAAAATTGAAACTTGAATAAATATATATCAAACTTGGTGTGAAAACTATGTTATTTCCTCCTTCTCAAGTTGGTAAAGTAGAAAAGGTGGTGGAAAGATCATGCAAAGGTGGTACAATGTGTCAAATGTGCATGTGAACTTCCTAACAGCATGAAAGCACTTCTTTTTTATCAGAGCACGCGCATAATCAGTATGAAAATAGACATGTGGGCTTGGATCATGGGGGTCAACACTTTTTTACAGTTTCTATAGCAAGAAAAAATGCGAGCGCGTTATAACGCGCTCGTGTTTTGTCCTGCTATAGATTGATCACATCCTGTGCATTTCTCTTTCCAAACCTTCCCCTTCAAACTTGAATGACCACAAGGTTTTTGTTGGAGAATTTTTCATATTTCTTGCAAGAGCTTACCAGATGCTCCACCATATGATAGGCATAACAATGAAGGGGCAAGCCCTCATAATCAAGTTCTTGATAGAAAATGCCCATCAAAGAAGAAATACAGATCTTCTTTGGAAGTAGAAGTTCTAGTTTGTGACAAATCCTTATCCAAGCAAAAATAGCAGGGGTTCTGTCAAGCGATTGCCAATCCACTTCCAAAAAGTCTCCTGAAGAATTCTTAATTGATTCCAGAAAATCCACACCCCAAAACTAGAGAGGCAATCAATATAATCAAACCCATAAATCTACATTTGACAACAGAAACCCTCAACACTATACCTTAAACCCTAATCCCTCAACCCTCAACCCTAAACCTTATCCCTAAACCTTAATCCCTCAACCCTCAAACCTAATCCATCATCCCTCAACTCTAATCCCTCATCCCTAAACCTAAATGCTAACCCTATTCCTAAACCCTCAACATACTCGATATTATACCTTAAACCCTAATCCCTTATCCCTAAACCCTCCAACCCTATCCCTAATCCTTATACCCTCCACACTCTACTTTAACCCTAATCCCTCGACCCTCAACCCTATCCCTAAACCCTTGACCCTCAAACCTCAACCCTCAACCCTCAATGTCAAACCCTAATCCCTCAACCCTTAACTTTGATCCCTCGACCCTCAACCCTATCCCTAAACCCTAAACCCTAAAGCCTCAACCCTCAACGTCAAATCCTAATCCCTCAACCCTTCACGCTAATCCCTCAACCCTAAACCCTCAACATTATACCTTAAACTCTAATCCCTCAACCCTCAACCCTAATCCTTATCCCTAAACCCTAATCCCTCAACCCTCAACCCTAATCTGTTATCCATAAACTCTAATCCCTCATCCCTAAACCCTAAATACTATCCCTATTCCTAAACCCTCAACAGACTCGATACTATACCTTAAACCCTAATCCCTTATCCCTAAACCCTCCAACCCTATCCCTAATCCTTAAACCCTCCACACTCTACTTTAACCCTAATCCCTCAACCCTCAACCCTATCCCTAAACCCTTGACCCTCAAACCTCAACCCTCCACCCTCAACGTCAAACCCTAATCCCTCAACCCTTAACTCTGATCCCTCAACCCTCAACCTATCCCTAAACCCTAAACCCTAAAGCCTCAACCCTCAACATCAAATCCTAATCCCTCAACCCTTCACTCTAATCCCTTAACCCTAAACCCTATCCTTAAACCCTCAACACTATACCTTAAACCCTAATCCCTCAACCATCAACCCTAAACCTTATCCCTAAACCCTAATCCCTCAACCCTCAACTCTAATCTGTCATGCCTCAACTCTAATCCCTCATCCCTAAACCCTAAATGCTATCCCTATTCCTAAACCCTCAATAGACACGATACTATACCTTAAACACTAATCCCTTATCCCCAAATCCTCCAACCCTATCCCTAATCCATATACCCTCCACACTCTACTTTAACCCTAATCCCTCATCCCTCAACCCTTGACCCTCGAACCTCAACCCTCAACCCTTAACTTTGATCCCTCAACCCTTAACACTATCTCTAAACCCTAAACCCTAAAGCCTCAACCCTTAATGTCAAATCCTAATCCCTAAACCCTTCACTGTAATCCCTCAACCCTAAACCCTATCCCTAAACCCTCAACACTATAACTTAAACCCTAATGCCTCAACCCTCAACCCTAAACCTTATCCCTAAACCCTAATCCCTCAACCCTCAACCCTAATCCATCATCCCTCAACTCTAATCCCTCATCCCTAAATCCTAAATGCTATCCCTATTCCTAAACCCTCAACAGACTCGATACTATACCTTAAACCCTTATCCCTTATCCCTAAACCCTCCACACTCTACTTTCACCCTAATCCCTTAACCCTCAACCCTATCCCTAAACCCTTGACCCTCAAACTTCAACCCTCAACACTCAACGTCAAACCCTAATCCCTCAACCCTTAACTCTAATCCCTCGACCCTCAACCCTCAACCCTATACCTAAATACTAACCTCTAAAGCCTCAACCCTCAATGTCAAATCCTAATCCCTCAACCCTTCACTCTAATCCCTTAACCCTAAACCCTATACCTAAACCCTCAATACTATACCTTAAACCCTAATCCCTCAACCCTCAACCCTAAACCCTAATCCTTCGACCCTCAAACCTAATCCATCATCCCTCAACTCTAATCCCTTATCCCTAAACCCTAAATGCTATCCCTATTCCTAAACCCTCAACAGACTCGATAATATACCTTAAACCCTAATCCCTTATCCCTAAACCCCCCAACCCTATCCCTAATCCTTCTACCCTCCACACTCTACTTTAAGCCTAATCCCTCAACCCTCAACCCTATCCCTAAAACGTTGGCCCTTGAACCTCAACCCTCAACATGAAACCATAATCCCTCAACCCTTAACTTTGATCCCTTGACCCTCAACCCTATCCCTAAAACCTTGGCCCTTGAACCTCAACCCTCAACATGAAACCATAATCCCTCAACCCTTAACTTTGATCCCTCGACCCTCAACCCTATCCCTAAACCCTAAACCATAAATCCTTAACCCTCAACATCAAATCATAATCCCTTAACCCTTCACTCTAATCCCTCAACTCTAAACCCTATCCCTAAACCCTCAACACTATACCTTAAACCCTAATCCCTCAATCCTCAACCCTAAACCTTATTGCTAAACCCTAATCCCTCAACCCTCAACCCTAACCTATCATCCCTCAACTCTAATCCCTCATCCCTAAACCCTAAATGCTATCCCTATTCCTAAACCCTCAACAGACTTGATACTATACCTTAAACCCTAATCCCTTATCCCTAAACCCTCCAACCCTATCCCTAATCCTTATACCCTCCACAATCTACTTTAACCCTAATCCCTCAACCCTCAACCCTATCCTTAAACCCTTGACCCTCGAACCTCAACCCTCAACCCTCAACATCAAACCCTAACCCCTCAACCCTTAACTCTGATCCCTCGACCCTCAACCCTATCCCTAAACCCTAAACCCTAAAGCCTCAACCCTCAATGTCAAATCCTAATCCCTCAACCCTTCACTCTAATCCCTCAACCCTAAACCCTATCCCTAAACCCTCAACAATATACCTTAAACCCTAATCCCTCAACCCTCAACCCTAAACCTTATCCCTAAACCCTAATACCTTAACCCTCAACCCTAATCTGTCATCCCTCAACTCTAATCCCTCATCCGTAAACCCTAAATGCTATTTCTATTCCTAAACCCTCAATAGACTCGATACTATACCTTAAACCCTAATCCCTTATCCCTAAACCCTCCAACCCTATCGCTAATCCTTATACCCTCCACACTCTACTTTAACTCTAATCCCTCGACCCTCAACCCTATCCCTAAACCCTAAACCCTAAAGCCTCATCCCTCAATGTTAAATTGTAATCCCTCAACCCTAAGCCCAATCCCTAAACCCTCAACACTATACCTTAAAACCTATTCCCTCAACCCTCAACCCTAAACCTTATCCCTAAACCCTAATCCCTCAACCCTCAACCCTAATCTGTCATCCCTTAACTCTAATCCCTCATCCCTAACCCCTAAATGCTATCCTTATTCCTAAACCCTCAATAGACTCGATACTATACCTTAAACCCTAATCCCTTATCCCTAAACCCTCCAAACCTATCCCTAATCCTTATACCGTCCACACTCTACTTTAACCCTAATCCCTCTACCCTCAACACTATCCCTAAACCCTTAACCATCGAACCTCAAACCTCAACCCTCAACGTTAAACCCTAATCGCTCAACCCTTAACTCTAATCCCTCGACCCTCAACCCTATCCCTAAACCCTAAACCCTAAAGCCTCAACCCTCAATGTCAAATCCTAATCCCTCAACCCTTCACTCTAATCCCTCAACCCTCAATGTCAAATCCTAATCCCTCAACCCTTCACTCTAATGCCTTAACCCTAAACCCTATCCCTAAACCCTCAACACTATACCTTAAACCCTAATCCCTCAACCCTAAACCTTATCCCTAAACCCTAATCCCTCAACCCTCAACCCTAATATGTCATTCCTCAACTCTAATCCCTCATCCCTAAACCCTAAATGCTATCCCTATTCTGAAACCCTCAACAGACTTGATACTATACCTTAAACCCTAATCCCTTATCCCTAAACCCTCCAACCCTATCCCTAATCCTTATACCCCCCACACTCTACTTTAACCCTAATCCCTCGACCCTCAACCCTATCCCTAAACCCTTGACCCTCGAACCTCAACCCTTAACTCTGATCCCTCGACCCTCAACCCTATCCCTAAACCCTAAACCCTAAAGCCTCAACCATCAACGTCAAATCCTAATCCCTCAACCCTTCACTCTAATCCCTCAACCCTAAACCCTATCTCTAAATCCTCAACACTATACCTTAAACCCTAATCCCTCAACCCTCAACCCTAAACCTTATCCCTAAACCCTAATCCCTCAAACCTCAACCCTAATCTGTCATCCCTCAACTCTAAGACCTCATCCCTTAACCCTAAATGCTATCCCTATTCCTAAACTCTCAAATGACTCGATACTATACCTTAAACCCTAATCCCTTATCCCTAAACCCTCCAACCCTATCTGTAATCTGTATACCCTCCACACTCTACTTTAACCCTAATCCCTCAACCCTCAAACCTATCCCTAAACCCTTGACCCTCGAACCTCAACCCTCAACCCTCAACGTCAAACCCTAATCCCTCAACCCTTAACTCTTATCCCTCGACCCTCAACCCTATCCCTAGAGCCTAAACCCTAAAGCCTCAACCTTCAACGTCAAATCCTAATCCCTGAACCCTTCACTCTAATGCCTCAACCCTAAACCCTATCCCTAAACCCTCAACACCATACCTTAAACCCTAATCCCTCAACCCTCAACCCTAAACCTTATCCCTAAACCCTAATCCCTCAACCCTCAACCCTAATCTGTCATCCCTCAACTCTAATCCTCATCCCTAAATGCTAAACACTATCCCTATTCCTAGACCCTCAACGGGCTCGATACTATACCTTAAACCCTAATCCCTTATCCCTAAGCCCTCCAACCCTATCCCTTAACCCTAATCCCTTGACCCTCAACTCTATCCTGAAACCCTTAACCCTCAAACCTCAATGTACTCAACCCTCAACGTCAAACCCTAATCCCTCAACCCTTAACTCTGATCCCTCGACCCTTAACCCTTAAAACTTGAACCCTAAAACTTATCCCTACACACTTGACACTCGACACTATATCTTAAACCCTAATCCCTTAACCCTCATACCTAAAGCCTCAACTCTAAATCAATAAACTTTCAACCCTTAACCCTATCCCTAATCCCTCTACCCTCGACACTCTTATTTAACCCTAATCCCTTGACCATTAACCCTATCCCTCAACCTCAACCCTCAACCCTTAACCCTCAACTCTCAACATTAAACCCTAATTCATCAACCCTAAACCTTAATCCCTCAAACCTAAACCCTATCCCTAAACCTTCAACCCTTAACACTATACCTTAAACCCTAATCCGTATCCCTCAACCATTAACCCTTAAAACTTAAACCCTATCCCTACACCCTCAACACTTGACACTATATCTTAAGCCTTAAACCCTCATCCCTAAAGCCTCAACCCTTAATCCTTAAACCTTCAACCCTAAACCCTATCCCTAATCCATCTACCCTCGACACTCTAACCCTAACCTCAACATTAAATGCAAATCTGTCAACCCTAAACCCTAATCCATTAACCGTAAACACTATCCCTAAACCCTCAACCCTCAACACTATACCTTAAACCCTAATCCATCAACCCTAAAACCTAATCCCTCAACCCTTGACACTATACCTTAAACCTTATGAGAAAAGATTTGTGTATGGTACATCCACAGTGAGTAATTAATAGTTGAAATCAAAAGGATGATCATTATGAGAAAAGATTTGCATTGGGGTAGATCAGAAGGTATATTGTTATGAAAAAGGAAAATAATCTCCCATTGTTTATTGGCTCTATCCACCAGAACTACTAAACTATACCTTAAACCCTAATCCCTCAATCCTAATCTTTCAACCCTAAACCCTATCCCTAATCCTTCTACCCTCAACACTCTACCTTAAAATGAATCCCTCAACCCTTAACCCTAAACGCTATCCCTAAAGCCTCAACCCTAAACCCTAATCCCTCAAGGTCCTAAACTCTAATCTCTTATCCCTAAACTCTAAATCCTATCCCTAAACGCTCAACCCTCAACCTTAAACCTTAATCACTCAATCCTTATCCACCCCTCTCCTCCCCTATCTAGCTCACTACCATCTCTACCCTCCTCTCCCCTCGACACTATACATACATACATATAGGCATACATAGATACATACATAGATACATACATACATATAGGCATACATAGATACATACATACATACATATAGGCATACATACATACATGATTAATAGAACATAAACAAATTTAAGGGGAACATAACACGAGCACATTATAACATGCTCGTGTTATGTCAAACATGACAAACAACACAGTTTTGCGGAAAAGGAGAAATGCAAAGCAAAACATAATGCGAGCACGTTATAACGCACTCGCATTATGTTTTGCTTTGGGAATCCCAAGCCTTGGGCTTGGGATTTGCTTTGGATTTCCAACCCAAAGGCTTGGAGTGCCTTTTGAATAGTCATAGATGTGTTTTTCCATATTCTTCAAGATTTCACATAATTTCGTTCGTGCTAACCCTCAAATTTGCACATGTTTCAAGGTCGAACAAATCAAACACCTGGGTAATGTTAGGCTTTCTCTTAGCTATTTGATGATGTGATTTTTTTACACATTTTAACAATGTTAAGCCTTTCATCTTTAATTTCTTTTGTTTGTGTGTCTATTTTTGGGCAAAAACCACTGTTTGGTCTTTTTTTCATTGTAAATTAACTATTCATTGAAATTTCAAAAAAATTACATATTTAGAAACTAGACTCCATTCTACAAATATTAAAAAAATAAAAAAATGATTTTCAATTAGTTTTCAAAATTTATAGGGGTAGCATGGCCAAAATTTTACTTTTTAGGATGTGTCCACTTTGAAAATCAGTAAAAAATCTAATATTCATCAAAAAATTATCAAAAAAATTAGGCATAAACTACATGCTATCAGCTAATTTCTCACTAAAGCGATTTTAAAAATACCAAAAAGAAGTTGACCTTTTGAGGGAGCCACAAAACATGCTATGTTATGTTTTTTTGACATAAACAACACCAATTTCTGTGGCTCCCTCTTTTGAACCCCTTAATCTATGCCATTTTCAAAAAAAAATAGTAGTTTAGAAAGTAGACTTGGAGTACTGTGAACATTTTTTTGGTTGCATCTCCAAATTTTGAGTGTAACTATGCTCAATTTCTCATCCAAGGCCAGTATTTTCTAATTTCAGAAAAAAAGTGGCCACTTAAGACCCCTTTTTGGCCCCCCATCTTCTTGCACTTACCTGATGGGTGTCCAACATGGCCTCATGGCCCAAAACCCACGCCTATGAACACTTGTCCAACATTCTAGGATGTTCCTAACACATTCCAAGTCACTCCATCCCAAGGAGGTCACTGATTTCCAAAATGGGATATGACAGATGCTCTATGACTCTTACAACTGTCATATAATCTATCATAGTTGTCATAACTTACAGCTGTAAGAGAATTTGTCATACATAGGTTATAAATACAATATTCTCTTACAACATGTCATAGTCCACCTTGGGGCAGCCAAATATGCCTTTTTCAAAGATGCTCTTCAACACATGTCTTCACCTATCATAGAATCTCCTATTTCTGACTCTTACATGCCATAACTTTGTCATAGGAATCTGTCAGGACCATTTCGGTCAATATTCCCTTACACAACATCCAAGATGTCGACACATGGCAAAATATTCCTACCACTAAGTGGGATGCCTATCTCCTCATGTGAGGACAAAATTACATGTGGTCATATGCCATGTAGGATGACACATCACCATGCCAACTCTCACAATATGACAACATAAGATTTGCATCCAATTAACACAATAGGCAATAAATAAATAAATACAATGTAAAAATACAAGGAATTACCAAGGTTGAGACACCTTAATTGCCAACATTCTCCCACTTGTTGAACACCTTGTAAGAGCCAATAGAAATAATATGATTTAACTTGCTATAGGCCGAGAGGCCCATAGACTCTGAACACCATTTGAACTTCTCTATGCCCACTGGTTTTGTCAATGCATCTGCAACATTCTTCAAAGTATCTACCTTCTCCAAATTTACATTCCCATCCTCTACCATGTCTTGCACATAGTGAAACTATACATCAATGTGCTTTGTTCTAGCATGGAAAGTTAGATTCTTCGCAAGGAAAATCACACTCTGAGTATCACAACAAATTGTAATCTATCTTGCATCAACACTAGTATCCGAACACAATCTCTTAAGCCAAATGGCTTCCTTGAAAGCATGAGTTGCTACCATGTACTCAGCTTCTATCATGGACAAAACAATGACAGGTTGTCGCTTACTCATCCAACTAATTGCACCACCAAACATAGTAAACACATAGGCACTAGTGGATCTCCTGCTGTCAATGTCACCTGCCTAATCTGAATCCACAAATCCATGAATACAAACTGAATGCGGAGGTCCTATAGCATTGCAATGATAGCAAATGGAATACTTGAAAGTACCCCTCAAATATCTGAACACTCACTTAACTACATCCCAATGTACCCACCCAGGATTAGCCATAAATCGACTAAGGACTCCCACTGCTTGGGCAATGTCTGGTCTTGTACAGACCATAGCATACATTAAAATGCCAACATCACTAGCATAAGGTACTTTGCTCATGTCCTCTACCTCACTAGGAGATTTTGGACAATCATTAACATACAACTTTGTCCCCAATGAAATAGGAACACACAATGGTCTACAATCTGCCATGCTGAACCTATCCAACATGGTCTTCACATACTTACTCTAGCTTAACCAAAGTTTTCTATTAGCCCTATCTCTTTTGATTTCCATTCCCAGAATGTACCTCGCTACCCCAATATTTTTCATCTCAAACTGTGTTGACAACTGAGACTTCAAATTAGAAATCATATTCTTACCATTCCCAATCAATAACATATCATCAACATACAATGCAATAATGAGAATGCGACCATTGTCAAATTTGTAATACACACAATGATCTGATTTCAATCTCATATATCCAATCGACAACACAAAGGCATCAAACTTCAAGTACCACATCCTAGGAGACTACTTCAAACCATACAAAGACTTTTTTAACTTGCAAACCAAATTTTCTTTATCTTTCTCTATGTAATGCTCTAGTTGTGACATGTAAATGTCTTCTTCCAAATCACCATGAAGGAAAGTTGTCTTCACATCCATTTGTTCTACCTCTAAGTCATAAGCAGCTACAAGAGATAACAGGAATTGAATGGATGTCAGCTTTGCAATGGAAGAGAAAATTTCACCATAATCAATTCTCTCCACTTGTGAGTACCCCTTCGCAACCAATCTAACCTTGTACTTTTCAACATTGCCATCTACACCATATTTCTTCTTGAACACCCATTTGCATCCAATGGGTTTCCCTCCTTCAGGAAAAGGCACCAAGTCCCATGTTTTATTCTTCTCCAAAGAAGCCATCTCATCTTCCATGGCCTCCTTCTAGGAACCTGCATTTGTCATGCCCATAGCCTCTTTCATAGTTCTAGGTGCATCAGTGTTAGTAAGTAAAGCAAAAGCACAACTAGAATCAAGTAATGAATAACCAAACCTATCAGGTTGCTTTCTCATTCGTGTAGACCTCCTCAATGGTTGAGGTTAAGGTTATGCTTCTTCTTCTGAGCTTTCAGAGCTGCTAGAGCTCTCCTCATCATCAAGTCTCATAGGGTCTGTATGTTCAGTCTTCTCAGGGGTAGAAGGAAACTGAACAGCATCCTCTTTCTTTTTTGTCTATTCTAGCTGTAGAACAATGGGAAAAGGTGTTAGCTCTCTGAAGATAACACTTCTTCTATACAACACTTTTTCAGCCATAGGATCCCAAAGCTTGTATCCTTTCACACCGACACCATAGCCAATGAAAATACATTTAATAGCCTTGTTCTCTAATTTAGACCATTTCTCCCTAGGCACATGTGCATATGCCTCACAACCAAAAACATGAAGATGTCTAACTGAAGGCTTCTTAGTAGACAATACCTCCATAGGTGTCTTACCAACAAGAGCTGATGTAGGAGATCTGTTTACCAAATAGCAAGTAGTGGCTACAGCTTTAGCCCAAAACTTTTGTTTGAGGCTTACTCCACTAAGTATACTCCTAGCCTTCTCCATCAGTGTCCTGTTCATCCTTTCTGCAACTCAACTTTGCTACGTGGTGTATGGAGTTGTCTTATGTCTTTCAATCCCTTGCTCTTTACAGAACTTATCAAACTTTGTTAAACAAGACTCACCACCATTGTCAGTTCTCAAACACTTAATCTTTTTACTAGTTTAATTTTCAACAAAGGCTTTAAACTGCTTAAATCGACTAAAGAATTTAGTCTTGCTTCTGATAAAATAAACCCATGTCCTTCTACTATAATCATCTATGAAAGATACAAATATATAGATTTTGAAATCAAAGGAATATTAACAGGATCGAACACATCAGAATGAATAAGATCCAATACACTAGAAGACTTGTGAGAATTAGAGTAAAATTGAACACGGTTTTGTTTTCCATATACACAATGTTTGCAAAAGTTGAACTCGAGATTACAATCATTTAACCCCTCAACGACGTTTTTATTTTTCAGGGTTCTATGACCCCTCTCACAAATGTGGCCATATCTCAAATGCCATAACATAGTCTTTTTAGCAGGAAGCTTAACTTCCAAAGCATGTGCACTACCATCAGAAAGTGTTACAATAGATTTCTTCACTGCTTGTTCAAATGGTGGGGATGAAGTGATTATGGCTCTTTTCTTCGAGTCAGAAGAACTATTGCACTATGAAGTGCATACCTCCAACTGAAATAGAGTACCTCTTTGAGTACCCTTTGCAATCACCATAGATCCTCTAGTCATCTTGCATCCATCCTTAGAAAAGACAACTTGTACACCTGTATCATTCAACATTCTTACGGAAAATAGGTTCTGTGCTAGGCCTGGGTTGTGTATAACACTAGTGATCCCCTTCACTCATCCATTAGGGAATTAGATTGAGACTCTTCCACGACTAACAATCTTCAGATGAGAATTGTCACTCAAGTACACTCTTCCACCATCAAACTCTTCATATTTCGTAAACCAGTCTTGATGTGAGGTCATGTGGAATGATGCACCAAAATCAATCAACCACACATCATCAAATGCATGGGTGGCTAGGGCTGTGATGAAGGAATCAACATCATCTTGTGACTTGTTAGAATCTGAATCAGGAGCATTCTTCTTCTTCTTTTTCTTCTCCTCTTTGCATTCCTTTTAGAAATGCCCAATTTTTCCACAGTTCCAACAAAGAGCCTTGGACTTTCTAGGAGATTTGGAAATCCCATAGGATTTGGATCTACCCTTTTCACCTTTCTTGTCCTTCTTCTTCCCTTTCTCTTTGGGTCTTGTACGAACCGCAAGAACCTCTTTGGCTACCTCAGAAGATTTTCTCCACATCTCTTTAGATAACAGTGAAGACACCACATATTCCATCTTGAAGGTGGTAGTGGTGCTTCCGATAGCCATGAAAAGATGATCCCACGAATTTGGCAAAGAACAAAGCAGGGTCATACACCGATCCTCCTCCTTCATTTTCACACCCATAGATGTCAATTGTGCAATGATCATGTTAAAAGTATTCATATGGTCTACAATAGATCGTCCATCTTCCATCTTCAGAGAAAACAACTGCTTTTTTAGAAAAAGCTTATTCACCAAGGACTTGGCCTGATAAGCATCACCCAGCTTCTTCCAAAGGTCTTTCGTGCTCTTCTCCTCATGGACATTTAACAGGACAGAGTCAACTAAATAGAGTCTTATGAGACCCTTAGCCTTATGATCTTTGAGGTCCTAATCAGCTTGTGACATTCCTGTAGGTTTTACATTGGATACAGTTTCCCATAGGTCATGATCAACAAGTAGGTTTCCATCTTGAGTTTCCACAACTCAAAATTAGTGCCATTAAATTTCTACACCTCTAATCTTCCAGATGTGGTTGCCATCTCCTTGCTGCAACAAGATACAAAATGCTTTGCACAACACTCCCACTCAACCTAAGTTTAGCTAAAAAAACCCTTACCCAGCAGCTAGAACCAAAACTGGCCAAGCTCTAATACCAACTGAAAGGAAGCTAGGTGTGCAGAACTCACTTCCTACACTAATCTAATGAGGGAAGGAGGGTGCAAATTCAATTTTATCTTTACAATTACAGCTATGTTTACCCATGATAAGAGATATTGCAGCAAACACATACATAAGAATGTAAGACAAAAGAAGAGAGACACAAGATATACATGGGGAAAACCCTTATCAGGTGAAAAACCCCACACTCCAAAACATAGCTCAAATGTATTCCATAAACAAAGAAGGTTACAATACAATCAAAGAGCCAATGCTCTTGCAAGAGTCTTCAACACTCGTATCTGGAGATGTTATGGCAACATAACAGTACCTGTCAAAACCTATAGTACTTCTCATCTCAAAAGCACCTGTTTATATAACAAATACAAGGCAAAATGGCTCCACATTGGGATGGGTGTCCAACATGGCCCAAAACCCATGCCTACGAACACTTGTCCAACACTATAGGATGTTCCTAACACTTGTCAAGTCACCCCATCACAAGGAGGTCACCTATTTCCAAAATGGGCTATGACATATGCTCTTACGACTCTTACAACCATCATAGAATCTATCATAGCTATCATAACTTACAGCTGTAAGAGCATCTGTCATACACAGGTTATAAATAGCATATTCTCTTACAACGTGTCATAGTCCACCTTGGGGTGCCCAAAGATGCCTTTTTCAAAGATGCTCTTCAACACATGTCTTCACCTGTCATAGAATCTCCTATTTCTGACTCTTACATGTCATAACTTTGTCATAGGAATTTGTCATGACCGTTTCAGTCAATATTACCTTACACAACATCCAAGATACCGACACATGGCAAAATATTTCTACCACTAAGTGGGATGTCTATCTCCTCATGTGAGGACAAAATTACATGTGGTCATATGCCATGTAGGATGACACATCACCATGCCAACTCCCACAATATGACAACATAGGATTTGCATCCAATTAATACAATAAGCAATAAATAAATAAATACAATGTAAAAATACAAGGAATTACCAAGGTTGAGACACCTTAATTCCCAACAAAGAACACCAGATTCTCAACTTGATTCCTTGATTTAGATTGTTCACAGTCCCACCAAGTGTGCTAGAAACTATTGTCACATGGATTTTCACCCTATGTTGAAGCCTGTTAGGGCTTCAACAATCTAGTGAAACATTGAGATGACCTCCAGATTTGGCCTCCTTGCAGGGTCCCACACTTGGAGGCCATTTTAATATTTCAATGGATTATTGGAGCCCTAAAAGTCTTCAACATATGGTGTAAATCCATGTGACAAAAGGCATCATAGTAAGGAACCATTGTAGACTCTACGATAGAGTTTCTCACTAAGGAAGTACACTAGATGAAGGAATTGTATTGGTTTCAGAATAAGTTAGGTGGAAGGGTTTAATTATAGAGTTAGGTGTAGATGTCATGATACAATGGTGAGTCAAGACCAAAAATATCATAGATAAGCTTAGATTCTAGGACATCATATGCATGTATGAGAAGCTATTCAACCAGAAACTCACAATGCTAATTGTCATGAGGCATATCCCCAAACCCCAATAGTAGTGATGGAATGTGTCACTTTGTTCTTAAGTCGGGAAAGCTATTCAAATTGGATGTGTGTGAAGTACTACTTGAAACTATCTACCATCCATTTGTAGGGATTGAGTTTGTTGCCCTTTATTTGTTATTCACTATTTACCTATTTTATCACAAGTTGTGAGTCCCCATAAACATGAAGCTATTGGATGTTCTACTATATATCTATTTTAAGAGCTATGATTATGGCCTCATATTGTACCATGTTGTTGGTGCAAGGAAAATATAATCTAAAGGATTTCAATATGAAGTCCCCTTGTGGAGTGACGAATAATATGTTGGCACCTAAGCCATGATTAGTGTAGGAGGCATCAAAGTATAGTTTCCAAGATGTTTGTTTTACAATTGTGAAGATGGACTCATTGGGAAGATGACTAGTAAATGATGATCTATCAAAGATGATTTGGCTAACTGATCTATGATAAATTTTCCTTTGATTTCCTTTTTGTCCACATATTCTATGTTGAACTTACTCAGCAACATAACCCATTTAGTCATGCATCCTATGAGGGAAGGCATAGATGGTAGAAGCTTAAGCGGATAATTTTTATATGAGCTTTGTTAGGTGACTCAAAATTTAGTGTTGAATCCTTCGAGAGTTAAAAATGATATCCAAGAATGATTGTTCCATTGGTGTGTAATTGAGGTCATAACAACCCAATGTTCAACTGATGTAATAAATAGCCCTTTTGTGGCCTATCTCATCATGTTGCACTGAAAGTGCCTCTAGTGTGATATATGTATTAGAAATGTAGATAAAAAATGGGTTTCCCAAATTAGGTACCATTAGAAATAGCATCAAAGATATATATTCTTTAATTTTTTCAAAGTCCTATTGGTAGGATTCATCACAATCAAAACAGATGTCCTCTCTGAGAAGGTGTGAAAATGGTTGGAAATTATCTACTAGTTGAACAATGAATCTTCAGATAGCCTAAAGCTCACCCTAAAGACTATAGAGATAGTTTAGATTTTTTGGTGGAGGTATTCCTATAATAGATATGACTTTGGCAGGATCCATTTTAATGCCTCATTAGGAGAATTTGAGGCTTAAAAGTTTTTTTGATGTAGTGCCAAAGACACATTTTTTGGGATTAGTGTGCACCTTATATTTTTTCAAACATTCAAAGATATGCTCAATATCATCTACCTAATCCTCCATGTTGTCATGCAAAATGCAATGGAAGATCACATTCATTGCCCTTTGATATGTCACTCCTACATTTTTCTACCCGAAAGGCATCACCTAATAGCAAAAAGTACCCAAAGGAGTAGTGAATGTTGTTTTGTATTGGTCCTCAGCGGTGATTGAAATTTGATTATAACTAGAGAACTCATCCATAAGTTAGAGAATTTCATGACCCGCTATGAGGTCGATGATGAAGTCAATGTTAGGAAGTGGAAAGTTGTGCTTGGGCTAGGCTTCGTTGAGATCTATAAAGTTGGTGTAAATGTGAATACAACTTGGTTTCTTTCCAATAAGTATGATGTTGGAAACTTGGTCAAGGTATTCTATAGGGAAAATGACATCCATTTCAAGAAGCTTCTATAGTTACTCTTTTTCAAGAAGTGAGATCTGTGGATGTATTTTTGTAAGATTGTTTTTTACTTGCTTAGAATCAAGATGGACCACAAGGTGGTGAACCATGAGGGATGGATTGAACCCTAGCATGATGGTGTAGGACCAAGGAAAGATGTCATATGCTTTTTGTAGGATAGTGGATGTATTATACTTTTTCTATGAATGGGAATGAAGCACCATATAGGTGTTCTTTGGTTCTTGTTTTGCTTGCAAATAACTTTCTCATGTTTCCCCCACTAGGATTGCAAAATGTTCCTACCAATATAGCAGTGTTGAGGCGAGGTTGATTTCCTTGTCTATTCTCACCTTAGAGAGGTTTTCATAGTAGATATGGCTTTACTTTTATCTTTAGTTTCCAATAGTGCTTTAGAGATATTTTCACTAGGGGATGATTTTTTACTTTTTTCTTTTTAATTTTTTTATTTTTTGACTAAGGAACTATTTTTGCTCTCTAAAGTTGGTAGCAACATATAATTTGAAGTTGAAACATGATTTTTGAACTCCTAAAAGGACACCATCACAAAGCTCAAAGAATTCTATGATGGATTCATCATTTTGGAATATGTTGAGAGGTGTTGGATCTTGTTGGTCGTAGTCAATGAGTTTGGGATGTTGGAGGGGAAGGTCAATAGTCAAGATGGTTTTGTCTAGGAAGAGGTAGGAGACATCAAATTTATCCAAAGACACCAAGATGGTTGCACTTGCAATGATTTCAATACAATTAGAGGGTTCTTCTACACTTGTAGAAGCAACATTGGGTTCATTGGTTTCTAGACCAAGAGGCATGTATACCAACCCATAGTAATGAGTTCAACCTAGATTAGCTCACAAATGCCTTACTTGTGGAGGCCAAGCCCTTTACCCTTGTAATTCATGTTCTCGTAGATATGGAGCAAGATAGGGTAATTCTATTTTAGGTAACTCAATGTTGATTCTTTGTTATCTAACTCATCTTTGTATAGCCAAGAGTTGATAGAACCCTCAATTTTTTCTTCCATCATGCCTATTGATGCGAAGGTAGTAAGCCAAAACTATTTGGTATTAGGTTTCTTTGGCTAGGTTCACTTTTGAAGATTACCTTAAGAGTGGAGAAAGAGGCAATTGGCCTACACATAAGGCATTATGTAACTCATACTCTCTACAACCTTTATTCGTGATCTTGATCTTAGGGATTTTAGGATTTTTATATAGAGATGAAGTAGATGAAATGGATTTAGGAGTGATATAGGATGAGGAGGTCTTGAATTTACCATGATTAGTGATGTTAGTTCTTAGACAATGATGGGTTTTTGATAGGAGGCTTTCCATGGATTTAAATTACACAAAGAGTTACAAATCGGCATGGATAGTGGCTTCAATGCCATTGTGAGGGAAATTTAAGTACTAGTGATATGTGGAGGGAATGGATTCCATGGTGTGGAACCATGGTCAATTGAGAAGAAGGTTATATGGAAGATCAAGATCAACAACATGACACACTTTTCATTATAGGATGGTCACCACCTGAATGCAGAGACAAATTGTACCTTAGGATTCATTGTCTAAATTGTCATAGGCTTTGATCATGATGAACTATGGCTCCAAGTTAGCCTAGATCATCCCAAATATTTAATGAACTTCAACTTGTAAACATGTTTAAGCTAGACCTATTATCTAAGAGGACTCGTTTTCCTTTGTAGTTGGTGATTAGGACCTCTATGTGTAGGGCTTTATTATGGGATGGGTCGATTGGAGGCATGCCATTTTGACTGAATGTGAGTTGATAATCGGATAAGAGGTGGACAACAAGGGCTTGTAATTGTTGATAGGTGGCCCACAAGGGATTCTTATAAAGCTTGATCTAGGATGTCTCTATGTATGTGTGATGTTTCGAGAAACTCCAGAATGAATATTTGTGTTGGAGTCATTCCAAGGTGCTCTAAGAGATTGTATTAGGGAGCTTGTGAGGAGGAGGATGATGAAAACCTTTTCATAGTGACCCTTCCATATCACATAGTGATGGCATAGTTAGGATTTTGTACTTTTATCTTAATGGTAGCAACTTGTGTAGAGTCAAAATCAAAATGTCCCACAATAGTATCATAGTTATGGGGGATTTTATTATAGCAAATATTGTTGGCATGGTAATTTTGTGGTTGGTTTTGATTGCAAGATTGATATTTGGGATGGAGAGCACAATTGGGTTGTACTAGATTGGTCATGCTTAGGAAGAGGTTTTATGTATATACCTAATTTCTCATTCAGTGAAGAGGGTGTGTCTCCCCCCACCTCAATTTCACCATGATAGATGAGGTCTTAGATATAATTCTTTAGTTTCAAGCACTTTCTAGTTTAATGACCCTTGATGCGATGGTACTCATAGTATTTGTTTTCCTTGTACCATGCAAGATTGGGTTGTGTGTCATCAAAAGGTCTAGTTGTAGGGAATGTCATGTTTGTTGGAACTAGTTTGTGGAAAATAACTTCCAAATGTAGTCAATCTGGACCATTCATGATTAGGTCATAGACCTAATGGTAGAGGTTATGTTAGGGTTTTTTTTTGCTAGAAGGTAAAACTCTTTAAATAGGGCATTGTATTATGGTTGTGTATGAGTATTACAGGCACTGTTGGATTAAAGACCTAAGAGGAGATTGATAGTGTTGTATTGTAAACTCTATTAATGTTAATACATACTGGTGCATCTCTTCTTGTATGGAGTTTTTTCTTGAAAGGGTTTCTCCACGTAAGCATTGTGTTATGTGTTTGATCTCCTATTTCGTTATTTATTCGTGTTGATTTCATATTATCTCCATTTTGGTTGTGCACTAGATTAATAGTTACAGTTGTAATCAAATTTCCATTCTATAGTTGTTCACCTTCATTTTTAACATTTGGTATCAGAGCTTGGCTAGTTCTACACATCTTGGGTGGAAGTGTGAGGGTTTTTTGAGCTATAGTGGGAGTTCTGGTTGATTTTCTTTTGTAGATTTGTGTAGAATCCATAGCTACATCCTCATCCCAATTGGACATCAAAAAATTCAATGGAATGGGTTATGAACTGTGGAAGATGAAAATGGAGGATCTCCTTGAAGAAAGAGATCAATGGTTGGCTGCGACAAAAGAGAAGAAACTCGATACTATCAATCCGAATGAGTGGGACAAGATGGAAAAAAAGGCATAAGGTACAATCTAATTATGCCTTGTAGACTCTATCATGTTGAAAGCCTTTGTTGAGAAGACTACACATGTGTTATGGAAGTGGTTGGGTGAAATGTATCAAGCCAAGAGCCTGGTAAATAAATTGTATCTCAAAAGAAAAGTATTTTCCCTTAAAATGAAGGAGGGTGATTTGATAGCCGAGCACTTGAATATATTTAATTTGATTCTAAGTCAGTTATCTTCTGTGGATGTTTAGATAGATGAAGAAGATAAGTGTATTATGCTTCTTTGTTCTTTGCCTGATTCCTGGGAGAATTTCATTCTTTCTGTCACTTCTAACCTTGACGCTCTAAAGATGGATGCCCTTGTTGAAACTCTGCTATCATAGGAAATGAGGAAGAATGCCATGGATAGATAGGTGGATGCTCTTAATGTCAATGGAAGGTCTAAGGAAAGAGGACCAAAAGCAGATCATAAGGGGCCTAGGGAATTGTCGATGTGATTGTTAGTCACACAAGTAAAATTAAAAGTTTACACAACAAACCTCTATTTATCTGGAAGGATACGATAAATTTAGGATGAATTTATGATCCCAATTCTCTATTGGTCAGGACTTAACCTTATGACAGTCACTCAGGGTTGATGTGTCTTTCTGTTAATCATGTTGGGGCCTTACATACTCTATTTCATAATCTCCACAAAATCTATCAATATTAACTGATGTATAGCTTGTTTCACCTGATTTGCATATATTATTAACAATGATGTTAAATTTGGTAGTATCCATTCAAGATTTGTACAAATATATGTAAATTTTTTCCTAACATTAAGTAATTCACTTGACCTTATCCTTGATCTGAACTAATTATGAAGATATTTCAAACTTTGATTAGTTCTTCTAAAACTATCTCCAATTTGAATTAATCTTTGCTTCTGCACTTTAGATTTACTTAAGAATATGCCTATAAGAATGTATTTAACCAATATTTACCATTATTTGTAGGATATTCACTATGATTTGCAATTATCCCTATAATATGCTCTAGATATGTGTTTATTTGTATCAATTCAACATATACTTACTGTATCTGCTCAAAGTTCATCATTATTTGTAGTTATTTACTACTATAATATATGAAATGAAATGTAAAAAGATAGGGTTTAAAGATTGTAAATCCTAAAACTACTATGTTCTAATCAATGATCCACATACATACTCTAATACAATCATGAAAATGAAGTAAAACTAAACAACACTTCACCAGAAGTTTCCACAACTACGCATGGTCAGTACCAATCTTTAGAGTAAAGATGATGACAATATGCAATTAAAGTGAATGCACTTTAGTTTTAATGCAACAATCCACCATTACACATCATAAATCAACCAAAGATTACACAAGATTTACAATTTTGAAGTAATATGTATCTCCATTTCATTCAATATGCTTGAGAGTATGTACATATACATATGATCCTAAGAAAGAATCTTGAGAAGTCACAAAAGTTGCAAATTTTCAAACTTAGCACGTACAAGTCCAACAATTCAATCTCCTCAAAATGAGAATCGATGTCTTATTATAGAATAAGGACAAGATCAGTTACAATGATCCAATGGTCTAGATTTCTCTTTTAAATAGCCACCAAGTCAATAAGAGTAGCACATGTTCCCAGCTGAAAACTCATAATGGGGAACAACTGGTAGGGAATATCCTTTGGTATATCCACTACAACATCTTTTAGGAGTATCCTATTCTATTTCTTCTGAGCCTTCAGTGATAACTACCCCTGTATCCAACTTCTTATAGAAGTCATATGCTAGTATAGTGGTATCTACATGTGACTTATCCAATACTTGGGCCTTTACCTTAGCATATTCTTGTGCCTGCAACTGTTCATCAAGGGATATCACCTTAGCTGATTTGCTATCTATCTTCTTGTTATATGCCTTTATCTTAGAGTTTAACTCCATCACCTCATCTATGGTGGCGTCTAAAAAGTGAAGCACATGATTCTCTAATGTTGGGCTAAACCTAGCCTTGAATACCTATGTAGACTCATGTTCCTCATGAGTCTTTGTTTCTACCATTGGACTACAATGTAGCTCCTTCAAAATTTCCATTTCACTAGACAATAGGTCATGGACCTTCATACGTATATCTGCTACCTTAGCCATGCATTCTTTCAAAACAGATCTACTTTAAACTACAGATCTTGAATCCATGTGCCTACCTTAGGTAATGTATGGGTAGTCAAGATCTTTTGTTTCAAGAGATCTTGATCATCCATTTTCTTTATCTCCTTCAGTCTACCCAAGGCATAATCACTTTGGTTGATTTTGTGTCTGGATGTTCTCCTTAGTGACTCTGCTCTTCCCTTCACTTTAGCCAAAGTGCTCCAATTGAACAATGAGGTCTTTATTACCTTCTCTCCTTCATCCATGAACTGTGTGAACCTCTTGTTCATGACCTAGGCCTAATGCTTTTGTGTATCTAGACTTGTTATTTCCTCTTGGTTTACCAATTGCAAGGCAATAGGCTTCTCTAGCATCTGCAATGTAGGTGTGGCTCCTTTGATGAATTCATATAGTTGGGCTTTCTTCTCTTTCAATTCCTTATTTTTAGCCTTCATCTTCTTCATCCTAGCTACCATAGCTTCTATGCTCTCCTTGAGCTCTTCTATGTCCTGATTTGCTGTTAAATGCCCCAAGTCAATTATAGTGACTTGGAACTTTACACCTATCTCTCCTTTATTTTTATCTATAAGGGGGACAACCAATTGAGTTGTTCTTTTCCCCGTTGCAACATCTCTCTTTATAGTTGACATCACCCTAGCCTTACACTTGGGCTTGACATTGTCCAATGTAAACAATGACCTAAAGTCAAAAGGAGCTTAATCATACACAAGAACTTCTACCTCTGATGCTAGCCATGATGGCATATTGGATCTTGACCCCATTTGGCCTAGCTGCTCAATGTGAGCATCATGTATTTCTATTTCTTTCCCTTTATCCCAACCTAGTGGGATCTCTTTTAGATTTTCTTATTACTAGATCATTTCCTGGTCACCACCATCATCCTTATGAATATCCTCTTGTACAAATGGTTGTTGGTGTGTATGTGATATTTTATCTTATGCATCCAGCACTTCACTCCTAGGATCGCCTTTGGGTTGCCCTTTTTGTGGGTCTTGATCTTGGATATCCTAATGAGGTGCCTCCATGCTATGACTTTGGCCTACCACCTCTTTGGTTACTTTCTCCATTTGAGCCTATTGCTATGATGTAGACCTTTGTTGTGCACATCCCTCTTCATAATCATGCCCCTCTTCATTCATCTATACATCATGTTGCACTTCATCTATTTGGATATCCATATCTATTTGTGCATTTCCTTCATGCCCTGGACTATCCCTAATAGTTTCTTTCACTTTGTCATTGGCCCTAGGTTGATATGACAAATCTATTGCCTCTGAGCTGCTGATCATGTTTATCAAGACATCTAGGTGCACTATTGGTACCTCCACCTCAGGAGGATTAGCTTTTTCTATCTCTAATCCATCATACCTTTCCTATGTTGCATCCTTAGCTATTGTTGTAGTATGCCTCACTAAGTCCTCTACAGGATGTTTTTTCACATCCCTAGTGAATTCATCATCAATTAAGTCAACTATTTGACTTAGGGACAAAGGTTGATCAACCTCTTTTCTCAATGTTTCTATCCTTGCTTCATTAGCTAGATCATTCTTTACTTTAATTATTTCTATAGTTGGCACACTTTGTTGGAATTGCTTGGCCCCATGCAATGTAGGATTTGGATGTTCTTCAGTCTCAATACTTGCTAGCTTCGAGCTAAAACCTCTCATCACTGGGCCTTGATGTCTTTTCTATCTAGGAATGCTTACTCCCTTTAGCACATCATCATGCCCCTTCTCCACCTCCACATCTACATGTTCCTTCTCTTTTGTTCTTGTTGTGGATATGGGAATGGCTCTCACAAACACATCCCTAGGAGGTGATGGGATATTGGCAATAGTAATACCTTCTGCAGTATACCCTTCTTTAGCTCTTGAAGGTCCTGATTGAGCCAGTCTAACCTCCATGACTTGCCTCTTGAGAATGAGGAAGTCATCAAAATCTGCCTCATCTCTCTCTTTCATTTTCCTCTTTTTGTCATATATGATGGTTGTTCCTCTATCTTTCAATTCATTGATCTTCTTATTAACCCAATTCTTGGTTATTTCCATCACCTTTTCTATGATAACATCAATGGATGTTTCATCCCTTTAGTCCAATCTCGGAGGACTAGAGGCTCATTATATATCTTCTTTTCTTTAAATTTAGGATCTAAGATATCCTCATCATCTATCCTAATTTGAGGTGGCACCTTTGGATATCCAACGGTTCTCATTTGATTCAATGTCATCTTTTGGTATTTGTTGTCACATGGATTTGCACCCTATGTTGAAGGCTTTTAGGGCTCCAAGAATCCAGTGAAACATTGAGATGACCTCCAGGTGTGGGACCCTGCAAGGAGGCCAAATCTCTAGAGAGAGAATGGTTCCTTTGCTAAATGTGGGATTCAGCTATTGCTAAGACTTAACCTAATCTATGCACCATTAAGGAAAATGGGAAGGAGGATGAACTAGAAATTAAAACGGGGTGATACACCAAGTTTGAATATAGAACACTCATAGAGCTAAGATGCACAAATAAATTAATATAGCTGAAAAACTTACACAAATCATGAAGATTTTAACAGAGGTAAAGAATGGATTGCAAGGAATTAGACATTCACAAACAATAGCCAATTCTAAGACTACAAAGAGTTAAAAGAAAGCATGAAAAGATAAAACATAGTATGTATTAATCAAAAGCACAGTTACAGCAGAGGAGACTTCTATTTGGAATATAAAAGCATGAAAATATTCAACTATTTTCCAACCCTCATTACATATTTCTTACATGTATATATAGCAATTCATTACATTGACCTCAGTCTTTTTATCAATAAATTTGTCCCCATGGGCTTTGTCAAATATATTTTACAAAAGGAATATTAGAAGAAAATCTAATTATCTTGACATAAATGCACGTAAAATATCTTAAAGAAATGATTGAACAAATATCTTCAAATATCTGCATTGAAAATGAACGCTTGAACCACCTTTTGCAACCATAAATGCTCAACTGCAATTCACCTCCTGGAGCTAGACATTTGAATTTCATATGGACTAGATTCCCACCTTAGAAGCAAGATTTCACCATGTGTGATCATGGCGGATCCTTGGTTTAGCCTCTTTACCTTTGACTCTGAAGATCGTAGAAGTTGTCAGAGATCAGGCCTCAGGCGTTTAGTGTTTCACCATCTAGGAGGGAAGGAGAAAGGAGAAAAGTCTACTCCCAAAGCTCCACTTTGTAAAGAAAGATTACACTATCGGCGAGCTTTAGGCCTCAGGCTTTCCGTCTTCCATCTTAGCAGAGGTGGAAGAAGGAAAGTCCAAGCTCTGAAAATCAAAGACAGACGATTTTAAAATTTTTTGTGGAGTTCGGAGTTTGGGCCTTCTATCTTCTGCCTTCAGTGAAAAGCAGGAAGAAGGAAGCTTTGACCCCCAAAATCTGAAACACTTAGCATTATTTTAAATTATCTTTGGGTGGAAGTTTGCCTTCGGGCCTTCCACCTTTCTCTTTCCCTGATGATGTCACCACCACGTGGTAGCTTTCTGTGGTTCTGCCAGCATACCGCGGGCCCACCAAAAAGACATTATGGGATGGCAGAAAGCCTTTTAGAAAAGTTTACATTTGTTTGGGGGCCGAGGTTTGGGGTTTCTGTATTTTACCTTCCAAAAGTAAAGAGGGAAGGGGAAAAGTCCGATCCCCGAAACTCTTAGCCACTTTGCAAAGGTAAAAGGTTAGAGTTCAACTCTCAATCCTTTCGCTCTTCTCCTCCTAAGGAAAAGATGGAAGAAGAGGGAAGGTCTAAACTCTGACCTTTGAAAAACACTGAATACTTAGAGAAACTTGCAAAGGACAAGGCAAAGTTTGGAGACGATGGGGATGGAAGGATGAGGGATAGAACTCTAAACTCTAAAACTCAGGCTATACTAAAAACACAAGGCAAACTTAGGATTTTTGAGACTTAGTCAATTTTAGGGGCTTTCCTTGCATCTCCAAAGGGGAAAACACTTAGATGTTTTTATGGATTTGGGCTATTTGGTTGGGGAGAAAAATAGAACAACAATGCCTAAACATGGAAGGGGATAATCTTGCACTTCAATAGGTACATGATGATATCTATGATTCCCATACTAGTGACATGGTCCTAGCATACAAGATTCTAGGAATAAGTTACTACTGGACCACCATGGAACATGATGCTTATCAAAATGTAAACCACTACCTAGCATGTTAGTAGCATTGAAACCTTATTAAAACATCATCACAAGCATTGCAACCTATCATGAGTCCTTAGCCTTTGTCTTAGTCAGGCATAGATCTCAATGGAAAAATCCATCCCTCCTCATCTAATGGTCACAAGTTCATCATCACTACCACTGAGTACATCATGAAGTGGGTTGAAGCTATCTGTAACGCCCTGCCAAGGAACTCCTTAGAGAGCAACACAATTATGCTATACAACAGGACAATTTTTTTTAAAAGAAAGAGATAACAAAGTAACATAAATCATATCTATACATATCATTAAACTAAGAATTATCCTCTAAGGTTCCATGGCTGCATTACTAACCAAACTATTAACAAGATCTAACATACATCATGAATTAACTAACAACAAAAATTCATCCTAAATTTATTAAATTAAATGAATAAACATATACATTTCCATGTTATATCATCAGATAAGTAATCATGAAGATCTTGTATATAGAGCTACAAGTACATATACAATTTCCCTTACATGAGAGTACATCATTACATTGTTTACGCTATCACTGCTCCTGATTACATTGGAATGCATACATCAGAATTTACAGTACATGATATGACTGATATATAAAACCAATACATACACATAAGTAGCTATCTCCTTACTGGTACAAGATCTGATATCTGCTACATGAGATTCTTCCTTGTCACACATGAACAATAGCAAGGGTAAACCAATGGACATTAAAGCACAACCGCTTGACCATGTGGAACCCTAAGGTCCACCCCCCATGCTAGAAGATAACATAAGGTCCCACTACAACAAACAGTCAGGTAGATAGTAGACTATCAAGAATAAGGACTACACATGACTCCAATCCAGCACAGGTCAATATCTCAAGCAACTCAACAACACTTCCAGAGGAAATCACACAATGAATGGGAAGAACACAACTAGGGAGTACCAGACTGTAGTAGGGAGAGTGTCATCACATGGTCCTGACATGGGTTACCCCGACAATCTCTAACTAGATGATAACCCCCATCTATGGTTACCCTGATAGTCTCTCACTAGACATCGGCCCCATAGGGTGACAGATGCAGAACCAACATTCCTTTCGTGAGGACAAGGAAGTTGGTTTTGCCAACTAAGCCTTCTCATCCCATCCTTAGTCTAAACAAGCACTACATGCATGGGCGAGGAATCCAATTATCTTGTTTAATGTGGAATCTACCCTTTTCCCCCTAGTTCATTTTAGGTTATCACTTGGTCACCAACTTTCAATGGGTTACCCTGGCTAGCCACTTTGGGACCCAACCCCACATTGAAAGCCACTCCCCTACCTTCATCTAGAAAACCCTATCCATCAAGCATGGGATTTACCATCATAATGACAAATATACATAAACAATGCAAGGAATTGACCTTCTTGCATACGAACTTAATCACAAGGATAACTCACAATTCATAGCCCATAGCTTCCAAGTGAAGCAATCCATAAACAACATACTCCTTTTATGATTACCGATGTCTCTCCATTATCAAAATCCAACACAATATTTTATTACATACTCAATACAAAGAATGAACCACAACATCCATGAAGGACTTTATTACCACATCATGATACATTTACAACATAGCATATACATGAAATCAAGTCATAATAACCTATGCCTCTAGAAACTAAACCTTGACAACTTACACATAACCCTATTATGACCAATGATCTATCTCATACAAATTTCACTTACATAATGCAATTTTAACTCACAATGCCTATTTTTTGAGTGCAATACTTATAAATCAAATTTCAAATACGATGCTTATAAACCCAATACAAATCTATCAATCAAATTCCAACTTAACAAAATCAATATCAAATTTAATTAAATTCATCAACATTAATATATAACCATATCGATTTTGATTAAATCAAATTAAACAAATGCATCAGATACCATACAATAAAAATCATTAAATTTCTTTACCTTTTTCCTATTCAATAAATAGTTCAATAATCAAATAATCTAATCAATTAAATTTCAATAACTTATTCTAAATGAATCAATTTTCTTAACTATAATGTTTGATTTTAATTAATAATCTAATACAATATATATATATATATATATATATATATATATATATATAGATATATATATATATATATCTATATATATATATATATATATTGTACATATATATATTATATATATATGTATATATATATATATTTATAGATTTGTAGAAACTTTCTAATAAATGAAACTTCCTAAAATTAGGTTTCAACATGCCATTCGTAATCGAACCTATCATATGTTATAATTTTGTCTAATTCGATCGTCATATTTGTGTGTCATTGGTCTTATCTTCATATACATTTGTGTCTTTCCATGGAACTTGATGGTTAGAAAAGGAATCTATTCAGGCTCACATGCTTCTTGGACGTCTCTAGAAGACATATATGCAAAATGTGAAAGCGCCAACAATCACGTGAACTATTTGATAGAATACCTCAAAGAGATGTCCCATGGAATACAATGATTGCAGGATATGTCCAAAATGGATCTGTTGAAAAGACTTTAGAAACTTTCGAGAAATTGTGATTGGAAGGTTTAAAACCGGATCTACATCCTTTGGTAGCATCCTATCCAGCCTACACTAGCTTGTGCCTAAAAGGAAGCCTTGGAATGAGTATTGACATCCATCATAGCATAAGGAGTAGAGGATATCTGTCAAATATTATAGTTGGAGATGCTTTGGCAGAAATGTATGCAATGAGTGGAAATTGGATAGAACTCATGAACTGTTTGATAGATCACCTTGCAGAGATGAGATCACATGGAATACAATGACTATAGAATGCATATAAAAAGCATTTGCAAGGATGCTCTCAAAATCCTTGAATTAATGAAGCGCTCTGGCACACATACTAACATTGTAAGCCTTGCTTGTGTTTTGGGTGCATGCAAGTTTAGTGGACAAAATTTGTGAATTCTCTAATCACATTTGAAACCCCTATTGCATTAAACCTACAGTTGATCATTTCATGTGCATTGCTGACATGAGGACACCCCAGCTTTGTCATTGTAGGATAAACACAAAACGGATTTATTAAAAGGCTATAGAAACTTTCAAATGAATGTAAAGGGCAGATTTAGTGACAAATACAATGGCCTTTTTCTATCACCCTGCCAGCACATGCCAAAATAGGAGCTTTGGAACAGGTTTTAGACATCCATCGATGCATGAGGAATAGAGGAATTCATCAGATGTTAACGCTGCAACTACCCTAGTAAACATGTATGCAAAATGTGAAGGCATGCTCAAGACACATGAGCTATCAAAATGCATCAAAGAGATGCAGTCTCATGGAATGCAAGGATTGAAGAATATGTTTAAAATGGATTTGAAAAGAAGCTCTCAAAAATTATGAATTAAAGAAGCACGCTGGAACGCATCCTAACCATAATTAGATAATACATAAAGCTCAGAATTAAATTAATCCACATCATCTAGTATGTCCATAAACTAGTCATAGCATAAGTGTAACACACCAGTAATAGAAGTATCATCAAACTGTCATCGTAGAAGTGAGTCCAACATCAAACAAAATGCCATAATGTCTCAATCCAAACAAAACAACTGTCAATCTAATGGAGAACAATTGAGGGGCACTACATCCTCCCCTAGAATCAGGCTTACTCCTGGAAGCCTACAAACAAATATGGATATAACTCTTGCATCCGAGATGCATCCTCCCAAGTAGCTGAAGCCTCATCATTAGGATCCCACTAGACCCTTACCTACTCTATATGGGTAAAAGCAAGAAGTTGGGTCCACGAAGAGGGGAAGCTTCAGCAAAAAAAAATCTCGCAAGAAACGTGTATGCATTATTGAAAAAATGCGTACGCACTTAGCTACGGGTACCTGAGCCTAAAACGTATATGCATTATAAAATGCATATGCATTATATAACAAGAAACACATACACGGTATAAAACACATATGCGTTATAAAACATGTACGCATTTTAGAAACTCTTATGCGTTTCTTAAAGGTATCCAAATGGGAAATACATAACGTGTACGTGTTATATAATGCATACGCATTTAGTTTTATGAACGCGTGCACGTTTTTCAAATTTTGAGGCTCGAGAAAGGCTTGGCAACCCGACCCTTAGCCTTTGACCTGCAACTAAAAAACTAAGGCAAGTTCAAGAGAAATGTCAAACTTTGACAATATAGTTAATGGACCTTTTTTATGAATTAATCTACGAAATTATAACCCATTATAGAATACGATATCTAGTTTCCAAATATATAATTTTTGTTAAGATTGGTTTATGTTTGATATTTTTTAATTAATTTCTAAGCAAACTGGTCCATAAACTTGAAATATCAAATGTTTTTTATTTTTTAATAACTTTTTTTGGTTGATTTTTTTGTAAAAAAATTATATGACGTCAATCTTCAGACAATTCTCTGCATTATGAAAAAAAATTCAAAAAATGTTTAGTTTAGGTCCAATTATGCTATCCGTACATGTTGATTTTTAAAATTAGCAATTAGGGCCAATAAAAATTCAATAAAAAAAATATTTAGAAAAAAATTACAAAAAAATATCCTCATCAATCTTCATGTTATTAGGTATTTTTTCCCAAAAGAAATTAGAAAAATGCTTTCATTTAGGTCAAAAAGTGGTGTCCATACACGTGCATGGTATGGTAAAAAAAATGACTTTTAAAAAGGGGTTTTTATACATACCTATCAAAATTGAATTTCTGTCATCTGGGTTTTTAAATAAATTACATATTTGGAAACTAGATTTAAAATACTAAATTTTATAATATTGACTTTTTCCAAGATTCATTGTGTAAGTGCTTCAAATTTTCAGTCCAAGTGTGACAAATTCTAAAAAATAGCAAAAACACTTCCACTTTTTGAGCTTTTTGTGGACCTAACTTCTTTCATCAGCCCATGTCTTTGCCCCCAAGGGTGAGTCTCATGTGCTGCAAAATGCCTACGGGCTACAAAGCCAGCTACCCGTCCTCTACCTGTAAAGCATTCCAGTCAAGCATATGAGAAATATCTGGATAATATGGCCTGAGGACGAAAATATGAAATACATCATCAATGTGCAATAGACTGGGCCACAAAGTAAGACGGTACACAGTAGGACCGATCCTCTCCAAAACTTTGAATGACCCAACAAAGTGCGGTGCGAGCTTGGAGCTATTTCCATAATGGATCAAACTCTTTTGCGGACACACCTGCAAGAACATCTGATCTCCAACTGAGAATTAACGATCAACCCTATGAGCATCTGCATACTTCTTCTGCCTGTCCTGCACTACCACCAAAATTCTCTCTAATATGATCAACCTGCTACTCCATCTCCCGAAGCATCTCCAATCCTAGGAGAACTCTGGCCTTAAGAGGATCCCAATTCAGTGGGGTTTGACAAGGACGACCATACAAAGCCTGAAAAGGAGACATACAAATAGAACTGTCGTACCCATTATTGTACGCAAACTCCACCAAGTACAAATAATCCTCCAAATGAGTCTGCTGATCCATGACATACATCCTGAGCATATCCTCGAGGACCTGATTAACCATCTCAGTCTAACCATCATTTTCTGGATGGTACGTTGAACTAAAATTCAATTGAATCCCCAATGCATGCTATAAGGACATTTAGAGAGCTGAAGTGAACACTGGATCCCTATCAGAGATGATCTTATGAGGAATCCCATGCAATCTAACTATATCCTCCATGAAAATTCTAGCCATAGAAGAAACATTATATGAAGACTGAACATGAGAGAAGTGTACTACCTTAGTCAACCTATCCACGGTGACCATAATGGTGTCATGACGACGAGAGGATACAGGTAAGATGACTATAAAGTCCACTAAAATGATGTCCCATTTCCATTTTGGAATAAGATGTGGCTGAAGAAGCCCTACGGGATTCTAATGTTCTACCTTAACCCTCTATCACTCTAGACACCTTGAGACAAAATCAGTAATATTTGTCTTCATTCTGACCCAAAAATACAACTGACAGAGGTCTATGTGCATCTTTTTGACACCTGGATGTGCGGAATAGGGTGCCCAATGTGCCTCCAACATAATTAGGGTATGAAGACCCTCTGAAGGAGGAACATAGATGCGCCCCAAGTGCCACAAGAGACCATCTGACTCAAGAGAGTAACTAGCAAATCTACCCTCCAAGGGTCTGCCTGACTCAACCTCTAACTTCACTTCCTGATACCAGCTATCGATAGGAAGTGTTGCAAGAATTTGACCTCTCAAATCCACTCCAAGAGTGACTGCTGAAAGCTCATGTCTTCACTGACTAAGAGCATCTGCCACAACATTCTCCTTACCTTGGATATACTTCACCTCAAAATCATACTCACAAAAGAACTCCATCCACCACCTCTTCCTAGCATTTAGGTTTGGCTATATGAATATATACTATAAACTATGGTGATCACTATGCAGTTCAAACCGATGCCCCAACAAGAAATGTCTCCATCTCACCAAGGCATGCATGATGGCGGCTAACTCCAGATCATGCGTAGGATAGTTTAACTCATGATCCTTAAGTTTATGAGACTCATAAGCTATCACATGACCATCCTGCATCAGAACTACTCCCAGACCCTCCAAAGATGCATCAGTACACACCACAAATTCTCCAGTAGAGTCGAGAACTGTCAAAATGGGTGCACTAGTCAACCTCTCCTTGAGATTCTTGAAGGCTACTTGACACTACTCTGACCAAAAAAACTTCTTTCCTTTCCTCTGAAGAGAAGTGATAGGGTGAGCTATCCTTGAGAAACCTTGCACAAACTATCAATAATAGCCTACTAAACCCATAAAACTGTGAACCTCAAAAACATTAATGGGCGCAGGCCAATCCATGATGGCTTGGATCTTCGAAGGATCTACGACAATGCCCTTATCAGAAATAACATGCCCCAAATATCTCACTTCTATCTGAAAGAATTCACACATTGCCAAATTTGCATATAGCTGATTTTCTCTTAAACACCGCAAAACCTGTTGCAAATGCTCTTCGTGCTCCTCTATAGTCCTCAAATAGATCAATATGTCATCCAAGAACACAAGGACAAATCTATCAAGGTAGGTGTGAAATACACCATTCATTAGGTTCATAAACACATAAGGTGCATTCGTCAACCCAAAAGGCACAACAGTGAACTCATAGTACCCATAGCGAGTGTGAAATGTTGTCTTATAAATGTCTACCTCAAAGATACACAACTGATGATACCCTAACTTAAGGTCAATATTTGAAAACACCTTATCCCCCTTAATCTGATCAAAGAGGTCATCAATCCACGGCAAGGGATATCTATTCTTCAGTCACCTTATTTAGCTTCCGATAATCGATACACAACCGAAGGGATCTGTCCTTTTTCTTCACAAAAATGATAGGTGCTCCCCAAGGAGAGACACTAGGATGAATGAACCCCTTTGCTAATAACTCCTCTAACTGTAACCGAAGCTCCTTAAAATCTCCTGAGTGGTCATTCGATACAGAGCTCGCAAGATAAGTTCTGCTCCGGGAACAAGGTCTATCTTGAAGTCAATGTCACACTTAGGTGGCATTCCCAGAATCTCACTAGGAAAGACATCTGCATACTCCTTAAGGATAGGATGATCATCGAGGGACACCTCTCGACTCTCCCCTAACTCCAAATCATTAACCATCATGACAAACAACTAGCAACCCTGATGCATACATCTCCTCATCTGCATGGCAAAAATCATACGCAAGGAGATGGGTCTCTGAATGCCAACTACTTCTACCTCACTGCCAGAATCATCCAAACACCACACTGACTTGCGCTGGCAATCTATCACTACTTGATGAGAATCCAACCAATCCATACCCAAGACTATATCATAAGATCGTAGGGGTATGATGCAGAGATCCACCTTCATAAATAGAGAACCAATCCTCAAACCACAACTATACATGATAGATTCTACCACTATTCTAGCTCCAAAGGCCAACTCGACCTCTAGGCATCTTCCTACACAAACACTGCCAAAGGACAACCTCAGGTTGTTAGGGAAGGATGATAAAGAAACGGGAAAACATAATCTCAAGAAACTAAGCAACTAGGACAACATAATGGGCTCATGTAAAACCAGAGTACCCAATGTTAAAACTTGGCTTTAATACCAGATGTAACATCCTACCAAGGAACTCCTTGGAGAACAATACAATTATACTATACAACATGACATTCTTTTTTAAAGCAAGGGATAACAAAGTAACGTAAATCATATCTATACATATCATTAAACTAAGCATTATCCTTTAAGGTTCCATGGTTGCATTACTAACCAAACTATTAACAAGATCTAATATACATCAAGAATTAACTAACAACAAAAGTTCATCCTAAATTTATTGCATTAAATGAATAAACACATACATTTTCATGTTATATCATCAGATAAGTAATCATCAAAATCTTGTCTATAGAGCTACAAGTACATATGCAATTTCCCTTACATGAGAGTACATCATTGCATTGTTTACACTATCATTGCTCTTGATTACATTAGAATGCATACATCAGAATTTACAGTACATGATACAACTAATATACAAAACTAATACATACACATAAGTAGTTATCTCCTTATTGGTACAAGATCTGATATCTGCTACATGAGATTCCTCCTTCTCACACACAAACAATAGTAAGGGAAAACCAATGGAGATTAAAGTACAACCACTTGACCATGTGGAACCCTAAGGTCCACCCCTCATGCTAGGAGATAGCATAAGGTCCCACTACAACAAACAGTCAGGTAGACAATAGATTATTAGGAACAAGGACTACACATGACTCCAATACAACAAGGGTCAATATCTCAAGCAACTCAATAGCACTTCCAGAGGTAATCACACAACAAATGGGAAGACAACAACTAGGGAGTGCCAGACTATAGTAGTGAGATTGTCATCACATGGTCCTAACATGAGTTACCCTGACAGTCTCTCACTAGACACCGGCCCCATAAGGTGACACATGCGGAACCAACATTCCTTTCGTGAGGACAACGAAGTTGATTTTGCTAACCAGGTCTTCTCATCCCATCCTTAGTCTAAACAAGCACTACAGGCATAGGTGAGGAATCTAATTATCTTGTTTAATGTGGAATCTACCCTTTTCCCCCTAGTTCATTTTAGGTTATCACTTGGTTACCAACTTTCAATGGGTTACCTTGGCTAGCCACTTTGGGCCCTAGCCCCACATTGAAAGCCACTCCCCTACCTACATCTAGAAAACCCTATCCATCAAGCATGGCATTTACCATCTTAATGACAAGTATACATAAACAATGCAAGGAATTGACCTTCTTGCATACCAACTTAATCACAAGGACAAATCAAAATTCATAGCCCATAGCTTCCAAGTGAAGCAATTCATAAACAACATACTCCTTTTACGATTACCGATGTCTCCCCATTATCAAAATCCAACACAATATTTTATTACATACTCAATACAAAGAATGAACCACGACATCTATGAAGGACTTTATTACCACATCATGATACATTTACAACATAGCATATACATAAAATCAAGTCATAATAACCTATGCCTCTGGAAACTAAACCTTGACAACTTACACATAACCCTATTAAGATCAATGATCTATCTCATACAAATTCCACTTACATAACGCAATTTTAACTCGCAATACCTATTTTCTAAGTGCAATACTTATAAATCAAATTTCAAATATAATGCTTATAAACCCAATACAAATCTATCAATCAAATTCCAACTTAACAAAACCATTATAAAGAAATCGTAATAAAATCAATATCAAATTTAATTAAATTCATCAACATTAATATATAACCATATCGATTTCCATTAAATCAAATTAAATAAATGCATCAGATACCATACAATCAGAATCATTAAATTTCTTTATCTTTTTCATGTTCAATAAATAGTTCAATGATAAAATTATCTAATCAATTAAATTTCAATAACTTATTCTAAATAAATCAATTCTCTTAACCATAATGTTGTATTTTAATTAATAATCTAATACAGTATATATATATATATATATATATATTATACATGGATTACTATATATAAATTTATAGATTTGCAGAAACTTTCTAATAAATGAAACTTCCTAAAATTAGGTTTCAACATGCCATTCGTAACCGAACCTATCATATGCTTATAATTTTATGTCTAATTCGATCCTCAAATTTTGTGTTTCATCGGTCTTATCTTCCCATACATTTGTGTCTTTCCACAGAACTTGATGGTTAGAAAAGGAATCTATTCAGGTCACATGCTTCCTGGACAGCTCTGGCAGACATATATGCAAAATGTGAAAGCACTAACTAGACATGCAAATTGTTTGATAGAATGCCTCAAAAAGATGTCGTCCCATGGAATGCAATGATTGTAGGATATATCCAAAATGGATTTGTTGAAAAGACTTTAGAAACTTTCAAGAAATTACGATTGGCAGGTTTAAAACCCGATCTACATCCTTTGCCAGCATCCTATCCAGCCTGCGCTGGCCTGTGGCTAAAAGGGAGCCTTGGAATGGGAACTGACATCCAATGTAGCATAAGGAATAGAGGATATATGTTAGATATTATAGTTGGAGATGTTCTGGCAGAAATGTATCCAACGAATGGAAGTTGGATAGCACTCATGAACTATTTGACAGATCACCTTGCAGAGATGAGATCACATGGAATACATTGACTGTAGAATGCGTATAAAAAGGATTTGCAAGGATGCTCTCAAAATCCTTGAATTAATGAAGCGCTTAGGCACACATCCTAACATTGTAAGCCTTTCTTGTGTTTTTGGTGCATGCATGTTTAGTGGACAAGATTTCTGCATACTCTAATCACATTTGAAACCCTTATTGCATTACACCTACAGTTGATCATTACATGTGCATCACTGACATGAGGACACCCCAGCTTTGTCATTGTAGGATAAACACAAAAAAAATTTATTAAAAGGCTATAGAAACTTTCAAATGAATGCAAAGGGTAGATTTAGTGGCAAATACAGTGGCCTTTTGCTAGCACCCTACCAGCGCATGCCAAAATGGGAGCTTTAGAATGGGTTTTAGACATCCATCGATGCATGATGGACAGAGGAATTCATTAGATGTTGACGCTACAAATGCCCTAGTAAACATGTATGAAAAATGTGAAGGCATGCTCAAGACACGTGAGCTATCAAAATGCATCAAAGAGACGCAGTCGCATGGAATGAAAGGATTGAAGAATATGTTTAAAATGGATTTAAAAAGAAGCTCTCAAAATTTTTGAATTAAAGTACACTGAAATGCATCCTAACCATAATTAGATAATACATAAAGCTCATAATTAAATTAATCCACATCATCTAGTATGTCCATAAACTAGTCATAGCATAAGCATAACACACCAGTCATAGAAGTATCATCAAACTGTCATCGTAGCAGTGAATCCAACATCAAACAAAATGCCAGAATGTCTCAATCCAAGCAAAACAACTATCAATCTAATGGAGAACAACTGAGGGGCACTACACTATCCCAGTAACCTTCACTACATGCACCCAAATATCCTAATTAATCCTCTACCACATCATCTATTGCTACGATATCCCATCCACCACTGTCATAGATAATGCTAAATCCTTCAAAAATTGTGAAGTCCATGCTCTTTGTGAGTGTTTCCATATCCAACATTGTTGGTCCACTCTATACTATCCCCAAAATAATGGTCAAGTAGTGGAAACAAACAAAAGCTTACTCAAAATCCTAAAGAAAACCATTAATGATACCAGTTGTGATTGGAACCTTCATATCAATCCTACCCTTTGGGCCTAAAACACTAGCATCCACACTCCTTCAGTGCCACACCATACTCCCTAGTTTTTGGTGCTAAATCTATCTCGTCGATATAGATAAAATTCCCATATTTTCACATCTCAGTGCATGAGCTCATTCGTGATGATGAGTATCGAGTTGCACACCTCCTTGAGCTAAATCTACTTGATGAGTGGTGCATCAACACCTTGAATTAGGTACAAGATTATTAGAATCATCTTTGAGGAAGATATTGGTGGTTCCCAAAATCACTACAACCCAAAACTCTAAAATGTTTCAAGATCACCTAGGCTAGGGGTGTCGTCAAGGTGATTGAAAGAGGTTTATCAACAAGTTTAAGGCTGATTTTGTCCAACTAACAAGAGTGGGTAGGCTCCTCTACACTTGTTTGCTCAGCTTAGGCTCTAGAGGGATATTCCAAGGGGTATACATTAGCAGGTATTGATTTCAAACCAGATGAACAACTAAAATAAATGGACAACCAAAATTGAATCATTGTCTTAGTCCCAAAGACTGTCACTAAACCAAGAACAAATGGCTGTCACAAAACCCCTATATAGAGCTGATACAAACTGTGTGAATGTAAATGCACAGGAAAGATAGTTTTTCCCCTAAACTACTAGTAAATATTTGTTTGTTGTAAAAGGTGTGAGATTGGTCTAATGGAGCCTAGACTAGTGCCTATCCAATTGGGCTATAGAGTCTCAGATAACAGAAAAGAAAACAAATGAAAAGGAGACAAGGAAAAGTTGATCTAAGTACATGCTATATTAGACTGTAGGTTTTGTGCAACAAACATACTTAATAATCTAGAAAAGAACTACATGCATTCAAATGCAAAGGACATATGACAATTACAAGGCTTGTAAAAAATGTTGTCACATTTTCAAATGTCCAATACAAACTTATCAGGAAATGTGATAAGAGGAAATACCCTAAATACATACAAAATACCATGGAGACATTCTCTACATAATCCCTACTGCACATTATCTTTCACTTATTTCACCACCCCTCACTTCTCTACAACTTGACATGGCATGATTTGGATCCCTAGAAGCATTGTTAGACCTACACATCCTCTAGCCACCAACAAAGAACCAACCCCCAAAACATCAGAAAAACATGCATATATAGCTTTCAGCTCACTGCATAATTCAAAATGCTACACCCATTGATCACGTACAACCATGCTTCATTTAAACTGGCCCATGGCCTTGTAAGGAAATCTACAAGACTGGAAGCAATGCCCATCCCCTGACAACTTTGTAACCCTGTAGGTGCCCATGCTCTAGCATCCTTTGGGAATGAAAGTAAAAACAAAAGATTTGTCTTCTAAGACACTTCACCCCTTCATTTAAGGGTAAGTGCAAGAAGATGAGTTCACTTTTTGGCCAAAAAGTGGAAATGTTTTTCCTATTTTTCAAATTTTGTCATACTTGGAGTGAAAATTTGAAGCACTTGCACATAAAATATTAAGATGATGTAAAAATAAGAAATGTAGGATTTTGTTTCTATTTTTCAAATATGTAATTTTGTTCTAATACTCAGATGATGCAAGTTGGTTTTTTATTGGATGTAAAAAAAGTGGATTTTTAAAAGTCCCCTATTTTTTGCGAAAGCATGCATGTGTACGACCAACATAATTTGACCTAAATTAATGTATTTTTTTAATTCCTTTTGTGGAAAGATTCTCAGGATGTTAAATTTTGGTCAGGATATTTTTTTGTAATTTTTTGATAAATATATATATTTTTATTAATTTTCTAATAGCCCTAATTAGTGTTTTTTAAAACCCCTCGTGTATGGCCAACATGATTTGAGCTAAATTAATCAATTCAAGAATTTTTTTTTTAGAGAATGATGTCTAGTTTGGTCAGACATAATTTTTTTTCAAGAAACTTTCAAAATCAAAAGTTATTAAAAAAATAGTAACCTATGTTATTTCAAGTTTATGAGTTAGTTTGTTTGGATAATAAATAATAAATAGAAAATTATGTTCAATAGAAGAAAAAATTACATATTTGAAAACTAGACTTTCAGATCTATAATGGGTTTTAATTTCGTTAAAATATTCTATAAAAAAAGTCGTCAGCCATAGTGGTGAAACTAGTTTTTTCTCTTGCTGTTTTCATGGTCTCCTAGTTGCAGGTCCAAAGCTTAGGCTTAGGTTTCCAAGCCTAAAACTAATGCAAATTAGCGAGTTTAAAATTTCAAAATTTTAGAAATGGGTACCTGTTTTAAAAATAACAGGTACCTATTTCTAAGAAATAAAAAAATTAGCCATAGGCATCTAAAAAAACAAAAAAAAAACTTTTTGAAAACGGGTAACCGTTTCAAGAGGGTACCCATTTCAAAACGAGTATCTATTTCAAAATGTGTATCTGTTTCAAAATGGGTACCCATTTTGCTTCGGCTGCCCGATCCTAAACAGGTACCAATTTTTTTCAAAATGGGTACCCGTTCCAGGCGGCATTTTTCATCTGTGGGAGACTTCCATGAAATGTATACTCAACTTTTTGCTTTAACCCTTAATTCTAGTCCTTTTGCATTGAATATTTCTACTATTTCAACCACCTGGAATTGACCTTGGCCTGCCAAACATTAATTTTTGAGTACAAATCTGCAAGCACTACCCTGAAGAATTTAGAAATCCACTTGATTGATCATCATTTTCATCTTGATCGAGCCACCAGAATTCAGGTTCTAGCTCTTTTCATGATTGGGCATTTTCTTATTCATCTCTTTTAGTAAACCAGGTTGGCAAAAAACTTAGTTAGTGAACTTTCTAATTTGAGAACTCACCCTTTTACTGGAAAATGCTCTTTGCCTCATTTTCCTCTTTTATTTGCTTTGTCAACAAATTCTTACTTTCACAAACTAGAGAAACTGTCTTTCTGTTTCTTCCTTCACTACCTTGCCTTCTCTATCAGCCCTTTTTGCCTTATTGGAAAATATTTAATTTGGTGAGCCATCCATTTCTTTGTTTTTCCCTTTCTTCTTCTTCACTATCGGCAAAAGCCTCTGGAGGCAAACTTTCCTCTTCCTCTAGATCTTTTTCCAACTTTCCTCTTCCTCTAGATCTTCCCATGAATCTCTTTCTTGTCAGTTCATTCTTCTTTTCTTTTACTTTCTACCCTTATCTCCCTTTGTCAGCAAATCAGGGAAAAGGCAAACCAATGAATCTTGTCAGTGATATCAGCAATTTGCGAACTAGCCGATTTATTGACAAAAGACTCAATGCTTCTTTTTTACCTTTTTTTCCTTATAAATATTTTCCCTCGCCTTATCCTTTCATCTCTATCCTCTGCTACCATTGAAGTCATCCAGTGGCAAACACCTCAGTTGGTGAACTTTCAAGTTCTAGAAACTTTCATCGACAAAAGACTCGAAGCCCTCTCCACCTCAAAAAATTTTCAACCTACTTCTGTCGCTGCTCTATCACCTTTCCTTTAGTCAGTGAATCCTCATCGGCAAAACCTCCCATTGACAAACCCAATGGTTTGCGAACCAAAAATTCACCGACAAAGGTTGACCTTCCTCTTATGCCTTAGACAATTTTATCTTTTGTGGCCTTTCCTCTTCTTTCACCGCTTAGTCGCCTTATCAGTGAATCAAGGAAATCGTGAACTCATGAACTTAGTGACAAGTCAAATGCCTAACTCATTTATTTCTTTATATTTCTTGTTTCAAAAGACTTTTATAAAGCACTATGGCATATACATATATATTATTATAATTATATTTGTCTCTTGGATGGATTATGCACATGTTTAGTATTCATTTCCTTTTGATGTAATCTCTTAACTTATTTACTTGAATTACATTTTCAAAGTACATATCTCATGAATTATGGTATAAGTGATTTGTTTTTGTATAAGGATTACAGTGGCAAGACTCCCAGCGATCTCTGGATCCCTCCGGAGCCCCTTTTTCTATGAAGACCTTGAACTCCAGACGGCTCTAGATGTCGTTACCCTCCAATAAGAGCCATCCCCCCTCGAGTTGATGACTATTACCGGCCGATCCTAGGGCCACTCCGACTAAGATCTCTCTATGGGATTTAATACAAACATTGCCTACATAGCACAAAATGCTCCAAGAAGCTTTAAAAAAGGTGATTATACCACCCGTTATTAAGCCAAATGATATAACAGCTCTGTTAGACTATATGCATGCAACAAAAACAAATATTTTGTTTCAACAACATGAATCACCATCAATTGAAGTTCAAAACCAATATGATCCTCTTATAATCTCTATCATATTAAATAAAAAGTTGATAAAGTATGTTGGCAACTTGGTAAACATCATTAAGAGAGAGACACTACTGGTATGATGATGAATGATTGTGAATGATGTTTGAAGATGTTGTCATTGATGGCAATAAGAAAATGAACAAGGTTAGAACATAAGTTTTGATCTGGTGAAGAAGACTTAGTCATTTTGGCTAAGTGTTGGCAGTACACAAGAGACAATGGCAGAGAGGCAGTGTAATGGCTGGCATTGGTCCATAGTTGAAGATTAGATCATGCTGTTTTGGTATGTTGTTTGTGGTTCATAAGTGATCTTATATCCAAGATTTTAGCCCTTGATAAGTACTGGAAGCATATCTTCAAATAATCTAAGTCTAGTAGAGCAGAACACTCAGTTGATTTGGTCCACATTCCTTTGATGTTGCATATCTTGTTATGTGGTTTTAAGGTGTTGTAAACACTTGTATGAAGTTTCTAAATCCAGAGTTGCAGGTTCTAAGATCTACCAGAAAGATAGTTATAAGCTGCTAAGTATCGCTACATGGCTTGACAAAGTTTGACTGTGACAGGGTCCGAGTTCTGATGGTCCACATTTTGCCATAAGATGATATCATGCATTGTAGTTTTGAAGGTATGATCTATGATTTTTGAACAATTTTTGATATGTTTTTGAGCAAGCCTTGTGGTCCACAGTGACAGTTGCAGTCTGATAGATGAATTGATCCAATGGCAGTCTGTGTAGGAGGCCGACATGATAAGTTTAATGAATGCAATAAGTTCTAGTGTTTAGAACTTAATTCTAAGTGGTGGTACTATTGAAGATGACATATGAGAAGGTAATTCAAGTGTTGTTTAGGTCTGTTGTGAATTTTGGCAAATGAATTTAGCCAACAAGCTACTTAAGGAATGATTACACGCTACACCTTATTAGGCCGACGTAATATGAAGTTATTAAGTGTTGCGCCATATATATATATATATATATATATATATATATATATATATATATATATATATATATATATATATATATATATATATATATATATATATATATATGGGATTGAATTCGGTGCTTGAGTGGTGTGGTGTAAATATGAATACATGCATGTGTGACATGTGAAGTAAGATGATTTTGTGGAGGTGATAGAAGCAGAAGAAGAGAGATCTTGTTCACATGTAAAAGCAAAGAAGTGAAATAGAGTGGATAGAGATGAAGAGTTATGAGATAGTACATTTGTGCTTCATTAGAACTATAACCATGCATGAATAGATGCAATTTGAGCAGTTCAAACTGGCAATGAGCCATTCTTCTTCCTTCCTTCATTCTCTAGGCAGTGAGCCTTTCTTGCAGTGAGCATTTCTTTAGGCAGTGAGCCTTCTTGTAATTCAGTATTTCTATTACATAATTATTGTGAGCTAACACTCATTGTAGTTTTTCCCTGTTTAGAGTTTTCCATGTAAAAATCTTGGTGTTTATGTGTGATGCTTTGTGGTTGCTTCTTCTGTGCTTAATTTTCTTTGTTGTTATCAAATCTGGCAAATGGATTAATGATTTAATAAGTAAAAGGTTTAATAGAATATTGATTCACCACCCCTCTTAGTATTCTGGGTGTTCAACAATTGGTATCAAAGCCTGGTTCCTTGGAAGAAGTCTAACATCTTGAGGAAGATCATGGAGATTGAACACATGGCAAGTGAAAAATGTCACACTTCTCCAGAAGAAATTGATTCAACTAAAACTAAAGAACAAGAATGCATGCTTGTCAATGAAGAAGAACTCAAGATTTCCCTTGAAGATCTTGAAAAGGTTGAATTAGAAAATAGGGATCTTAAAGATAATGTCAAGGAAGTAGATGAGTGCATCAAAAAATTGAGGGAGCAAGTCAAGAATTTCAAAGAAAAATATAAGGAGGTTAGTGAACAATTGATATCTGCAAATGACACCTTGAATGATCTAAAAGTGGAAGTTGTAAAAAGAGAAAAAGCATAAGAAGACCTAAATCAATTGGTGAAAAGTAAAACTGAAGACTGCCCAAAGCTTGAACAAGAAGTTGTGGATCTGAAAGATAGCCAGAAACAAACATAGATTCAGGAAGACAAATTCAGAGTGAATGCTACCCAACTTGATAGAGTGCTTGCAAGTCAGAAGAGTCCTGATGATAAAGAAGGCTTGGAATTTGAGAAAGGTGAAAGTTCTAAAACTGGTCAAGAAAAAGAATGCCGAGATCAAGAAGGACAAAAGTAAACAAATCTAGAATCAAAGGAACAGACCTAGAAGACCACCGGTTAGGAAACCAAATATTCAAAGGTACCCTTCTTTTAATGGTTATTGTAATGCATGAAATAAGTTTGGTCATAAGGCTACTCAATGTAGGAGCAGAGTGAATCAAAATGATCCATCATTCTCTAGTCAGTGTTTCACTTGAAATAAAGTAGGTCACAAAGCTAATGAATGCAAAAGTCAGATAAGGAATAGTTACAACAATGAAAGGAATACTCAAACCTTTAGAGGTAACTGCTTTATATGCAAGAAGTTTGGTCACAAATCTAATGAAGGCAGAAGTTAGATAAGGAACACCTATAATAATGGAGGGAATGCTTAATCTTTTAATGGGAATTGTTTTGCATGTAATAGATTTAGACACAAGGCTAACCAATGTAGATTAAGGATGAACAAAAGGAACAATGCACAGAGAAATGTTGTATGCTTCAATTGCAATAGGCCTAGACATATTGCAAGGTTCTACATAAGCAAGAATATGAAGGAGAATCAGGCAGAAATGAAGAAACCGGTACAAAAGGCAGATCTAACAGAGATTATGAAGGAGATGAACAAGATTTGGGTTAAGAAGGAAGCACGTGAGGTCAAGGATGGGTCCACACTAGATTCTAGTGTAGGTACTATTGAAATGTATAGGACAACTGAGAGGGGGGCGAATCAATTGTCACAAAACTTTAACCATTTGTGAATATCAACACATCAAATTCTTAATCACTATTACTAAGATTAACCATGAAAGCATGAAACAAGAAGATCAACACAATAACACATGAGACACCACAACTTTTATGTGGAAAACCCTATAAGGGAAAAACCTTGGTGGGTGCTAGCCCACAGAAATAAATAAGTTATAGCAGTACCAAAAATTAGTGGCTCACTACCTTAGGGCTCATTGCCCAAAATGCTCACTGCAAATGTTAGGGCTCACTACCAAGGGGTGGCTCATTGCCAAAGATTTGTAAACTTATTTGATAGAATCTACTTCATGCCTGAGTTCAATTCCATTTAAGCACAATATAACACCTCTGCTCTTCTCTTCTTACACCTTCACACTATCTTTCCATTTTGCACTTGCACTTTCTTTTTCGCAACCACATTACATGTTTTTATACAAATCATCAACCTTGAAATGTACATCAAGGTCGACATTACATTCATCAACCATTGGAACAATCTCCAAGGTCAACATTACAAACATACATAGAAATAGGTCTAGACCTAAACAAAACTAGCTAAGGAAAAGATGTATGAGGACCATGTTATGCCTTAGATGGGACTCAAATGCAATCTTCCATGCCACTAGACACACTTCCACAATATTTAGTGCTTCTCTGCAAGTAGTGAAAGCAACAAAGTTGGCCAAGACTGGAGTTAACACTAATTCTTCTAAGAATGGTCTTCATCGATGATCCGAATTTCTCTTTGCGAACCAATTGGTGCAGGGCACCTAGGTTGTTTTCAAGTCAAAATTTGAAATTTTGGTTGTTTAGTCTCATTAATGAGAGACTAAGGGGATTTTGGTTTTAAATTAATGTAATAAATCCCACCAGGGGCATGAACATGTAGTGGTAGTTTAATAAAAGACATTTTTCTTACTAAGACTGCAGTTTTCCTAGAATGTAGGGACAATCTATTTAGGGACAGTCAGCCTTTTATTAGTAAACAGTCTAATTTTTGCCTTAATGATGGCCTTTCCATGATGGCAGAGTGATGTTGAACATGGAATTCATTGTAAACCTTTATCTTTTGCCTTAGATACCTTGAGGCAACAAGGAGGATGTAGTTTTTGAGGAGAAATAATAGTAATCTTATGAGTTTTCTGCATTTTCTTTGTATCCTTGTTGTTCCAATGTCCTTGTGCAAGCCCTACTGTATTGTCAAGGGTAAAAATGACTGAAAATGTTTGAAGGATGGTACTAACTTTCATTTGAGTCATATTAGGTGGAATTTCATAGCTCTTTAAGCATTTTACACTCAAATTTTTGAATTTGGGTTCCACTCCCTAGTTTTAAGGGTTTGAGCAAAACGATGTGTTTCTACTCTATTCCTCCTATATCATAGGCCAAGAATGGATGGATTGATGTTATCTAGGTTGCATTTACATGTTTAATTTCGTTGCAGGAGCAGGGGAGTAGATTTATGGGACTGTTGCAACTTTTGAAGTTCAAAACCTTCATGTATTGAGACTTCTAGACTAGGTAGAAGAGTAGTTTGATGCATGGTTGATCCATGGTGGCTCAATAACCCTAAAATCACCTTATTCAATCAATTTTCAGTCCATTTGATGCCTTGGAATAGGTTTTGGGGGTGTAGAGCAAGTTTTACATACTTTGGCTATGTGTAGGAGACCTAAATTAGCCCTTGGGACAATAAGAACAATCCATTTTTGAGGCTTTTGTTACAAACAAATCATACTTGAATGAAATATATGTTATGTAAGGAGATAATGGGTACCCAAAATAGGTTTCAGTTCATGGGTTTGAGTCATTTTATGAAAGTTATGCCAAAAATACTTCATTTGTTGTCCTAATTAGGTCGAGGAACAACAGGTACAGTCCATTTTTGACCCCTTTGTTCCAAAGAACATTAACCTGCATGTTTGGTATGCTATGTAATGCCATAATGGGTATCTAAAAACCTAGTTTGTTCATGGGTTTGATAGGTTTTATGCAAGTTATGCCCCAAAAACACCTTAGACAGGGCTGCAAGCAATTAGGGTTGTTTACAAAGGAATGATAGGAAGGACAAGTTGCTAGGTTGTTTGATGTGTTTAGTGAGAACCTACTAGTCAAATTAAAGTGATTCAATGTGGTTGGATGATTTGGCAAGTGGGTTATGCACTCAAACCATGAAATGGCTCTTTTTGCCTACTATTCAAGCTTGTATTGCAAGAGGACAACAAATTGCCTACATGACCAAACAAAGAATCTTTGAGGACAGCTTAGTCATCTTCCCCTGTACTACATCAAGTGGTATCAAAGCATAGGAAATAGGTCTCTTGAGAGTTGAAGGTTGGAGTTTGAGCAAAGTGAAATCTGAGGAGTCAAGATGCCTCCTAAAGGAAGTTTAGTTGCAAGGAAGATTGATCAGCAGGCTAGAGAGCTAGAAGCCTTGAAGAAGGAGATTGCTGCATTAAAGTCTAAAGTTGGAGGCACCATGAGTGAAAGTGAGTCTAAAGAAGAAGAAGAAGAGTTGGATCTAGAGGATGAGAGGATGGTAAAGTTTCTGAAAGTTGTAAAAGGTGATGGACATAGCAAAATGGATTTGCCAATGTATGGAGGTAAAATAGATGTGAAGAGCTCTTGGACTGGATAGGAGCCATAGAGAATTACTTTTAAAGTGAAGAGATAGATGAAGATCACAAGGTGAGGAAGGCTAAGACCAAACTAAAAGGGCATGCTTTACTATGGTGGAACTTTGTGCAAGAGGAAAGGTAGAAACCAAGGAAGAACAAGATCACTTCTTGGGAGAGAATGAAGGAAAAACTGAAAGGTAAGTTTCTTCCTGGTGATTATAATGTTCAATTGCTTAAAAGATTACAAAATCTTAGGCAAAAGGACTTAGATGTGCAAGCATACACTAAGGAGTTTTATAGGTTAAGTATAAGAACAAAGCATAAGGAGGATGAGGAAGAAAGAGTAGCTAGATATCTCAATGGCCTAAGATATAACATTCAAGATGAAATCAGTTTGTTGGCACCAAAAATAGTGGAACAATGTTTTGAAATGGCTATAAGGGAAGAAGAAAAGGTGAAAAGGAGACAAGAGAAGACAACAAGAGGAAGAGGCAATACTTCTAGAGGTAGAGGAACTTTTTCTACTCCAAAACAGTTCAATGAAGAAGATGCTAGTAAAAGTAAAGAACAAGAGGCTGAGTCTAGAGGAGGATGGAGAGGTGGAAGAATAAGTTTTAGGGGCAGATATGCAGATCAAGGAAGAGGTTCAAATGTGTTTTCAGGAAGGTGTTATAGCTGTGGTGAGTTTGGTTATCCATCCTACAAGTGCCTTGAAAAGATTGGTATCACTTCAAGTGGGGGTGAAAGAAGAGGTGAAAAGAGAGTCCAAATTGTCCAAGAAGATGAAGTAGAAAGTGTCAATTCTTCAAGCCTTGTTGCTTCACCAGAGGTGGGTGAAACTTTGATGATGAAAAGACAACTCTTGAGGGCCTTTAAGGAGAAAGAACCAATACAAAGAAGAAGTCTATTCAAGACCACATGCAAGAGCAAAGGTAAAGTATGCAAGGTAGTAATAGATTCAGGATCCACTAATAATATAGTGTCAAAGGAAATGGCAGATACATTAAACTTGGTAAAAATTCCTCATGAAACACCCTATAAGGCATCATGGCTGAATGATGATTAGTCACTTCTAGTCATAGAGCAGACTTGGGTTGAGTTTTAAATTGGGGGGTATAGGGATAAGGTACTTTGTGATGTTCTACCAATGCAATTTTGCCATTTGTTGCTTGGAAGGCCATGGCAATTTGACAAACATGTTATGTATGATGGATGGGCTAATACCTACTAGATTGACCATGAAGGGAATTCATTTACTTTGCTTCCATTACAAGAGGTTGTAGCAGATCAGTCCAAAGCAGCAAAAGTCATAGTATTTGGTAAGAAAGAGTTTGTAGATACCAAGACCAAGCATTTAGAGGATGATGTAGTGTTAGGAGACACAGGTAAAGTTAAGGAGGCTCAGGTGACCATGTGTGAGAAGAAAGAAGTTGTATAGGTTGTGAAAGGAAACAAAGAGATAGGTGCTACAATTAGTTCAAAGCTTGGAAATGGTGGGACAACAGGTAAGAAGATTGCTTCAAGTTTGTTGACAGTGAATTGGAATAACAATGTCTTGATTGGTACAATAATGTGCCCTTTCATTGAGACAAAGACTAAAGAACAAGTGGTACCTGCTGATATAGTGGGTACAATAGGTTACAAGGACAGTATGATGACACAAAAAGCTGATCAAACAGTGAATCAGAAGACAATCCTAAAAGGACAAGGTGGACAAGAGCTTAGTGGTAGGTGAAAGCATGAAGTTGCCATGAAGAAGAAGGAAAGAACCTATGGTAGGGGATAATTTCAAGGTATGAAAACAAGAACATTGTCATGTTTTGGGCAGAGGACAGTTAGGAGACCTACTGCAGGTCTGATTACAAGTGCAAGTATGCATTCACATGCAAACAAGTGCAAGGAGGCAGAGTATGATCCAAGATTTCATTATCTGAACCAAGGAAGTAGATTTATAGATCAGAGAACCTGTGGAGAGCAAGTTGAAGCAAGAACAATTCATAACTCATTGACATGAGTTCTTTTCAGTAGGGTTGTATGGTGCAGGGCACCTAGGTTGTTTTCAAGTCAAATTTTGAAATTTTGGTTATTTGGTCTCATTAATGAGAGACTAAGGGTATTTTGGTTTTAAATTAATGTAATAAAGCCCACTAGGGGCATGAACATGTAGTGGTAGTTTAAGAAAAGACATTTTCCTTAGTGAGACTGCAGTTTTCCTAGAAGGTAGGGACAATCTATTTAGGGACAGTCAACCTTTTATTAGTAAACAGTCTGATTTTTGCCTTAATGATGGCCTTTCCATGATGGTGGAGTGATGTTTAACATGGAATTCATTGTAAATCTCTATCTTTTGCCTTAAATACCTTGAGGCAGTAAGGAGGATGTAGTTTTTGAGGAGAAATAATAGTAATCTTATGACTTTTCTGCATTTTCTTTATATCCTTGCTGTTCCAACGTCCTTGTGCAAGCCATACTGTACTAACTTTCATTTGAGTCATATTAGGTAAAAATGACTAAAAATGTTTGAAGTATGGTACTAACTTTCATTTGAGTCATATCAGGTGGAATTTCATAACTCTTTAAGCATTTTACAGTCAAATTTCTAAATTTGGGTTCCATTCCCTAGTTTTAAGGGTTTGAGCAAAATGATGTGTTTCTACTCTATTCCTCCTACATCATAGGCCAAGAATGGATGGATTGATGTTATTTAGGTTGTATTTACATGTTGAATTTCATTGCAGGATCAGGGGAGTAGATTTATGGGACTATTGCAACTTTTGAAGTTCAAAACCTTCATGTATTGAGACTTCTAGACTAGGTAGAAGAGTAGTTTGATGCATGGTTGACCCATGGTGGTTCAAGAACCCTGATATAACATTATTCAATCCATTTGATGCCTTGGAACAGGTTTTGGGGGTGTAGAACAAGTTTTACATACTTTGGCTATGTGTAGGAGACATAAATTAGCCCTTGGGACAGTAAGAACAGTCCATTTTTGAGGCTTTTGTTACAAAACAATCATACCTTCATGAAAGATATGTTATGTAAGGGGATAATGGGTACCCAAAACAGGTTTTAGTTCATGGGTTTGAGTCGTTTTATGAAATTTATGCCAAAAACACTTCATTTGCTATCCTAATTAGGCTTAGGAACAACAGGTACGGTCCATTTTTGACCCCTTTGTTCCAAAGAACCCTAACCTGAATGTTTGGTATGTTTTTTAATGCCATAATGGGTATCTAAAAACCTAGTTTTTTCATGGGTTTGTTAGGTTTTATGCTATTTATGCCCCAAAAACACCTAAGACAGGGCTACAAGCAATTAGGGTTGTTTACAAAGGAATTATAGGAAGGACAAGTTGCTAGGTTGTTTGATGAGTTCAGTGAGCAACTACTAGTCAAGTTAAAGTGATTCAATGTGCTTGGAAGATTTGGCAAGTGGGTTATGTACTCAAACCATGAAATGGCTCTTTTTGCCTACTATTCAAGCTTGTATTGCAAGAGGACAACAAATTGCCTACATGATCAAACAAAGAATCTTTGAGGACAACTTAGTCACCTTCCCCTGTGCTGCATCACCAATCCAAAGGTAGGAACATGATTAGGAGACATCCACAAGCACACTGTAATCACCAAGAACATCCGCACAACCTCTAACCAATTTGTCAAAAGGATTCTTCAAACTAGAGCACTTAAACAACACTGTCAGCCAATGTCATAAACAAAAGGTTTCTTACAGACCACCAAATCATGAACCATTGGAGTTAAAGGCACTTATCATCATTACAACTTGAGTCTAGAATGACAGACTAAAATACTGGACTATGGAGGAATGCAGAGCATAATACATTCTCCTTGTCACCACCAAATATACATAAAAAGTAGTTTTCACTCTGGTGAACATAACTGACTCATATCTTCATACCAGAGGCTCAAAATTAGAACATAGCATCTTCAAACATGTATCTAAATAAATTCCAATCTGTATATAATGATATTCATTCTATAAGAAATGTAGAGAAATCTATTGGACTATTCTTCGATAGACAAATATACTCTTCAACACACTGTTTCCACCGGAGGAGCAAATTTTCTCAATATCCTCAATATCAGGATCTCCAACACTTATACAGGTGAATATAAAGCATCTAACTCATTAGAAACAAGCATCAAAACAAGAGCACAGTTGACACTAATGACAACACTGATATGTTGACATCAATTACAACACCAGTTAGGCACATACTTGCAACAATCTCCCCCTTTGTCATTGATGGCAACATATGAAGTGAAAAACTGTAAAGACCATCAAGACAAGATTCTCCCCCTTTTTGTTTACACATCTGCACTCTTTCTTCTTTGATTTTTTCACATGATTTCTCTCCCCCTTTGACATCAATGGAAAAGGGCTTATACTTGCACATTGCTGCTCTGATCCATCTAAACTTTTCTCTATTATCAACACTTTCTTTATCAAGTAGCTACTCCCCCTGAGAGGTAGTCCTCAAAACATTAAACCAGATCAAAGAGTGAGACTTTGAGCATCATTGGACTGACACATTCCTATGCATCTTAGTTCAAAGTAGGAGGGGTAATGACCCCTAACTTTTCTCTAAGATACTCAAAAGTATCCTTAGGCAGAGGTTTAGTGAAAATATCTGCAATATGTTCCTTTATGGACACATATTCCATCCTTGCTTCATTCTCTATCATCTTTTCTCTTATAAAGTGATACCTTATAGATATATTCTTTGTTCTTGAGTGCATCACTAGATTCTTTGAAATATTTATAGCACTTGTATTGTCACAAAAGATTGCAACTGGATCTTCATACACAACTCTTATGTCCTTCAAAGTCTACTTCATCCATAACACTTGAGTACAACAGCATGCTGCTGCAATATACTCTACTTCTACAGTTGAAAAAGATATTGAATCTCGCTTCTTACTCAGCCATGAAACTAATCTATTACCCAAGAAGAAAGTGCATCCACTTGTACTTTTTCTATCATCAACATCTCTGGCCCAATCTGCATCTGTATAAGCAGAGAGAGTGAAATCATTATCCTTTGGATACCATAAGCCATGATCTGGTGTGCCTTTGAAATACCTCAAGATTCTCTTAACTGCCATGACATGTGACTCTCTTGGATCTGCTTGAAATCTTGCATCAAGACAAACTGCATGCATTATATTAGGTCTGGTTTGAGTTAGATAAAGCAATCTTCCAATCATGGATCTGTACTTTTTCTGATCAGTCTTGGGTGATTCAACAGTTTTTCTCAACTTGTAGCCAGTTACCATGGGAGTACATACCGGTTTAGAGTCTTCCATCTCAAACTTCTTCAACAACTCTTTCACATACTTGGATTGAGATATAAATATTCCTTTATCTGATTGATTAATTTGTAGACCCAAAAAGAAATTTATTTTACCAAACATAGACATCTCAAACTCATTTTGCATTTCACTTACAAACTTCATGCACATACCTTCATTGCCTCCAAAGATAATGTCATCAATAAAGACTACAAAAATCAGGATCTGATTATCATTTATTTTGAAATACAAATTGTTGTTAGTAGTGCCTTTACTGAACCCTAATTGCAACAAATACTTGTCTAGCCTTACATACCAGGCTCTGGGGGCTTGCTTTAGTCCATATAAGGATTTCTTTAATCTCCACACCATATCACCCTGTTTTGATAATTTACATCCTTTCAGTTGCTCAATTTAGACCTCTTCTTCCAACTCACCATTCAAGAATGCAGACTTGACATCCATCTGATGCACTTTAAATTCTTTGAATGCTGCAAATGCCAAAAACATTCTAATTGCTTCAATTATTGCTACGTGAGCATAGGTCTCCTCAAAATCTATTACTTCAACTTGAGAGTATCCTTTGCATACCAATCTTTCTTTGTTCCTTACTACTTCTCCATTCTCATTCATCTTGTTTATGAAAATCCATTTGGTGCCAATCACATTCTTATCAGTAGTTCTAGGAATTAGTTCCCAAATTTGATTCTTTTCTATCTGCATCAGCTCCTCTTCCATAGCTTTTACCCAATTTTCATCATTGCAAGCTTCATTCATAGTTTTAGGTTCAACTTTTGAAAGCAAACAATAATTCACTTGTTCTTCAACAACTCTTTTCCTTGTCAATACCCCTTTTATTTTGTCCCCTATAATGTAATCTTCAGAATGATTAATTCTTACATACCTAGGAGTCTTAGCAGCACTTACTGGAGCCTTTTCTTCTTCATAGTCATTATCTTCTTGTTCAACTTTTTCTTCATTTGTTATAGCAGCAGGTTCATCTAATTCGAAGCCACTCAGATCTAATATTCTTTCCTTGTCTTCATCAACCTTCACATTAGCACTCTTAATGATCTTCTTCAATCTCTTATTGTAGCACCGATAGGCCTTACTCTTGATAGAGTATCCAAGGAAGATTCCTTCATCACACCTAGCATCAAACTTTCCTAGATCTTCTTCTCTTCTGATATAACATTTACTACCAAAAACTTTGAAATATCTCAATGTAGGAGCTCTTCCATACCACAACTCATAAGGAGTTTTAGTATTGTTACCTTTAACTTGAACTCTATTTAGGATGTACACAGCAGTATGTATGGCTTCTCTCCAATACACTTCTGGTAGGTCAGCTTCCTTCAACATAGTCCTAGCAGGCTGTTGAACTATCTTATTTTTCCTTTCAACAGCTCCATTCTGCTGAGGAGTTCTAGGTGTAGACAATTGTCTTTTTATCCCTTGTTCTTTTTAGAAAATATTGAATTCATTTGATGTAAACTCACCTCCTCTATCAGACCTCAAGCATTTGATCCTCAACTCTAAATCATTCTAAACTATTGCCTTGAAGGCTTTGAACTTGTCTAGGGCTTCTGATTTATCGTTTAGAAAAGTGACCCAAATCATCTTGGAGTAATCATCAATAAGAAACATAAAATACATGTCTCCTTGTAGACTTCTTGTTCTTGTGGGACCACATAGATCTGTATGAACTAGCTCCAGCAATCCAATAGAGAATTGTTCTTTGTTTTTGAAATTTGTTCTTATTTGTTTCCCAAATTGACATTCTTTGTAAATGGTGTTAGCAGGTTTCACAAGCTTAGGCAGATCTCTTACAGCCTGAAAAGAACTTATCTTTACCAAGTTGTCAAAATTGATATGACACACCCTTCTATGCCACAACCAACTCTCATCAGTCTGAGCCAATAAACAATAATTATTAATTCCTTTCAAATGATAAACATTTCCTCTAGTCTTTTTACCAATAGCAGTCACAATTCCAAAGCTTTCCATGATCTTGCATCCATTGTCCTTGAATCTCATATCATAACCTTTGTCACACATCTGACCAACACTCAAAAGATTGTTCTTTAAACCCTTTACATACAAAACATCATCAGTATTGTGCTTTCCATAAAAAGAAGTAGATCCTCTTCCACAAATCTTGCCAGTTGTATCCTCTTCAAACCTAACTAGTCCACCATCATACTTTTCCAAACTTATAAACTTACTTTTGTCACTAGTCATGTGATGTGAGCATCAACTATCAATAACCCATTCATCCTTATGTTTCTCAACCTAAATAGCCAAAGCACTTTCTTCCACTAGTTTTTCTTCCTTCACATAGGTAGCATGATTAGTAGACATAGGTTCTTCTTTAATAGCAATAAATAACTATTCATTTGCACTAGTACTAGCATCATCAGATTCATCATCTATCACATGTTCATCATCAAGATCTCTAATGTAATAGAATTTATTTGGGATCCTAGGTCTATTTTCAAATCTTTTTCTATTCCTCTCAATTCTATCTGGATAGCTAGAAGCATAATGACCAACCTTACCACATGTAAAACATTTGAAAGGTAATTTTCCTTTGAACTTACCATAACCTCTTTGCAATCTATCAATAAAGTTGGCTTCAATTTCATCAATCTCATCATTAGGTTCCACCTTGTACTTCTCTGCTCTGGAGATCTTCTCTGAAGTACTAGCTTTGAAAGCAATCTCTATTTTTGGCAGGGCATCACCAAACTCTCTCATTTCAAAAGTAGTAAGCTTTCCAAGCAACTCATCCTTAGTAATATTTTTCACAATCATTATTTCTTCAATTGCAGCTACCTTGTGACTGTAGGATTTAGGCAATGACATAAGAATTTTTATCACAACTTCAATTTAATCAATAGTTCATCCCATACCTTTGATTCCAGTGACAAGTTCATCAACCTTTTGCATGTAGGATGTTATGTTTTCATCTTCACCCATCTTTAAACCTTCATATTTATCTTTCAATCCTTGTAATTTAACACTCTTTATAGATTCATCTCCTTCACACAGATTTTCCAGCTTTTCTGAGACTTCTTGAGTAGTTTCATAGTCCATGACCTTTATCAAGTCAGTGTCAGTTAATGCACTTAACAAAGCATCTCTCACTTTTATATTTAACTCATATTCCTTGATTTCATCTTCAATTGTCAGACCATTCTAAGGCATGGTATATTTAGTCTCTGTCACTTTCCATACTTTATAACCAATACAAAGCAGATGGCTTTTCATACATATATTCCAGGTCGCATAATTCCTTCCATCAAACTGTGGAGCTTCCTTCTTGTAAGACATCCTGGATCTACCTCAAGCTATTAAGATTACCTCCAAGGAACCTCTCTCTGATACCAACTATTGAAATGTACAGGACAACTGAGAGGGGGGTGAATCAGTTATCACATAACTTTAACCATTTATGAATATCAACACATCAAATTCTTAATCACTGTTATTAAGATTAACCATGAAACAAGAAGCTCAACACAATAACACATGAGACAACACAATTTTTACATGGAAAACCCTGTAAGGGAAAAACCATGGTGGGTGTTAGCCCACAGAAATAAATAAGTTATATAAATATCAAAAATCAGAGGCTCACTGCCCAAAATGCTCACTGCAAATGTTAGGGCTCACTGCCAAAGATTTGTGAACTGATTTGATAGCATCTACTTCATGCTCGACTTCAATTCCATTGAAGCACACAATAACACCTCTTCTCTTCTCTTCTTACACCTTCACACTATCTTTCCATTTCACACTTGCACTTGCTCTTTTGTAACCACATTACATGTTTTTATACAATTCATCAACTTTGGAATGTACATCAAGGTCAGCATTATATTCATCAACCATTGGAACAATCTCCGAGGTCGGCATTACAAACATACATAGAAATAGGTCTGGACCTAAATAAAACTAAGGAAAAGATGTATGCAGATCATGTTATGCCTTAGCTATGACTCAAATGTAATCTTCCATGCCATGACATGCTTCCACAATCTTTGATGCATCTTTGCAAGTAGTGAAAACAACCAAGTCGGCCAAGACTGGTTTTAACACTAAGTCTTCTAAGAATGGTCTTCATCACGATATGAATTTCTCTTTGCAGACCAATCCAAAGGTAGGAACACGACCAGGAGACATCCATAAGCACATTGTAATCACCAAGAACATCCACACAACCTCTAACCAATTTGTCAAAAGGATTCTTCAAACTGAAGCACATAAACAACATTGTTAGCCATTGTCATAAAGAAAAGATTGCTTGAAGACCACCAAATCATGAACCTTGGAGTTGAAGGCACTTATCATCTTTACTAACTTGATTCAAGAACTACAGACTAAAATACTAAACTGTGAAGGAATGCAGAGCATAATACATTCTCCCTATCACCACCAAATATACAGAAAAAGTGGTTTTCACTCTGGTGAACATAACTGACTCAAATCTTCATATCGGAGGCTCAAACTTGGAACATAGCATCTTCAGACATGTATCTAAATAAATTCCAATCCACAAATAATGATATTTATTCTACAAGAAATGTGGAGCAATTTGTTGGACTATTCTTCTATAGACAAAAATACTCTACAATACACTGTTTCCACTGGAGGAGAAATTTTTCTCAATTTTAGGATCTCCAACACTTATATAGGTGAATAAAAAGCATCTAACTCATTAGAAACAAGAATCAAAACAAGAGCACAATTGATACCAATGACAACACTATTTAGGCACATACTTGCAATAGGTACTTCCTCCGGGAAGTAAATTGGAAGCTCTGGCTCAGGGGGAGCTTAAATGTAAATTCCTTTCCCCCAGCCAGAAGTGTGGTGCTGATATCCAGCATGAAGATATGAGGTGAAAGATAGAATGATAGTTATTTTGGAAAGATTTCGGGAGAAAAGAACATAATCTGGTGGATTGCAGAACAATTTGAAACGACTGTGAGGTGTAAAGAAAGCTTTTGACAACTTTTTGAGATAAGCATTTATTACGATTGAATCTTGATGAAAAGAGGATATAAGGAATTCATTTGAAAGAAAAATCACTTTACATTCAAACTCTTAAGTGACTAAAGTGATATGAGAAGCAAGCTAAGGTGAATCCAAGTGTTCAGCGATTGGTGAGAAGAAACCCTAACCGGAAATAAAAGGTATTTATAGCTATCTCTCTCTTGAAAAATTTCTTTGTTGAGATGTCTACCCCTCAAGTAGTTGAGATAATAGAGAGACCCCGCCCTAAGTTCAAAAAGGATCCCTTTAAATCATTAGAGACTGATCCAGATGGCACATTTTCTGAGATTCCACATGGTGTTATGCATACAGAAGATGTTAGGGCATATATACATGCAAACCTCGAATAATATGATCATGGAAAATTAGGGGATATTTATTTGAAGGAATAGACTGATGACAAATTTGAGTTAAAAGAAGAATATAGCACACCTGGTTGAGAATAAATTGGATACTTGGTTGGATTTTCTTGTGGTCCTGGATGATGCCTGGGTTAGGTATGTCTTGAGAAGGATTCATGTTGAGTTCTTTTGGCTTGATATGCCCTATATGATAACAAAGGATGCCATCAAAGTAGTTACTGGCATGTGTTCCACCAAAAAGGTTCTGACATTGAAGTCTATGAAGAGCAATACAATAATGCAGTTGACAGATGGATTTTTTTATAAAAGAGCATTAACTATAAATGATATTGTGGATCTAGCGGTGAGATTTACATCAATGGTGATTGGTTACAAGGTCTATTTCTCCAACAAGGAGAACTTAGTCTCTACAACAACCATATATACAACATATGATATAGTTAAGAACAACACAAAAAATGACCTATTTGAGTTGCTTCGATAACAACTGATTGAGAACCTAAAAAGGATAAAGGACACAAAATATCCCTTTAAGTCTAGAACCCTAATCATATGTCTATTCATCTATTTTCTAAGGGAGTTACCAGGTATGGATAATATTCGTTGGCTTAATCATTCACCAATAGCTGCACAAATTACAAATCATCTGCAAACTCTAGGAGATCCTGATAAACAAAATGTAGCACTATGGGGTTATTTCAAGAATTTCCAAAAGAAAATGTAGGCTAGGGCTAGAATCCCTAAAAAAGTTGTGAAGAAATATGAAAAGGACATTGTGTTCATGGTGAACAAGGACAAATGCCTCACAGAGGTTGTAGAACCTAGAACCATATGGGTCCTAGCCATGAGATATGAAGTCATAGAGGAAGTCTTAACCAGTTTGGAAGATCTACTATTGAGTAAACCAAAAGACCCTAAGGAGGGAAGATTTGAAACATTTGAAGAATTATCTCTCAAAGTGTTTATGGAAGAAAAGCAACTAGAAATCAAGAAAAATGGCAGATGAGTTTGTTAAAACCCAAGGGTTTACATATGAACAAATAAGTGAAGCAAGAGCCAAGGCAGAGACATCAAAGGCTACAAGTACATTGGCATAACAAACATCTAATGCTCTGGAGGAGAAATCTTCGAAGACTTCAGAGAAGAAAGAGGAGAAATCTGAGAAAGAAAAGCCTGCATCTAGCTCTAGGAGAAGAACAAGAGTCTCCACCTGTTGGCAAGAGACACTGTGTGGCTTCATGAGTGTTATCATTGATGGCAATAAAGTCGATCTCACACATCCGCAGGACATGGTGTGTCTATACCAGAAGTCAGATTGAAGAGTATTTTGGTTCGGTGACCAAGAATAGAGCATGCAGCAAGGTCTGACAATTAGGTCTAGATCTCTTAGAGGAAGTATCTCAGTAAAGTATAGACTTGGGGAAGTCAATAGGAGTACCTTGAATGATAGATTCCAGGGATTGAGCCTCCGGTAATGAAAGAGTTAAGAGATATGAGCACCTAAGTATTGGGTTCCTGTTTGGCAGAGTAGACTGAGGAAGAACTGACCGGCAGAGCATCAGACCTTAATCCAGATGAGATATTGATGGTGATCAAGGTTATTAAGGTATAATTCATCATTGGCTAACATGATTGATGACTTCTATAAGCATCACTTGGTATGCAAGGATTCAACTGACAGACCAGAGTTTGGGAAAATACTGAATATTCTGGATGCCAACTAAAAGATGATTGAAATCATTGATATAGATATATATACTTGATTGATTTTGGTATGAAAGGGTGTGTGGTGTGTTGTGAAGTGTGAAGAAAAGTAGAGAGTAGTACAGAAATAGTAATACAGGTCTGGTATGTGACAGGACAGCAGCACCAAAGAAGAGGAAGAATGAAGTGCAGCAGGTTAGTGTATTGAGCCTAACCGGAACTGAACTTCAGCATATGTGGATGCTTCTCCTCAGTTCAATTATCTTGTTACTTTCTTGTACCTTGTAGATAGTGAGTCTCTTGTAAGCAGTGAGCCTCTTGTGAGTAGTGTGCTCGGGCAATGAGCCCTAATTAGCAAGTGCCATTTTGTACTATCTTATTCTTTTAACAGAGAATACAATCTTGGGTTAGTCACCCCATGGTTTTTCCCTTAACAAGGTTTTCCACATGAAAATCATTGTGTTATGTGTATTGATGTTATTTTTTCTTTCATGATTATGTTTACTTATATGATTTGATGATGCACTAATTGTAGAAGAAGAACAAAAAGTAGAAGTAATTTAGATAACTGATTCACCCCCTCTTAGTTATCAACAATTGGTATCAAAGCTAAGTTCCTCCAAACAGAGCCTAACAACTTGAGGAAGATCTGGGAATTCCAATGGATATGTATGGTATGAAGGAACAACTTCAGTTTGCCTTAGATGATCTTGAGCAGTCTCACTCTGAAGTCAATAACTTAAGGGAAAGACTCAAACAAGCTGATGATTTCATAAATGAACTAAAGGAGAATCTAAGTATCTCTATGAAAAAGAGAAAGGAACTACTTCAGTAATTAGCAAGTCAGAATGAAGCCAATGATGTAAATGAAGATCTAAATGAGAAGAACAAATTATGTGAGAAGCTATCAAAAGAGGTCATTATGGTAAGACATGAAATGGAGTTAGGGGTTATGAAATTCACCCAAGAAATTGAAGAAAAGAGAAAAACTGAAGATAATCTAAAACAATCTCTCAAAGAGAAATCAGAAGACTGCCACAAAATGGATAGAATAATCAGGCATTTGGAATCTGATCTGGAAGAAGCTAGAGATAATGAAGAACAACTTGAAAATCAGATTGATACTCTAAAAAGAGATCTTCAAACAACAAATGAATATAAAGAGAAATTCAAGATAAGCTCTGCTCAGCTTGAAGTTCTTGAAAGCCAAAAGAGAGTAGATGACAAGTAAGGCTTGGGATATGAGAAAGGTGAAAGCTTCGAATCTGGTCAGAAGAACTCTGGATCAGGAAATCCAAGGAACATGCCTAGAAGATCTCTGATAAGACAACCAAATGCTCAAAGATATCCATCCTTCAATGGATACAGCCACAATTGCAATAACTTTGGTCATAAAGGAAATCAGTGTAGAAGAAGAATGAATAAGACTAATTCATCCTTCTCCAGATAGTGCTTTAACTGCAAAAGGTATGGTCACAAATCTCATGAGTGTAGAAATATGCAAATGAATAAATCATTCAATGGTAGATGCTTTGCATGCAATAGAATGGGACATATGGCTAATCAATGTAGATCTAGAAGAAACTAGTCAAATATGCAAAGAAATGTTGTTTGCTACAATTGTAATAGATTCGGTCATATTGATAAATTCTAGAGAAGTAAGAATTAGGATAAAAGGGGTCTGGTGCATCATAATCAAAATCAAGACAAAGGAAAAAAAAAAGTGAATGCGGATGAAGTTCAAAGGGAGATGAACCAGATTTGGGTAAAGAGAAGTACAAAAAATGTTGGGGATGGATCTACACTAGAATTTGGTGCTGATATTCCTTCTGGAAACTAAATAAGATGAACTCTGGCTCAGGGGGAGTCACAAAAGAAAACAAGTTCCCCAACCAATCAATTAGTGCCTAAAATTGGCACATGGAAGGTTGCGGATTGAAAGGGCTCTCAGATAAACATCTAAATAACCCTTGGGAAATATATGAAAGATCCACAAGGAATTTAAAGAGGTTAATCATCTAAAATTAATCTGGTTTAACAATCATCCGGTAAGAACAGGATTTTCACAGTTAGATCCGATATGATTCAAATTTGAGGTATCTTGATCTATGGATAAGTGAGATTTGGGAAAGATAGATAGATAGCTAATAGTGCATACCAGTGATCTAGAAAGATCTCTCTCAGATCAAGGAAAACAAGGCAACTGAAATAACTTAGGTTGTGCATTTATTGCAAAATGGAATTAGGGTTTGCACAGAAATAAAAGGGTTCTTTGGTTCATCATTTACACATTTGCATTTGAATAGAAGAGAGAAGGAGCTCTGCAACAAGTTATCTCAATCCTCTCAAAGATTAAACCGCAGAAGTTGATTCATCCAAGCAATTTGATCTGGCTCATATCGTGAACCCTAGAAGCATAAGAGGTATTTTCTGATCTTGAAATCTCTCTCTGAATCTTTGAAAGATGGCTACTCTGAATGTTGTGAAGATTAATGATAGGCCGCACCCTAAATTCAAGAAACATCCCTATAAATCCCTAGAAGTTGATCCCCTAGGCACATTTTCAAGCATTCTGCATGGGGTTTTGCATGTAGAAGATGTTAGGGCATATATTCATGCAAACATTGAGGAATTTGGGGAATCCAAGTTAATGGATATATATCACAACCAGTTAATAGATGATGCTTTTGAACTCAAACCGTAGTGGAAGACTATCTGGGACAAGCATTTTGGACATTGCATCCATTTCCCCTGTTTTGCAGAAGATGAATGGGTCTGGTATGTTCTAAGTAGAATGCATGATAAATTTATATGGTTGATGAGGCCATTCAAGATAACCAAGGATGCCATTAGGGCAGTTACCGGATTGCACTCATCCGATGGGATACCCTGCTCTCAAATCTTTCAAGAATCAGACATGAGTGAGGTAACTAGATCAAAATTTGACAAAAGAGCAATGACTATAGAAGATATCACTGATCCAGATATCAAGTTTGCATCTATGATAATTGGCTATAAGATATATCACTTCGGCAGGGAGAATTCAGTATCTGGAACAACTATGTATACTGCTTATGAAATGCTAAGGAAAAATGTTGACTATGATCTCTGCGAACTTCTTCTGAGCCAACTATTAGAAAACTTACAAAGGATCAAGAAGGACAATAAAAACTCATTCAAATATGGTGGTCTAATATTGTGTCTATTCTTTTACTTTATGAATGAGCTACCCGGATCTAGTGGTTGGATATGGCAAAATGACAGACCAGTAGCCATACAAATCAGGGATTATTTGTATGGAATTGGTGATGCCAAGGCACATAATACAACACTCTGGGGCTACTTCAAGAATTTTTAGAGTATGATGCAAGCTAGAGAAAGAATCCCTCAATTATTAGTTGAGAAATACAAGGATACAATGTGCTTTATGGTAGACACTGATCAATGCCTAATGGAGGCAGTGGAGCCAAGGACAGTCTGGATCATGCCAATGGGGTATGAAGTGGATGAGAAAATTGTAGAGCTACATGTTCAACACTTGCTGAGTCAACCTAAGGACCCTAAGGCAAAAAGGTTTGGAACCTACCAAGAGCTGAGTATAAAAGTTCATGTTGAACTTAGACAGCTAGAGATCAAGAGAAAAGTAAGAAGGGAAGTAGAAGAATTTGCCAAGAGGCATGGAATTTCAAAAGAGGCAATTAAAGCCAATAGAGAGAAGATGGAAAGGGTAGAGAAAGAGAAACAAGATGCAGAAAAGAAAAGTGATCTAGTGCAAGCCCCCTCCCGGACCAGATCTTCCAAGAGCTCTGCACCTGCCACCTCTAAGAGCCAGAAAACATCAAAACTGGAAGTCAGAACATCTAGAAAGGGAGAGAAGAGAACTAAGACAAAGGCTACAAGGTCTTACATCAGTCAGAAGGATGATGAAGAAAATGAGTCAGATGAGGAGGTAAAGAAAAAGAAGAAGAAGAAGAAAGTATCTGATGAATCCTCTACAGGTCAAGACAAGAAAGAAGAGGCAAAAGAATTCATTGAAAAATCTACTCTCCACATTGATGATATCATCAAATCAGTTATTGTGGATGGGAACTTGCAGCCAATGGTTGAATTTTATGATGAATATAGTGAAACTGATCAAAAGATATTGCAAGATACCACAGTCAGGTACCTAAACATCTACAACAAAGCATTCATTGAAATTATATCTCTGATTCCCAAAAGCTTATAGAAAGAACTTGAAATAAGGAAGAACAATGCCCAAGCAAAAGATCTAGAAATCTGGGAGTAGATTGCTATTTAGCTCTATCCATCCATTACCCCTAAACAAATGAACATTATCTTCAAGGACTGCAAGGATGAGTTCCAGAGCAAAGATAGAATGAATCAACTTATGCTTGGAGAAACTAACAAAGTGGTGAAGGAAACAGAAGATATCCTTTGGAATGCCTTTAAAAAAGATTCAATCTTCCTATTATAGAGGACTTAGGTAATAAACCCTCTGCCATGGATGACAAAGGAGAATCTACTGAGACAGTGGCAGAAGAGGCAAAGAAGTCAAGTGAAGAGAAACTAAGGATCTAGATTCCTCTACTCTAGAAGAGGAAGTCCTTAAAGAAGCAAACATCTCTCCTCTGGTTTCCCCAGCAGACTCCAGATCTAGAGGAGAAGAAAGAACATAAGAGAAAATCAGTCAAGAAGAAGAGGTGAAAGAAAAATGAGAAGGTCAAATAGAGAAGATCACAAGTGATAGTACTGAGGCTACTGAAGGGAAGAAAACTCTGTCTTCAGCAAGAGACACTGTAGAAGTCAAAGACTTCTTGACAAAAGAAATGATGGAGATTGATGAACCAGAACTACTTTAAGGACCATTCAATTTTGATTCTCTCTCCCCGGTTCAGACTATGAAGATAGCATCCTTTGCCCATGCAAAGGGAAAAGAAAAAATTTTGAAGTCTCACATGGAAGACTATGAGCTAATAGAAATTGCATCTGGTGCATTGGAGAAAATCATGCCATCCTTCCAGAAGGATCTTTCTGCCTCTTCATCTAGTAACTTAAAATCTCTTGTCAATTCAATTAGCACACATTTTGATTCTTTGGAAAAGTTTGCTGAAAATAAAGTCTGGAAAGAATTTTTGGGAAAGAGACTTTCTGAGGTGTAGGGTCTAATAACAAATGATAGGAGAGTTATGGATATTGGAATAAAGAGCTTAGAAAATGCTCTTAAAGATGGCAGAGATATATATAAATTTTGTTTATCCTAGTGTGAAGTGATAAAGGATATTGAGGAGAAAGTGAAAGAGCAAGAGGATAAACTACTAAGTTTATCTCAAAGATTTGATCCTCTCACTTCTTCCATAGTAAATCAAGAGTGTCAAACTATTGCAATCATAAATGAAATAAAGAAGCTTGAGAAGGAGAAGAAAAATAGAATAAACAGGTTAAGTGAACTTAGAGGGATAATTATCCCTAAGTTAGAGGCCATGCATGAGGCCCTAACTGATGCTCAAACCACAACCTAGACTAGTGATCTGACAGATCTAAAGAGGGAAGAATCTTTTGCATTCCTGTTGAGTGGTCACATCTCAATTTTGGACAAGATGAAACAAAGTTGGGCAATAGAATTTGTCCAGTTAAAGACAACTTTTGCAGATATACTTCAGTATATGTAAGTATGTGTTGTATATATATTTTTGCAACCAAGTATAGATTAATTTTGGAGATTTTGGTATGCGGATCCTACCCTTTGCCATTAATGTCAAAGGGGGAGTGAGGAGTAGTGAAAAATGTGGAGCATAGCTAAGGGGGAGCTCCAGAAAAATGTACATTAGAACAAAGCATCAACCAAGGGGGAGTGTAGTACGACACTTAGTCATTTTTCACTAAGTGTTGCCATCAATGCCAAAGGGGGAGATTGTTGGCAAGAGACACTGTGTGGCTTCATAAGTGTTGTCATTGATGGCAACAAAGTCCATCCCACACATCCACAGGACATGGTGTGTCTATACCAGAAGTCAGATTGAAGAGTATTTTGGTCCAGTGACCAAGAATAGAGCATGCAGCAAGGTCTGACAATCAGGTCCGGATCTCTCAGAGGAAGTATCTCAGTAAAGTACGGACTTGGGGAAGTCAATAGGAGTACCTTGACTGATAGATTCCAGGGATTGAGCCTCTGGTGATGAAAGAGTGAAGAGATATGAGCACCTAAGTATTGGGTTCCTATTTGGCAAAGTAGACTGAGGAAGAACTGACTGACAGAGCATCAGACCTTAATCCAGATGAGATATTGATGGTGATCAAGGTTATTAAGGTATCATTCATGATTGGTTGACATGATTGATGACTTCTATAAGCATGTTTTTGATATGCATCACTTGGTATGCAAGGATTTAGCCGACAGACCAGAGTTTGGGAAAATACTGAATATTCCAGATGCCAACTAAAAGATGATCAAAATCATTGATACAGATATATATACCTGATTGATTTCGGTATGAAAGGGTGTGTGGTGTGTTGTGAAGTGTGGAGAAAAGTAGAGAGTAGTGCAAAAGCAGTAATATAGGTCCGGTATGTGATAAGACAGTAGCACCAAAGAAGAGGAAGAATGAAGTGTAGCAGATCAGTGTATTGAGCCTAACCAAAACTGAACTTCAGCATATGTGGATGCTTCTCATCATTTCAAGTATCTTGTTACTTTCTTGTACCTTGTAGACAGTGAGTCTCTTGTAGGCAGTGAGCCTCTTATGAGTAGTGTGCTCGGGCAGTGAGCCCTGATTGGCAAGTGTATCTTATTCTTTTAACAGAGAATACAATCTTGGGTTAGTCACCCCGTGGTTTTTCCCTTAATCAGGTTTTCCACGTCAAAATCATTGTGTTATGTGTATTGATGTTATTTCTTCTTTCATGATTATGTTTACTTATATGATTTGATGCTGCACTAATTATAGAAGAAGAATAGAAAGTAGAAGTAATTTAGATAACTGATTCACCCCCCCTCTCAGTTATCAACACCACCTCTGCATCAACTACCTCCAAGAGCTTCAGACCTGAGAGATAAAAGACAAAGCCTGCAGATATTGAAGAGCAAGTGCCAAAGAAGATTCCTGAAGAGAAGAAGAAAAGAAAGAAAGCAAAGGCCACAAAAAGAGTTTATGTGAGCCTTCATGAAGGAGACGAAGAAGAGGAAACAAAAACAAGAAAGGAAGTTAAAGCAAAAAGGGAAAAAATAGATGAAACCACTACTGAGAAGCCCTCCAGAAAGGCCAAGGATAAGAAGAAGAAGAAAGAAGAAAAAACTGAGAACAAAGAAGAAGTGACTATATCCTTGGAAGCCATAGTCAATGCATTTGTTCAACATGGAACCCTGAAACCTAGTGCTGATATGTATGATGAAAGATCTGATGCTGATAAGGTAATAATTGAGACAACAATTGAAAGATATTTAGATATGTTTAGTAAAACATTGATTAAATTTATAGATCAGTTACTAGATAGTTTACCCAGCATCATGACAACATGAAAAGGAGGGGCCATGGCCAAAGATGTTGAAATAAAAGAATATGGCTTGTTGAAACTTTGTCCAAACATCACAAGAGAAGAAAAGGACAAAGTCACTAAGAATCTTAGTAATGAATTTAGAACCATGAAGAGAGTCAATGCTTTGATGTTTGGTGACACTAAGAAACTGGTGGAGGAGACTGAAGAGATAACACTAAAGGTGTTACATAAGCTGCAAATTTCAACTATTGTTGACACTAATGAAGAGGAACAAAATACTGGTGTAGATAATGCAGTTCTGGAGATAAATGTGGAAAAAAACATGGAACAAAGTATAGTTAATCCTTTGATGGGCACATGGAATGAAGAAGAAGTTAATGTAGAATAGAGTATGGACCAAGGTGGAACACCTGCTCTGGTAAACTTTAAGCAAATTAAAGAGATAAAAGAGACTGAGGAAGAAAATAAGTCTAAATAAAATGTCTCTAAAGAACAAAGTGAGCAGAGGAAACAAGACATTGAATAGATAAGTGTAAATCCTAATCCGGTAGTAGAAGAAAATAAATAAGAACGTCCTCCGGAGAGACAAGATGCTGAGGCATCTCTAGTTGAAGAGAACATAGACACTGCTGACTCTTTGAGAGAGTTTTTGGAGAAGCAGAAGGATGCTCAAATTTTGACCACACCTTAGCTATTGCAAGGACCTATCAACCTTGCTACAATGTCCCCTTTATAGAAACTAATACTTGGGATAATCTTTCAAGCTACTGCACAAGAAGGAATATTGAAGTCTCATATAGAGGATAGTGAGATGATTGAAGATGCATCAGCAACTTTTGAAAAGTTGATGCCTAGAATATGGAGAGATACATCCTTGCCCCTACTACACAAATGAAAAAGCTAATGGAATCAATCAAATCTCATTTTGAGTCCCTTGAAAAAACTGCAGAAAAGAAAGTAAGGGAAGAGATTGATGACAAAAGATTAGTTGAGCTTACTCACAAATTTGCTCAAGATAAATTTTGCTAGATAAAAGTGTAGAGTATGAATAATTGGCCCTTAAAGAAGCTACTTAACTATATCAATTTTGTCTTACATTGCTAGATAAGACCAAGGACATAAAAGATAAAATAGATAGATGGGAAGCTCAAATAATGAAGATATCCAGAACTTATGACTCGGTAAAAGATGTTATTGGCAATTAGAGGCCACAAGTTGAGACTATTCATTCCAACATACATAAGTTGTAGACCTAGAGGGAGGTCATAAAGCATAGAATGAGCCAGCTCTTGGATGTAGCAAGCTTCAAGATTGCATCCCTAACCAAGCTAGTAGTAGTAGCAGATAAGATAAGGCAAATCACTAAGGCCCCTACTATCGTAAATAAAGTAGAAGAGTTCATGTCCTAGATTAATGGGCACATACTAGTTTTGAGCAATGCTAAGGCCAATTGGGATGAAGAAGTGGTGCAACTTAAAAAAATCTATAAAGTTGTTCTCCCTAAACAACAGTAAGCATTTTGATTTCACTTGTATACATGCAGAAAGTAGAAAAATAGTTTTGAAATTTTGGCAACTTGTACATATCTTTGTATCATACACCTTTGCCATTGATGTCAAAGGGGGAGAAAAAATGAAGCATGTGAAAAAAATTTGAAAACCAAGAAGAGAAGCATGAAGCTAGGGGGACTAGTGTGTAAAGAGAAAGGGGGAGTTGTAACAGTTTTTCACATCAAGTGTTGCCATCAATGCCAAAGGGGGAGATTGTTGGCAACTTGGCAAACATTATTAAGAGAGAGACATTGTTCGTATGATGATGAATAATTGTGCATGATGTTTGAAGACATTGTCATTTATGGAAACAATAAAAGGAACAAGGTTAGAATAGAAGTTTTGGTCCGGTGAAGAAGACTTGGTCATTTTGGTTAAGTGTTGGCAGTACACAAGAGACAGTGATAGAGAGGTTGGCATTGGTATGTAGTTGAAGATTAGATCATGCAATTCTAGTATGTTATTTGTAGTCCTTGAGTGATCTTATATCTAAGATTTTAGCCCTTGATAAGTACTAAAAGCATACCTTCAAACAACCTAAGTCCGGCAGAGAAAAACACAATGCTATTTAGAGCAGAACATTCAGTTGATTTGGTCTACATTTTTATGGTGATGCATATCTTGTTATGTAGTTTTGAGGTGTTGTAACACTTGTATGAAGTTTCTAAATCTAGTGTTGCAGGTTCTAAGATCCACCAGAAAGATAGTTATAAGCTACTAAGTATCACTACATGGCTTGACAAAGTTTGACTATGACAGGGTCTGAGTTCTGATGGTCTGCATTTTGCCACAAGATGATATCATGCATTATAGTTTTGAAGGTATGATCTATGATGTCTAACTTCCGAAGGAAGTCAGGACATAATCTTCAAGGCATAACACTGTCAACCTATTTAGAATGTCATACCTAAACCGTATTACCAGATCATCATCTGGGGAGGCATACTGTCCCGCTTACTGTCCTTCTACTCTGCATACTTAGCCATTTTCTATCAACTAAACCTGGAATCTAATATGTTCTTCCAGAGATATCTCTTCCTATCATGGTGATAGGATCTCTGAGCCTTGTTGCCATCAATAACAACATATAGATCCATACCAGAGCAGTGTCTCTTGCAAATAGTTTGGTCATAAGGCTACTCAATGTAGGGGCAGAGTGAATCAAAATGTTCCATCATTCTCTGGTTATTGTTTCACTTGCAATAAAGTAGGTCACAAAGCTAGTGAATGTAGAAGTTAGATAAGGAATGATTACAACAATAGAAGGAATGCTCAAACCTTCAGAGGTAACTACTTTATATGCAAGAAGTTTTGTCACAAAGCTAATGAATGCAGAAGTCAGATAAGGAACAACTATAATAATGGAGGGAATGCTCAATCTTTCAATGGGAATTGTTTTGCATGCAATAGATTTAGACACAAGGCTAACCAATGCCAATTAAGGATGAACAAAAGGAACAATGGATAGAGAAATTTTGTATGCTTCAATTGCAATAGGCCTGGACATATTGCAAGGTTCTATAGAAGCAAGAATATGAAGGAGAATCAGGTAGAGATGAAGAAACTGGTACAAAATGTAGATTTGATAGAGATTAAGAAGGATATGAACAAGATTTGGGTTAAGAAGGAAGCACATGAGGTCAAGGATGGGTCAGCACTAGATTTTGGTGCAGGTACTTCCTCCGGGAAGTAAATTGGAAGATCTGGCTTAGGGGAGCTTAAATACACAATCCTTTCCTCTAGCTAGAAGTGTGGTGCTCATATCCAACATGAAGATATGAGATGAAAGACAAAATGATAGATCTTCTAGAGAAGATTTCAGTAGAAAAGAACCTAATGCAGTGGATTGCAGAACAATTTGAATCGACTGTGAGCTATAGAGAAAGATTTTGACAACTTTTTGAGATAAGCATTTATGACGATTGAATCTTGATGAAAAGAGGATGTAAGGAATTCATTTGAAAGAAAAATCACTTTACATTCAAACTCTTAAGCGACTAAAGAGATCTGAGAAGCATGCTAAGGTAAATCCAAGTGTTCAATGATTGGTGAGAAGAAACCCTAATCGGAAACAAAAGGTATTTATAGCTATCTCTCTCTTGAAAAATTTCTTTGTTGAGATGTCTACCCCTCAAGTAGTTGAGATAATAGAGAGGCCCCACCCTAAGTTCAAAAATCATCCATTTAAATCATTAGAGACTAATCCAGATGGTGCATTTTCTGAGATTGCACCTGTTGTTATGCATATGGAAGATATTAGGGCATATATACATGCAAACCTAGATGAATATGATCATGGAAAATTAGGGGATATTTAACTGAAGAAACTGAATAATGAATATGAAGCAAGAATATGAAGAAGGAGAATCAGGTATAGATGAAGAAACTGGTACAAAAGGTAGATTTGATAGAGATTAAGAAGGATATGAACAAGATTTGGGTTAAGAAGGAAGCACATGAGGTCAAGGATGGGTCAGCACTAGATTTTGGTGCAGGTACTTCCTCTGGGAAGTAAATTGGAAGATCTGGCTCAGGGGAGCTTAAATGCACAATCCTTTCCTCTAGCTAGAAGTGTGGTGCTGATATCCAACATGAAGATATGAGATGAAAGACAAAATGATAGATCTTCTAGAGAAGATTTCAGTAGAAAAGAACCTAATGTAGTGGATTGCAGAACAATTTGAATCGACTATGAGCTATAGAGAAAGATTTTGACAACTTTTTGAGATAAGCATTTATGATGATTGAATCTTGATGAAAAGAGGATGTAAGGAATTTATTTGAAAAAAAAATCACTTTACATTCAAACTCTTAAGCGACTAAAGAGATCTAAGAAGCATACTAAGGTAAATCCAAGTGTTCAATGATTGGTAAGAAGAAACCCTAACCGAAAACAAAAGGTATTTATAGCTATCTCTCTCTTGAAAAATTTCTTTGTTGAGATGTCTACCCCTCAATTAGTTGAGATAATAGAGAGGCCCTGCCCTAAGTTCAAAAAGCATCCCTTTAAATCATTAGAGACTAATCCGGATGGTGCATTTTCTGAGATTGCACTTGGTGTTATGCATATGGAAGATGTTAGGACATATATACATGCAAACCTAGATGAATATGATCATGGAAAATTAGGGGATATTTAACTGAAGAAACTGAATAATGACAAATATGAGTTAAAAGAAGAATATAGTGCCCTAGTTGACAATAAATTGGATATATGGCTGGATTTTCCTATGGTCTCAGATGATGCCTGGGTTAGGTATGTCTTGAGTAGGTTTCATGATGAGTTATTTTGGCTTGATATGCCCTATATGATAACAAAGGATGCCATCAAAGTAGTTACTGGCATGTGTTCCACTGAAAAGGTTCTGACATTGAAGTCTATGAAGAGCAATACAGTAATGCAGTTGACAGATGAAAATTTTGATAAAAGAGCTTTAAATATAAATGATATTGTGGATCCAGCAGTGAGATTTACATCAAGGATTATTGGTTATAAAGTCTATTTCTCCAATAGGGAGAACTCAATCTCTACAACAGCCATATATACAACATATGATATAGTTAAGAACAACACAGACTATGACCTATGTGAGTTTCTCTGGCAACAACTAATGGAGTACCTAAAAAGGACAAAGGACACAAAATATCCCTTCAAGTATGGGACCCTAATCATCTGTCTATTCTTCTATTTTCTAAGCAAGTTACTAGGTATGGATAATATTGGTTGGCTTAGTCATTCACCAGTAGCTACACAAATTAGAAATTTATCATCTGCAAACTCTAGGAGATGCTGATAAACAAAATGTAGTACTATGGGGTTATTTCAAGAATTTCCAAAAGAAAATGTAGGCTAGGGCTAGAATCCCTGAAAAAGTTGTGAAGAAATATAAAAAGGACATTGTGTTCATGGTTGACAAGGACAAATGCCTCATGGAGGCTGTAGAACCTATAACTGTATGGGTCCCAGCCATGGGATATGAAGTCACAGAAGAAGTCTTAACTAGTTTGGAAGATCTAATGTTGAGTAAACCAAAAGACCCTAGGGAGGGAAGATTTGGAACATTTGAAGAATTATATCTCAAAGTGTTTATGGAAGAAAAGCAACTAGAAATCAAGAAAATGCAAGAAAAATGATAGATGGGTTTGTTAAAACCCAGGGGTTTACATATGAACAAATAAGTGAAGCAAGAGGCAAGGCAGAGACATCAAAGGCTTCAAGTACTCCTGTAGAAGAGACATCTGATGCTCTGGAGGGGAAATCTTCAAAGACTCCAAAGAAGAAAGAGGAGAAATATGAGAAAGAAAAGCCTACATCTCATTCTAGGAGAAGAACAAGAACCTCCACCTCTGTAGCAGCTACCTCCAAGAGCTCCAAACCTGAGAAATAAAAGATAAAGCCTACATATATTGAAGAGAAAGTGCCAAAGAAGATGCCAGAAGAGAAGAAGAAAAGAAAGAAAGCAAAGGGCACAAAAAGAGTGTATGTGAGCCTTGGTGAAGGAGAAGAAGAAGAGGAAACAAAAACAAATGAGGAAGTTAAAGCAAAAAAGGGAAAATAGATGAAGCCACTACTGAGAAGCCCTCTAGAAAATCCAAGGATAAGAAGAAGAAGAATGAAAAAAAGACTAAGAACAAAGAAGAAGAAGCAACTATATCCTTGGAAGCCATAGTCAATGCATTTGTTTAGCATGGAACCCTGAAACCATTGCTGATATGTATGATGAAAGATCTAATGCTGATAAGGTAATAATTGAGACAACAATTGAAAAATATTTAGATATGTTTTGTAAAACATTAATTGAAGTCATAGATTAGTTACTAGATAGTTTAGCCAACATCATCACAACAAGAAAATAAGGGGCCATGGCCAAAGATGTTGAAATAAAATATGTCTTGTTGAAACTTTGTCCAAACATCACAAGAGAAGAAAAGGTTCAAAGTCACTAAGAAATTCAGTGATCAATTTAGAACCATGAAGAGAGTCAGTGCTCTAATGTCTGAAGACACTAAGAAATTGGTGAAGGAGACTAAAGAGATAACACTAAAGGTGTTACATGAGTTTCAAATTTCAACTATTGTTGACACTGATGAAGAGGAACAAAATACTGGTGTAGATAATGCAGTTCTGGAGATAAATGTGGAACAAAACATGGAACAAAGTATAGTTAATCCTCTAGTGGGCATAGGGAATGAAGAAGAAGTGAATGCAAAATAGAGTATGGATCAAGGTGGAACACCTCCTCTGGTAAACTTTGAGCAAATTGAAGAGATAAAAGAGAGTGAGGAAGAAAAGAAGTTTGAAGAGAATGCCTTTGAAGAACAAAGAGAGCAGAGGAAAGAAGACATTGAACAAATAAGTGTAAATCCTACTCCGGTAGTTGAAGAAAATCAACAAGAACCTCCTCCGAAGAGACAAGATGTTGAGCCAACTCTAGTTGAAGAGAATAGAGACACTACTCACTCTATGAGAGAGTTTTTGGAGAAGCAGAAGGAGGCTTAGATTTTGACTACACCAGAGCTATTGCAAGGACCTATCAACCTTGCTACAATGTCCCCTTTGCAGAAACTAATACTTGAGACAATCTTTCAAGCTATTGCACAAGAAGAAATATTAAAGTCTCATATAGAGGATAGTGAGTGGATTGAAGATGCATCGGCAATTTTTGAAAAGTTGATGTCTGGAATAAGGAGAGATACATCCTTGGCCCCTACTACACAAATTAAAAAGCTAATGGAATCAATCAACTCTCATGTTGAGTCCCTTGAAAAGGCTGCAAAAAAGAAAGTAAGGGCAGAGATTGATGACAAAAGGTTAGTTGAGCTTACTGACAAATTTGCTCAAGATAAATTGTTTTAGATAAAAGTGTAGAGGATACATATTTGGCCCTTAAAGAAGCTAGCAAACTATATCAATTTTGTCTTACATGGCTAGATAAGACCAAGGACATAAATGAAGATATCCAGAACTTATGACTTGGTAAAAGATGTTATTGGCAATCGGAGGGCATAAGTTGAGACTATTCATTCTAACATACATAAGTTGTAGAACTAGAGGGAGGTCATAAATAATAAAATGAGCTAGCTCCAGGGAGTAGCAAGCTTCAAGATTGCATCCCTAACCAAGCTAGTAGCAGCAACAGATAAGACAAGGTAAATCACTAAGGCCCCTGCTACCGTAAATAAAGCAGAAGAGTTGGTGTCCCAGATTAATGGGCACATACTAGTTTTGAGAGATGCAAATGCCAGTTGCGATGAAGAAGTGGTGCAGCTGAAAAAGATCTATAAAGATGTTCTCCCTGAACAACAATAAGCTTTTTGATTTCACTTGTATATATGCGGAAAGTAGAAAAATAGTTTTGAAAATTTGGCAACTTGTACATATCTTTGTATCATACACCTTTTCCATTGATGTCAAAGGGGGAGAAGAAATGAAGCATGTGAAAAAAATTTGAAATCAAGATGAGAAGCATGAAGCTAGCGGGAGCAGTGTGTAAAGAGAAAGGGGGAGTTGTAATAGTTTTTCACATCAAGTGTTGCCATCAATGCCAAAGGGGCAGATTGTTGGCAACTTGGCAAACATCATTAAGAGATCTAGACACTGCTGGTATGATGATGAAGTATTGTGCATGATGTTTTAAGATGTTGTCATTGATGGGAACAAGAAAATGAACAAGGTTAGAACAGGAGTTTTGGTCCAGTGAAGAAGACTTAGTCATTTTGGCTAAGTGTTGGCAGTACACAAGAGAAAGTGACAGAGAGGCAGTGTAATGGCTGGCATTGGTCTACAATTGAAGATCAGATCATGTGGTTTTGGTATGGTGTTTACACTGCTTAAGTGATCTTATATCCAATATTTTGGCCCTTGATAAGTATCAAAAGCATATCTTCAAAGAACCTAAGACTGATAGAGCAGAACACGGTGCTATTTAGAGAAGAACACAGTTGATTTGGTCTACATTCCTTTGGTGTTGCATATCCTTTTATGAAGTTTTAAGGTGTTGTAAACACTTGTATGAATTGTCTAAATCCATATTTATAAGTTCTAAGATCCACTAGAAATATAGTTATAAGTTGCTAATTATTGCTACATGGCTTGACAAAGTTTGATTGTGATAGGGTCCAAGTTTTGATGGTCCGCATTTTTCCACAAGATGAAATCATGTGTTGTGGTTCTGAAGGTATGATCTATGATGTCTAAAGAGTCTTTGATATGTTTTTGAGAAAGCCTTGTGGTCCGCAGTGACAGTTGCAGTCTGACAGATGAATTGAACCAGTGGCAGTCTATGTAGGAGGTCAACATGATAAGTTTAAGTGTATGCAGTAAGTTCTAGTATTTAGAACTTAAGTCTCAGTGGTGGTATAGTTGAAGCCGACATGTGAGAAGGTAATTCAAGTTTTTTTAGGTCCGCTATGAATTTTGGCGAATGAATTTGGCTGAGAAGCTGCTTAAGGCGTGATTACACGCTACATCTTATTAGGCTGACATAATATGAAGTTTTTTAATGTTGCATATATATATATATATATAGACACACACACACACACACACACACACACACATATATATGTATGTATTTGAATTTGGTACTTGAGTGGTGTGGTGTGAATGTGAATACATGTATGTGCGACATGTAAAGTAAGATGATTTTGTGGAGGCAATAAGAGTAGAAGAAGATATATCTTTTTCCCATGTAAAAGAAGTGGTGCAGTCATGGCAGGAGGGTTCCCAGAATGAAGTGCCCAGACCATGTAGCTAGAGTAAACATAATGGAAACAACCGAAAGATATAGAAAAAATGTCGATTCAGTCATTTTGTATGTCATAGAATTCAAATACAGATTGACCGATAACATGCGGGCTTACAATTAGGGCTCAAAGTCCCAATTTTAGAATATCAGAATATGCACAAGATATAGCTTTGAAGTTCCTTCACACTGTTGGTTCTTTCTCCAAATCGGTAGAGGGTTTGCCAGTTCCAATGCACAGGTAGATTCGACCAACAAATATAGGAGGGTGCGTGAGCTACCTCCCCTTCACTCCTGGTTCTGCCGCACCAAGGGGGGTATCCCTATAGATAAAGATTTAACCTTGACTCACCCAATAGAAAGATTTAGCTTTACAACAATAGGTAGAATACTCTCATGTTTGGACCAAGATTTGCATGATAAATCATAAGGTTGGCAGTGTTCTTGGACATATGTAACTGGTTAGGAAATGAGAGTATGTAGGGGTCCTATTCCTACTCCTACAAACTAATAGGTTGCAGATTTGAAATGATTTGTTTTAATGTTTTGGATGCAAGACAGGGGGTTTCGGATCATAACTACTACACAAGGGCAGACCGGTGCCTATCTTAGGGCAAGGAGTCAACTAGACGTATACAGGAGAATGATTTGCACTAGAATTCAAGTTTCAAGGGGTTAGGACTGGTATTTGCCTTACAAACACCACCCAAGACTGAGTATTTAGCTGCCTCTACTTACAAATATCTCAGCTGACATACATTCTTCTTCATACTTAACCTAAAATAGTTTAATCCACTCCTTGAATGGAAGTTAGAGATCAAGAATGTAATACAGAAAGTCTATATTCTAGAATCTAAGGAACCCTTAGCAACCAAATTCAAAAGAAGCTATGCATACAACAAATGGAGACAAGCAACTAAACACATGCAACAATGTATTTTTCATATAAAACAACATGAAACTGAACATATGTGCAAGGTGCACTCAAATGCAACTCATAAACTCACAAAAGAGATAGAACAGCCAAGAAAATGCTCTATTTTTCATTATTCCTCCCAAAAATTGCCCAAGTCTTCAACAACCCCCAAATGAGTAACACAATCTACTTTTTATAGTAAGAATGAGCACTCAACATTCAGTACAATGACACTTCAAAATTTTTCCATATACAATGCACCATGAGAATGGCGCCTAAAATGTTCAATGCAGTCGTGAGAAGAGGAGGAAAGAATAGGTGGGTTTGGGATGTGAGCCGCTGATTGAAGATTTTCCTCATGAAGAAAGTAGCTAGCTTGTCAACTGAGACCCATACCTCTACAAATTTGCCATTAATGCCCAACCTACCGATTTTGGGATGTAGCAATGGTTCGCATACCTCTGAAGTTTCTTCCCACTTGAAACACGGCTGCAGATACAAAGAAAATCCTTCCTTTCAAACATTTGAAACAAGCCATTGATTTCTTCCCTATCGCCAAGATCAACGGCTTCAATTCCTGCTGAAAAGTAGTCAGCCAATGAGATCACACCGTGTAGGCACCCTTTTTCCATCGTTGACTTTTCCCTCTTCCATTTTAACATTTTCACCTTCAAGCCCTCGTATATGTAGAAGCATATACATACAATCACAATGCATACAAGGCGGACCCCAAATCTTTATAAAACAAATTGAAAATGCATTCGGGTTCGGCTTGTATCTCCTTGTACATATCACTTTGTATATCGCATATATAAAGCAAAAATACATATCGCGGACCCCAAATCACCATGAAACAAATTTGAAAGCACCATCAGGTCCGGGCGTTGCATCTTCCTTCTTGTATGTCAGCCTTGTACATTGCACATATACAATGCACCATATACAACTAACTGCGGACCCCAACCTGAAATCCACCAAAATACATTCTTCTTTCATGTCCGAGTTGTATCTCTTCTTCTTTGTATATCTAAACATACAATGTGCTTAATATACAAACTGCGGACTCAACACTGAATTTGCCAAATTTGATTTGCTAGTCAAGTCCACCTTGTATATCCTCCCTTGTATCTTTGCCTTGTATATCGTATGCATACAACTGTGAGTATACAAGCAAAACATACATACAATTGGACTTCTGCCTTTATCAACCAAAATGTATATTCATTTCAGGTCTGAGCCTTGTATATTAGGAATGTATATTTCCTTGTATTGTTCGATTGCATGTGCAAACATACAATCACCTATATACAACTGGTGGACCCCACCCTTTGTATCTTCTCCCTTGCACATTGACTTTGCATATTTTCCTTGTATGCCGCCGATTGATCTTTTCTTGCATGTGGTGAATGTATAAGACCCTTGCATCTTTTCCTTTGCATGTGCGCTTGTATCTTTGTGATGTACATTTTGCCTTTGTATCTTGGCGATGTATGTTTCCTTTGTATATTGCCATTGTATCTACCCATTATATGTCTAAACATACAGGCGAAATATACATGCAAACCCTTACAAGCATGGAATATTCTAGGAATTTGCGATGGAATCTTCAATGTACATCCATTTTTCATGCCTAAAATTGCACATACAAGCCCGATATGCATACAAAGATGCATTCAACCAATATTTGCACTTTTTGAAACCAATTTGACTCATTTTTCGGGCCCACCAATGTACATTCACACTTGTACATTCAAATGTACATACAAACAACAATGCATATACAAAGATACATGCATGTAATTTAGGAGGCCAAGGGACTTAGAAACTTTGAAGGTTTTACAATGAAAATGCCTACGGATTTTTAGCTCAAAACCTTAAATACAGGTGCAGGTACCAACATTGGCTCTGTCTAGGGATGCATGCCTCCTACAGGCATGGCGAGAACTATAGATCTCTAGGATGTAGACCAGTCCCTTATCCATTGAGTAACCGAGTCGAACACTGCACCAGCCTGCATCACAAATTACACTTTTTTTTTATTATTTACTCGGTGGCCCAAGGCCACCAAAAAGGGAAAACCAAAATTTCCCTTTATCAAACACTCAATTTTCTAATTTCTTCAAATGAAGCCTCAAAACACTTTGTTGTTTGCAGCACCCTACTTTGCAATTGGTTGTGCTACTGCCCATTTCTCTTTCTCCAAATCTACAACAAGATTCATAAGCATCTACCATTCTCAGCAATAGACTATCATGATCATATGAGTCACCGATGTTTCTTGGAAAAATAACAGACTCATATGAAACAAATGAATCCACATTAGAATTTTGCCCTTCTTTAGAAAATAAGAGCTCCTCTGTATTGAACAAGCAGTATTCAGGCACAAGCAACATCTCATAATCATATTCACTTTTATAAACATTTAGATATTCATCATCATTGTGCTCAGCAATTTTATCATTAAGGTCCACCTGGAATGTCTCAAGAGAAGGCATAAAAAGCTTAGAATGCAGCCCTTCATTGAAAGCTTTGTAGTCACCCCTACAACCAACACTATCCCCATCTGTATCAGCATGAACATCTGCAACTTGTCCATTCACATTTGAATAGTGACCCTATTTTTCCTCTTCACCAATGCATTGATGATCAAAAGAAAAATTTTCAACCTTTGCATTATAGAGGTGGTCATAATTTTCAAGGAAACATTCATATTTAGCATTCATATATATTTCATCATATGAAAGGCTCACATATGCATCTGAATGCTGACAGTCACTAACATATTCCCTGCCATCCCTTGAATCTACATCTTCTATATTCAGAGTGAAGCTCTGCATATCCACTTCATATAAATAATCAGGAATAACTAGGATATGCCTATTACTGCAAGACACAACCTCATGTATATCTCTCATTTGATCATTTGAGGGGCATTTTGTGTCTGCAGATCTTTCTTCTAGAGGCTGACAACAATCTTTGTCTACATCATCATAGGATGTGCCTACATTTTTTACATCTTCTTCATGTCCATGCATCACATCATGACTACAGCCATTGTTGTAAGATACATTCCCCTTTGCAAAATCATCTCTCAATGAACACACTAGGAAAGCTGAAATGTACTCAGTTTGATAACTATTTTGAAAACTTGCAGCCATGAAACCTAGTGGCATTCCATATTTTTGATTGTTTTCAATATCCATAGCAAATTTGTAAGCCTGGTGAAGTGTGACTAGTTCTTTATCTCTCAATAAATAACTCATTTCTTCATCAAATGCAGCCAAATAAATTGCCAAGCACAATGCATCATTGGGTCTCATATATTTAGGAATCTGCTTGAGCAACCTAATAAATCTAAGATTAAAGGCTGGAACCAGTTCCTCATCTTCCTTTTGGATATTCATGAAATGTATGATCAATGAGGCCACATCAAATCTTTCACCAAACTGCTCTAGAAATGCAATTTCTAAATCTACCCATGAAGAAACTAAACACATAGGCAAGTCTGACATCCAGACCCTAGCATCATCCTCTAATGATTGGACAAAAGTTCTCATTACTACATCTTTGGCCTCTACCTCATAATCTTCTATCAAATTACAAAAATTTTGCAGATGTTTGTTTGCAAATTCAGAATTTGATCCACTATATTTTGGCAAACATTTTGTAATTTTACTGGGAATAACATTTGGGTAACCACATATTCCTTTGAAATTCAAAGCCTTATATCTTTCAATAAAAAATGGTCTTCTTTGAGAGGAAAACCAGGACTGTTTCTCTAGCCTCATTATTTTTTGAACCCAAAAGATGAATACCTGGAAATATGTTGTAGCTTTGGATAGGTTCAATCAACAGAGTCGCCACCTCTCATAGAGAGGACAGAATATCAACAAGGCACCTTTATTTTTTGGATTCATCACGCCAGCAGAGCACCACATGGTTCTTCTTTGGTATAGCTGCAACAACTTCACTTGGGTCTTCAAAATATTCAAATAGCCTAAGTCCCCAGTAGAGTCACCATTTCTGTTGGTTCTTTCTCTGAATCGGCAAAGGGTTTGCCAGTTCCATTGCACAGACAGATTCAGCCAACAAATACAGGAGGGTGCGTGAGCTGCCTCCCCTTCACTTCTGGTTTTGCCACACCAAGGGGGGTATCCCTATAGCTAAAGATTTAACCTTGACTCACCCAATAGAAATATTTAGCTTTACAATAATAGGCAGAATACTCTCATGTTTGGATCAAGATTTGCATGATAAATCACAAGGTTGACAGTGTTCTTGGACATATCTAACTGGTTAGGAATGAGAGTATGCAGAGGTCCTATTCCTACTCCTACAAACTAATAGGTTGCAGATTTCAAATGATTTTTGTTAATGTTTTAGATGCAAGACAGGGGGTTTCGGATCATAACTACTACACAAGGGCAGACCGGTGCCTATCTCAGGGTAAGGAGTCAACTAGACATATACAAGAGAATGATTTGCACTAGCATTAAAGTTTCAAGGGGTTAGGACTGGTATTTGCCTTACAAACACCACCCAAGACTGAGTATTTAGTTGCCTCTACTTATAAATATCCCAGCTGACATACATTCTTCTTCATACTTAACCTAAAATAGTTTAATCCACTCCTTGAATGGAAGTTAGATATCAAGCATGCAATACAGAAAGTCTATATTCTAGAATCTGAGGAACCCTTAGCAACTAGATTCTGAAGAAGCTATGCATACAACAAATGGAGACAAGCTACTAAACACATGCAACAATGCATTTTTCATATAAAACAACATGAAACTGAACATATGTGCAAGGTGCACTCAAATGCAACTCATAAACTCACAAAAGAGATAGAACAACCAAGAAAATGCTCTATTTTTCGTTATTCCTCCTAAAAATTGCCCAAGTCTTCAGCAACCCCCAAATGAGTAACACAGTTTGCTTTTTAGAGAAAGAATGAGCACTCAGCATTCAGTACAATGACACTTCAAAATTTCACCAGATATAATGCACCATGAGAATGGCACCTAAAACATTCAACACAGACGTGAGAAGAGGAGGAAAGAACAGGTGGGTTCGGGATGTCAGCTGCCGACTAAAGATTTTCCTCATGAAGAAAGTAGCTAGCCTATCAATTGAGACCCATACCTCTGCAAATTCACCATTAATGCCCAACCTACCAATTTTGGGATGCAGCAATGGTTTGCGTGCCTTTGAAGTTTCTTCCCATTTGAAATGCGACTGCAGATACAAAGAAAATCCTTCCTTTCGAAGATTTGAAATAGGCTGTCGATTTCCTCCCTATTGCCAAGATCAACAGCTTCAATTCCTGCTAAAAAGTCATCAGCCAATGAGATCACACCACGTAGGCACCCTTTTTCCATCGCTGACTTTTCCCTCTTCAATTTTTCCATTTTCACCTTCAAGCCCTCGTATATGCAAAAGCATATACATACAATCATAATGCATACAAGGCAAACCCCAAATCTTTATAAAACAAACTGAAAATGCATTCAGGTCCAGCTTGTATCTCCTTCCTTGTACATATCACTTTGTATATCGCATATACAAAGCGAAAATACATACCGCAGACCCCAAATCACCATGAAACAAATTTGAAAGCACCATCGGGTCCGGGCGTTGCATCTTCCTTCTTGTATGTCAGCCTTGTACATTGCACATATACAATGCACCATATACAACCAACTATGGACCCCAAGCTAAAATATGCCAAAATACATTCTTCTTTCACGTCCGGGTTGTATCTCTTCTTCTTTGTATATCTAAACATACAATGCGCTTAATATACAAACTGCAGACTCAATGCTAAATTTGTCAAATTTGATTTGCCAGTCAAGTCCACCTTGTATATCCTCCCTTGTATCTTTTCCTTGTATATCACATGCATACAACTGTGAGTATACAAGAAAAACATACATACAATTGGACTTCTATCTTTATCAACCAGAATGTATATTCATTTCGGGTTCGAGCCTTGTATATTAGGAATGTATATTTCCTTGTATTGTTTGATTGCATGTGCAAACATACAATCGCCTATATACAACTGGTGGACCCCACCCTTTGTATCTCCTCCCTTACACATTGACTTTGCATATTTTCCTTGTATGCCGCCGATTGATCTTTTCTTGCATGTGGCGAATGTATAAGACCCTAGCATCTTTTCCTTTGCATGTGCACTTGTATCTTTGCGATGTACATTTTGTCTTTGTATCTTGGCGATGTATGTTTCCTTTGTATATCGCCATTGTATCTACCCGTTGTATGTCTAAACATACATGAAAACCCTTACATACAAGCATGGAATATTCCAGGAATCTATGACAGAATCTTTAATGTACATCCATTTTTCACGCCCGAAATTGCACATACAAGCCCGATATGCATACAAAGATGCATTCAACCAATTTTTGCACTTTTTGAAGCCGATTTGACTCATTTTTTGGGCCTGCCAATGTACATTCATGCTTGCACATTTAAATGTACATACAAACAATAATGCATATACAAAGATACATGCATGTAATTCAGGAGGCCGAGGGACTTAGAAACTTTGAAGGTTTTACAATGAAAATGCCTGCAGATTTTTAGCTCAAAACCTTAAATCTAGGTGCAGGCACCAACACACACAAAATCTAAACTATCAACTATCAGTATTATCATGAGTTGATTTCCTAAGGATCTATTACATCAATATATATCATCTCAAGAATATAAGATTCCTCTGCATCAGCCAAGGAAGATCACAAACTCCAATGAGGAGTTGAAACGTGTGTACATGGATCGGTCGGACCTAAATGCATAGAACACCTCCACAAATGAATGGAATGATGTGCAGATCTTAGGAAAGTTTGGCCATGAACCAAAGATCATTGAATGATGTGTCATTAGGCTCCAAGGATCAATGAATGCTCCGCAAGTCTCCTCCTTTAGCTGATTGTCTGAGACTATCAGGATGCTTTGTTATGAGGAAACAGTCAATCTTCTAATAGTGATAACATTGTGGTAACTGATCCAAATGCTCTAAATTATAGATATGATGTAGATGAATAAATCTAGATGATAAGTCCAGCTCCACAAGATCTTAAATACAACTGCAGTAGAATGTGGACCAAAATACAGGAACTGCTACTGATTGAACTTCCTGAACTAAACTGGAAAATGAAAAGAAACAAACTAAACTGCAAACAAATTGAAATGCAAATGTTTTTGGTTGATGCAAGATTGCTCTTGAACCAGGGATGCTCTTGCATCAAGAAGATTAGTGAAATAGAGCATTTAGAGATGAAGAGTTTTGACATAGTACATGTGTGCTTCATTGGAACTATAACCATTCATGTATAGATGTAATTTGAGTAATTCAAACTGGCAGTGAGCTATTCTTCTTCCTTGTTTCATTGTGTAGGCAGTGAGTGTGTTTTAATAGTGAGCCTTTCTTGCAGTGACCATTTCTTTGGGCAGTGAGCCTTCTTGTAATTTTGTATTGCTATTACATAATTATTGTGAGCTAACACTCACTGTGGTTTTTCCCTATTTAGATGTTTCCACGTAAAAATCCTGGTGTTTATGTGTGATACTTTGTGGTTGCTTCTTCTGTGCTTAATTTTCTTTGTTGTTATCAAATGTGGCAAATGGATTAATGATTTAATAAGTAAAAGGTTTAGTAGATTACTGATTCACCCCCTTCTCAATATTCTAGGTGTTCAACAAAGCGAACTATGATTGACAACGGATTGGCTCTTAATGTTAATGGCATTGATTTGCTAAACAATATCAAGGTTGACACATCTTTAATCAAACCGGATAAACTTAACATTCATGGCTTTGATATTGTTGGTAGACAATCACTAGGTACCATAACTTTACCTGTAAATGCTAGACCTGTGACATTATCTACCCTTATCCATGTCATTCCTGGTGCACTTTCATATAATATCATTCTTGGTAGACTGTGGATTCATGCCATGGGGGCAGTTCCATCTACCCTTCACTGATCAATAAAGTTTATTTATGCAAATAAAATTCAAACCATTGAAGTTGAACCAGATCTAGAAAGTTGGGTACAAGTTGAGGTACAAAAACAAGTTGTCAATCACAAGCTTCTCAATAACTTAAAAGATGATTCATCAATACCTCTTGCTGCAGATAATGTTGTGCAAGATTCCAAATCACCATCGAATGCAATTCTTGGTGATGACTGGGGTTCATTAGATTTTACTCCTTCCTTTATGGGGGAATATAAACTTACTAACCCTAATCCTGAAACATCAAAATTTGCCTCGATCTCATCCATGCAATCTTTGGAAATACCTAAGGAACCTAAAGTTTCTTTAGTAGAAAACAAAAACAATACTTTTACCTACACTACACAATATGAGACTTATGAGGCCCCACTTTCTTCTAAAGAGATGGAGTCTCTCTATGGTCGTGGATTTCAAATCCTTTACAAAAATTATAACTACATACCTAATGGTTGTGGCATAAAACAAGGAATCAAAGTACCCTTAGAAATTGTTATACATAACTCTTTGGTTGGTATTGGATAGCATCCTTTAAAGCCCACCAAAGCTTACCATCGTCCTACCCTTAATGTTAACACAATATCAACAATTCCAACACTCAATTTGATATATCTTGAGATGATAGACATAAATTGTCCACCAAGAATATCTCATTAGATACTTTTTCAATAGATGAAGCATTAGCTCAAATATTTCACCGCAAGAAGAACTAAAAGAAGTTTCAAATGAAGATCAAGATTGGGAAGATGATGATTTGATTGCACTTTTCAATACCACCTCCCTGACATGTTGGAAGTATGTGCTATTGGTGTTGTCATTGATGTCAACAAGCTTGTGTTGTCATTGGTGTCAACTATGTCTTCTATGTGAGTGAAGAAATGATGCAAGAGTATGAGTAAGTTTGTGTTGGACAAAGATCAGAGATAAGGTTGAGCAGAGATGAGGTTATGGAAAGAGTGTGAGTTTGAGTTGTTTGTGAATGATAAGATAGTGCTGATAATGTTGGTAAAGTGTTCATGTTGTTGCATTTCCAAGTGCTTTTAAAAAAATTTGATTAATATTGAAAATAGTGTGTTGAAGAAGTCTTCTGGCTTATAGAGTAATGTTCATGTTTTTTCTCTGAATTTATTTTGTGTTGGAGATCTAAGTGTGTAGTTTGGATATGTTGTCTATAAGTATTTGAAGATGCTAAATCCAGAATTTGGTGCTGCAGAATGTTGCGCAGTGAAATTTGTGTTCACCAGTTTAAGGACAATGTTTGATAGTGTTTGCAGTATGTCTAGGAGAAAGTGTTTTGCTCCACATTTCTCTATAGAGTGGTTTTAGGTGTTGCAATTCTAGATGTGTTCTTATAAGGTCCTTATCAATGTTCAATTTAGAGGGTTTGTGATTTGATGATCCAGAAAGTAATTTCTTGTGTAGCAGAGTTTGACAGTGTTGTTTGTAAGCAGATTGTGAACTTTCTTTAGGTGAAAGTTGTTGTGGTTGAATTTTTTGGATTTTAGGTGGCTTGGAGATATTCATGGATGTTTCTAGATTGTGTTACATCTTTCTGTAACATCTACACATCATCTTTTGGTTTTGAGGAAGCATGTGATTAAAAGGTTCATAGTGTTAACATAGTTTGGCCAACCTGGTTGATTACACTAATTGTGGTTATGCCTCATTGACTATGGAAACATGGAAGTAGCATGATTGGATGGATTTAGGTTCATGCTAAGGTGTGGCATGGTTTGCATTTGTTCCCTTCCTCTGCAAGAATGTTTAGGTCTAGACCTATTTTTAATTTTATGAATTAAGTTGGGTTGCCGACCTTGGAGAATGATTTCAAGGTTGATGATGGTATAAATAAGTGTCAAGGATTTGTTAGTAGGTGGATGTGTGAGGAATGCAATGTGTGTGATGTGAATTTGATTAGGGTAGCAAAAGATTTTTTGTGTTGACTATTGGATGCAATGAGCAGAAGGTGTCTATTATTTTTTATTGTGACTGTGAAAGAGATGTTTGTGTGCTTCATTGGAACTAAACTCCATGCATAGGTTAGATGCAATTATATTAGTTCAACCCTGGCAGTGAGCCTTCTTCTCTTCTATCTTTTTCTTAGTTGGCAATGAGTTCACTTGGGCAGTGAACCCACTGACAGTGAACCTTTCTTTCTTTTGGGTAGTGAGCCCTTTGGTAGTGAGCCTTTTGTAATTCGGTATTGATACTACTTTATATTGTGAGCTAATCCTCACCATGGTTTTTCCCTTCTTGAGTTTTCCACGTAAAAATTAGGTGTTGTCTTGTGTGTAGTGTTGTTATGGTTCAATTTCTGTTATTTGGTTTTCATGCTTAATCATCATAACAAGGTTAAAGATTAATGTGGATCTAAATGTTTGTGAGGGTTTAAAGTTTTGATACAACTGATTTACCCCCCTCTCAGTTGTCTTGTGCATTCAACAATTTGTATCAAAGCAAGGTTCCTTAGAAGAGACCTTAACAGCTTGAGGTAGATCTAGGATGGTGCACAAGAAGGATGTTCCCTTGTTTGATGGATTTGACTTTGCACTATGGAAGGTAAGGATGGAAGCTTTTTTAATTTTCTTAGATATGAGATCTGGATGTCCATTAGGTCTGATTACACTATACCTGAAAAAGGTATATCTACTGCTGATGAGATCAAAGCTCATGAAATTGATGGTAAGGCAAAGCATGCTCTCTTAAGTTGTCTTACTAATTCTAAATTGGTAAAAGTAGTGAATTTGAAAACTGCTAATGAGATTTGGAAAAGGTTGGAAAGTGTTTGTGAAGGAAATGATAAGGTCAAGCAAGCTAAATTACATAATTTAAAGCTCATGTTTGAGACTATGTGAATGTTTGAAGATGACAACATTGCAAGCTACTTGTAGAAGGTGGATGAAGTTGTCAATGACATCATATGACTTGGTGGAAAATTAGATGATCGAGAAGTAATATTGAAGGTACTCAGATCTCTTCCTAAGTCTTATAGGCATAAGGTTTCTGCTATTGAATAATTATAAAATTTGAACAAGTTTACCAAAGATCAGTTGCTTGGCACCTTAACTTCTTTTGAAATGAGAGAGTTTGGCACAACTAGTGGAACTACAAAGGTTGAGACAACATTTAAGGCTAGAAAATCAAAAAAGACTATGGAATCAAATCCAGAAGACTTTGATGAAGTAGAAGCTAACTTTGTTAGAAGGATGAAAAAGGGTACTGGAAAGTTCAATGATAAGTTGTCTTTTAAATGTTTTAGTTGTGGTAAGATAGGTCATTATGCTTCAAGATGTCCAGATAGAGCTCTAAGAATTAAGAATAGGGAAAACAGAGGTAAAATGGTTAAGAAAAGTTACTATGTTAGAGAAGATACAAGTATATCTAATGATGAATTTGACTATGAGGATAATAATGATGATGAATGCTTATTCATAGCCCTAAGAGATGAAACTATTTCTACTAACTCTGGAAGTTGTGTGAACGAAAAAGGTATGGAAGCAAGTACTTACTCTAAAGGCACTGTAATGTCTGCTTTTCATGCTAAAAGAGAAAAAGATGTCTTGCTCATTGATAGTGGATGCTCAAATCATATGACAGGTGATAAAAGTAAGTTTGTTAAACTTGAAAAATATGAAGGTGGAGTAGTTAGGTTTGGTGATGATGCAGCTACTATGATATGTGGAAAAGGTTCCACCATTTTTGATGGAAAACATAACACTGATGATGTTCTTTATATTAAAGTCTTAAAGTACAATCACATGAGTGTTCAATAGATGTGTAGCAAGGGTTACAATCTTATGTTTCAGGATGATGGATCTGAGATCAGAAAAAGGTCTAGAACGATGATTGTTGTTGGAAAGAAGTCAAATGGAATTGTGTATCAATTGAAAGGTGTTGATGGATGTTACTTCATGACTCAAAACAATGAAAGATGGTTATGGAATAGAAGGTTGTGTCACATCAATATTTATAATTTAATGAAGATAAGTTTAGTTGAAGATGTAAGAGACCTACCAAAGATTATCAAGCTTGTTAATGTTGTCTGTAAAGAATATCAAGTTGGAAAGCAAGTGAGAAGAAGTTTCAAAGTTAAAGAACAATCTTCTACCAGAATGTTGGAGTTGGTGCACACAAATCTTCGTGGTCCTACTAAGGTAAGGAGTTTTCATGGTGATAGATATTTCATGTTGTTAATTGATGGTTATTCCAAAATGACATGGGTTACATTTCTTAAAGAAAAATCAGAAGCCCTAGATAAGTTTAAGGCATTTAAAGATATGGTGGAGAATGAAACATATATGAAAATCAAATGCTTGAGATCTGACAGAGGTGGAGAATTTACTTCAAATGAGTTTAACATGTTTTGTGAAGATCATGGGATAAAGAGACAGTTATATACCCCTAGGACTTCTCAGCAGAATTAAGCATTTGAAAGGAAGAATAGGATTGTTCAAGAAGCTACTGAAGAACAAATGAATCTATGTTTGTGTTTACTTTCTAAAGTTCAACCTAAAACAGTAGTTGAGGCATGGAAGGATGAGAATTGGATCAAGGCTATGGAAGAAGAACTAATGCAGATTGAGAAGAATCAGACTTGAGAACTTGTCCCAAGACCAGAGAACAGAAATGTGATAGGAGCTAAGTGGATATTCTGGAACAAATTGAATGAGAATGGAGATGTGGTAAGGAACAAGGCAAGATTTGCATGTAAAGGCTACTCACAAGTGGAAGGAATAGACTATGAGGAGACTTATGCTCTGGTGGAAAGAATGGAGCCCATTAGGATGTTTTTGGCTTTTACAACACATAAGGATTTCAAAGTATATCAAATGGATGTGAAGTATTTTTTCTTGAATGGTGAATTGGAAGAAGAAGTGTACATAGAACAACTAGAAGGATTCTAGTAGACAGATAAACTTGATATGGTTTATAGATTGAAGAAGGCATTAGATGGATTGAAGCAAGCTCCCAGAGCTTGGTATACAAGGTTAGACAAGTATTTGATACAACAAGGTTTCAATAAAGGGTTTGCAAATAGCAACTTGTACATCAAAGTAAGTTAAGATCAAATTTTGATTGTGGACTTGTATATGTGGATGATATAATTTTTGGTGGAAATGAAGGTATGTGTAAGAGTTTTGCAAATGAAATGTAAAAAGAATTTGAAATGTCTATGTGTGGGGAAATGAACTTTTTCCTTGGGTTACAAATCAGTCAGATAGATAAAGGTATTTTCATTTCTCAGTCAAAGTATGTGAAAGAGATGTTAAAGAAGTGTGGAATGGAAGATTCTAAACCATTATGTACTCCTATGTTTATTGGTTGTAAGTTGAGAAAGAATGATGAATCCCCTAGGCTAATCAAAGCAAGTACAACTCAATGATTGGAGATTACTATATTTGACTGCTACCAGACTGGGTATCATGCATGCAGTCTATCTTGTGGCTAGATTTCAAGAAGATCCTAGAGAGTCACATTTTATGGTAGTGAAGAGGATATTCAGATATTTAAAGGGCACTTCAGATCATTGTGTGTGGTATCCAAAAGATATTGACTTTACTCTAAGTGCTTATATAGATGCAAATTGGGTTGGTTTTGTAGATGAGAGGATAAGTACAAGTGGTGCTGCATTCTTTCTTGGATCCAGATTGGTGTCTTAGCTAAGTAAGAAACAAGATTCAATGTCTTTATCTACTGCAAAGGCAAAGTATATTGCTGCAATATCATGTTACACATAGGTGTTATGGATGAGACAAACCTTGAAGGCTATCAAAGTTGTGTATGATGAACCAATATCTATATTCTGTGATAATACAAGTGCTATTAACATTTCAAAGAATTTGGTGATGCATTCAAGGACAAAGCATATTTCAATTAGGTATCATTTTATGAGAGAACAGGTTGCAGAGAATGAACTAAATTTGGAATATGTGCCTGTACAAAGGATCACGTTGTTGATATATTCACTAAGGCTCTTCCTAAGGATACATTTGAGTATCTCTTCCTTCTTTGAACTAGATGCATAAGGAGATGCATCAGTCTAGTGTGTGTCAAAGATTCATTCTTTGTTATGGACTGATGTTGGAGGCTACCTCTCAGGGGGAGTAGGTATTATCTTTGTTAGTTGTTGCAGATAGGGGGAGTAAGAGCTGATATAGTTTGGTGTGTACTCCTAAGGGGGAGTAAGAGCAGTGAAAGATAAGTTTGTGGAAGAGAAGTGGTGAGCAGTGCAAGTATGTGCAGAGAAAAAGTAAGAAAGAAGTGTGTTACCCTTTTCCATTGATGTCAAAGGGGGAGAGAGTTCAATGTGAAAAACAAAGGAGGAGAGAGACATGTGAAAAAGGAGACATATATATCTTAGGGGAGAGAAAGTAAGATGTGCAAAAGAAACGAAAGAACTTTGGTGCAGAGTTATGTCTTGATGCTTTTTCACATTATGTGTTGCCATCAATGATAAAGGGGGAGATTGTTGCAAGTATGTGCTATCAGTGTTGTCATTGGTGTCAATTGTGTCTTTTGTATGAGTGAAGTAATGATGCAAGAGTATGAGTATGTTTGTGGGTAAGTGCAAGAAGATGGGGGGCCAAAAAGGGGTCTTAGGTGGCCACTTTTTTTCTGAAATAAGGAAATACTGGCCTTGGATGAGAAATTGAGCATAGTTACACTCAAAATTTGGAGATGCAACCAAAACAATGTTTGTAGTGCTCCGAGTCTACTTTCTAAACTACTATTTTGTTTTGAAAATGGCATAGATTAAGGGGTTCAAAAGAGCAAGCCACAGAAATTGGTGTTGTTTCTATCAAAAAAACATAACATAGCATGTTTTGTGGCTCCCTCAAAGGTCAACTTTTTTTTGGTATTTTTAAAATTGCTTTAGTGAGAAATTAGCTAATAGCATGTAGTTTATGCCTAATTTTTCTAATAATTTTTTGATGAATATTTGATTTTTTACTAATTTTCAAAGTGGACACATCCTAAAAAATAAAATTTTGGCCGTGCTACCCCTATAAATTTTGAAAACTAATTGAAAATCATTTTTTTCTTTTTTTAATATTTGTAGAATGGAGTCTAGTTTCTAAATATGTAATTTTTTTAAAATTTGAATGAATAGTTAATTTACAATGAAAAAAAGACCAAACAATGGTTTTTGCCTGAAAATGGACACACAAACAAAAGAAATTAAAGATGAAAGGCTTAACATTGTTAAAATGTGAAAAAAATCACATCGTCAAATAGCTAAGAGAAAGCTTAACATTACCCAAGTGTTTGATTTGTTCAACCTTGAAACACGTGCAAATCTGAGGGTTAGCACAAATGAAATTATGTGAAATCTTGAAGAATATGGAAAAACACGTTTGTGACTATTCATAAGGCACTCCAAGCCTTTGGGTTGGAAATCCAAAGCAAATCCCAAGTCCAAGGCTTGGGATTCCCAAAGAAAGACATAACGCGAGTGCGTTATAATGCTCTCACATTATGTTTTGCTTTGCATTTTTCCTTTCCAGCAAGTCTATTGTTTGTAACACGCTCGCGTTATGTTCCCCTTAAATTTTTTACGTTCAAGGCTATTAATCATGAGGGTTAAGGGATAAGGGATAGGGTTGGAGGGTTTAGGGATAAGGGATTAGCGTTTAAGGTGTAGTATCGAGCCTATTGAGGGTCTAGGAATAGGGATAGCATTTAGGGTTTAGGGATGAGGGATTAGAGTTGAGGGATGACAAATTAGGGTTGAGGGATTAGGGTTTGATGTTGAGGGTTGAGGGTTGAGGTTCAAGAGTCAAGGGTTTAGGGATAGGGTTGAGGGTCGAGGGATTAGGGTTAAAGTAGAGTGTGGAGGGTGTAAGGATTAGGGATAGGGTTGGAGGGTTTAGGGATAAGGGATTAGGGTTTAAGGTATAGTATCGAGTCTGTTGAGGGTTTAGGAATAGGGATAGCATTTAGGGTTTAGGGGTGAGGGATTAGAGTTGAGGGATGATGGATTAGGGTTGACAGTTGAGAGATTAGGGTTTAGGGATAAGGTTTAGGGTTGAGGGTTGAGGGATTAGGGTTTAAGGTATAGTGTTGAGGGTTGAGGGTTTAGGATTAGGTTTTAGGGTTGATGGATTAGCATTTAATGTCAAGGTTAGGGTTAGAGTGTTGAGGGTAGAGGGATTAGGGATAGTGTTTAGGGTTGAAGGTTTAAGGACTGAGGGTTGAGGCTTTAGGGATGAGGGTTTAAGGCTTAAGATATAGTGTCAAGTGTTGAGGGTGTAGGGATAGGGTTTAAGTTTTAAGGGTTAAGGGTTTAGGGATAGGGATTAGGGTTTAAGGTATAGCGTTGAGGGTTGATGGTTTAGAGATAGGGTTTAGGTTTGAGGGATTAGGGTTTAGGGTTGATGAATTAGGGTTTAATGTTGAGAGTTGAGGGTTGAGGGTTGAGGGTTGAGGTTGAGGGATAGGGTTAATGGTCAAAGGATTAGGGTTAAATTAGAGTGTCGAGGGTAGAGGGATTAGGGTTTAAGGTATAGTATCGAGCCTATTGAGGGTCTAGGAATAGGGATAGCGTTTAGGGTTTAGGGATGAGGGATTAGAGTTGAGGGATGACGGATGATGGATTAGGGTTGAGGGTTGAGGGATTAGGGTTTAGGGACAAGGTTTAGGGTTAGGGTTGAGGGATTAGGGTTTAAGGTATAGTGTTGAGGGTTTAAGGATAGGGTTTAGGGTTGAGGGATTAGAGTGAAGGGTTAAGGGATTAGGATTTCACGTTGAGGGTTGAGGGTTTAGGGTTCAGGGTTTAGGGATAGGGTTGAGGGTCGAGGGATTAGAGTTAAGGGTTGAGGGATTAGGTTTGACATTGAGGGTTGAGGGTTGAGGTTCGAGGGTCAAGGGTTTAGGGATAGGGTTGAGGGTCGAGGGATTAGGGTTAAAGTAGAGTGTGGAGGGTATAAGGATTAGGGATAAGGAATTAGGGTTTAAGGTATAGTATCATGTCTGTTGAGGGTGTAGGAATAGGGATAGCATTTAGGGTTTAGGGATGAGGGATTAGAGTTGAGGGATGACGGATTAGGGTTGAGGGTTGAGGGATTAGGGTTTAGGGATAAGGTTTAGGGTTGAGGGCTGAGGGATTAGGGTTTAAGGTATAGTGTTGAGGGTTTAGGGATAGGGTTTAGGGTTGAGGGATTAGAGTGAAGGGTTGAGGGATTAGGATTTGATGTTGAGAGTTGAGGGTTTAGGGTTTAGGGTTTAGGGATAGGGTTGAGGGTTGATGGATCAGAGTTAAGGGTTCAGGGATTAGGGTTTGATGTCAAGGGTTGAGGGTTGAGTTTTGAGGGTCAAGGGTTTAGGGATAGGGTTGAGGTTCGAGGGATTAGGGTTAAAGTAGAGTGTGGAGGGTATAAGGATTAGGGATAGGGTTGGAGGGTTTAGGGATAAGGGATTAGGGTTTAAGGTATAGTATCGAGTCTGTTGAGGGTGTAGGAATAGGGATAGCATTTAGGGTTTAGGGATAAGGGATTAGAGTTGAGGGATGACGGATTAGGGTTGAGGGTTGAGGGATTAGGGTTTAGGGATAAGGTTTAGGGTTGAGGGCTGAGGGATTAGGGTTTAAGGTATAGTGTTGAGGGTTTAGGGATAGGGTTTAGGGTTGAGGGATTAGAGTGAAGGGTTGAGGGATTAGGATTTAACGTTGAGGGTTGAGGGTTTAGGGTTTAGGGTTTAGGGATAGGGTTCAGGGTTAAGGGATCAGAGTTAAGGGTTGAGGGATTAGGGTTTGACATCGAGGGTTGAGGGTTGAGGTTCGAGGGTCAAGGGTTTAGGGATAGGGTTGAATGTCGAGGGATTAGGGTTAAAGTAGAGTGTGGAGGGTATAAGGATTAGGGATAGGGTTGGAGGGTTTAGGGATAAGGGATTAGGGTTTAAGGTATAGTATCGAGTCTATTGAGGGTTTAGGAATAGGGATAGCATTTAGGGTTTAGGGATGAGGGATTAGAGTTGAGGGATGAAGGATTAGGGTTAAGGGATTAGGGTTTATGGATAAGGTTTAGGGTTGAGGGCTGAGGGATTAGGGTTTAAGGTATAGTGTTGAGGGTTTAGGGATAGGGTTTAGGGTTGAGGGATTAGAGTGAAGGGTTGAGGGATTAGGATTTGACATTGAGGGTTAAGGGTTTAGGGTTTAGGGTTTAGGGATAGGGTTGAGGGTTGAGGGATTAGAGTTAAGGGTTGAGGGATTGGGGTTTGGCATCGAGGGTTGAGGGTTGAGGTTCAAGGGTCAAGGATTTAGGGATAGGGTTGAGGTTTGAGGGATTAGGGTTAAAGTAGAGTGTGGAGGGTATAAGGATTAGGGATAGGGTTGGGGGGTTTAGGGATAAGGGATTAGGGTTTAAGGTATACTATCGAGTCTGTTGAGGTTTTAGGAATAGGGATAGCATTTAGGATTTAGGGATGAGGGATTAGAGTTGAGGGATGGTGGATTAGGGTTGAGGGTTGAGGTATTAGAGTGTAGGGATAAGGTTTAGGGTTGAGGTCTGAGGGATTAGGGTTTAAGGTATAGTGTTGAGGGTTTAGGGATAGGGTTTAGGTTTGAGGGATTAAAGTGAAGGGTTGAGGGATTAGGATTTGACATTGAGGGTTGAGGGTTGACGGTTTAGGATTTAGGGTTTAGGGATAGGGTTGAGGGTCGAGGGATCAGAGTTAAGGCTTGAGGGATTAGGGTTTGATGTTGAGGGTTGAGAGTTGAGGTTCAAGGGTCAAGGATTTAGGGATAGGGTTGAGGGTCGAGGGATTAGGGTTAAAGTAGAGTGTGGAGGGTATAAGGATTAGGGATAGGGTTGGAGGGTTTAGGGATAAGGGATTAGGGTTTAAAGTATAGTATCAAGTATGCTGAGGGTTTAGGAATAGGGATAGCATTTAGGGTTTAGGGATAAGGGATTAGAGTTGAGGGGTGATGGATTAGGGTTGAGGGTTGAGGGATTAGGGTTTAGGGATAAGGTTTAGGGTTGAGGGATTAGGGTTTAAGGTATAGTGTTGAGGGTTGAGGGATTAGGGTTTAAGGTATAGTGTTGAGAGTTGAGGGTTTAGGGATAGGGTTTAGGGTTGACAGATTAGGGTTTAGGGTTTAGGGTTATGGGCATTTTCTATCAAGAACTTGATTATGAGGGCTTGCCCCTTCATTGTTATGCCTATCATATGGCGGAGCATCTGGCAAGCTCTTGCAGGAAAGAGATGTCATCAATGCAAAGGATGTGATCAATCTATAGCAGGATAAAACGCGAGCATGTTATAGCGCGAGCGTGTTATAATGGGCTCACATTTTGTCTTGCTATTAAAATGGTAAAAAAGTGTTGACCCCCGTGATCCAGGCCCACATGCTCTATTTTCTTATTGATTTTGCACGTCCTCCAACAAAAAAGAAGTGCTTTCATGCTGTTGGGAAGTTCACATGCACATTTGACACATTGTACCACCTTTTCATGATCTTTCCACCACCTTTTCTACTTTGCCAACTTGAGAAGGAGGAAATAACATAGTTTTCAAACCAAGTTTGATATATATCTATTCAAGTTTCAATTTTTGTAGTGTTGCAATGTTAATTGTGATTCAATTTTAGGAATTTAACATTATAGATTGGTTAATAGTATTGTTGTTAGTAATGATATTTGAGTGTTATTCAATTTAACATTGAAAAGGAAGCAAGTGGTGAAAAACTCAAATTGTTGAGGAGTTTGATGCAAGAAGATAAAAACACTACATAATTGGGTACTCTCTCCATTCAAATCTTCATTTTTTAGGTATGTCAAGTCTTTACATGCATGTTTTTTACGTTTTCCTTATTTCAGATTGAATTACTTTATCATGCTTTATCATATATGTTTAAAATAGACACATTCCCAATCAAGAAAGTAGCCTACAATCTCACATGATGCCATGTATATTTTCTACACTTGGGCTTTTTAATAATTATGTGTAATAAACAAACCTTAACATACCATGATGTCAAACTATACAAGAATAAATCCTTACAACATAAAAAAAATAAAATCCCACTATTATCTTGTATTCATTTCTTAGGAACTAATATTGGTCTCTTTATCATGCTACAGACAAATTCTCCATCATGCTGAGGAAATGATCAAGAATTAAACCAACACAGGAAGAGATAGAAGCTAAGAATGCAAAGAAAGTAGTGGCTATGAGGGAACTTCGTGAGAAGAGGAAATTGGACACGATAAAAGAAGACATACCAATTGAAGAGGAACCACAACCATCACAAAGAGATATGGTATTGGTGGCACAAAGAGAACGAATGCAAAAATTTCATGGTACGAGAGATTTGAATACCATAGTTGGAGACACGTCCTCTACCACAAGTCAACATGTAGGGACACCATCTACCACATCTCAAGTTGAGAGTACATCATCACTCACATGTGATGAAGGAGGTATGCCATCATTCCCACCTCAACCTCAAGGTATGTCATCTATTCCATCTTCGATCGAAGGTATGCCATCTAACCCATCTCATTTAAATATTGATGAAATTCCTAATGTTGAGATGAATTTACCTAACTTAACACCACCTAGAATTTTGCATAGAAAGCCAAAGTATTTGATTGATATTGATGAGAATATTTTGCAGCCAATGGAAGGTAAGATTCCAAAATGCACTTGTAGAAGATATGCTAATAAGATTTGGAGATTGTTCTTTGAAAAGTTAAATGAGACTGCAAGATGTCAACTATTCATTGAAATGATGCGAAGTATAAAGTATAGGTCTATCATGAAGATTCTTGGGTTGAGAACATCAGAGGCTTCAAGTGAAAAATCTATTGTCAAGAATCTAATGAGTGGGTATGAGAGTGTGGGTAACACCTCACGCACAAAAGATAGTAATGCAACACGGCGTGTGATTACATCGACTATAGTAAGTAGTCAAACGAGGAAAGCTCGTCTCATTAGAAAGACAAGTCAAGAATTGAAAATTAATAGTAAAACTTTATCAAGAGCCGTTGGAAGATGCCAAAGAATTGAGGACACTAATGCCAATGAATTATGGGCGTTCTCAGGGAGACTACCACAAAAAGATAAATCAATTGTTGAAGCATTGAGATCACTAATTGAAGACTTTTGGAAGAATTACACAAGGGTATCTCCGAATCAAAGGGATGTGGTAAGAAGGAGAATCGGTAGTCAGAACCATGAGACACATCCAAAGCATTTTTTGGATGAGACTCAAACACAGTTTTATGGTAAATTTCTAGAGAAGTATCCTCAAATTAAAATTTGTCAAAGATATTTTGAATTGCTAAAACCTTTCTATGTTAAGATAAATCACACACGCACTACTTGTTGTAGATTACATATTGAATTTTCTAACCATTTTGATGCTTATAGGTCTATATGTTTAGATATGCATACTAACAATGATTTGTAGGGTTGTGCCATATGTGCCCCACCAACATCTTCAAGAGAATTCACATCAAGAATTTTATGTGAAAGAGAGGAAGGTCAAATATTCTACAAGAAATTATGCTTGGATGGCACATGTCATCGTTACGGTGGCTTGCAACATTTGCCAATATGTGAACATATGGAAATAACACATTCAGTTGGAAATGAACTAGTAGAGTTTGGCAAGTATAAAACAATGGCATACAATACAAAAGATGGTAAAGAAGCAAAGAGGTGTGAATTAGTCATTGAAAAGATTCCAGTGTATCAGTTTATGCCTATATTTCGTGACAGCATAGTGTATGAGTATGCAAGACATGCCCATAGAGCTCGATGGTTGGACGTGCAATTCAAGTTATGTAAGGAGACATTTCTAGTTGGTAGCATTGTTTCAGTCATCAACTTTGCAGAGAACTATAGTCTACAGCCACAGCGTGAGGTGCAATCACAATATTACAACTCCACACAGGTTTCTATATTTGTGCACATTGCATTTATTCATGCGAATGATAGTACAGAGGATGACAGAAAGATCATAAGAAAGTATAATTTCTATATTAGTGATGATCACACGCATTCTATGGAGTTCGTGCAAGGTTGCTTTCAGGTGTTCTACAATGATTTGGCTAGAAGGGGCATATTGTTTAGTCAGCATATCATATGGTCGGATAACTATGCGTCACAATTCAAGAACTCGCAGAATTTCTATTGGCTGAGTAGGAGGCATAATTTTACAGGTATTCAACATATGTGGAACTTTTGTGAGGCCGAGCATGGAAAGGGGGAGCATGATGGTGCAGGAGCATGTATCAAAAGAGCCATAGCATGAGAAGAGTTAAAGTGTAAAGATAATGCAAAGTTGACAGATGCAAAATTGATTGTCGAGTGGTGTAATGCATCCATGGGTCTAGGTAATGAAGGTAAGTCTTCAGTTCGTAGATTTTTTTGGTTGATAGATGATACTAACATTGCACCATATGAGGATTGTTGTACACTGACATGATCAAATGAGATGCACTCTTTCAGAAGCTCAATTGCAGGTTCATGGAGTATCCATACACGAAAGATGTCATGCTTTTATTCTTCATGTACAATTCAAGTTTGGGATGAGTGCGAGTCAAAGGAGTGGGTTGACGAATGACAGTTAAGTTATCTTAGCCCACTTGACATGTATCGACCCCCGACGACACTGGAACTAACACAGATGGAATCATCAATTGACTTTGACCACATATCAGATTTAGTTCAACCAAGTAATATAGGGCACATATATGCATCTAATTTCATCTAGTTCAACTAGGTAATGTCATCTTACTTTGTAGTGTTTTTGTAATGTTGACTAATTTCATCTAATTTGCTACACATATCAATGTAGGGCACGTATATGCAGTTATTGCAGATGAAGATAATGAAGAGGGAACATATTATTACTTATGTCATTGTGTTGAGGCCAAAAATGTTGCAAGTATGAGGTGAGCCAGTGTTGTCATTGATGTCAACATACTCATATTGCATTGACAAGAAGGATTTGATGAGCTGTGTGCTGAGGATATTGAGAAAATTAGCCTCAGTCAGGGACAGTGAAGAACAGTGATGAGAAGAAGGCAAATGTACTGTATAGGATAAGAACCGGAGGATGTGGATTAAAGGGTTTGCAGATATGAGTCTTGAGATGCTTCAGTCAAGTTTTCAGAGGTCCGCATGAAGACCTGAAGAAGTTATGGCTGTCTGTGTGGAACCAGTTCCGGCAAATGCTTAGAGGTGACAGAGGATCACAGAAAGGTCCGGTGAGGTCCAGAATTGTACAATCCTAATCTGCGGATTGGAAAGAGTGTTTGGGATGTCCTTGTGATGTGCCATCTCGAGCTGTGTATGATTTGGAGGTCCGGAAGTACCTCTTGCATTATGACAGTGGCGACAGACTGTGTTCTTGAAGTTCCGGATAAGGAGGATAAGAGATTTCAGTAAGTAAAGGAAATGCGGACGTACCTGGTCATTCAGGCAGGCTTGTGAAGGTTCTTGGATCATGTTGAGGTTGTGTTGTTGGTCCGCATTGATAATGTATGATTTGAAGGTCCGGAAGTACCTTCTACAGTGGCGACAGACTGTGTTCTTGAAGTTTCGGATGAGGAAGACAAGAGATTCCAGCAAGTAAAGGACGTGCGGATGTATCCGGTCATTCAGGCAGGCTTGTGAAGTTTTCTGGATCATGTTGAGGTTGTGTTGTTGATCCGCATTGATAGTAGAGCCCGGAATTGAAGTTATTCTTCCAGATGAAGTTCTTGCTCTGTTTAGCCGACCGGATGAGTTGTTCATCCTGCGAATGTTCTTGTGGTGGCCGACCGGATGTGTTATTCATCTTGCGGATACTCTTATGGTTGTTTGCCGACTTAGATGTTTGTTCCTAAGTCGATGTCTTGTATAAATAACGGTTTGTGAGTTCATTTCAAAGTGTGGTTTTTTGTGGATAAGTGTGGCATAGTGAAGAGAAGTGTGAAAGGCAGAGCAGAAGTTTTTGGGCTTAAATGGAACTGATCCAGACATGGTAGAGATGTCATTCTCCAGTTCAAGACTGTGATTCTTATCACTTTGTAGGCAGTGTGTCTCCTTGTAGGCAGTGGGCCTCTTTGTGAGCAGTGTGCTCGGGTAGTGAGCCCTAATTGGCAAGTGCCATTCTTTTTCTTATTCTTCTAACAGAGAATAATTCTTAGGTTAATCACCCCATGGTTTTTCCCTTAACCGGGTTTTCCACGTCAAAATCTTGGTGTTCAATGTGTTGATGTTTATCTGCTCTTGTGTTTGTGTATAATGCTTTCATGGATGATTAATTGATATGCTGTTAACTTACAACCAAGAATCAAGTGCTTAAAAGAACAAGACGTTTTATACAACTGATTCACCCCCCCCCCCCTCTCAGTTGTATGCCCTAGATCCAACAATTGGTATCAGAGCCAAGTTCCTCTGAAAGAAGCTTAATCGCTTGAGGAGATCCAGGATGTCGTCTTACAAGAAGGATAGTCCGAAGTTCGATGGAACCAACTTCACTCTTTGGAAAGGTCGCATGAAGTGTCACTTGGAATGTATGGGAAAAGCATACTTGGGTATGGTTTCAAAACCTTATGTACCTCCACAAGGTGGTCTGACAACTCTGAATGAAATCACAGAAGCTGAAAACAATCTGCGGACCAAGGAAGCTCTTCTAAGCGCATTGAATGACTCAGATCTCTCGAATGTTATTGACCTACCAACTACATATGAGATCCTGACTAAACTGGAACTTCTGTATGAAGGAGATGAGTTTGTCAAAAGTGCAAGGTTGCAAAGTCTGAAAGGGAAATTTGAAAGATTGAAAATGAGAGATGATGAAAACATCACTACCTTTATGCCAAGAGTGAATGAGCTAGTATGTGGAATTAGAAATGCTGGTGGAACTCTAGATGAAAATGAGATTGTCTGCAAAATCCTAAGATCCCTTCCTGCTGCCTACAAAATCAAGGTTGCTGCCATTGATGAATTCAGAGCCCACACAACTGTCACAAGAGAGCAACTGGCTGGCAAACTAGCTGCATTTGAAATGACCGAGTTTGGAGATGATCCTCCCAAGACTGAATCTGCTTTCAAAGCTAGTACCTATGTGAAAGGCAAACATAGATTTGATCCGGGAGAAAACTCATCAAGGAAGATGTCATGGTATGATCAAGCAAGAAGAGACATGGAAGAAGAAGAAGCAGAAACAGCTCAACTTGAAGCCCTCATTGCAAAAAGACTGCCAAGAGGATCCGGTAAGTATGAAGGAAAACTACCCTTTAAGTGTTTCAACTGCAATAAGATTGGTCATTTTGCTTCAAGATGTCTGGAAAGATCTGCAAGGTCTAACACTAACAGACAAAGGTTTCAAAAGAATTGCTATTATGTTCATGAAGAAGATGACAATGAAGGAGTAACAGATGATGAATCAGAACTAGGAAGCAAATCCGGAAATGAGTGGGTGTTTATTGCCATCAAGGAAGAAGATTCAATACTCTCTGAATCTGTCAATCACAAAGTTGTTGAAAAAGCTTTGGCTGCTCAAGTGGAAGAAAAGGATGATTGGGTTATTGACAGTGGATGTTCTCACCATATGACTGGTGACAAGAATAAGTTCTTAGATTTGGAAAGATATGAAGGAGGAATGGTAAAGTTTGGTGACAATTCTGCTAGCAGAATCAGAGGTAGGGGAACTATTTCCTTTGATGGAAAGAGAAAAACAGGTAATGTACTATATGTTGAAGGATTGAAGCACAATCTTCTCAATGTTGGTTAGTTAGTGGACAAAGGCTATGATCTCCGGTTCAAGAATGGAAAATGCAGAATCTTTACAAGCTCCGGAACTGAAATTGCATCCGGTACTCAGACAAAAGGTAATATCTTTCATCTGGTTGGTTCAAATAAAAGCTGTTTGTTTGTTCAAATTGATCAGAGTTGGTTATGGCATAGAAGAATGTGTCATGTAAATTTTGATAACATCATCAAGATAAGCAATACTCAGGCTGTAAGAGATCTTCCAAAATTGATGAAACCTACAAATAGTGTGTGCAAAGAATGTCAGTTAGGTAAACAAAGCAGAGTCTCTTTCAAAAGCAAAGATCAGTCTTCTACCGGATTGTTGGAATTAGTACATACTGATCTCTGTGGTCCGACAAGAATCAAGAGTCTGCAAGGTGATAGATATTTCATGTTGTTAATTGATGATCATTCCCGGATGATGTGGGTTACCTTTCTAAAAGAAAAATCAGAAGCATTTGAGAAGTTCAAAATCTTCAAAGCTATGGTAGAGAATCAAACCGGATTGAAACTAAAGTGTCTAAGGTCTGATAGAGGTGGTGAATTTACATCTGGTGAGTTCATTGACTTTTGTGAGAAGCAGGGTATAAGGAGACAGTTGTCTGCTCCTAGGACTCCACAGCAGAATGGAGTAGTTGAGAGAAAGAACCGGACCATCCAGGAAGCTGCCAGGACAATGATGTTGGAAGCAAATGTTCCTCAGATGTTTTGGAAAGAAGCTATCAGCACTGCAGTCTACACTCTCAATCGAGTTCAAATTATAAACAACACCGGTAAGACCCCCTATGAACTCTGGTTTGGGATCACTCCTACTGTGAAATATTTCAGAGTATTTGGTAGCAAGTGTTATATTAAAAGAGATGAAGATCTAGGAAACTTTGATGCTAGAAGTGATGAAGGAATTTTCTTGGGTTACTTCACTCAAAGCAAAGCATACCGGTGTTACAATAAGAGATTGAGGAAGATGATAGAAAGCACCAATGTAAAAGTTGATGAAGGAATTGAGAAGCCTTCAAGATTTTATGAGTTTGATGAAGATGACCAAGACAGTGTTCAAGGAACTCAATCCTCTCCGGTGAGACAGAGTCAGCCTGATCCGGTAAATCAGGAAGAAGAGATAGGTTTGAATGAGCCTGATCAAGAAACAGAAGTGCAGGATGCTCCCAAAATTCCAAGGTATGTAAGACTGAACCACTCTGAAGATCAGATCATAGGTGACAGAAGCAAAGGTGTACAAACTAGAAGGAATGTTGCTCAAAATCAGGATGAATGTTGTCTGATTTCAAAGATTGAACCTAAAACAATAAATGAAGCCTGCAATGATGAAAACTGGACCAAAGCAATGGAAGATGAATTGATGCAAATTGAGAAAAATCATACTTGGGATCTTGTTCCTAGACCTAGAGACAGGAATGTAATTGGAACCAAGTGGGTCTTTCGGAACAAACTAAATGAAGCTGGTGAAGTAATCAGAAACAAAGCTAGATTGGTCTGCAAAGGGTACTCTCAAATAGAAGGAATTGACTTTGAAGAGAATTTTGCTCCGGTGGCAAGAATTGAAGCAGTCAGATTACTTCTTGCATATGCTGCCTTCAAAGACTTCAAGGTATATCAGATGGATGTCAAGTCTGCCTTCCTAAATGGTGATCTGGAAGAAGAAGTCTACATTGAACAACCGGATGGATTTCAATTGTCTGATAATGATGATATGGTCTGCAAGTTGAAGAAAGCTTTGTATGGATCGAAGCAAGCCCCAAGAGCATGGTATGAAAGGTTGGATAAGCATCTTGTGCAGATTGGATTCAACAAAGGTACTGCTGACAGTAACTTATATTTTGAAATTGATCATGATAACATTTTGATTGTTGAAGTGTTTGTGGATGATATCATTTTTGGAGGAAGAGATAGTATGTGCAACACTTTTGCAAATCAGATGAAAAGTGAGTTTGAAATGTCTATGCTTGGTGAAATGAATTTCTTCTTGGGTCTGCAAATTACTCAAACAAAAGAAGGGATCTTCATTTCTCAGACCAAATATGTGAAAGAATTGTTAAGGAAATTTGGTATGGAAGACTCAAAGCCTATGAACACTCCCATGGCAACCGGATGTAAGTTAAGCAAAGATGATGATTCTCCAAAGGCAGATCAGACAAAGTATAGATCAATGATTGGTGGATTGTTGTATCTCACTCAAACTAGACCAGATATAATGCAGGTTGTTGGTCTTGTGGCAAGATTCTAGGCTGATCCTAGAGAATCTCATGTTATGGCAATCAAAAGAATTTTTAGGTACTTGAAAGGAACAGTTGAGTATGGTCTATGGTACCCTAGAGATCCGGATTTCTCTCTTCATGCTTACACAGATGCAGATTGGGCAGGAGATGCGGATGACCGGAAGAGCACTAGTGGTGGAGCATTCTTTTTGGGGAAGAGATTGGTTTCTTGGTCAAGCAAGAAACAAGATGCAATATCTCTGTCTACAACTGAAGCAGAATACATTGTAGCAGCAGGTAGTTGCACTCAAATTTTATGGATGAAGCAGATGCTAAGAGACATTAAAGTTGAATATGAGGAGCCTATCACAATTTTCTATGATAATTCAAGTGCAATTAATATTTCTAAGAATCCGGTATTGCATTCTAAGACTAAGCACATATCTATCAAGTTTCACTTTTTGAGAGAACAAGTAAACAAGGAAGAAGTCAGATTGGAGTATGTTCCCTCCAAGGATCAGATTGCAGATATCTTTACAAAACCTCTTCCCAAGGACTCTTTTGAATATCTCCGGGAGAAGTTAGGGGTCATGGCCCCTCCGGTGATGAACTAGGATGCACTGATGTGCATCAGTCCGGTGGATATCATAGTCATATCTTGTGATCCGGATTGATGATGGGGAGCTGCTACTAAGGGGGAGCAGCTGGTATGATTCTGATGTATTAGAATTGCAAGTATGAGCCCTTTGCCATTGATGTCAAAGGGGGAGAGAAGACATGTGAAAAACAAGTGGTTGATGATCAAAGGGGGAGCAGTAAAGGAAGAGAAGACATGTGAAAAGTTGTTGTTGATAGGGGGAGCGGTGACAGAAAAGAGAAGTTCTTGTCTTAATGGTTTTTCACATCATATGTTGCCATCAATGACAAAGGGGGAGATTGTTGCAAGTATGAGGTGAGCCAGTGTTGTCATTGATGTCAACATACTCATATTGCATTGACAAGAAGGATTTGATGAGCTGTGTGCTAAGGATATTGAGAAAATTAGCCTCAGTCAGGGACAGTGAAGAACAGTGATGAGAAGAAGGCAAATGTACTGTATAGGATAAGAACCGGAGGATGCGGATTAAAGGGTTTGCAGATATGAGTCTTGAGATGCTTCAGTCAAGTTTTCAGAGGTCCGCATGAAGACCTGAAGAAGTTATGGCTGTCTGTGTGGAACCGGTTCCAGCAAGTGCTTAGAGGTGACAGAGGATCACAGAAAGGTCCGGTGAGGTCTGGAATTGTACAATCCTAATCTACAGATTGGAAAGAGTGTTTGGGATGTCCTTGTGATGTGCCATCTCGAGCTGTGTATGATTTGGAGGTCCAGAAGTACCTCTTGCATTATGACAGTGGCGATAGACTGTGTTCTTGAAGTTCCGGATAAGGAGGATAAGAGATTTCAGTAAGTAAAGGAAATGCGGATGTACCTGGTCATTCAGGTAGGCTTGTGAAGGTTCTTGGATCATGTTGAGGTTGTGTTGTTGGTCCGCATTGATAATGTATGATTTGAAGGTCCGGAAGTACCTTCTACAGTGGCGACAGACTGTGTTCTTGAAGTTCCGGATGAGGAAGACAAGAGATTCCAGCAAGTAAAGGACGTGCGGATGTATCCGGTCATTCAGGCAGGCTTGTGAAGTTTTCTGGATCATGTTGAGGTTGTGTTGTTGATCCGCATTGATAGTAGAGCCCAGAATTGAAGTTATTCTTCCGGATGAAGTTCTTGCTCTGTTTAGCCGACCGGATGAGTTGTTCATCCTGCGAATGTTCTTGTGGTGACCAACCAGATGTGTTATTCATCTTGCGGATACTCTTATGGTTGTTTGCCGACTTAGATGTTTGTTCCTAAGTCGATGTCTTGTATAAATAACAGTTTGTGAGTTCATTTCAAAGTGTGGTTTTTTGTGGATAAGTGTGGCATAGTGAAGAGAAGTGCGAAAGGCAGAGCAGAAGTTTTTGGGCTTAAATGGAACTGATCCGGACATGGTAGAGATGTCATTCTCCAGTTCAAGACTGTGATTCTTATCACTTTGTAGACAGTGTGTCTCCTTGTAGGCAGTGGGCCTCTTTGTGAGCAGTGTGCTCAGGCAGTGAGCCCTAATTGGCAAGTGCCATTCTTTTTCTTATTCTTCTAACAAAGAATAATTCTTGGGTTAATCACCCCGTGGTTTTTCCCTTAACCGGGTTTTCCACGTCAAAATCTTGGTGTTCAATGTGTTGATGTTTATCTGCTCTTGTGTTTGTGTATAATGCTTTCATGGATGATTAATTGATATGCTGTTAACTAACAACCAAGAATCAAGTGTTTAAAAGAACAAGACGTTTTATACAACTGATTCACCCCCCCTCTCAGTTGTATGCCCTAGATCCAACAAAAAAGAAATTGGAGGCCCCTGTTACAGATGGAGAAAACATCGAATACTCTACAGGCTCAGTGGTTATTACTAGAACATGGCTTAGAAGGTACCTACATAAGAGTGTTAATATTTGGGTATTTCAAGACTTTGACACACATCGGAAGATTCTTCATTACTCGAACCTTGTCGTGGCATCCAATGTTCATTTGATAAAGTATCGGGGTAGACCTTTGGACAAAATATTGTGGAAGGTGCGTGAGTCTGACCATGAAGCAATACTTGACACAATAAAGAGTAGAGCAAACCCAGATGGTTCATTGGATTAATTTGTAAGTATTCACATTGATTTTGTAAAGTCATGTTACATTGAGTTGTAAGTATGCACATTAATTTGTAAGGCTTATCTTTTTTTATTTCCTCCTGCATTTTTACACATATAGACATTTTTACATCATCATGTCATGCATTTTTGGTGTCCTGCTCCTGATGCGACCAAACTCATAACTCACCCTACTTCCTCTAGACACCATTTGATGATCTCTCCAACACTCTAGATCCAGGGTGCCCAATCATGATGATGACTTATATACCATTCTCCTAAGGCGTTCATAATGAATGAAAAGAAGACCAAGGGCACCCAAGCTTAATAGACTTATTTCTTTCAATTTTGATGATCCAAACTCTTGCAATACGACATCCACTTTCATACCTTTAGATCTTCCTTCACATACAGGGCACCAAATCAAGTTGAAAAATCTACATAAAGGCACCAAAATGGATGAAAGGAGACATGAAATGCACCTTAGGACTCCATGCTAAGGTTTGAGCCATTAAAGTCTCTTGATATTAGGCGCTCATGATGATGAAACTTAGAGCTTTTTCCTTTCCTATGCGCTCATCTAAGATGTTTGAATGATAAGGAGTGCCTCGACCTCTATAATGTACTTGGGCACCAAAATCAAGGTGATTTTAAGTCACTTTGAGTCATTAGGGGTCAGTTTGAGTCTTTGAGTCATGTTGCAAAAAAGTGTTAATGTTGTCAAGTTGTACAAAGCAACTTTTGCATTTTTAGTGTCCTGCTCGTGATGTGATCAAACTGATTGTTCCAACGCATCTAGATGGGTACATTTATGCTAGACATGGTCCTTTTTTTCACCCAAACATGTCGAAACAGTCCAAGCTACATTGTACGGATGACATCCCTAAAGAGTCCAAATTGCAAAAAGACAGCAATCTTTGATGAGGTGTTACTTGAAAACTATGTCACTTAGAAACATTCCGTCTAAGGCAACACGATCATGTAAAGTTCCTCTACAATAACCTCTCTTAGTTTTTTATAACTCTGAGGCATTTGCCCATGGTGAAAAGTTTTTTGTTGCCCCAAAAATTGTCAAAAGGAGGCAGTGTAAAGTTGCAAAGGGGTGTAACTTTTGTCTTGCTCCTGATGCGACTAAACTGATGTGAGGACCGCCCTTTTTACTTCTGTTGTTATGACTATTTACATTACTGTTATTGTTACTTTTTATATTTGTGGGATAGCAGTTCCCGGAATTGTCAAACTATTAAACTTTATTATGATTTCGGAAAAACTAATTGGGTGATGTTTGGATAAGTTTACATTTCAGAAAAACATTAATTAGGTGATGATGGAAAATTGTAATATGATTTCATTTATGTTAATTAGTACTATGTCATGATAATGCATGTTTTCAAGTTGCTTCGACTATGATGATTTTATGTGGTTACTGATCTTGTAATTTAGTGTGCAGGAATTACTAATCGAACCATAGAATTCGGAGATCATTCCGCACCTTGTTATTTGTTATTCCCTGTTAAGCTGATCTAGTTCCACGAGGAACCAAGATCTCTTTGTGTTTGATGTAATGATGTACTGTGGTCTTTCGTATGGTCGAGTGGGTTAAGTTACCCTCATGTAACATTATTTTATAATTTGTGTTGTAAAAAGGATTGAAATTGAATTTTCTTATTTAATTTAAATTTATGAGGCCTTTTCTTGTGCTTTACCTTGACCAGGGGTGTCTTGTATGGGTTAAAGTTGACCCTGGGTTATACCCCATGGGTCCAGGGGCCCATTTGGCATGGGTAACCCTTGAGTAACCTCCATCTAGTCATCTTAACTTCCCCCTGAAGTTAAGTGGCGAAAATTGGAGGTAGGAGGGGACATGATGGGTTGTACCAACACCCAACCCATCCCCTCTACTTTCCCCAAGGTAAGAGATGCCATCCATTATTGAAGGATTGACTTAAAGTCACCCCTTCCATAGTGAGATTCCCCCATGTGCTGTGGGGACACCCATGTGAAGAAGGGAAGAAGGGGCATGGGTCACCTATCTTCTTCCCCCTTTAACTCCTTTTATTTCTCCCATGCGTAAGAGGAATCACATGAGGAGAGGAATAAGGAGTACTCTTGGGAAGGGTGAGTGACATAAGCCACCAGGGCAGAATAGTGGTTTTGGGGGAGAGTGAGAAGGTGACAAGTGTCACCTCCCCATTCCTCAAAACTGAAAAGAATTTGGTTATTTGTTTCAAATTTTGGGATGGGAGGGAGTTAGTTGAATTTTGGGGAAACTTTCATTTTGCCTTACCAAAAATAGAAAAGTTAGCTTGTAGGAGAGAGAAGGGAGAGGGAGTTGGTGGCTAAGGTTGGAAGAAAACTCTGTGGGCTCAGCAATAGCTTCATTCCAGGAAGGCTTGTAAGGTTGGTTTGAATTCTACCTTTGTTTCGTATAGCTGAATATGTAAAGTGTGTGAATTTGTGTTTAGATTTGTTTCCTGTGGGGTTTGTTGTCAGGTTGTTTTGACAGAGCTTCTCCCACTTGGGAGAAATGCTCATCAAGTTTGGGGTAGGGGAGGAGAGATCCTCTTCGGGTACATACCTGTTTCCATCTTTGGCGATGTTGAAAGCCTTGAGGGCATGTATCTGTGTCTGTATCTTTGACTTGAGAGTCATATACAGCTTTCTTAAAAAAATTTGTGATCAAACTTGGTTTGAGACCAAGAGAAATTATATTGGTTAACTTATCTGTCAGGGTGACACTCTGGAGTCGAGTGTGTCCACTCTCCTGCCCCTTATGAAACTCACTGTAGTTGAGTTTCTGTGTTGTGTAAATTACCCACGGGTGTTTGTATGCTTTGGGATTGTTGTTGTTACTGTTGTGAAGTGGAGTGTTTGAGTTACCCAGGTACGATTATGGTCTCCCTAGCTCGGGGGTGACCCACTTGCAGGTCTATGGAAGGGAGGAGAGCTAGATGAGTGGTGTTTTTCTTCTTTGTTTGTCTTTGATACGCAGGTTTTCTCTTGGAGCTTCTGGTTGGATATGTATGAAGAAATTTTCTTTGTCATGAGAATTAGGCCTGGTTCATTTCATAAGAGTTGAAGAGAGAGCACCTCTCTTGTTATTGCTGTAATTTATTGTTACCCTGGGGGTGAAGGAAATCTCCTCCCTGATTTTGTTATTGATGGACTTTTACTTGGTTGTCACAAGCTATCAGTTGTATATTGTTTGGGAGAGGGAAGTTCATAACTGGGAAGTTAGTTGTATAGATCCATGGTTTAAAATCTGTAATATGAATGTGCTTAAAATTTTCAAGTTTGTTTCTTGTAAACCTTGTTAAATAGCATTTTATTTGTGTTTCCAGTATTATTGAAAGGAAGAGTTCATTATTTATGTGCAATCTAATCTGAGTTTTTTTATGTAATTGAAAGTTTGGAATTGCTTAACTAGTTGAAATGTTAGTTTTATGGTTCATTGTTCTAAAGGAAAAGACAATTTTAAATGTTTAAGTTTATTCTTCATATATAGTGGTTTCAGTTAATTTGAAAAGATTAGAGGAAATCTAGCATGTATATATTTATGTTTGTTAATTTGAGAAACTTATATGTTTTATGAAAATGGAATATAGATCAATATATATATAAATATATATATATATATATATGTACAATAAGTTGTTATATATTTACCATTTCTACCGAATAAGTGAAACTGGAATATATATATATATATATATATATATATATATAATTGTTAATTAATTATCATTATAACAGGTTGAAATTTGAGAAAATTATGAAATATATATATATATATATATATAACAGTTATTATAAATTATCATTTTTGACAGAATCATAGAAACTGAATAGAATGTGTTATTATGAGACTGAAAAAATAATATTTATATATATATCTAGAAATATATATATATATATATATATAAATATATTATATATAATTTATTATCATCGAATTGCACGAAATGTATTAAAAAACGGATTACATTTTTATGACTGTCAAACTTTTGAAAGCGCTGTGTATTATACACAGTCAAAGTTTTATGTATGTTGGGCGGTGGGGAGTAATCCCCACCGCAGACCCCTTTTTTAAGTTACACCGAGGTGTGGGGAGGGGCGGAGCCCCACCCACACCCCACATCGTGGGATGTGGGTGGGGCTCCGCCCCTCCCCACATCCCCATACTATTGAGACCCCCGCGGAGCCCCTGTCGACGCTGCCTCCGCCCGCGCAGTCCCCTGCGCCCTCCCCTGTGTTCGTCCGCCGCTGGCTGCGGCCACCGTCGCCCAGCTCCTCAGCTGCTGTGGAAAACAAAAACAAAAAAAAAAAAAAAATGTTAGGGCTTTGGGCCCTAACATATGAGTGGGTCTATTTTTAAAAGTAAATACATTATTATTGCCATATATATAGACATATATAGATACTATATATGTCTATGTATATAGCAATATATAATGAAATAATATATATATATATATATCTATAAGGGATTCCGTGGAGTTTGTTAAATTAATTTAAAAGATCATTTTTGTAAACCACATATACATTAAAATATATATATATATATATTTATGGAAATAGTTTTATGAGCCATTTTATTGGACCCTCGTTTAAAATTTTGAGAAAATGTGACACATGGATATACAAAAATAAAACCAAAAAAATATATATATATTTTCATAGTAGTTTTTATTAAGTGTTGAACACAACAACCAAAGAAGTTATATTTCCATGAACAGGGTTTTATAAAGAGGAGAGCCTCCTACATCTATTAACAATGTTATACGAGTCACAATCAGAGTATTAATAGTCATTATTAGTAATAATAACAACAGTAATTATAACAAGAGAAAATAAAATTATAATGTAAAGAGAGTGTAGAGGAATATTCCGTAATACTCCGGAAAGAGTTTCTCGGAAGTTTCAACTATCAACGTAATTTCAATCACCCAGAAAATGAAGAGGAAAAATTACACGTCACCTTGCTTAAAAGAACACTGGAAATAAACTTAAGGAGACATCACAGGCATTTCATGTGAGACCATTTTAATCTCAACTGTAGTAAACGTCCTCATAAGTAAACCTGTAAGAGAGTTCGAAGAAGAAAAACTAACAATGGAAAACACAGAGGAGAAAATGCGCGACATTTCCCACATGGGATAAGAGAACTAAGTTGACGGACCCTTCTGCTAAATCTGCTTAGGAACAAGTTTAATTAATACAAACGAAGAGGAGATACCGTGATCGGAGAAGACTAGGAGACCGAGTCCAGCGAAGTAGTAAACCAATCTTTGTGACCTAGACCATCCTGAAGTTAGGTTTAATATCAACAATAGCTGCAGTGATAACCTTGATTGACGTAAATCATGAAGAAAGGACCGGATACACATAAAGAAAGCATAGAAAATGAAAGAGAGAGAGACCGAAATATAAACACACTAAATTAATAGAGAAATAGTTAAGGTAAGGGTGATAAAAATACAATCAAAATTAAGAACCAGTGAAAAGGGAAGAGAGAGCAAACAAACCGCCTTGTTGAGAATGCTAAGTCGTAGGAGGAGTATGTTTCAGGAAACAAGAGAGGAGACAGACAACTGTGCCTGGCTGAAAAATGACTAAATAGGGAGATCACTAGTCGATTTAGTCGGAACAAGGCGTCGTGGGAAGTTGTTAATCTATCAGCGAACCACATGCGTAAATGAGTGCAGCGTAATTCCCACTAACGCCGTAAGGCGTTATGCTGCCAGAAATTGCTGAGGTTTAGAGTTAGGAACTTTGGTAATCTCACTCTTGCAATGACGTTAGCGGCATCGTAAAGACACTCTTGTTGATCTGTATGCGTCTGGTTGCACGCAATTGTACTTATATCCCACTGAAAATTGTAGTGTTTCGCCATGAGAGAACACCGCCGAGCATGCTTACGCATGCAAAGGGGTTTTTAGGACAGTGTGAGAAAGGTTTTTCATATCTCGTGTCATAACCACATGACAGATGTGGCTATGACACGTGTGATGTGTGTTGTGACCACATGGAAAATGTGGGCATGACATTTGGTATCAGAGCCAGGTTTTAAACACTGGGCGTATTTGGGCACGTTATTATTCCGCAACTTTGGCTAATTAGTTTCTACCTTGTTTTGTAGGATGCCTCCCCGATGTGTTCGACGAGCGCGATCATGCCACACAGCGTCAGTCGAGGTGTACAGCGATTCCTCAGCCGAGGGACTGGCACCCGTAGTTACAGCAGCACCACCTGTACCACCTGTACCACAAGCACTATTAGTACCACAGGCGACACCAGTATTGGCACCCGTAGTTACAGCAGCACCACCTGCACCACCTGTACCACAAGCACCATTAGGACCACAGGCTACACCAGTATTGGATATAGGTCCACAGATCTTACAGGCACTACAGACTATGTTAGACAGGTTACCACCAGTGATTCCTGAGCCACGTATAGAGCCTCGTATTGATCCGCGAGAGGAGCCACGTGCCGAGTCACATATTGAGCCACGCATGGAGCCCCGCGTTGATCCACTAGAGGTGCCACGTGTGGAGCCCTTCGTTGAGATTCTCGACACAATAGTAGAGGAGGTAGGGTCAGCCTTCCGAGCACGGAGCAGGAGTCCTCCGAGACTTTTGAGACAAGAACAGGTTTAGCATGGATTATATGAGGATGGTGTGGAAGAGCCACTTGTGAGGCTTAGAGACAGAGGGGACCCCATTAGAGATCTACTGAGGCTCAACCCACCCACTTTCGCAGGTGCTATAGAGGGAGCTGTGGCCGAGGCTTGGCTGATTAGCTTAAACAGGTGTTTCGCATTGCGACCATTTGGGAGCAACACGAAAGCACGAGTGGCAGTCCATCTTCTTAGGGATACAGCAGCCACCTGGTGGCGCACAGAGGAGTGCAAGCGCCGACTATCCGTGGATACACTCACATGGGACATCTTCATTGAGCGCTTCAATGCGTGATATTTGTCCGAACATTATAGACAGCGCAGGATCGATGAGTTCCATGATTTACAGCAGAGGGGACTCACCGTTACTTAGTATGAGAGCCGATTTATAGAGCTTTCTCGTTACGTGGAATACCTCCATGACGAGAAAATCTTAATACACAAATTCATCAGAGGGCTAAATCACGGGATAGCAGGACCATTTCGTATGGCAAATCCCCAGACCATGAGTGAGGCTGTTGAAAAGGCCCTCATATCAGAGGAAATTCAGGGACGAGGGCAGAATTCACGCCCGCAGTACCAGGAACGTAATCCCCAACAACAGCAAAACTTCCGAAGGCCTCAAAATACACAGAGAGGAGGATATAATCCTTCATCATTACCTCCTAGGCCACCACAGTAGCAGCAACATCAGCAAAAATCCAAATTTCAATAGAGGGGATAGGGAGGACAGAACCGTGGATGGCAGCAGCAGGGTTCACGCAGAGATCAGAGACAGCAGGGTTCATCGACAAGACCCACGAGGTCCCAGCAGTCTTACAGAGGCTCACAGGGATCCACTGGACGGACTGGGCAACAACAATCGGGCAGAACATAGTCAAGGCAGTTACAGGTTCGAGGACCATGTTATGTGTGTGGTGGCGCAGGGCATCTGGCTAGAGAGTGCCCGCAGGGATTTACTGCAGGGGGACAGCCCCGATCAGGAGGATCTGAGCAGACCATAGGTGACGTGGGCAGAACCCACCACATGTTTGCAGCGGTTGATAACTGCCAGGCCGATTTCCAGGCTTCTGTCATCGAGGCAGCAGGTACGATTGGAGACTTTTCCATTTCGATCCTTTTTGACTCAGGAGCTATTGATTCTTTTTTGTCTACATCGTTAGTGGAGTGTTGCAGGCTGGTGGCTTCTAGGCAAGACATTAGGTGGGAAGTTGAGTTGGCCTCAGGGGCCAGGATGTCAGTAGATTCCTTGGTTAGAGATTGTGAGATCACATTGGGGTCATTCACCACAACATGTGACCTTAGGATTATGCCATTAGGATCCTACGGAGTAGTTCTGGGTATGGATTGGCTTGCGGCACATAGAGCCAAGCTTGATTGTTGCCAGAGGATGATTAGCTGTTTAGACGATCATGGTTCATCGGTTGAGATAGTGGGCATTCAAAAGCCCACGGCTACTCGTATGATATCCGCTCAGCAGCTTAAGCGCTGTATGCGGAAGGGATGTCAAATGTTTGCCATCACGGTCAGTGATAGAGCAGAGGATGACCCTGAGGCTACTTTAGATGATCACCCTGTCCTTAGAGAGTTTGCCGATGTATTTCTGCCGAAATTACCAGGTATGCCTCCACACAGAGAAGTGGACTTCCACATCGACTTAGTGCCAGGTGCAGAACCGATATCTCGTGCACCCTATAGGATGACTACACATGAACTCACTGAACTTAAATTGTAGTTAGAGGAATTACTTGAGAAGGGACACATCCGACCTAGCGTTTCACCATGGGGCGCACCAGTTATCTTCGTGAAGAAGAAGGATGGGTCTCTTCGTCTATGTATGGACTACAGGCAGTTGAACAAGGTGACGGTGAAGAACCGTTATCCTCTGCCTAGGATTGACGACCTTTTTGATTAGATGCAGGGAGCCAGAGTGTTCTCGAAAATTGATCTAAAATCTAGGTATCACCAATTGCGCATCATGGAGTCAGATATTCATAAAACTACTTTTCAAACCAGATATGGCCATTACGAATTCACAGTGGTACCCTTCGGGTTGACAAACGCTCCTGCAGTATTCATGAGTCTCATGAACGGGGTGTTCCGTATGTACCTAGATCGGTTCGTGATAATATTCCTTGATGACATTTTGATTTATTCACGGACTGAGGAGGAGCATGTGGAGCACTTGCGTCAAGTTTTGCAGCAATTACGAGAGCAGCAGCTTTATGGCAACTTGGCGAAGTGTGCCTTCTTCAGGACAGAGGTGCAGTATTTGGGACACATTTTATCAGGTGATGGCATCTCCGTAGATCCATCTAAAATTAGAGCAATCCAGGAATGGCTGGCACCCACTAACGTGACAGAGGTCCGAAGCTTTATGGGGTTAGCTGGATATTATCATTGGTTTGTCGAGGGCTTCTCCAGGATAGCACATCCCATTACTTCCCTTCAGCGAAAAGGGAAGGGTTTCACTTGGACCGAGCAGTGCGAAAAGGCTTTTGGAGTCCTCAAGGAGTGTCTTACCAGTGCTCCTATTTTAGCAGTCCCAGATCCTACAGAGGAGTTTGTAGTTTGCACAGATGCATCATTAGAAGGTTTGGGAGCCGTGCTTATGCAGGATGGTTGAGCAATCGCATACGAATCACGGAAACTAAAGACACATGAGTTAAACTATCCTACGCATGACTTAGAGCTCGCAGCTGTTGTTCATGCCTTGGTTCGCTGGAGACACTTTCTTTTAGGTCGACGCTTTGAACTCCATTCGGATCATCATAGTTTGCAGTATATTTTTACACAGCCTAATTTGAACACCCGCCAACGGCGTTGGATGGAATTCCTATGCGAATATGACTTCGATGTCCACTATATCAAAGGGAAGGAGAACGTGGTCGCTGATGCTTTGAGTCGAAGGCGCCACGAGATCAAGACCCTGACCTTGAAGGTGGACTTGAAGGATCACATCTTACAGCATCTGCTGGAGGACGAATGGTTTCTTGAAGTGCAGCAGGCATTACTAAAACAGAAGGCCCTTGAGGGCAAATTTACAGGATATTCCCTTGAGTCTGATGGTATACTTCAACATCGGCAGCACATCTATATACCCCATGCGGGTAATCTTCGCACAGTAATCCTATCAGAGGCTCATAGAGCTCCCTATGCAGCACACCCAGGAGTGAAGAAGATGCATGCTGACTTACGACAGCTTTATCATTGGGCTGGGATGAGGCGTGACATTGCCGAATTTGTTGCTCATTGCCTGGAATGTCAGAGGGTCAAGGCCGAACATCAGCATCCAGCAGGACTGTTGTACCCTCACGAGATACCTAAATGGAAATGGGACACCATTTCTATGGATTTTATCGTTGGTCTACCTATGTCATCACGTCGCCATGATGTTATTATGGTGACAGTTGACAAGCTGACCAAAGTGGCGCATTTCTCACCAATATGCACAACATACAATGCACCATCAGTGGCAAAGGTGTTTCTTGATCAGATTGTTAGACTTCATGGGGTACCTCGCCGCATTATATCTGACAGAGACTCCATATTCACTTCATCATTCTGGAAAGCCTTACATCAGGCGTTGGGCACACAGCTCAACTTCAGTTCAGCATATCATCCGGAAACTGATGGACAAACAGAGAGAGTTAACCAGGTGTTAGAAGACATGCTTCGCATGTATGTGATGGACCACCAGTCTAGATGGGAGGAGTACCTGTATCTAGTTGAGTTCACCTACAATAATGGGCATCATAGCTCGTTGGGTATGCCTCTTTTCCAGGCGTTATATGGCAGACCATGCAGAACACCTTTGAGTTGGGATCGGATAGAGGACAGAACAGTCATCAGCCCAGAGATAGTTCAGAATATGGAACTGCAAGTCAAACAGATTAGACAGAGGCTCCAGGAAGCACAGGACAGGCAGAAAAAGTATGCTGATGCTAAGAGGACCGACCGAAGCTTCTCTGTGGGGGAAAGGGTATTTTTGAGAGTGCGGCCGCACAAGAGTCCAATCCGTTACGGAAAAGGCTCTAAGCTCGCACCTCGATTTGTAGGACCTTTCAAAATCTTGGAGCGGATAGGACCAGTAGCCTATCGTCTAGCCTTGCCACCTAGCCTGTCACGTATCCACAATGTATTTCATGTATTAGTTTTACGTCAATATATTTCTGACTTATCTCACGTGTTGGATTGCAGTGCTCTTCAGGTAGAGGCAAACGGACAACTGGCGTTGGAGCCAATTCGCATATTGGCTTGTTGGACGCTGGCCCTTCGAGGTCGAGAGCTGGACCAGGTTAGAGTCCAGTGGGACCTATACGACGAAGTCACTGCAACATGGGAAGATGTAGAGAGACTGAAGACCCTTTATCCTCACCTTTTTGATGACTTCCAGGAGGAAGTATCGTCTTAGGGGGAGAGGATGTGAGGACCGCCCTTTTTACTTCTATTGTTATGACTATTTACATTACTGTTATTGTTACTTTTTATATTTGTGGGATAGCAGTTCCCGGAATTGTCAAACTATTAAACTTTATTATGATTTCGGAAAAACTAATTGGGTGATGTTTGGATAAGTTTACATTTCAGAAAAACATTAATTAGGTGATGATGGAAAATTGTAATATGATTTCATTTATGTTAATTAGTACTATGTCATGATAATGCATGTTTTCAAGTTGCTTCGGCTATGATGATTTTATGTGGTTACTGATCTTGTAACTTAGTGTGCAGGAATTACTAATCAAACCACAGAATTCGGAGATCATTCCGCACCTTGTTATTTGTTATTCCCTGTTAAGCTGATCTGGTTCCACGAGGAACCAAGATCTCTTTGTGTTTGATGTAATGATGTACTGTGGTCTTTCATATGATCGAGTGGGTTAAGTTACCCTCATGTAACATTATTTTATAATTTGTGTTGTAAAAAGGATTGAAATTGAATTTCCTTATTTAATTTAAATTTATGAGGCCTTTTCTTGTGCTTTACCTTGACCAGGGGTGTCTTGTATGGGTTAAAGTTGACCCTGGGTTATACCCCATGGGTCCAGGGGCCCATTTGGCATGGGTAACCCTTGAGTAACCTCCATCTAGTCATCTTAACTTCCCCCTGAAGTTAAGTGGCGAAAATTGGAGGTAGGAGGGGACATGATGGGTTGTACCAACACCTAACCCATCCCCTCTACTTTCCCCAAGGTAAGAGATGCCATCCATTATTGAAGGATTGACTTAAAGTCACCCCTTCCATAGTGAGATTCCCCCATGTGCTGTGGGGACACCCATGTGAAGAAGGGAAGAAGGGGCATGGGTCACCTGTCTTCTTCCCCCTTTAACTCCTTTTATTTCTCCCATGCGTAAGAGGAATCACATGAGGAGAGGAATAAGGAGTACTCTTGGGAAGGGTGAGTGACATAAGCCACCAGGGCATAATAGTGGTTTTGGGGGAGAGTGAGAAGGTGACAAGTGTCACCTCCCCATTCCTCAAAACTGAAAAGAATTTGGTTATTTGTTTCAAATTTTGGGATGGGAGGGAGTTAGTTGAATTTTGGGGAAACTTTCATTTTGCCTTACCAAAAATAGAAAAGTTAGCTTGTAGGAGAGAGAAGGGAGAGGGAGTTGGTGGCTAAGGTTGGAAGAGAACTCTGTGGGCTCAGCAACAGCTTCATTCCAGGAAGGCTTGTAAGGTTGGTTTGAATTCTACCTTTGTTTCGTATAGCTGAATATGTAAAGTGTGTGAATTTGTGTTTAGATTTGTTTCCTGTGGGGTTTGTTGTCGGGTTGTTTTGACAGAGCTTCTCCCACTTGGGAGAAATGCTCATCAAGTTTGGGGTAGGGGAGGAGAGATCCTCCTCGGGTGCATACCTATTTCCATCTTTTGGGATGTTGAAAGCCTTGAGGGCATGTATCTGTGTCTGTATCTTTGACTTGAGAGTCATATACAGCTTTCTTAAAAAAATTTGTGATCAAACTTGGTTTGAGACCAAGAGAAATTATATTGGTTAACTTATTTGTCAGGGTGACACTCTGGAGTCGAGTGTGTCCACTCTCCTGCCCCTTATGAAACTCACTATAGTTGAGTTTCCATGTTGTGTAAATTACCCACGAGTGTTTGTATGCTTTGGGATTGTTGTTGTTACTGTTGTGAAGTGGAGTGTTTGAGTTACCCAGGTGCGAGTATGGTCTCCCTAGCTCGGGGGTGACCCACTTGCGGGTCTACGGAAGGGAGGAGAGCTAGATGAGTGGTGTTTTTCTTCTTTGTTTGTCTTTGATACGCAGGTTTTCTCTTGGAGCTTCTGGTTGGATATGTATGAAGAAATTTTCTTTGTCATGAGAATTAGGCCTGGTTCATTTCATAAGAGTTGAAGAGAGAGCACCTCTCTTGTTATTGCTGTAATTTATTGTTACCCTGGGGGTGAAGGAAATCTCCTCCATGATTTTGTTATTGATGGACTTTTACTTGGTTGTCACAAGCTATCAGTTGTATATTGTTTGGGAGAGGGAAGTTCATAACTGGGAAGTTAGTTGTATAGATCCATGGTTTAAAATCTGTAATATGAATGTGCTTAAAATTTTCAAGTTTGTTTCTTGTAAACCTTGTTAAATAGCATTTTATTTGTGTTTCCAATATTATTGAAAGGAAGAGTTCATTATTTATGTGCAATCTAATCTGAGTTTGTTTATGTAATTGAAAGTTTGGAATTGCTTAACTAGTTGAAATGTTAGTTTTATGGTTCATTGTTCTAAAGGAAAAGACAATTTTAAATGTTTAAGTTTATTCTTCATATATAGTGGTTTCAGTTAATTTGAAAAGATTAGAGGAAATCTAGCATGTATATATTTCTGTTTGTTAATTTGAGAAACTTATATGTTTTATGAAAATGGAATATAGATCAATATATATAAATATATATATATATATATATATATATATATATATATATATATATATATATATATATATATATATATATATATATACAATAAGTTGTTATATATTTACCATTTCTACCGAATAAGTGAAACTGGAATATATATATATATATATAATTGTTAATTAATTATCATTATAACAGGTTGAAATTTGAGAAAATTATGAAATATATATATATATATATATATATATATATATATATATATATATATATATATATATATATATATATATATATATATAACAGTTATTATAAATTATCATTTTTGACAGAATCATAGAAACTGAATAGAATGTGTTATTATGAGACTGAAAGAATAATATTTATATATATATATAGAAATATATATATATATATATATAAATATATTATATATAATTTATTATCATCGAATTGCATGAAATGCATTAAAAAATGGATTACATTTTTATGACTGTCAAACTTTTGAAAGCGTTGTGTATTATATACAGTCGAAGTTTTATGTATGTTGGGCGATGGGGAGTAAACCCCACCGCAGACCCCTTTTTTAGGTTACACCGAGGTGTGGGGAGGGGCGGAGCCCCACCCACACCCCACATCGTGGGATGTGGGTGGGGCTCCGCCCCTCCCCACATCCCCATACTATTGAGACCCCCGCGGAGCCCCTGTCGACGCTGCCTCCGCCCACGCAGTCCCCTGCGCCCTCCCCTGTGTTCGTCCGCCGCTGGCTGCGGCCACCGTCGCCCAGCTCCTCAGCTGCTGTGGAAAACAAAAACAAAAAATAAAATAAAATGTTAGGGCTTTGGGCCCTAACATATGAGTGGGTCTATTTTTAAAAGTAAATACATTATTATTGCCATATATATAGACATATATAGATACTATATATGTCTATGTATATAGCAATATATAATGAAATAATATATATATATATATATATATATATATATATATATATATATATATATATATATATATATATATATATATATATATCTATAAGGGATTCCGTGGAGTTTGTTAAATTAATTTAAAAGATCATTTTTGTAAACCACATATACATTAAAATATATATATATATATATATATATTTATGGAAATAGTTTTATGAGCCATTTTATTGGACCCTCGTTTAAAATTTTGAGAAAATGTGACACATGGATATACAAAAATAAAACCAAAAAAAAAAAATATATTTTCATAGTAGTTTTTATTAAGTGTTGAACACAACAACCAAAGAAGTTATATTTCCATGAACAGGGTTTTATAAAGAGGAGAGCCTCCTACATCTATTAACAATGTTATACGAGTCACAATCAGAGTATTAATAGTCATTATTAGTAATAATAACAACAGTAATTATAACAAGAGAAAATAAAATTATAATGTAAAGAGAGTGTAGAGGAATATTCCGTAATACTCCGGAAAGAGTTTCTCAGAAGTTTCAACTATCAACGTAATTTCAATCACCCGGAAAATGAAGAGGAAAAATTACACGTCACCTTGCTTAAAAGAACACTGGAAATAAACTTAAGGAGACATCACAGACATTTCATGTGAGACCATTTTAATCTCAACTGTAGTAAACGTCCTCATAAGTAAACCTGTAAGAGAGTCCGAAGAAGAAAAACTAACAATGGAAAACACAGAGGAGAAAATGCGCGACATTTCCCACATGGGATAAGAGAACTAAGTTGACAGACCCTTCTGCTAAATCTGCTTAGGAACAAGTTTAATTAATACAAACGAAGAGGAGATACCGTGATCGGAGAAGACTAGGAGACCGAGTCCAGTGAAGTAGTAAACCAATCTTTGTGACCTAGACCATCCTAAAGTTAGGTTTAATATCAACAATAGCTGCAGTGATAACCCTGATTGACGTAAATCATGAAGAAAGGACCGGATACACATAAAGAAAGCATAGAAAATGAAAGAGAGAGAGACCGAAATATAAACACACTAAATTAACAGAGAAATAGTTAAGGTAAGGGCGATAAAAATACAATCAAAATTAAGAACCAGTGAAAAGGGAAGAGAGAGCAAACAAACCGCCTTGTTGAGAATGCTAAGTCGTAGGAGGACTATGTTTCAGGAAACAAGAGAGGAGACAGACAACCGTGCCTGGCTGAAAAATGACTAAATAGGGAGATCACTAGTCAGTTTAGTCAGAACAAGGCATCGTGGGAAGTTGTTAATCTATCAGCGAACCACATGCGTAAATGAGTGTAGCGTAATTCCCACTAATGTCGTAAGGCGTTATGCTGCTGGAAATTGCCGAGGTTTAGAGTTAGGAACTTTGGTAATCTCACTCTTGCAATGACGTTAGCGGCGTCGTAAAGACCCTCTTGTTGATCTGTATGCGTCTGGTTGCACGCAATTGTACTTATATCCCGCCAAAAATTGTAGTGTTTCGCATGAGAGAACACCGCCGAGCATGCTTATGCATGCGAAGGGGTTTTTAGGACAGTGTGAGAAAAGTTTTTCATATCTCGTGTCATAACCACATGACAGATGTGGCTATGACACGTGCGATGTGTGTTGTGACCACATGGAAAATGTGGGCATGACAACTGACTATTCCAACGCATCTAGATGGGTACATTTATGCTAGGCATGGTCCTATTTTTCACCCAAACATGTCGAAATAGTTCGAGCTACATTGTACCCACGATATCCCTAAAGAGTCCAAAGTGCAAAAAGGCAGCAATCTTTGACGAGATGTTACTCAAAAATTGTGTCACTTAGAAACATTTTGTCTAAGGTAACACGATCATGTAAAGTGCCTCTATAATAACCTCTCTTAGTTTTTTATATCTCTGAGGCATTTGCCCGTGGTGAAAGGTTTTTTGCTCCCCCAAAAATCGTCAGAAGGAGGCAGTGTAAAGTTACAAAGGGGTGTAACTTTCATCCTGCTCCTGATGCAACCAAACTAATTACTCCAACATGTCTAAATGGGTACATTTACGCTAGGTATGGTCCTATTTTTCACCCAAACATGTCGAAACAGTCTGAGCTACATTGTACCGATGATATCCCTGAAGAGTCCAAAGTGCAAAAATGTAGCAATCTTTGATGAGATGTCACTTAGAAACATTCTGTCTAAGGAAACGTGATCATGTAAAGTGCCTCTACAATAACCTCTCTCAGTTTTTTATATCTCTGAGGCATTTGCCCGTGGTGAAAGGTTTTCTGCTGCCCCAAAAATCATCAGAAGGAGGCACTGTAAAGTTGCAAAGGGGTGTAACTTTTGTCCTGCTTCTGATGCAACCAAATTGACTATTCCAACACATACAGATGGGTACATTTATGCTAGGCATGGTCCTTTTTTTCACCCAAACATGTCGAAACAGTCCGAGCTACTTTGTACCCACGATATCCCTAATGAGTCCAAAGTGCAAAAAGGCAACAATCTTTGACGAGATGTTACTAAAAAATTGTGTCACTTAGAAACATTGTGTCTAAGGCAAAATGATCACATAGAGTGCCTCTATAATAACCTCTCTTGGTTTTTTATATCTCTGAGGCATTTGCCCGTGGTGAAAGGTTTTCTTTTGCCCCAAAAATCATCAGAAGGAGGCAGTGTAAAGTTGCAAAGGGGTGTAACTTTCGTCCTGCTCCTGATGCTACCAAACTGACTATTCCAACGCATCCAAATGGGTACATTTATGCTAGGCATGGTCCTATTTTTCACCCAAACATGTCGAAACAGTCTGAGCTACATTGTACCAACGATATCCCTGAAGAGTCCAAAGTGTAAAAAGGCAGCAATCTTTGATGAGATGTTACTCGAAAACTGTGTCACTTAGAAACATTTCGTCTGAGGCAACACGATCACGTAGAGTGCCTCTACAATATGCTCTCTCGGTTTTATATCTCTGAGACATTTGCCCGTGGTGAAAGGTTTTCTCCTGCCCCAAAAATCATCAAAAGGAGGCAGTGTATTAAGTCAGGATGAAAGCCTATTCACTCTAGGCGCCTGTTGTGACCAAATCACATATCGCCCCATTGCAAATGGGAACCCCCTACTTTTTTTGAACTCCAGTGTGTTTGACTAAGCTTAGATGATGTCTTGGGGTTATTGCATGATGAGGTCAGTGGTGTTTGAGTTTTAGAGCTCCTTGATGACCTAATCTTGATAGTGGGCATGTAGAGGAAGGAATGATTAAGATGCACTTTGATAATCATTTCACCATAGGTGAGCGCCTAGGTAGAATTTGGAGTGGAAGCCTCAAATAATACCTTGGATTTTTAGATGCTTATTTTAGCTCAAATCATCATTATCTTGCACCTAGAGTTGGAGTCTAACTGCCTAGGGAGTCAAGGAGCATTTCATCATCCAGAGAATCCCAAACATGCGCTTTGAACAAGTGATGCTACAAGTGGTGAACAAAATAGGCACCTTGAAGAATTGAGCCCTCCAAGACATCTTGCAATTGCCTAAAAGTCCAAAATTTACACAAGTGAGTTAAGGCACCATTTTGCATCTCCAAAGCCTCCTTTGAGCACCTTAACATGGAGTGAATGTTTTAGTCTATGAAAGATTGTGCCTAAAGAATATAACAACCCCTTGAGTCACTAGGATGAACTAAGTTAACAAAATGAACTTCATTGAGGGAGGCGCACTTGTGCATCTAGACAACTCCAGTTTAGCGCCTGAGAAAAAGCATGTTTAGATCCATAAGTTTGGGGAGTATTGAGTGAGGTAAGTCTTCATGAGCATATACAATGACTTAAATCCATCAATGATGAAGTAAACGCTTATTTGAACTAAGGCGCAATTTCACTCCTCTACAATCATCTTTTGGTGCCTTTAAAGCTAAGTGTTTGAAACTATCATGATTTGCACCTAGATGAGGAAGTCTCTATAATGAGTTAAAGCCACTTGAATAGCAAGCATGAAGGGAGTGTCCAAACTTACCCAAGGAAGCGCCTAGAGGAATGGAAGTGGAGTTTGAAGATAGATGACCTTTCGAGTGCACTTGCCCTTGAGTGACAATTTGATTTGGCACCCTTATGTAAATTTAGATATGATCTAGCACTTTGAGGTTGAGTGGAGTACCTTTGTGTGTTGTTTTATACCTTGATGAGCGCCTTGGAAGAATGGACGTTTACTCACCCTTGAGCGCCTTAGTTCCAGAGATTGAGTTCGAAGAGTAATACTCCTCAAAACACCTTTATGAGAATGATGAAACTAAGTAGCATAAGAGATGATAAGTGTAAGAGCTTAGGGACTCAAGGCGCATTGTAGGGTCAAGAACATCAAGTTTGTGCACCTAAGGGTAAAATCAAGCTTCAAACACCTCATCAAATGGCACCTTGGTAGAGGAGTTGCCAAAAGACCTTAAAATTGAAAATTTGATAAAATAACTCACATTATGAGTTTAGGCACCTTTCCAAGATCAAGCTTTCATATAGTGCCCTGAGTTGTTACTTACATATTAGCGCCCTAGCATAAAGAAGTCCTCAAAAGAGCTTTAAGGAGGAAGATTGGTGATGGGAGTAATTATGAGTGCCCTAGAGTGTTTGAAGTGGGAAGTAGTAAAGGATAGTGCCTTGAATGAGTTTGAGCGCCTCGAAGAGGATTGAGCGCCTTGATAAATCAGAGGATTGAGTGCTTAAGGGACAATAGAATCTTTTGAGACTATTGGTAAGTGTTTGGAATCATTAGAATTTTGAAAATAAGATAAAGACCCTAGGCGCTATCTCCTATTTGGAACATCACACATGGGAACATGGAAACTAGATTAATTGAAGGAATGATACTTTAGCGCCTTGAGGGTGAATGAGTCAAAATAACACTAAATTGGCACCTAGTCCAATTGATTGAAATCATCTTGGGTGCATTTTCTTGCTTTAGTTGGGTTAAACTTATTTTGGTGCCTTAGTGAGAAGTTCTCTAGATATGAGTTAGAACCATCAAAATATTAAAACTTGCCAAGAAAGAGATAGGCATTTTTATGAAGTTTTTCCTCAATGTTGAGCGCCTAGGAGGTAGATTGCTCAAGAGAGGGTTAGATACTCTGTATTTCACTCTATTGTTGACTTGTCTAAAAACAATGGAAGCATAGAATTATCAACTTTTGAACCTTCAAACTCACTATTGGCGAGACAACATACCATCGGTGAGCTTAAAATTTCATTGGCCGATAGGTCGATGCCACCATGACTCCGTTTGATTTCACTTCTGACAAACATCCCATTATTGACTCTTATCGGTCATACAGACCACTATCGATGACTTTATATCCTTTCACATAGATGTCTTTTTCACTCTGATACGAGACTCTAATTCCCTCACCTATCGGTAGGACTTAATACCATCGGCACACTCAAAAACTCTTCTGTTGACACACCGATCTCACGAATGACAACCTTCAGACCACACCCATCGGTGAGACTCCAAACATCGGTGAACTCTAATCTCGTTGGGCTGATACACTGATGGATTTTGACTGTCAGTGTGACCCCCTTCATCAGCGAATCTCTCAATTGCTCTTCCGATGCGCAGATGGGATTATCTTTCGATACACCGATGTCTTCGACTTCGAACCACACTTGTCGGCAAGACAGACCACTATTGGCGAAGCCTAACCAAGGTTTGCCGATACGCCAATACGACCAACTCTTGATGTCGATACAAGGTTCTTTTGCAAGCAAAGGGCGCCTAGGCTTATGGGGCTCAATTTGATGAATTTATTGAAAGCTCAAGGTGAATTGATGCTTATTGAAAATGCCACTTAGTCCTTCATTTGCATTATAGGTGCCATTTCCCATTGACTTATATACTCCTCCTCATGCTAGGGTACCATAATGAAGTGGTTTAGACAATAGGTGCACTTCACTTACCAGAGGCTTGTTCTCCTTCCACCTTAGGTGCACTTTTATGGTGGAACAAGTGTCAATGAGTGCCTTGTCTTAAATGAATGCTCTCTCTAAGTTGGGCACCCTTTTGAGGCTTTATGAGTTGCAAATTGTGCCTTAACCCTTCATGCTTGTTGCTCAATGTTTGAATGTTTAAGAAAATTTCCTTTAGGCGCTCATCTTAATGACTTTTTCTCAAGGTGCAATCATCCTAATGACTTGGATATTCATCCTAGTGTTTCAGGATATCAGGCTACCAGACTTAGTCATTTTCAGGATCTCAAACATAAAGAATAACATGATGATTATTTTTTTGTATTGCATATAGTTGACATTCTATGCTACTCATAAAGAATCTTAATATTTTCTGTTCAACATGATGATTCATTTTTTTTAAATACAACTTTTATCTTTTAATTCCAAAATGAGGTTTAGGTGATACTTGAATAACAATAGCTAGCTTATTGGATCAACAAACATCCCATGTAATACAATTGGACTTTAAATATTTGAAGTAGCCATCTACAAATATCTATTCAAACGTGGATTTATAATGCAAGTATGGATGCCATCAATAAAAAAGATTTGTATTAACCAACTATCCATATAGGCATACATCAATATCTATTGATACAAGTATAACATATATACAAAATAGCCATATAGGCTTACAAGAATGCCATATAGGCATACAATGTCAACTATGTACAATACAAAATATATGTCCACAAATGCCATATAGGCATACAACAAAGGAAAATGATAAAAAGTCATTCCCCTCTGGCTGGTGAAGAGAATAAATCATGAGTAGCCTTTGATCTTCTAGGGGATGGAGACGCGCATGTGGGTGGTCTACTACAAACCCAAGGGCTACTCCTACTATTTAGGTCTTCCTGCATCTTTACCTGTTACAATAAAAAGTATAGACATTAATATATAGAAATTACATGTTATAAAAAATGAAACATTTAACAAAATAATCACTTACCGCTAACATATAATCTATCTCCTTGCTTGCCTCAATAGCAGGAATAGGCCCTGGTGATGTCATGTCCTATAGAAACCATCCAGATAGAAATTAAACTTCAAATCAATAATCTTTTGATTTTTCAAAAATAGACAACTATAACAATGAATGTAAATTAAAATTTACTAATCTGCCTCATACCCCTGTCAATGCCATGGAGCTATGAATCGTAGAGGCCACACCCTACTCCATTGCCCTATGAACATGGGGAGGTGTCTCCACAGCCTGCATCATCTAGAAATAAAACAACATTATTCAATTATGAAAACTATAATAGTGATGCAAATCATGGCTCCTAACATACACACATGTTCATCTAAACATGGAAGTACACACAATAAAGCACACAAGTCACATACAAAAATTTAGTAAGTACAATTCATTTATTAAACTATTTATTTTATTACCTTCGTAAAGCTTTGAAGTCCACCACCGCTGGTAGGTGTTGCTGTGAAATCTACAATATTAACCTATTCAACATCTAAAATCAGATATTAGAATACCATTCATATAACGATGCTATTCACATGTAATATTTATAATTGTTTACTAGTTACATACCTCGATAGTAGATGATCTAGTGAAAAATGCAGGTGGAGAACCACTAAAAACTACATCGACGCTATGACCCTAAAATTTCATTAAAATCATCAATTTAAATTAGTTAATCTTGCATTTCAAAAATGAAATTTAATAAATTAAATTCAATAAACTTGCTAATATTTACCTGAGTATCAAGGCTGAAAGTCTCACTCAGGAGGGTATCTGTCATCACCATCTACTCAGCTGCAGATATAGCCTGTGCAGCTGCATCCTAACTATCCATGGGGTCATAACCACAGGCTGACCCACAAGTCTAACAAGTATGGGGTGGGACCCTGCTCCTTGCACTATCTCCCAACCCACTCTGTGTTGCAAGACCGGCATGCTCTATGATGCTCTGGGTCAAGGCACTAATGGACTGAAGTGTATCAACCTCAACACTCTCCTTCACAATGGAAGGGATAGAAACATGCTCGTGGGCTGGTCTACTGATTACTCATCTCACTACCCGCTGTGGGTCAAGACATGCCCTTGGTCTATCTTGTGCTGACCCCCCACCTCTACCCTAGAAGTCCCGCATATCAAAATAGTTTGGCACTTTATTGAGGACAAACTTGTAGTAGAGTTTCCTTAAAAAGTATTGTGGGACCTCATTATTATTGCATGGAGGATGGTCAAAAACCATCCACCACCTCTGCCCAAAATTGTCCCTTATCACTTGGTTGTTGCACCAATGGATAGGGAACCTCTTGCATGTAATGGGTGGAGGTTGATTTGTTTGTGGGTTTGTGAAAATGGAACACAAGTCTAATTTTGTGATTTGTAATTTTTTCACATCTTGGTATGACAGCTTGTCTGCATAATAATCTCTAAACTCTCTCCTCTTATCCATCCAACTAGTTATTTGCTTGCTAATTGAATCTACATTTGATAACATAAATTCAAGAGATTTAGCAAGCGTGGACCTATGCAAGGTTGAAGTGGAAGGATCTTTCAACCTTGCAATTATATCTTCAATTTCTTTTTTGTTGTTTTCAATTTGCCCCATTATATTTTCTTGTGTTCCAAGGGCATGTCGAGGAATGGATGGAGGAGGTTGTTGTTCTGCAGGTATTTCCTCCTCAGGATTTTGTGGATTTTGAGGAGGAGGAGTTGCATTAACATTTCCTGACAATTAACAAAATATACATCAAAAATCAACTAAAACCTACCTATTTAGAAACAAATTCAAACAAAAAAACAAATATAACTCACTCCTTTGGCGTTCTCGACGATGTGGCAGCATTTTGGCGACGAATCGATAAGGTTTTTGTGTTGAATGGAGTTTTGCAAAATGCGAGCGCGCTTTCTAGGGTTTGCAGGCCACATGCATAGAGGAGAAGAAAGAAAGAAATGAAATGACATTAGAAACTTTTTATTTATTTATAGCAAGTCATAACGTGAGTGTGTTATAACACGCTCATGTTATGACTTAATTTTTTTTAAAATTAATTTGGCCACTTTTTGGCCCCCCATCTTCTTACACTTACCCTTGGACAAAGATCAGAGATAAGGTTGAGCAGAGATGAGGTTATCGAAAGAGTGTGAGTTTTAGTTGTTTGTGGATGATAAGATAGTGATGATAATGTTGGTAAAGTGTTCCTGTTGTTGGGTTTCCAAGTGCTTTGAGAAAATTGATTAATATTGGAAACAGTGTGTTGAAGAAGTCTTTTGGCTTACAGAGTAATGTTCATGTTTTTTCTCTGCATTTCTTTTGTGTTGGAGATCTAAGTGTGTGATTTGGATATGTTGTCTAGAAGTATTTGAAGATGCTAAATCTAGAATTTGGTGCTCTGGATCATTGCGCAGTGAAAGTTGTGTTCACCAATTTAACGATAGTGTTTGACAATGTTTCCAATATGTCTGGGAGAAAGTGTTTTGTTCCACATTTCTATGTAGAGTGGTTTTAGGTGTTGTGGTTATGGATGTGTGCTTATAAGGTCCTTATCTATCTTTAATTCAGAGGGTGTGTGATTTGATGGCCTGGTTCATGTAATTTATTGTGTAGCAGAGTTCGATAGTGTTGTTTGTAAGCAGATTGTGAACTTTCTTCAGGTGAAAGTTGTTGTGGTTGAATTTGTTGGATTTTAGGTGGCTTCAATATGTTCATGGATGTTTCTAGATTGTGTTAAAGCTTTGTGTAAGATCTGCATGTCATCTTTTGGTTTTGAGGAAGTGTGTGATTAAAAGGTTCATAGTGTTAACATAGTTTGGCCGACCTAGTTGATTACAATAATTGTGGTTATGCCTCGTTGATTGTGGAAGCATGGAAGTAGCGTGCTTGGATGGATTTAGGTCCATGATAAGGTGTGGCATGGTTTTCATTTGTTCCCTTCCTCTACATGAATGTTTAGGTCTAGACCTATTTTGAATTTATGAATTAAGTTGTGTTGCCAACCTTGGAGAATGATTTCAAGGTTGATGATGGTATAAATAAGTGTCAAGGATTCGTGAGTAGGTGGAAGCATGAGGAATGTAATGTGTGTGATGTGAATTTGATTAGGGAAGCAAAATTTTTCATGTGTAGACTACTAGATGCAGTGAGCAGAAGGTGTCTATTATTTTTCAGTGTGGTTGTGAAAGAGATGTTTGTGTGCTTCATTGGAACTGAACTCCATGCATAGGTTAGATGTAATTACATCAGTTCAACTTTGGCAGTGAGCCTTCTTCTCTTCTATCTTTTTCTGAGTGGGTAGTGAGTCCACTTGGGTAGTGAGCTCACCGGTAGTGAGACTTTCTTTCTTCTGGGCAGTGAACCCTTTGGAAGTGAGCCTTTTGTAATTTAGTATTGATACTACTTTATATTGTGAGAAAATCCTCACTGTGGTTTTTCCTTTCTTAGGTTTTCCACGTAAAAATATCATGTTGTCTTGTGTGTAGTGTTGTTATGGTTCAGTTTCTATTATTTTGTTTTTATGCTTGATCATCATAACAAGGTTAAAGGTTAATGTAGATCTGAATGTTTTTGAGGGTTTAATGTTTTGTTACAACTTATTCACCCCACCCCCTCTTAGTTGTCTTGTGCATTCAACATTATTTATTCCTCATTTAGCCACCCTTGATGTAGCACCTCTTTGAGTTGCTCTTAAGGGTCACCTCCTCTTAAATATATATATGTTGTTGTGTTATGTTTTCCCTTGTAGTGTTAAAGGTCTATTTAGGTCTCCTTGGATGACCCTTGATACTCTTGTAAGGTCAAGGATACAAGGAGACCACATCCATTGTGACATTCCTTCTATTTGTTTCTCTATTCTTCTACTCTTCTCTTGTTGCAATTGTTGAGTGTGGTGTCTTGGGGGCATAGCATTGTGGAAGGTGTTCTAGGGGCATCTTCAAACATTGTGGACCTAAGTCAATTTTGTCTCCTTTCTCATTTTTCATGATTTCATTCTTCCATTGTACTTTTGGCTCTACTGGTCAACAGATGACAACAACAAATATACATTTCTGATAAGGACCGTTCATCCCTAAACAAGAAACAAAATGGACCTAGTCCATATATGAAGATGTGTGTAATTTTTTACTAACATTTTACTAGTAGAATCACTTTGTGTTATGATATGATCATGTATCATGTTGTGAGAATGTTATAACAAACCATTGCAATACTCTAAATCTTCTTCTATGCACTTTTGAAATACTTTTGTCTCACCTTGTATCTACACTTGGTTCTTAGATACCTTAAGTATAACCTCACAACTATACTTAGTTTTGAACCCATAAGTATTTTAGACTTAGAGCACACAACTAAGAGGGGGGGTGAATCAGTTGTCCAAAACTTTCTCCAATTTCAAACTTAAATCCTCTTAGTGATTAGCAGTATATCAATCATAAAACATAATGCATTCAAATCAAAAGCAGAAACACATCAACAATAAGACACCAAGATTTTGATGTGGAAAACCCTGTTAAGGGAAAAACCATGGGGTGATTAACCCAAGATTGTATTCTCTGTTAGAAGAATAGAAAGAACAAAATGGCACATGCCAATTAGGGCTCACTGTCTGAGCACACTGCTCACAAGAGGCTCACTGCCTATAAGAGACACACTGTCTACAAAGAGATAAGTATCACATACATGAACTGGGGAATAGCATCTTCACCATGCTTAAATCGGTTCCATTTAAGCCCAATACTTTTGCTCTACCTTTTGCTCTCCTCCTTGCTACCACACTCTCATCACCACAAGTACAACATTGAAATGACTTCACAATCCCTTATTTATACAAGACATCAACTTAGGAATGATCATCTAAGTCAGCAAATATCAATAAGAACATTACAGGATGTGTAACTTATCCGGTCGGCTTGTCTCAGGAAGAACACCATCATCCAGAGGTTATTCTTCAATAGCGAGCTCCAAATTCAATGCGGACCACTAACACATGCTGGACACAATCTAAAGTCCCTCACAAGGTTTCTTGAATCACCAAGAACATCCGCACTTCATCTGCATACTAAAATTCTTCTTCTTTTATCTGAAACCTCAAGAACACAGTCTGTCACCACTATCACCAAAGAATGGATACTTCTGGACCTTCAATTCATGAACCAATCAAGCTGCCACATCACAAGGACTTTCTCAACACTCCCTCAAATCTACAGAGCAGGAAACTATACTTCTGGATCTCACCGGACCTGTCTGTGTCACTCTGTTACCTCTGAACACCTACCGGAACCGGTTTTACTTGAGCCGCCACAACTTCTTCATATCTTCATACGGACCTCTGAAATCTCTACTGGATCACCTAAAGACACATATCTACAAACCCTTTAATCCGCATCCTTTGATCCTCATCCTATCTTAGACTTTTACCTTACTATCATCACTGTTCTTTACTGTTCCTGATTGAGACTAATTTTCTCAATATCCTCAGCTCACGGCTCATCCAAACCTTATCATTAATGCAACAGGAGTATGTTAACATCAATGACAACACCAGTTAGGCCCATACTTGCAACAATCTCCCCCTTTGTCATTGATGGCAACATATGATGTGAAAAACTATTTTAACCACCAAGACAAGAATTTCTTCTTACTGTCACAGCTACCCCTATCAGCAACAACCATTCACATGTTTTCTCTTACTTTAATGCTCCCCCTTTGATCAACAACCACTTATTTTTCACATGTCTTCTCTCCCCCTTTGACATCAATGGCAAAGGGCACATACTTGCAATTCCAACACTTCAGAATCATACCTGCTGCTCCCCCTGAGTAGCAGCTCCCCATCAATCTAGATCACAAGATATGACTGTGATATCCACCAGACTGATGCACCTCAGTGCATCTTAGTTCATCACCAGAGGGGAAATAACCCCTAACTTCTCCCTAAGATACTCAAAAAAGTCCTTAGGTAGAGGTTTGGTAAAGATGTCTGCAATCTGATCCTTAGAAGGCACAAACTCCAATCTAGCTTCATTCTTGTTCATTTGCTCTCTCAAAAAGTGAAATTTGATGGATATGTGTTTAGTCTCTGAATGTAACACTAGATTCTTGGATATAGTAATTGCACTTGAATTATCACAGAAGATTGTGATAGGTTCCTCATACTCCACTTTGATATCTCTTAGCATCTGCTTCATCCACAAAACTTGAGTGCAGCTACTTGCTGCTGCAATATATTTTGCTTTAGTTGTAGACAAAGATATTGCCTCTTGTTTCTTGCTTAGCCAAGAAACCAATCTCTTCCCCAAAAAGAATGCTCCACCACTGGTACTCTTCCGGTCATCCACATCTCCTACCCAATCAGCATCTGTATATGCATGAAGAGAGAAATCATCATCTCTAGGATACCACAGACCATACTCAACCATCCCTTTTAGATATCTAAAAATCCTCTTGATTTCCATGACATGAGATTCTCTAGGATTAGCTTGGGATCTAGCAACAAGACCAATAGCTTGCATAATGTCTGGTCTAGTTTGAGTGAGATACAACAATCCTCTAATCATTGATCTGTACTTTGTCTGATCTACCTTAGGAGAGTCATCATCTTTGCTCAACTTACATCCGATTGCCATGGGAGTATTAATTGGCTTTGAATCTTCCATCCCAAATTTCTTCAACAATTCTTTCACATATTTGGTCTAAGAAATGAAGATTCCTTTCTTTGTTTGAGTGATTTGTAGACCCAAGAAGAAATTTATTTCACCAAGCATAGACATCTCAAACTCACTTTTCATTTGATTTACAAAAGTTTTACACATACTATCTCTTCCTCCAAAGATGATATCATCAACAAACACTACAACAATCAAGATGTTTTCATGATCAATTTTGAAATATAAGTTACTGTCAGCAGTACCTTTGTTGAAACCAATCTTCAAAAGATACTTGTCTAATATTTCATACCAGGCTCTTGGGGCTTGCTTCAATCCATACAGTGCCTTCTTTAACTTGCAGACCATATCACAATGATCAGAAAATTGAAACCACCTGGTTGTTCAATGTACACTTCTTCCAAGTCACCATTCAGGAAGGTAGATTTGACATCCATCTGATATACCTTGAAATCCTTGAAAGTAGCAAAAGCAAGAAATAGTCTAACTACTTCAATTCTTGCCACCGAAGCAAAAGTTTCTTCAAAATCAACTCCTTCTATTTGAGAATAACCCTTGCAGACCAATCTGGCTTTATTTCTGATTACTTCACCAACTTCATTCAGTTTGTTTTGGAAAACCCATTTTGTTCCAATCACATTCTTGTTTCTAGGTCTGGGAACAAGATCCCAAGTGTGATTTTTCTCAATTTGTACCTACTCTTACTCCATTGCCTTAGTCCAGTTTTCATCATTGCAAGTTTCATTTACTATTTTAGGTTCAATCTTTGAAATCAGACAATACTCTTCTGAATCTTGAGCAATTTTTCTTCTTGTTTGTACTCCTTTGCTTTTATCACCTATGATCTGATCTTCAGAGTGGTTCAGTCTTACATACCTGGGAACTTTGGGAATTTCTTGCACTTCTAAATCTTGATCAGGCTTAATGAAACTCATCTCTTCTTCTTGGTTTATCAGATTAGTTTGAATCTGACTCTCAGAAGAGGCTTGGGCTCCTTGAATCAGAACACCATTCTGATTATCTTCATCATACTCATAAAACCTTGAGGGTTTCTCAATTCCCTCATCAACCTTCACATTTGTACTTTCTATCATCTTTCTCAGTCTCTTGTTATAACACCAGTATGCTTTGCTTTGAGTAGAGTAGCCCAAGAATATTCCTTCATCACTTCTAGCATCAAACTTGCCTAGATCTTCATCTCTTTTGATGTAGCATTTGCTACCAAAGACTCTGAAATATCTTACAGTAGGAGTAATGCCAAACCAGATTTCATAAGGAGTCTTACCAGTATTGCTTCTGATTTGAACTTGATTGAGAGTATAGACTGCAGTGCTGACATCTTCTCTCCAATAGATCTGAGGAACATTTGCTTCCATCATCATGGTCCTAGATGCTTCCTGGATGGTCCGGTTCTTTCTCTCCACTACTCCATTCTGCTGTGGAGTCCTAGGAGCAGACAAATGTCTCTTAATTCAATGTTTCTCATAGAACTCTATGAACCCACCAGATGTGAATTCTCCACCTCTATCAGACCTCAGACACTTCAATTTTAATCTGGTTTCATTTTCTACCATAGGCTTGAATATTTTGATTTTTTCAAGAGCTTATGATTTCTCTTTTAGAAAGGTTACCCACATCATCCGGGAATAGTCATCAATTAGTAACATGAAGTATCTATCACATTGAATACTCCTGATTCTTGCCGGACCACAAAGATCAGTATGAACCAAGTCCAATAATCCGGTAGAAGACAATTCCTTACTTTTGAATGTGACTCTGCTCAACTTACCCAACTGACATTCTTTGCACAAGCTGTTAGTAGGTTTCACCAATTTTGGAAGATCTTTTACAGCCTGAATATTGCTTATCTTGATGATATTATCAAAATTCACATGACACATCCTCCTATGCCACAACCAACTTTGATCAAATTGAACAAACAAGCAACTTTTACTAGTACCAACCAAGTGAAAGATATTACCTTTACTTTGAGTACCGGATGCAATCTCTATTCTAGAACTTTCAAAGATCTTGCATTTTCCATTCTTGAACTGGAGATCATAGCCTTTGTCCACCAACTGTCCAACACTGAGGAGATTGTGCTTCAATCCTTCAACATACAGTACATTACCAGTTTTGTTTCTTCCATCAAGAGAAATAGTTCCTCTACCTCTGATTCTACCAGCAGAATTGTCACCAAACTTTACCACTGCTCCTTCATACCTTTCCAAATCTACAAACTTATTTTTGTCACCCATCATATGGTGAGAGCATCCACTGTCAATAACCCAATCATCCTTCTCTTCAATTTGGGCAGCCAGTACTCTTTCCACAGTCTTATGATTGACAGATACAGAGGACATTAGATCTTCTTCCTTGATAGCAATGAACACCCATTCATTTTTGGATTTGTTTCCTCTCTCTGATTCATCATCTATTACTCCTTCATTGTCATCATCTTCATGTACATAGTAACAGTTCTTTTGGAACCTTGGCTTGTTAGGATTTTGCCTTAAAAACCTTTCTGGACACCTTGAGGAAAAATGACCAGTCTTATTACAGTTAAAACACTTAAAAGGTAATTTTCCTTCATACTTATCGGATCCTCTTGGCAGCCTCTTTGCAATAAGGGCTTCAAGTTGAGCAGTTTCTACTTCTTCCAGGTCTTTTCTTGCTTTTTCATACCATGATAGTTTCCTTGATGAGTTCTCTCCTGGATCAAACCTTTGTTTACCTTTTACAGAGGCACTAGCTTTGAATGCAAATTCAGTCTTAGGGGGTCATCTCCAAACCCTGTCATTTCAAATGCAGCTAGTTTCCTAGCCAATTGATCTCTTATGATAGTTGTATGGGCTTTGAATTCTTCAATGGCAACAACCTTGATTTTGTAAGAAGCAGGTAGGGATCTGAGAATTTTGCCTACAATCTCATTTTCATCCAAGACTCCACTAGCATTTCTAATTCCACAAACTAGCTCATTCACTCTTGGCATAAAAGTAGTAATATTTTCATCGTCTCTCATCTTCAGATTTTCAAATTTCCCTTTCAGACTCTGTAACCTTGCACATTTAACATACTGGTCTCCTTCATGCAAAAGTTCCAATTTTTTCCAAATCTCAAAAGCAGTTGGTAGGTCAATAACATTTGAGAGCTCAGAATCAGATAATGCACTTTGAAGAGCTTCTATAGTCCACAGATTGTTTTTAGCATCTGTGATTTCATTTAGGGTTTTCAGACCACCCTGTGGAGGTACATACTGTATTGTAACCATGGTCCAATACACTATTCCCATACACTGCAAGTGAAATTTCATGCGACCTTTCCAAAGAGAAAAATTGGTTCCATCAAACTTTGGACTATCCTTCTTGTAAGACGACATCCTGGATCTCCTCAAGCGGTTAAACTCCTTTTAGAGGGACTTGGCTCTGATACCAATTGTTAGGCTTAGAGCACACAACTAAGAGGGGGGGTGAATTAGTTATGCAAAACTTTCTCCAATTTCAAACTTAAATCCTCTTAGTGATTAGCAGTATATCAATCATAAAGCATAATGCATTCAAATCAAAAGCAGAAACACATTAACACATAAGACACCAAGATTTTGGCATGTAAAACCCGGTTAAGGGAAAAACCACGGGGTGATTAACCCAAGATTGTATTCTCTGTTAGAAGAATAGAAAGAACAAAATGGCACATGCCAATTAGGGCTCACTACCTGAGCACACTACTCACAAGAGGTTCACTGCCTACAAGACACACACTATCTACAAAGAGATAAGTATCACATACATGAACTGGGGAATAACATCTTCACCATGCTTGAATCAGTTCCATTTAAGCCCAATACTTCTGCTCTACCTTTCGCTCTCCTCCTTGCTACCACACTCTCATCACCACAAGTACAACATTAAAATGACTTTGCAATCCCTTATTTATACAAGACATCAACTTAGGAATGATCATCTAAGTCGTCAAATATCAATAAGAACATCTGCAGGATGTGTAACTTATCCGGTTGGCCTGTCTCAGGAAGAACACCATCATCTGGAGGTTATTCTTCAATAGCAAGCTCCAACTACAATGTGGACCACTAACACATGCTGGCTACAATCCAAAGTCCCTCACAAGGTTTCCTAAATCACCAAGAACATTCGCACTTCATCTGCATACTGAAATTCTTCTTTCTTTTATCTGGAACCTCAAGAACACAGTCTGTCACCACTGTCACCAAAGAATGGATACTTCTAGACCTTCAATTCATGAACCAATCGAGTTGCCACATTACAAGAACTTTCTCAACACTCCCTCAAATCTACAGAGTAGGAAACTGTACTTCCAGATCTCACCGGACCTGTCTATGTCACTCTCTTACCTCTGAACACCTACTAGAACCAGTTTTACTTGAGCGGCCACAATTTCTTCATATCTTCATGTGAACCTCTGAAATCTCTACTGGATCACCTAAAGACACATATCTACAAACCCTTTAATCCACATCCTCTGATCCTATCCTATCTTGGACTTTTTCCTTACTGTCATCACTATTCTTTACTGTTCCTGATTGAGACTAATTTTCTCAATATCCTCAGCTCACAACTCATACAAACCTTATCATTAATGCAATAGGAGTATGTTGACATCAATTACAACACCAGTTAGGCCCATACTTGCAACAAAGTATAGCCTTGGTTTGTTTAAAGTGGCATGTTTCCTTATTTCTGTATCAGTTTCGTGAAATGATTTGGTTATATCTTAGCTTATATTTTCTAACCAAAGCTTGTTTTGATTATATTTCGTATATGCATATTGTTGATCAATGGTTGTTAGCAAATGATATTAATGTGTTTCTATTATGATTGTTGGGAACAAATTAGCGTTTATAAGCACATATGACTTTTGGGCATGGGCTTTGTGAAAGCTCTTGTTCCCTCGCGTGTTTTCAACCTTACCTTAAATGTGATTTCTACTGGCAAGCAAGAGAAACCATTTTAAGATGGGGGCATATATTGTGATAAATACTTAGATAGCTTAGATATTGTGATAAAATGTGTTGTATACTATCTTTTCACTATATGGTATCTCCATGATGTAGGTGGGGATGTATACAATGTACACATGCTTCCTTTTCACTATAAGACATCTTTGTGATGTAGGTGGTGTTGTATGTTTTGAAAATCCCTTCTACAAAAGGTGGGGTTGTGTCTTTCCTTGAGTGGTTGCACATCCTTTTTGAAAAAGTCCTCTCGTGAGAGGCGGGGTTAGGTCTTGAGTTACTCGCCCTTAAGTGTGTTTTTGGTGTGTTTGACATGTCTTAGATGGTAGAGTGTAGCGATGAGCTCCTCCCCATCTCCCATGTTTGTTTTGTATAAGATGTATAGTGGAGAGAAGACACACTCTATGATGCTCATGCATTTCATGTGTTTTCTGCATGTTCTCCATGTCTTTTACATTTTTTATGGAGGCACATGGCGATGAGCTCCCCCCACGCCATGTGATTTGCATATTTTGTGGTGGCACGTAGTGATGAGCTCCCCCCATGCTATGTGTTTTGCGTGCTTTTATGGTGGCATGTAGTGATGAGCTCCCCCCATCACCTATTAGTGTTATGTAATTGTTTAATCATGTTTTCTCTTCATGTACGCTTCGTACATTGCATGGTTGTGTTCATGTCTTCTCTATGTACTGCATGCTTCTCTACTGTCTTCTTTATATTTTAAGTTTTTATCATGTATCTTCTTATGTTTGCCTAAGCATGGGGGATAGAAATAGTCCTTCAAACTTAGGGTGTGCTTTTGGATCTAGTGTTTGATGTGCTTGATGTGTTTTGACCATACTTTAATGCATGTACTGATTGTAAGATCATACACACATTAAAGTGGGGGCTAAATGTTATGGAGTAAAAGGTGTATACATGTCTTTTTACTTCCTTGTTTAGCTCCTAGGTCCCCGTTATTGCATTATACATTCAAAATGTTTATCCTGACACAAAATTGCCTGACACTAAAGAAAAGTTAGAATATGAGCTCCTTTATTTAGCTTACGCTAGACCTAAAAAAGGCTAAAGGACCTGGGAGGTACCGCCCATGTCCCCCATTTTAGGTCAGGGCTAATTTAAGTGCATGCAAGCCTAACAACTCTCTAGAGGTTTCTCCTTGTCAGCTCTTTTGGTTTGAATTTATGATTATGAGTGGGAAAGAATATATAAGTGTGTTTTTGAGTTCATTTTTAATTAATAAAGAGATAACTAAATTGATATTTTTAATTGGAGAAAGCAAGAGCATTCATTGTGATTCTAGAGCAAATTTATTTATTGTTATTGTGTTGTTATTGCAGATATGGAGCTATCATCTATTCTTCCTTAGGAGCTAAAGGATCTTCCTCATTCTAAGGGTTCATCACATAGGTGATATCATTGTTTTTTTATCATCATTTAAATCATCTCATTATCATTGTTTTCAACCTCTGCCCCCATGAGGGCACACACTCTTTATCAATCAATGGTGTTGGGAAGCTTGAATGCTATCCTAGGATTTGACTGAGGTAAGTCCCTAAACACCAGAACCTCCAAACCCCTTCTTATCTTCTTGTTTGCAGGTTACAGGAGTGAGATCTAGAAAATACAGAGCTACAGGAAGACTGGGTACAAAACAAGGTTTTGGGATCTAGAGAATTTCATAATATTCCTTCACCAAGGACTTGGGTTGTACAACCCATGTCCTTCTGCCTTTTCTAAGTTTAGATCTGGCATTTGGACAACATTTACAACATCCTTTTAGTTTCCACCTCCAGAAGATTCTTCAAGTTGGGACCTGGGCAGTCCCACCTTGGTCCTCCAACACTTCTTCTTTCTGGAGACAAGTTTTATCATCTCCCTGATTATCCTTGTGCAATTGGTTTCTGGGTTTCTATTGTACTTTCTCTATTATGAGAAGATCATTGTAGAACTAGGGTTTCATGCATTATTAACCTAGGGTTGGAGGAAAAGGATAAAATAAATCTAATCCATCTATAACACACTTGAGTACAAGATTAGCAGTTGAGTCCACCTTCATTTGGTAGTGATTTGGCTTGGTCTTGTCCTTGAAGGTTATATGGAAAAGGATTTGATCTAGTTCATGTGCTAGTTATTGTCATTCTCCTTTTTCATATTAAACAATATTGTAATAGGCTCAAGATTTTCTGTATCTCTTTGTATCAATCTTGCGGTAGCCTCTACGAATTCTTCATCCATTCTTTCCTTTCCTTTTATATTTTTATCTTTGGTAGCACCCATAGCGGGGTGCTTCTCAGCAGCACCCTCAGTGGTACGCTCATCCAACTTACTATATTCTTTCATAATTTTTCTTTCCTCATTTCTACTTGTTTCTCCTTCCTTATCCATTCTTCTATGGTACCCTTCTTGTCTTTCCTAGGTTTGTTCAATGTTTCTTCTCTTCTTATCTCCATTCCAATAAGTATAATTTCTTTGTCTTCACTTAATCTTTTGTTATCCCCTTTTGCCATGCGTGTTTTTGATTTGGAATAATATTGATCCTTATGTATTCCATGGTTGGCTTATTTTAAAGAGTTACATATTTTCAAGGATCTTTTTAGATACTCCCCTTGTTCCATTTCCCATCTCCTTAAGTGTTTGGCCCCCACTCACAAGGGTAGGAACTTAATAGAATTCAAGATCTTTCAAAGGACATAAAAAATTCTTATCACTCAAGTTTTCTGACTTGCGATACTTCAGACTTCTCCTTTCTCTATTTATTCTCTTTTTTCACTACCTTTTTCTAGGGTCCCAGCAATGGAACCAAATGTTGGCAAGAAATGGGCAGGAACTAGTCCAAAGATCTAGTCCTTAGTTAAGTTCGTATGTCTAGTTTATACCCCAGTCAAACAATGAGATAAATATGAATAAACATTAAGGAAATTTAATATGGAGTACATAATAAGTAAATCATGACATCATAACACATACATAATAATATCACAATCCTTTTATCTCCATTATTATTCCTTTCTGATCAATAGGTATATACATATTCGTACCGGAAGGTTTGAGTCTCTGCCTTACACACTATTACTCTCTTACACACTATTCCTCTCTTAAATTACATTTCTTTACCTATATCTCTTATATATCTATCTAGAGGTATGTCCTTTCCCAAAGTACCTCTTTAAGAGTAATCTCTATCCTCCGCATGGACTTTATAGTCCTCTATGGTAGGTTCTATCTGTTGCCCTATTCTCTACCAACAATGATCACACACATTCTATAGAGTTTGTGCAAGGTTGCTTTCAGATGTTCTATGGTCATTTGAGTAGCAGGAACATAATATTTGATCATCCTATCATATGTTTAGATAATTGTACATCACAATTTAAGAATTCATGAATTTTCTATTGGTTGAGTAGGATGCATTTATTAAGTGGTGTTCAACATATATGTAATTTCTTTGAGGTTGGGCATGGAAAAGTGGAGCATGATGGTGTTGGAGCATGTATTAAAATCTAGCATTGGCACGAGAAGAGTTGAAGTATAAGGAACATGCAAAGTTGACAGATGCAACATCCATCGTCGAATGGTGCAACTCTACAATGGGTCTAGTTAATGAAGGTAAGTCTACAATTCATAGATTCTTTTGGTTGATAGAACAAGCTAACATTACAAAATATGATGATTCTTGTACAGTGACATGATCGAGTGAGTTCTATTATTTTAGAATCTCAGATGAAGCTTTATGGACTATTTATTTGAGGCAAATGGTGTGTCTTTGTTCATCGTGTATGGATTTTTCTTCGAATGACTGTCAGTCAAAATAATGGGTCGATGAATGGAATGCTAGATCTTTAATCCCACTTCTGACATATCAACTTCCAAGAGTACTACAACTTGTGCAAATGAAATTATCGATTGACTTTGACCATTTTTTAGCTCTAGTTGAACCAAGTAATATGTTTATCAAATTATTACTTATTTTAGATTATGATGCAATATTTTTATCATTTATTGAATTTAATTTTTTTGTGCAATTTATTATAGGGAATGTATATGCAGTTATTGCCAATGAAGATAATGATGAGGGAATGAATTATTATTTGTGTTCTTGTGTTGAGACAAAAAATAAATTGAAACCCCTATCATAGATGGAGAAAACATTGAGTATCTAATGCAGAGGCCAATGGAGATCAACACAACTTCAATAGGTTTGACAAAGCATTCAACTTGGGAGGATTGTTTTACCAAGGTAAGATACAAATGTTTACAAGCCTACACCGAAGGGCTCATATGAAACATGACACAAAGCATCTAATCCTCTTGAGGAAGACATCTAGAGGGTCATTTGACATCTTGGAGAATACCCCCAAACCAACCAACAAAGTCTTGCACTCACACAAACACTACTTCCCTCACAATGCTGTCCTAATCCTTGTAGCCCTGTTTTAGGGTCTGACAGAGGATAAATTCCAACCTAGACACCTTCATGGAACTGTGAAAGTGGATTTGGATACCCATTGTGGGTCTTGACAACATATCAAAGGTGTGTTATGGGTTCTTTAAGAACATGTGCCCTTTTTCTTATGACAGACTTAGTGCAAAGAGCCCTAATTAGGTCTAGTTAACAAAGAGACCACCCTTCAAGGATTGCATAGACCTTTCTAACCTATTGGAACACATTCAATATTAGTCAAAACAAGAGATTTCAGATGAATCTTAGCCTCACAGTCAACTATGGTTAAATTCCATACTGTTGTTCCTTTATATGCAACCTAACACATGGGTATGTTAGGTATTCAACTATCAAACTCCATCAAACTCAACCCTCTACTCTCAAAACCTTTCCAACTCAATAAAGAAATAAAAATCATAGTCATTCCACTTATTTTATGTAGAGAAAACTAGTGGAATGAGGCAAAATCTCATCGTTTCTATTAAAACCTTAGATAAGGGTTTCACGAGCAGTTCTCAGGAAATTACTTATAAGTCTGCTCTAGATTTGATTCAAGACTCCAATTAGATTCAAATTAATCTAGAATAACTCCTCTTTCAAACCATTACCATGAGAACTTATGACAAGATTGTACAAGAACAGAGTGCGACAAAGAACAGGAAAAAAATTGCAGACAAAGTAGAAAACTAAGTTTTTATTATTATTTTTCCTTCCAAAAACTTCATCCACAATGCCAATATCATCCTCATGGCCTTCTTAAACCTATATTTAACCTTGACAGATCATTGAAACGTAGTTGGGGTCGATGGGAAGGTAGAAAACTGTCCTTCAACCATCAAAACTGTCACTGCCTTTCAAACTACCTATGCCATTTCTCTCCATCTGTAATTATCTTGTTGTTTACATGATTAAGGAGCGTCTACAAAGTGTTCAACTCCCTTTACAAGATTGGTGATCCTTTGACAAGGCATACAAACTCTTAACATGTTTTCTAAATGCCATGATTGGCTCCTCCTACGACTATCCCTATCAAACTAGTGTGCATACAATCAAGGCCATGCCTCACTGGTAATGAAGTGAGTATGAAATCAACTTGGAATGGTCCCAATGGACCTTATTATATCACAATAAACATAATACAAAATGAAACAACACAAAACACAATATGGATCCTTTTGAACCTCTTGTGCTCCTACACCATACTCCCGGGGTGGAAAAGAACTCAAGTCCCTTGAGGAACTAGATCAGCAACAGTGGTCCCATGCTTCAAAATGTCTTCTTCACTCATCCAAGTGGCATCTTCAGTAGGTAGGCCACTCCATTTGATAAGGTACTCTTTGTAGGTATTCTTCCTAGTCTTCTTGATCACCTTGGTGTCCAATATGCTCTCCAACTTCAATGGTTGGCTAGGTGGTAGGTCCTTAATCCATTCCGCATCCTTTCCTTGTTTGTAACCAACACACAACTTCAATTCTTCGTCACTGCAGTTTTAAGATGAATCAAGCACCTACAACCAATAACTCAATAAAAACTCAACCAACAAATCAAAATCTTGCTAGCTCTGATACCAATTTGATGTAGATAGAGAGGATTCACAACTCAACTTGAACAAACTCTCAACCAAATTTTGTTGTCCTTTCAATTAGGACTCACCTTCTTTCACTAAACTCTTCTTCAACACACCAAAATAGAGAACAAGGAAAAAAATCCCTTATTGATTCCTCAAAACACTTTAACAACTTCAAATTGACTGACTCAAGCCTTTCAACAACTCATACAACTCTAACATGTAAACTTTCAAAACTGGCCAAATCAGCATCTAGGCCCTTTAGGCCACATAAACAAACAAATTCCATTACCCAAGCCCATTTCTCTTTCCCAATGGAGACCACATCTGTAAATATACCTGATACAACATAAATAAATCATTTCCAATTCTTTACACATGAAATTTTATCAGACATTTATGCTAAACCTTCATTTAAGACTCCCAAAGAAAACTGTCATAAGACTACCTTGATAGGACAGTCAACAAATAAGGCTCTCAAACTCTCAAATTTACCAAAACCTATTTTGAAATAGTTCACAATACACCTAATCACCTTTTAAAAACAATATCCTTTAAGAAGCACTCAAAAACCACAAGCAAAATTCTTTAAATCTCACTGTTCATTGTATTTTACAGATTTTTTCATAGTTTTTCAGAACTAGGGCATCATTGTTTGATATGCTATCCTGAATATTTAGGTCTAAGACTTTAGAATATTAAAGAATATGAAAAAATATGCCTTCTTACCAAATATTAGTATTTTCCACCATTTTAAATTGAAGATACACAATTTTCTTTGTCTCTGGTTACCCTAAAATAGGGTTTTGGTCGCTTGGAGTATTTTCCCCATAACTTTCACAAAACTAAATCATTTTTCATGAGACCAAAAGCACATTAAAGAATATTGTCAGGGCTATCACATACCATGGATTAGGAAAGGATTTATGCTTAGAATATGGCCGTACAATGGCCTAAAACCATGAAATTGCAAAAAATTAACAGAAAACCTAAGAATTTCTTTGAATTTCTTATTCATACATTGTCCTCAAGCCTTCCTCAAGAATTGTGATGCCTCCAAAGGACTTAAATAAACAATCCCAATTCCTTAAACCAAATTTATAACTAATTGTCTCTTCACCTTTCTCAATTTTACCATTTGTTGCATTTTTGCATTATTTCAATGACAACAATTCGTCAAATTTTGCAACTTTACATTTAATGCCCAAATGAAACTAAAATAACCATCTAAGACCTATTAAATTCTTATTGAGGCCTTTTAGACCTTATTACATAATTATGACATCAACCTTAAATCAAAATTTGAAGTTGCCTCATGGAGGTCTATTCATTCTAGGGTGTACCTGCACCAGTATCCTACAGGATTGGTGGTTGTTACTGGAACATGGCTTAGAAGGTATCCAATGAAGAAGTCTGATTTGTGGTTGTTTGAGGACTTTGACAAACATAGGAAGATTTTTCATTATTCTAACCTTGTTGTGGCATGAAACATTCATTTGATAAAATATGGGGGTAGACCGTTGAATAGAAACTTGTGGAAAGTTCATGAATCTAACCATGAAGCAATACTTGACACCATAAAGGGTAGAGCAGATCTAGATGGTTCATTAGATTGAATCAATGGAATCATAGAAAGACATGCTATTTTTCTTTGTTATCCTCATTTCACCTTCTATATTTTTGACATTTTCTTACCTTTTCATATGTGCTCCTTGGTCCTGGTTGGTTAGCTTCATTTCATTGTAGAACTTGTTACTGAATGGCATGGTTGTTGATGCATTTGGATATTCCCTATGGTTGTGATTGGTGAGTTGGTTTGATCAAACTAAGTCAAGTGGTTTGATCAAAATCATATTTTAAGGTTAAGATATTTTAATCAACAGAGTGTGTCAAAAATATCACTGATCTTTTTCAGCTAATAAATAGCAATGGAAGAAAATCAAAATTGTAAGTCTTTAATTTAATTTATTTCAAATTTCAAAGCATGCATTTGATTTGTACCTTTACCAAGAGGATTGGTATAACAAAAACTTGCATCTTTGAACAGGTGGACAACAAGAAACATAAATTTATGTTTATAAACATAGACTATACTGTGTGGAGGTATTTTGATGGTATTGTCTCATTTCATTATGTTGGTGTACTCATTTTAGCTAAATAGTGCAATTGAATTTGCATGTAGGATTTGAGTATGATGGAGGAAGGCATAATCTTTATGAAGTTGGTTTTAGAAGGAATGTAAGGTAGGTTTTTATGATTATTTCATGATGATTGTTCTCATTTATCTTGTAGGCCCTGATATTTTAAAGGTTTCATAGTACCAATGGTGGCGTTATTAGCCAAAATATCTTCTGTCAGGCCTGGGAGCAGCCATGGTTCTTCATGCATCATAGTGATAGGGATTCCTTCAAAGATTGTTTTATCATGTTGCATTATGGTTTCATTCATGGAAACTAAAGTGGAAAATTGTACATCAAACTTATTGCATCATGAAATCATACAAGGATCTTATTTCAAACTAACTTTTCCATATCCTATGAGGATATTAAGACCTGTAACATTCGAAAATGTCCCCTTGGGGGCTTTTCCATCATAAGGTTTAGCTCTCGGGTCTTTTATCTACATTTAGGACATCTTGCATCATATTTTTACATCCCGATGAAATGAGCCCTAAGTTTCATGACAAATGGGACCTAGGGGGATCCCTTGAACCTAACCCTGACCAAAATAGGGAGGGAGGACTTGGGTGCCCATGCCCTAGTCTTGCCCTATTTTGGGTCAGTCCCAAATTTTGAGTGTCAGCTTGTGACCATTATTTGGGTCCTACGCTGACATGGTAAGTTTAAATTATGAAATTCTTGGAGGGAGTGTTTGTAGTTGCATAAATAAGTATGTTTAGACATTCATTTGTAAACTGGATGGAAACTAGATGATTATTGTGATATTTATGCATTCTAAAGGTGATTCAAGGCTTTCATTGTGTAGCAAGAGTAGATTTGTGTTGTCTATGTGTTTGTATTTGTAGATTTGAGCATCCATCTCCTCATGGCATGAAGAGCTTCTTCCTTCCAAGAGATCTTCACTACAAGGTGACATCATTTGTGTTTTTGAGCATTTATCATTTGGTTTTTGCCTCTGCCTCCTAAGGGCACGCACTCTCTATCTGACAATGGTGTTCGGAAGACTTGAATGTCTCTCCAGGACTTGACAAAGTCAAGCCTCTAAACACCACAACCCCCTCCCCATTTTCCCATGATTGTAGGTTATAGGTTGAAGAAGCAGGAAAAGTGGAGTTACAGAGGAGTGTTGCAGAGTGTTAGAATTGCATATCAAAGCTTAAAATAGGGACCTAGACTCAGGCACCTATTCATTAGTCCTCCAGATCCTACAACAGAGAAATCTCTGAGACAATAGGAACAAGTTACAGATTGACTTCCCAGATCCCAACAAAAAACATGGCATTGGACTAGGGTGCTCTCTCATTAGTCCCCGATTGTTCCGCTTCCTGAACTTTAGAAACTGGTACACATTTGTCTATTATTTTACATCTTTTTGTAGCAGCATTTTCTAATATTTGTCTGTTTGCTTCCGTATTTGCATAATTAGGGTTTTGATGTATAATTGATCATAATTGAACATAATTGGCAATCAAATCATACAAATCCAAGTTTCCCTGCATTCCTTAGTGACCAAGCGTCTGATAGTGCATTGCCACTTGACCCAAAGTCCTTGAATGTACAAGGGTGAAAGGAGGATATACACATAAACTATCAAAAACCAATTATCCAAATTCCACCCTTTACATTTTGGTGAACCCATATTGTTGGACTTGTTTGCACCTTGCTGATTTTTTTTCTTCAAATTTTCATTGATTTTATTCATTCATATCATCATTCATCTTATTGCATTGGAAAAATTACAAAAAAATTGAAAAAAAATCCATTCTAGGGTTTGCATGTTGTAATAATTAATTTGTATTTCATAAAATTTCTGATTTTTGCATTAGGTTTGAACTAAATTGCAGAAAATTACAAAAATTCAATCACTTGTATTGCATTTTCATCATAAAATTGTTAGGGTTTTGTTGGAAATCTTGAATTTTTCATATAACCTAGTAATTTTAAAAACCAGGGTTTGTAGGTAAAATCTTGTTTCAGATTTTTCTACTGATCTTAGGCACTAATTCAAATTTTAATTTGGCTTTAGTGTTTCATTTTAGTGTAAATTTGCATTTAGATCTCAAAAATTTGCATTTTTACATAGAAAATTTCAACAAAAAACTAGCATTTTCATTGATTTTTCCTTAGATTTGCACTTGCATTTTGCATGGTAGGGTTTGAAAATCATTTTCAGATCTGAGTGGACTTAATTTTCATCATAAATCAGATTTCAAGACATTCATATAGCAATTTGCATCAAGATCTCAAACCTAGTTCTTGAAAAACCTTGATTTTCACCAGATTTTGGCCTTATCGACTCTCAAAATTTGCACCATAGGTGTGTTGTGGAGAATATTTTTCACTAATTGGCTGTTATTAGGGTTATTATCTTCTATCCCTCCTAAAAACCTTCACAACACCTTGTTATTGAGCTCTTGTATTGAAACTTGGTGAAAAATTGCACATTTTTGCTATATTTGACTTAGGGTTTGACCTAGATTGCACTCCAAACGTGTTGTAAAAGATTTTATGATTTTATGTGACTGATATAATTGCTATAATTTTATGAAACTCTTAAAATTATTTACAATACCCCTTTTTCTAGGTCTTGGAGTTGAAAAACTATGAAAATTTACATATTTTCGCTATATTTTCACTAGGGTTTGATCTTGAGTGGCACTACAAGTGTGTTGTGACATATTTTTTGGAATTAGGTGGCTGTTATTACTGATATAATTTTATTTCCATCATCATTTTCCTCACAACACCCTTTGTCATACTCTTTTGCATTGAGATTCTTTTGCATTGAGATTTTAGTGTATTTTCATTAGATTTGGACTAGTCATCATCTTAGATTTGCATCAAAAGTGTGTTGTAAAATTTTTTATTGCTTAATTGGACTAAAAATAGAGATATTATTTTCTTCCCTTGATCAAAATCTTTACAACACCTCTTCTTTCATACATTTGCATTGAAAAAGTACAAAAAAGCAAGCATTTAAACATATCTTACGCCTAAAGTTTGTGCATATTGCTGCATGAGTCTCATAACTCACTGCCCTAAAAGAAATATTCCTTTAAGAAGAAGCATAAGACACATGGGATCTAGTGCTCTTGAAGAAGTGGGTACATTTAACACCTTCTTTACAAAAGGAGAGACACAAATGCTACAAGATATTACACCTATCACAAGTACAATGGGAGAGCAAACTTTTCATGATGTTGATGATACTATTGAGAGATAGGACATGTATCTGATGAGAAAACTGTTGCAAGTATGAGGTGAGCCAGTGTTGTCATTGATGTCAACATACTCATATTGCATTGACAAGAAGGATTTGATGAGCTGTGTGCTGAGGATATTGAGAAAATTAGCCTCAGTCAGGAACAGTGAAGAACAGTGATGAGAAGAAGGCAAATGTATTGTATAGGATGAGAACCGGAGGATGTGGATTAAAGGGTTAGTAGATATGTGTCTTGAGATGCTCCAGTTAAGATTTCAGAGGTCCGCATGAAGATCTGAAGGAGTTGTGGCTGTCGGTATAGAACCGGTTCCGGCAAGTATCCAGAGGTGACAGAGGATCACAAAAAGGTCCGGTGAGGTCCGGAATTGTATTATCCTAATCTGCGGATTGGACAGAGTGTTTGGGATGTCCTTGTGATGTGTCATCCTGATTTGTGTATGATTTGGAGGTCCGGAAGTACCTCTTGCATTATGACAGTGGCGACAGACTGTGTTCTTGAAGTTCCGGATGAGGAAGACAAGAGATCCCAGTAAGTAGAGGAAGTGCGGATGTATCCGGACATTCAGACAGGCTTGTGAAGGTTCTTGAATCATGTTTAGGTTGTGTTGTTGGTCCGCATTGATGGTAGAGCCCGGAATTGAAGTTATTCTTCCGGATGAAGTTCTTGCTCTGTGTAGCCGACCGGATGAGTTGTTCATCCTGCGAATGTTCTTGTGATGGCCGACCGGATGTGTTATTCATCTTGCGGATACTCCTATGGTTGTTTGCCGACTTAGATGTTTGTTCCTAAGTCGATGTCTTGTATAAATAACGGTTTGTGAGCTCATTTCAAAGTGTGGAGTGTGGATGAGTGTGGCATAGCGAAGAAACGTGTGAAAGGCAGAGCAGAGATTTTTGGGCTTAATTGGAACTGATCCGGACATGGTAGAGATGTCATTCTCCAGTTCAAGACTGTATTTTTATCACTTTGTAGACAGTGTGTCTCCTTGTAGGCAGTGGGCCTCTTTGTGAGCAGTGTGCTCGGGCAGTGAGCCCTTATTGGCATGTGCCATTCATTTTTCTTTATTCTTCTAACAGAGAATAATTCTTGGGTTAATCACCTCGTGGTTTTTCCCTTAACCGGGTTTTCCACGTCAAAATCTTGGTGTTCAATGTGTTGATGCTTTTCTGCTCTTGTGTTTATGTATTATGCTTCCATGGATGATTATTTGATATGCTGCTAACTAACAACAAGAATCAAGTGTTTGAAATAAGAAGTAGTTTTATACAACTGATTCACCCCCCCTCTCAGTTGTATGCCCTAGATCCAACAATTGGTATCAGAGCTAAGTTCCTCTGATAGAGCTTAACCGCTTGAGGAGATCCAGGATGTCGTCATACAAGAAGGATAGTCCGAAGTTCGATGGAACCAACTTCACTCTCTGGAAAGGTCGCATGAAGTGTCACTTGGAATGTATGGGAAAAGCATACTTGGCTATGATTTCAAAACCATATGTACCTCCACAAGGTGGTCCGACAACTCTGAATGAAATCACAGAAGCTAAAAATAATCTGCGGACCAAGGAAGCTCTTCTAAGCGCATTGAATGACTCAGATCTCTCGAATGTCATTGACCTACCAACTGCATATGAGATCCTAACTAAACTGGAACTTCTGTATGAAGGAGATGAGTTTGTCAAAAGTGCAAGGTTGCAAAGTCTGAAAGGGAAATTTGAAAGATTGAAAATGAGAGATGATGAAAACATCACTACCTTTATGCCAAGAGTAAATGAGCTGGTATGTGGAATCAGAAATGCTGGTGGAACTTTAGATGAAAATGAGATTGTCTGCAAAATCCTAAGATCCCTTCCTGCTGCCTACAAAATCAAAGTTGCTGCCATTGATGAATTCAGAGCCCACACAACTGTCACAAGAGAACAACTGGCTGGCAAACTAGCTGCATTTGAAATGACCGAGTTTGGAGATGATCCTCCCAAGACTGAATCTGCTTTCAAAGCCAGTGCCTATGTGAAAGGCAAACAGAGATTTGATCCGGGTGAAAACTCATCAAGGAAAATGTCATGGTATGATCAAGCAAGAAGAGACATGGAAGAAGAAGAAGCAGAAACAGCTCAACTGGAAGCCCTCATTGCAAAGAGACTGCCAAGAGGATCCGGTAAGTATGAAGGAAAACTACCCTTTAAGTGTTTCAACTGCAATAAGATTGGTCATTTTGCCTCAAGATGTCCGGAGAGATCTGCAAGATCTAATACTCACAGACAAAGGTTTCAAAAGAATTGCTATTATGTTCATGAAGAAGATGACAATGAAGGAGTAACAGATGATGAATCAGAATTAGGAAGCAAATCCGGAAATGAGTGGGTGTTTATAGCCATCAAGGAAGAAGATTCAATACTCTCTGAATCTGTCAATCACAAAGTTGTTGAAAAAGCCTTGGCTACTCAAGTAGAAGAAAAGGATGATTGGGTTATTGACAGTGGATGTTCTCACCATATGACTGGTGACAAGAATAAGTTCTTAGACTTAGAAAGATATGAAGGAGGAATGGTAAAGTTTGGTGACAATTCTGCTGGCAGAATCAGAGGTAGGGGAACTATTTCCTTTGATGGTAAAAGCAAAACAGGTAATGTACTGTATGTTGAAGGATTGAAGCACAATCTTCTCAGTGTTGGTCAGTTAGTGGACAAAGGCTATGATCTCCGGTTCAAGAATGGAAAATGCAGAATCTTTACAAGCTCCGAAACTGAAATTGCATGCGGTACTCAGACAAAAGGTAATATCTTTCATCTGGTTGGTTCAAATAAAAGTTGCTTGTTTGTTCAAATTGATCAGAGTTGGTTATGGCATAGAAGAATGTGTCATGTAAATTTTGATAACATCATCAAGATAAGCAATACTCAGGCTGTGAGAGATCTTCCAAAATTGATGAAACCTACAAATAGTGTGTGTAAAGAATGTCAGTTAGGTAAACAAAGCAGAGTCTCCTTCAAAAGCAAAGATCAGTCTTCTACCGGATTGTTGGAATTAGTACATACTGATCTATGTGGTCCGACAAGAATCAAGAGTCTGCAAGGTGATAGATATTTCATGTTGTTAATTGATGATCATTCCCGGATGATGTGGGTTACCTTTCTAAAAGAAAAATCAGAAGCTTTTGAGAAGTTCAAAATCTTCAAAGCTATGGTGGAGAATCAAACTGGATTGAAACTAAAGTGTCTAAGGTCTGATAGAGGTGGTGAATTTACATCTGGTGAATTCATTGACTTTTGTGAGAAACAGGGTATAAGGAGACAGTTGTCTGCTCCTAAGACTCCACAGCAGAATGGAGTAGTTGAGAGAAAGAACCGGACCATCCAGGAAGCTGCTAGGACAATGATGTTGGAAGCAAATGTTCCTCAAATGTTTTGGAAAGAAGCTATCAGCACCGCAGTCTACACTCTAAATCGAGTTCAAATCAGAAACAACACCGGTAAGACCCCTTATGAACTTTGGTTTGGCATCACTCCTACTGTGAAATATTTCAGAGTATTTGGTAGCAAGTGTTATATTAAAAGAGATGAAGATCTAGGAAAGTTTGATGCTAGAAGTGATGAGGGAATTTTCTTGGGCTACTCCACTCAAAGCAAAGCATACCGGTGTTACAATAAGAGATTGAGGAAGATGATAGAAAGCACCAATGTGAAAGTTGATGAAGGAATTGAGAAGCCTTCAAGATTTTATGAGTTTGATGAAGATGACCAAGACAGTGTTCAAGGACCTCAATCCTCTCCGGTGAGATAGAGTCAACCTGATCCGGTAAATCAGGAAGAAGAGATAGGTCTGAATGAGCCTGATCAAGAAACAGCAGTGCTGGATACTCCCAAAATTCCAAGGTATGTAAGACTGAACCACTCTGAAGATCAGATCATAGGTGACAGAAGCAAAGGTGTACAAACTAGAAGGAATATTGCTCAAAGTCAGGATGAATGCTGTCTGATTTCAAAGATTGAACCTAAAACAGTAAATGAAGCCTGCAATGATGAAAACTGGACCAAAGCAATGGAAGATGAATTGATGCAAATTGAGAAAAATCATACTTGGGATCTTGTTCCCAGACCTAGAGACAGGAATGTAATTGGAACCAAGTGGGTCTTCCGGAACAAACTAAATGAAGCTGGTGAAGTAATCAGAAACAAAGCTAGATTGGTCTGCAAAGGCTACTCTCAAATAGAAGGAATTGACTTTGAAGAGACTTTTGCTCCGGTGGCAAGAATTGAAGCAGTCAGATTACTTCTTGCATTTGCTGCCTTCAAAGACTTCAAGGTATATCAGATGGATGTCAAGTCTGCCTTCCTAAATGGTGATCTGGAAGAAGAAGTCTACATTGAACAACCGGATGGATTTCAATTGTCTGATAATGATGATATGGTCTGCAAGTTGAAAAAAGCTTTGTATGGATTGAAGCAAGCCCCAAGAGCATGGTATGAAAGGTTGGATAAGCATCTTGTGTAGATTGGATTCAACAAAGGTACTGCTGATAGTAACTTATATTTCAAAATTGATCAGGAAAACATTTTGATTGTTGAAGTGTTTGTGGATGATATCATTTTTGGAGGAAGAGATAGTGTGTGCAAAACTTTTGCAAATCAGATGAAAAGTGAGTTTGAAATGTCTATGCTTGGTGAAATGAATTTCTTCTTGGGTCTGCAAATTACTCAAACCAAAGAAGGGATCTTCATTTCTCAGACCAAATATGTGAAAGAATTGTTAAAGAAATTTGGTATGGAAGACTCAAAGCCTATGAACACTCCTATGGCAACCGGATGTAAGTTAAGCAAAGATGATGATTCCCCAAAGGCAGATCAGACAAAGTATAGATCAATGATTGGTGGATTGTTGTATCTCACTCAAACTAGACCAGATATAATGCAGGCTGTTGGTCTTGTGGCAAGATTCCAGGCTGATCCTAGAGAATCTCATGTTATGGCAATCAAAAGAATTTTTAGGTACTTGAAAGGAACAGTTGAGTATGGTCTATGGTACCCTAGAGATCCGGACTTCTCTCTTCATGCTTACACAGATGCAGATTGGGCAGGAGATGTGGATGACCGGAAGAGCACTAGTGGTGGAGCATTCTTTTTAGGGAAGAGATTGGTTTCTTGGCTAAGCAAGAAACAAGATGCAATATCTCTGTCTACAACTGAAGCAGAATACATTGCAGCAGCAGGTAGTTGCACTCAAATCTTATGGATGAAGCAGATGCTAAGAGACATCAAAGTTGAATATGAGGAGCCTATCACAATTTTCTGTGATAATTCAAGTGCAATTAATATTTCTAAGAATCCGGTATTGCATTCTAAGACTAAGCACATATCTATTAAATTTCACTTTTTGAGAGAACAAGTAAACAAGGAAGAAGTCAGATTGGAGTATGTTCCCTCCAAGGATCAGATTGCAGATATCTTTACAAAACCTCTTCCCAAAGACTCTTTTGAATATCTCCGGGAGAAGTTAGGGGTCATGGCCCCTCCGGTGATGAACTAAGATGCACTGATGTGCATCAGTCCGGTGGCTATCACAGTCATATCTTGTGATCCGGACTAATGGGGAGCTGCAACTAAGGGGGAACAACTGGTATGATTCTGATGTATGAGAATTGCAAGTATGAGCCCTTTGCCATTGATGTCAAAGGGGGAGAGAAGACATGTGAAAAACAAGTGGTTGATGATCAAAGGGGGAGCAGTAAAGGAAGAGAAGACATGTGAAAAGTTGAAGTTCTTGTCTTAATGGTTTTTCACATCATATGTTGCCATCAATGACAAAGGGGGAGATTGTTGCAAGTATGAGGTGAGCCAGTGTTGTCATTGATGTCAACATACTCATATTGCATTGACAAGAAGGATTTGATGAGCTGTGTGCTGAGGATATTGAGAAAATTAGCCTCAGTCAGGAACAGTGAAGAACAGTGATGAGAAGAAGGCAAATGTATTGTATAGGATGAGAACCGGAGGATGCGGATTAAAGGGTTAGTAGATATGTGTCTTGAGATGCTCCAGTTAAGATTTCAGAGGTCCGCATGAAGATCTGAAGGAGTTGTGGCTGTCGGTATAGAACCGGTTCTGGCAAGTATCCAGAGGTGACAGAGGATCACAAAAAGGTCCGGTGAGGTCCGGAATTGTATTATCCTAATCTGTGGATTGGACGGAGTGTTTGGGATGTCCTTGTGATGTGTCATCCTGATTTGTGTATGATTTGGAGGTCCGGAAGTACCTCTTGCATTATGACAGTGGCGACAGACTGTGTTCTTGAAGTTCTGGATGAGGAAGACAAGAGATCCCAGTAAGTAGAGGAAGTGCGGATGTATCCGGACATTCAGACAGGCTTGTGAAGGTTCTTGAATCATGTTTAGGTTGTGTTGTTGGTCCGCATTGATGGTAGAGCCCGGAATTGAAGTTATTCTTCCGGATGAAGTTCTTGCTCTGTGTAGCCGACCGGATGAGTTGTTCATCCTGCGAATGTTCTTGTGATGGCCGACCGGATGTGTTATTCATCTTGCGGATACTCCTATGGTTGTTTGCCGACTTAGATGTTTGTTCCTAAGTCGATGTCTTGTATAAATAACGGTTTGTGAGCTCATTTCAAAGTGTGGAGTGTGGATGAGTGTGGCATAGCGAAGAAACGTGTGAAAGGCAGAGCAAAGATTTTTGGGCTTAATTGGAACTGATCCGGACATGGTAGAGATGTCATTCTCCAGTTCAAGACTGTGATTTTTATCACTTTGTAGACAGTGTGTCTCCTTGTAGGCAGTGGGCCTCTTTGTGAGCAGTGTGCTCGGGCAGTGAGCCCTTATTGGCATGTGCCATTCATTTTTCTTTATTCTTCTAACAGAGAATAATTCTTGGGTTAATCACCCCGTGGTTTTTCCCTTAACCGGGTTTTCCACGTCAAAATCTTGGTGTTCAATGTGTTGATGCTTTTCTGCTCTTGTGTTTATGTATTATGCTTCCATGGATGATTATTTGATATGCTGCTAACTAACAACAAGAATCAAGTGTTTGAAATAAGAAGTAGTTTTATACAACTGATTCACCCCCCCTCTCAGTTGTATGCCCTAGATCCAACAAAAACAGATAAACTTGTTAAATACCTAGCTGAATTCCAAGAATATGTTCAAATTGAGAAGATAGCTGAAGAAGCTATACCTGTGATTCACCATGTAAGAGAATTGATAAAAGAAGGACAAGATGGTGTTAATGCAATCCATGGTTTATCACATATTGTACAAAACAACATTATGCCAGTGATTGAATATGTAAAAGTAATAACTAACACTTTGTCACCATCTCATACACAAGTATCGACACCTATACCGACTACGGGAATATCTACCTTTACATCAACGATCTTAACAACTGATGCAAATGCTTGTAATGCTACCACTGGTATTGGAGTATCTAATGGCTCTAATTACAAAGTTGTGGGATTTAATTATCAGAATTTGGTTTCTAAGGGGACCTTTTCTATGAATAATAGCTCTCAACCACCTCTTCATCCCACTTATTCTCAACCTCCCATTACATATAGTTATTCTCAACCACCTGCAACCTACCATTATGTCCAACCACCATTGCCCTATTCATAGCCTCCACCTATCACATCTTAGGCTCAATCACCTCCTTAGTTTGGTTCCAATTCCTTGTAGTAAACCACATCTCCCAATGGTGCCATCCTAAACCAACTTTTGTAGGGCATAACTGCTTTACAACAAAAGGTAACAAATTTGGCAAACTCTTCACAACCTAATATACCAACATATCATGCCCATAATCCCCTTTCCTATGCAATCTTAAGAACTCCTATGCTCAAGAGGCTTGATACTCCTTGCTTTGAAAAATATGGTGGAAAAGGTGATCCTAATACTCATGTGGTAGCATTCATGGCTATGTGTAGTGATTTCTACTTCGAAGAAGACTTTTTAGCGAAACTTTTTCCATGATCTCTCAAAGATACTCCTTTAGCATGGTTTTTCTCTCTACCTCCAAATTCAATACACTCATTTTTGCAATTGGTTGATCAATTTTTACAACATTTTCAAGAAAAAATTGGACCTCAAGTCTCCTTAATTGATTTAGTTCATAGCAAACAAGGTCTAAAAGAAAAGTTAATTGAGTTTATTAGTCTATATCAAGCTTTATATGCACAAATTCAATATTAGATGAAAGATGAGGATGTTTAGAAGGTGTTTATTATGAATCTACAACCTAACATCTGTGATAAGATCCTCTTGATGAAGTATAACTCCTTTCAACATTTATGCACCGCCCTTCATGATTATCAACTTTCATCTAGTCAGTATGAAAATCAAAACTCATCAACTCAAGTTGGTCAATCCATGGGTGGATCTTCACAAACCAACTTTATGAGGAATAATAATAATAAGAGTTTCATCAGGATTAATGGACTGAATACAAATAACTTTTGTAATGTGTCTTCCATCACTAATCCAAAGAAAGCATCATATCAACAAGGAAATTTTACTCCAATATCTGAGTCTTATCATTCTATCATGAATCAAGCCAAGAGTAATAACCTTCTAAAGCTTCCCCTAATTAAGCCTGTCGATTCTAGTAAAGCACAAGGACCTTATTTTGATGCTAATGCATTTTGTCATTTTTATTAGACATAAGGACATGATACTGAATGATGTATGTGTCTTAAACATGAAATACAAGACCTCATTAATTCAAACCTTATATAGGTATCAGGTGTGAATGATAACGGAAACAAGTCAGTTGCTCTACCAAATCAGAATTTACAAATCTTCACTAATCCTTTCCCTAAGCATACTGATTATAATATGTTGGAACAATATTTAGTGGAAGTAGAGGATGATGATTATTTAGACTATGATAGTATCATGGGAATGATTGAAGTAGATAAGGAAAAGTTAGATAACCCACCTTGTCCATGAAGAAATGGGATTTATGTTGAGGTTCCTCCTCCATTAGCCTTATTAGGATCAGGAGATAACCAAAATTATTTAGAAAAACAAGTAGAACAACTAGTACAGGCGAGTGAGATGGTACAGGATGATTCTTGTTACTGTGTTAGATGACTTCAACAATGAAAACTCACTAAAAATTAGAAAAGATTAAGACAACTATCAATAGTTGGAGATAATAGTGGTTCTCCTCCTCATAAGAAACAAAAGGTCACATTTAAACAAGGATTTAAGGAACAAGTATCATATGATAATAAAAAAGACTTTCATAAGAACCACTCAAACTTTGCACTAAACATGATTGAGTACCTCTCCAAGAAGTTCGCAAGTTCAAAAATTTGATACAAAGATCCTACCAGGTAAGTATTTCTAACCCTTTATCTCTCCTGTGATGTGTTTCCCCCATGATGTGTTATGTGTTGTTTAGGCATCCTAGGATGATCCCTGATTCTCTTGTAAGGTCTGGGATACCAAGAGACCACCTCTGTTGTGACCTTCTTCTATTTGTATCATCATTCTTCTATATTGCCTCTCTCTCTGATTTCATTGTTGTGTGTTGTGTTTTACAAACATAGCATTGTGGTTGGTGACTTGGGGCCACCCTCCTACATGATTGTCCCTAAGACACTTGTTTCTCCTCTCCTGATTTATTGTTTACCTTCCTCTAGAGTTTCTATCTAGTGGGCGGATGATGAAAAACATTTATACTAATGCGGACCTAGCGTCCCTTTAGCGAGAAATCAAAAATTGGACTTAGTTCCTAATATGATGATGGGCTTGTTATTGTAACGTTGGAAATGTCCCCTTGGGGGCTTTTCTCTCATAAGGTTTAGCTCCTGGATCTTTAGTATGCATTTAGGAATCTTAGTTCATATTTTGGCATCCTGATGGAATGAGACCTAGGTTCCATGGCAAATTGGACCTAGGTGGACCCCTTGAGTTGTACCTTGCCCAAAATAGGGGGAGGACTTGGGCGCCCACATCCTAATCGTGCCCTATTTTGGGGCAGCCCTAATTTTTGGGTGTCGGTTTATGACTGTTATTTGGTTATTTTGTCGACACAGTAAAGTTTGATTTTTAAAATCTTGGCGGGAATGCTTGTAGTTTTATATATATGCATGCTTAGGAATTCATTTGTAAAGTAGATTTGAATTAGATACCAATTGTGATGTTCAAGTGTTCTTAAGGTGATTCAAGGCTTCTATTGTGTTGCAAGAGCAGACTTGTATGTTTTGTGTGTTGATATTTGTAGATTTGAGCATCAATTTCCTCATGGCTTGAAGAGCATCTTCCCATGAGAGCTTCACTACAAGGTGACATAGTATTGTGTTTTCATTATTGATTTCTTTGGTTTTTGCCTCCACCTCACAAGGGTACGCGCTCTTTATCTGACAATGGTGTTTGAAGACTTAAGTGTCCTCTAGGGCTTGCCTGAGGCAAGCCTCTAAACACCACAACTCCCAAACCAAGTCTTGTGATTGCAGGTTACATGTGTCAGATTTAGGAAAAGTGAAGGTACGTGAAGGATTGGTAGGCATCAAGGATTCAGGATCTGAAGAAAAGTCAAACAAAGGAGCACTTCCAGGACTTGGGCGCTCGCTCTAATGTCCTCCGCAGGTAAATCTTTGAAAATAGAAGTTACAGGGCTGATCAGTGTCAGAAGGAGGTCCAGATTCCATGAAAAAGCAGGTACCTTGGACTTGGGTGCTCTCTCTAGTGTCCCCGACTATTCTGCTTTGGAACCCTAAAAATAGGTATTTAATAATTTGGTATTTTATTCCTATCTGCAAGAGCTTTTTCCATCTTTCGTCAATTTGTTGCCGTATTTGCATAATTAGGGTTTTAATGGTTAATTGGATATAAGAGAAAGAAAATTAATTTTTAAATTCCCTAATCCAAGTTTCCCTACATCTACAAGTGACCTAGGGTGTGATAGTCCTCATCACTCGACCCTTGATCCTTGAATGTAAGGTGGAAAGGAGGATTTAAGCATCTAAACATTAGAACATTAACAAATCTAATTTTCCACCTAAACATTTTGGTGCCCCGTGTTTTTGGACTTAAATTACAACTTGATGAGTGTTTATCTTCAGATTTGGATTTCATTAATTCATTCATTTGGTCATTCATTTCATTGCATTGAGAAAATTTTTTAAAAATTGAAAATTTTGAAAAATACAAAAAAATTGCATTGTTTGGCTTACTAAATTGCATCAATTCTTCCTAAATTTTCCTAATTCATAATTTTTGCATCATATCTAATATAAAATACATAAATATCCAAAAATTCATAAATTTGCATTACATTTTCATCATTTAATTGCTAGGGTTTTGTGGAAATTTTGACAATTTTATATAACCTAGTAATTCCAAAATCTAGGGTTAGTAGGCTAAATATTTTTCTCAGATTTTTCTACTGATTTTAGAGGCTCATTCAAATTAAAATTTGGCTATAGTATTGTATTTTAGTGTAAATTTGCATTTACATTTAAAATAATTGCAATTTTGCATAGAAAATTTCAATAAAAACTAGCAATTTTGATGCATTTTTCATTAAATTTGCATGGGCATTTTGCATATTAAGGATTGAAAATCATTTTCAAATATAATATTAAGTCAATTTCATCATAAATTAGAATTCAAAGCATTCAAATAGAATTTTATCCCAAGATCTTAAACCTAGGGCTTCAAAAACAACAATTTTCACTAAATTTGGCCTTATTGACTCTCCAAACATACACCGTAGGCATGTTGTGAAAGGTATTTTGGCATTATTTTTCTGTTATCAGGGTAATAATTTTCTTCCCCTCATAAAAACCAACACAACACCCTTTTAATGGGCTCTTGTAGTGAAAATTTGGTGAAAAACTACACATTTTGGCCATTTTTTTGCCCTAGGGTTTGACCTAGTTGCATTCCAAGCGTGTTGTGATCAATTTTACAGATTGAGGTGACTAATATTATTGATATTATTTTTTGTACCTCCTAAAATTCCGTACAACACCCCTTTTTCTAGGTCTTGGAGTTGAAAAACTGTGAAAAATTACATATTTTGCTATATTTTCACTAGGGTTTTAGCTTAAGTGGCTCTAAAAGCGTGTTGTGTTGGGCATTTTTGCATCAAGTGGCTGTTATTACTGATATTATTTTCTAACCATCATCATTTTCCTTACAACACCCTTTGTTATGCTCTTTTGCATTGAATTTTGCTAACAAAAGTGCCTATTTTGGCATATTTTCACTATATTTTGACTTGGCATTATCTTGGATTTGCATAAAGAGTGTGTTGAGAGTGATTATATTGTTGTTTTGGACTGATATTAGACATATAACTTGCTTCCCTCGGTCAATATCCTTACAACATCCTTTGTTTCATTCATTGGCATTGAAAAAGTACCAAAAATCAAGCATTTTTGCATATATTTTGCATTTATGGATTCTCCTAAGGATACATCTTTAGAAGATTTATATGAGTACATTGTCAACTATGATAACTTTTGCAAATTCACTGACAAATATCCTCAAGTCTTGCATCAAATCACATACATCTATGGCATTGACATAACCAACAGTGCTACATGTGATATTCTTCGATCAATAGCCTACTTTGATAATTTTTGTAATATTGTGGATGTTTTTCCTTCAATCATGGAGAATATCAAAAGTTTTATAGCTGAAAAAAATCATGGGGAAAGTAGTGGTGAAAAATTTACTCCTGCTCTCCCTTTGTTTCATGATGATATAATGCAAATCCTTTCTGAGACCTATGAGAATGAAAGAGCAATGGGTGATCTATCAAACAAAGAGACTTGTCCCACAATAACCCCACTTGGTGAGGATATATTGGCACAAGAAAAAGATATCATCGATACATTTCTCCACACTACTTTGCCATCCCTTCCCGCTCTCCCTAATTAGGATGAAGCTTTGGATGATGTAGATTCTCTTTGTGACTATTTGCTTGAATCTAATGATAATTTGCCACCTGATGTTCAAGAACTTCTCAATTACATTCTAAACAAGAAAATAGATCATGAACCATCACATACTTTGGAAAGCAATGAAATCCTACATCCTGTGGAAGAACAAGCTATCCTTTTGACATAGGTCATTCTAACACCCTATATAGGGACTGAAATGGGTATCTTTTAGATGTCTCCACAAGATCATTTAAATGACATTTCAAATGCTCCTATAGCTGACACAGACAATGGTAACATCCCCTCTCAACCATAATTAAGAGAAACCTTTCCTACACAATCACCCTTGCACACTCTTGAACATATGGAAGAGAGAAGAAGTGGTAACACCTTAACCATTAACATAAAGATCAAGATTTGCAATAACTTCTAGCCTAAAAGGGGCCCTAAAGGTAAGTATCTCTAATCCTTTATCTCTCTCATGATGTGCTTCCCCCGTGATGTGTTATGTGTTGTTTAGGCCTCCTAGAATGACCTCAGATTATCCTGTAAGGTTCAAGATACCAAGAGACTACCTTTGTTGTGACCTTCTTCTATTTGTATCATCATTCTTCTAAATTGCTCTCTCTGATTTCATTATTGAGTGTTGTGTCTTATGGACATAGTGTCATGGTTGGTGACCTGGGGGCACCCTCCTACGTGACTATCCCTAAGACACTTTTTTTCTCCTTTCATATTTATTGTTTCCCTTCCTCTAGTGTTTCAATCTAGCCGGCAGATGATGACAAACATTTATACTGATGCGGACCTAGTGTCCCTTTCGAGAGCAATCAAAAAATGGACTTAGTTCCTAATATGAGGATGGGGTTGCATATCTTATTTGATGCTTAGCTAGTGGAAGCACTCAGGCTTTCCGCATAGTGAATTTCATGATGTTTTTGTCACATGTATAAACCTTAACAATATTGCTACTCCATGCACCTTTGTTTGCCTTTGAATCTGGCCTTAGTGGTACTTGATTCGAAGAGCTTTGTGATATATCCCCTACTTATCCTCAAACTCTAAATTTGTTATAACCTTGGCTCTTTGTGTGGTTAATCATATGCATTAATGTTGTTGTTTATCATGATGTTGTAGACACTAACATGTTTCTTGTAGGGATGTGTTTGTGGGAACATTTGGTGATCGTAAAATACATGTCACCTTTGGGGGGCATGGGCTTTGCAAAAGTCAGTGTTCCATTGTGTGTTTTCTTCCTACCTTAAAGTGCTTGATATTGATAACTGATATCAACCACCTTAAGGTGGGGGCATGTATAAGGTAAGTTGTCTGATATAGATGTTAGCAATGTGTTTGACCTCAGATGCAGAGACTTGCACCCTAGAGTAGTGCATCGTGCATCTTGAGTTTGTTTGCAATCAATCAATCAATCATGTAAGCCCTCTATGGAGGTGGGATATTGAGCATATCATTTTTCTTAATCCCTCTATGGAGGTGAGGATGGTGTATTTCTTGGAGTAGATTACATCATCCTATCATTTTCAAAAGTCCTTTGCAGAGGCGGGGAACGGTTCTGTGACTAACTCAACCCTTAAGATTATTTTCGATGATTGTTGTGGCGAAGTGCAATCGTCGGTGTGTGCCTGTAATGTGCCTGAGATGGTGTTGGACCTAGAAATAGGTGCACTCCATCGCTTGGCTTCCATGTCTCCATGTCTTCAAGTTTGTATGTTTTGGTGTGCTTATTTTGTATGGTGTGTTTGTTACCCCATATGCAGAGACCAACACCTTCAAGTAGTGCTTCCTACATTTTGGGAGGTTTTGCATGTATTGCGTGTGTGTTGCCCCATTTATATAGAGACCTGCGCCTTAAGGTAGTGCATCCTGTATTATGGGAGGTTTGTTTACTTTCCAGTACTTGCATTTGCATTTCATACATATGAGAAAAAGAAAAGAAAAGATATCATTTATGTCTTCCATGCATTAATGTGTCTTCTATCCATTGACTATCTTCTCTGTGTCATGCATGACTGTAACTGTCTTCTCTGTATTTTGCATGCCTATTACTGTGATTGGCATGTCTTCTCCATGCTTGGTGTGTTTGTTGTGTTTGTGACCTTACTTTAATGCATGTATTGGCCTCATGTTTATACATACATTAAAGTGGGGGCTAAATGCAACATCAGAAAATGTCCCCTTGGGGGCTTTTCCCTCATAAGGTTTAGCTCCTGGGTCTTTTGTATGCATTTAGGACATCTTAGTTCATATTTTGGCATCCTGATGGAATGAGACCTAGGTTCCATGGCAAATTGGACCTAGGTGGACCCCTTGAGCTGTACCCTACCCAAAATAGGGGGAGGACTTGGGTGCTAGTGCCCTAGTCTTGCCCTATTTTGGGGCAGCCCTAATTTCTGGGTGTCAATTTATGACTGTTATTTGGTTATTTTACCGACACGGTAAAGTTTGATTTTTAAAATCTTGGCAAGAATGCTTTAGTTGCATATATAAGCATGCTTAGGCATTCATTTGTAAACTAGATTTGAATTAGATAGAAATTGTGATGTTCAAGTGTTCTCAAGGTGATTCGAGACTTCTATTGTGTTGCAAGAGTAGACTTGTATATTTTATGTGTTGATATTTGTAGATTTGAGCATCAATTTCCTTATGGCATAAAGAGCATCTTCCTACCATGAGAGCTTCACTACAAGGTGACATAGTATTGTGTTTTCATCATTGGCTCCTTTGGTTTTTGCCTCTGCCTCACAAGGGCATGCACTCTTTATCTGACAACGGTGTTTGGAGACTTAAGTGTCCTTTAGGGCTTGACTAAGGCAAGCCTCTAAACACCACAACTCCCAAACCAAGTCTTGTGATTGCAGGTTATAGTTGTCGCATTTGGGAAAAGTGAAGGTGCAAGAAGGATTGGCAGGCATCAAGGATTCAGGATCTGACGAAAAGTCAGACCAAGGAACACTTCTAGGACTTGGGCACTCACTCTAGTGTCCTCTGTAGGTAGATCTCCAAAACCAAAAGTTACAAGGATGATTAGTGTAGAAAGGAGGTCCAGATTCTGTGAAAAAGTAGGTACCTTGGACTTAGGCACCAGCTCCAGTGTCCCTGACTGTTCCGCTTTGGAACCCCAAAAAATAGGTATTCTGTAACTTGGTATTTCATTCCTGTCTGCAAGATCTTTTTCCATCTTTTGTCAATTTGTTTCCGTATTTGCATAATTAGGGTTTTAATTGTTAATTGGACATAACAGAAGGAAAATTAATATTTAAATTCCCTAATCCAAGTTTCCCTACATCTACAAGTGACCTAGGGTATGATAGTGCTCCTCACTCGATCCTTGATCCTTGAATGTAAGGTGGAAAGGAGGATTTAAGCATCTAAACATTAGAACATTAACAAATCCAATTTTCCACCTAAACAATTATATATTATCTGATGCTTGGTTAGTAGAAGCACTCCATACTTTCTGTGTAGTGATTTTGATGATGTTTTTATCTCACTTACAAAACATAACAATACTGCTACTCCATGCACTTTGTTTATATTTAAATCTCTCCTTGGTGGCACTCGGTTCTAAGATTTTCATGATATAGCCCCACGGTTATCCTCGATCTTCGAATTTGTAGTATAACTTTGTCTCTTTGTGTGATTGATCATATGCATTGATGTTATTGTTTATCATGATTATGGACACTAACACATTTCTTGCAAGGATGTGTTTGTGGGAACATTTGGCAATCGTAAAGTACATGTCACCTTTGGGGGCATGGGCTTTGCGAAAGTCTGTGTTCCCTTGTGTGTTTTCTTCCTACCTTAACATGCTTGGTATCGATGCGTGATATCAACCACCTTAAGGTGGGGGTATATAGAAGATAAACTATCTGTTGTAGATGTTAGCAATGTGCTTTTCCTTAGGTGCAGTTTAAAGACTAGTGGCAATGAGTCCCTCCTGCACTCTAACTTTGTTTGCAATCAATCAATCATCTTAAGCCCTTTGCAGAGGCGGGGGTGGTGTATCTCTTGTAGAGAGTGTCCATCCTGTCATATTTAAAAGTCCTCTATGGAGGCGGGGAACAGTTCTGTAACTAACTCAACCCTTAAGCATGTCTTTGGTGATTGTTGTGGCAAAGCCCAATCATTGGTGTGTGTCTGTAATGTGCTTGATATGATGATGAGCCTAGAAATAGGAACACTCCATCGCTCATCTGTTATGTTTTCTCTGTCTTCAAAGTGTGTGTTTGGCATGCTTTCTTTGTTTGGCATGTCTATTGCCCCATATGCAATCTAAAGACTAGCATGATGAGTACTTGCTGCATTTTGGGAGGTTTGGTGTGTCTTGCATGTGTGTTACCCCATATATACAGTCTAAAGACTAGCACAATGAGTGCTTCCTGCATTATGGAAGGTGTGTTTACTTTCCTTGTACTCGCATCTGCATTTCATATATATGAGAAAAAGAAAAGAAAAGAAATCATTCCTATCTTCGATGCATTAACTATCTTCTATGCATCTATTGTTTTTTCCATGTTTTACATGACTGTAACTGTCTTCTCTGTGTTTTGTGTGCCTGTCATTGTCTTCAATATGTTTGGCATGTCTTCTCCATGCTGTTTGCTATGCTTGTTGACAGTACTTTAATGCATGTATTGGCCTCGCATTTATACATACATTAAAGTGGGGGCTAAATGTAACGTCAAAAAATGTCCCCTTGGGGGATTTTCCCTCATAAGGTTTAGCTCTCAGGTTTTTTATCTGCATTTAGGACATCTTGCATTATATTTTGACATCCCAATGAAATGAGCCCTAAGTTTCATGACAAATAGGACCTAGGGGGATCCATTGAACCTAAACCTGACCAAAATAGGGAGGGAGGACTTGGATGCTCGCACCCTAGTCTTGTCCTATTTTGGGTCAATCCCAAATTTTAAGTGTCACCTTGTGACCGTTATTTGGGTCCTATGCGGACATGGTAAGTTTGAATTATGAAATTCTTGGTGGGAGTGTTTGTAGTTGCATATATAAGCATGTTTAGGCATTCATTTGTAAACTGGATGGACACTAGATGATTATTATGATCTTTATACATTCTAAAGGTGATTCAAGGCATTCATTGTGTAGAAAGAGTAGATTTGTGTTGTCTATGTGTTTGTATTTGCATATTTGAGCATCCATCTCCTCATGGCATGAAGAGCTTCTTCCTTCCATGAGATCTTCACTACAAGATGACATCATTTATATTTTTTAGCATTTTTCATTTGGTTTTTACCTCTGCCCCCCAAGGGCACACACTCTCTATCTGACAATAGTGTTTAGAAGAATTGAATGTCTCTCTAGGGCCTGACTAAGGCAACCCTGTAAACACCACAACCCCTTCCCCATTTTCCCATCATTGTAGGTTACAGGTTGAAGAAGCAGGAAAAGTAGAGTTGCAGAGGAGTGTTGCAGAGTGTCAGAATTACAGATCAAAGATGAAAATAGGGATCTGGACTCAACCACCCACTCATTAGTCCTTTGAATCCCACAACAGAGAAATCTTTGAGATAGCAGGAACAAGTTACAGATTGACTTCCTAGTTCTTGACAAAAATTAGGGCATTGGACTAGGGCACCCACTCATTAGTCCCCAACTATTGTACTTCCCGAACTTCAAAAATTGGTACACATAATTTGTCTATTATTTTACATCTTTCTATAGCAACATTTTCTGATATTTGTCCGTTTGCCTCCATATTTGCATAATTAGGGTTTTGATGTATAATTGAGCATAATTGAACATAATTGGCAATCAAATCATACAATTCCAAGTTTCCCTGCATTCCTAAGTGATCAGGGCCCTGATAGTGCATTTCCACTCAACCCAAAGTCCTTGAATGTACAAGGGTGAAAGGAGTATATACACAAACTATCAAAAACCAATTATCCAAATTCTACCCTTTATAAGACCATAATGTCATGATGTTACTATGAATTTTAATGACAAGGATTCCATCTTACAAACCCTCATGTGTTTCTTCACATTTGGTGCTAAGAATTGATAGCAGTGGTAAGGGAAGCCTTAATTGATTCCCTACAACACATTGGATCAAGTGAGAACTATTAGACACACAAGAATTCTGAGAGGGGGGTAAATCAATATTCAAACAATTTCTAATTTCAACAACATTCACTTATCCAGAGCAGATTAAATCTTAAGCATCACATTATCAACATGAAAGAATAACACAATGTATATCAACACATAACACCAGAATTATGTGGAAAACCCTAGAAGGGAAAAACCACAGTGAGGATTAACTCACAATATATGAAGCTCAAATAATAACTTTGTTTTAGGGTCTTTAACCCAAGGAAGTTGCTACTCCCTAATTAACTTTGATTTAGTTTCACTCCCAAGGAAGCTTCTACTCCTTGATGACTTTGTTTTAGGTTCACTCCCAAGGAAGCTTATACTCCTTGAAGTTAGAGCACATTTACAAAGGATTACAGTAATGATAGTCTATCTACTGTCTGGAAACCATTGAAGCTTACACCTTTAATGATTGTACTTCTACCTCTTCACACTTTCTTCTGATGATGTGATCAATCAAACACACCCTATACTTAATTAGTGTCACAAATATATCTTCAAAATAAATCAGGACAACATCAACAACTTTTGCTCTTTCTCCTTCAATCGCTCATCAACAATGCATTCAGTCTGTCTTTTATTTGCTTGTGAGCCTTTTCAATCCCATTCCAATCACACTTCACCTCACTCGGTTTGATTCACTATTTATACATGATATTACATTGATTACATTGCTAGTCAGCCAGATACAACATGAAAGAATACATTTACAAGTCAACCAGACATCACACAATATGAAATGTGTAGGATATAGGTCCTAAGTGAACACACACATTACACCATCAAAAAATGCAAGCCTTGCGGACCCCAAATCTTGCTTAACTAGGTCCAAAACATCCTTCATAGATTCAATCATCAAGGAATTACATCTGTACACTCCGCTCATTTGAAAATTGGACAACTTTAAGGAAAACTCATGAAGACTTGAAGAATAACAACCACATTAACCTAAAAACCTTTTGCAGTACTGGAAACAAGAAAGATCTTGGTGAAACTTTTCTAGACGTGTCCACATGACTCATACAACATCCCCAACCACTCCTTTTCCATTGCACATCAAATAATTAAGCCATACAACTTCAAACATTTACTCTAAAAATACTCTATCATCTAAAACACACTATGACATGTTGTCAATTGAAAAACTGAGTTGCCGACCACCAAGAAGCTTGAAACTGAAAATAGACATGCAATGCACATCCAAGAACATGTACACAAACTGCAAGGGCAATCATTCACTTCTGGAGGAATACGAAGCATTCTAGTAGGTCTTCATTACTACTTCATGAACTGTTAGAGCACATATCAGTGTTCTAGCATACATAACTTTCACAACGGAGGGAAATATGATCTAAAACTTTGGAAACAATACCTTCACTGCCCTCTTGACATAATTCTATAACTACATAGCCAAATCTATAACTATAGGGGAATACAGAGCATTCCATCATCCTACTAGGAACACCTTCACATAACCAACACTATCTTCAAGTAGTCGGCAGAAAAACATCCTTCCGATGATCAAAACATCATGAAACATGGAACATACATAGAATGACACTGTATGAAGCTATGTTCCAATCTACAGAAGCACAACATCAATATAATGAGAATGTGGAACAATCTCCTAGACAGTCTTCAAAGAGCAGTCATCCTGAAACAGAAATTGTCACCAACTTCCGGAGGCCAAAACTTCTTTGTACAAACACATACAACTGAGGAACATTAGAATGGAAGATTCAACATGCTTCAGGCTACCAATAACACATCTGATCCTCTTAGTGTTTCTAATTCCTATCTAAATTCTACACTGATCAAGGCATGACATCCAATCCTAAACACCATCACACTTCCATGATAGTGTTGACATCAATGACAACCTTAATCACAACCTTAACAATCTTATCAACCTTGTAACAATATTGACATCAATGACAATAACCTTAGGAATCATATGTGCAACAATCTCCCCCTTTGGAGATGGCAATACATACCTACTCATTCTCCCCCTTTGACATCAAGGACAAAGGGCATCCAAAGCCTTCTCATTAGCAGCCACTGCTTTCTCATTCTCCCCCTTTCAACAACAACCACATATCTACACAATTCTTCTTAAAAAATAAAATCCCCCTATCATCAGCAACTACTACCTGCTCCATCTAAGAGGTAGCCACCATGAGTCTAGGAAGAAGATATAACATGAACTCCCCTTGGATAGATGTACTACTATGCATCTTAGAAAGGAGGGGCAATTACCACTAACCTCTGCCACATATCCTCAAAGATGTCTTTTGCAAGAGCCTTTATAAAGATGTCTACAATTTGATCCTTTGTTGGAACATATTCCAACTTCACTTCCTGATGTACAACCTTTTCTCTCAAAAAGTGATACCTGATTGCTATATGTTTGGTTCTAGAATGCATCATTGGATTCTTGGAAATATTGATAGCACTTGTATTATCACACAAAATAGGAATAGGCTTATCATACAAAACCTTGATATCCTTTAGAGTTTGCTTCATCCACTACACTTGTGTACAACAAGAGGCTGCTGCAATATACTCTCCCTCTGTATTTGATAAGGACACTAAATTTTGCTTCTTTCTCTACCATGAAACCAACCTACTTCCTAGAAAGAAAGCACCACCACTTGTACTTCTTCTATCATCAACACAACTAGACTATTCAGCATCAATGTATGCACTCAAATCAAATTCATTACCTTTTGAATACCATAGACCATAGTCTAGAGTCCCTTTCAAGTATCTGAATATCCTTTTCATTGCCTTCTCATGTGTTTTCTTAGGATTGGCTTGATATCCGGCAACTGCACATATTGCTTGCATAATGTTAGGTCAAGAGGCAATCAAGTACAACAATGCTTCAAACATAGACCTATAGATAGTCTAATCCATCTTTGGAGATTCGTAATCTCTTCTTAAGTGACATCCAGTGACCATGGAAGTACTCACTAGTTTTGAATCCTCTATGCCAAACTTCTACAACAATTATTGGACATAATTAGCTTGAGAAATAGAGATACCACCATCTAGCTAGGACATTTGAAGTCCAAGGAAGAAAGACTTTTAACCAATCATGGACATATCAAAATCTTTTTGTATCTCCTCTATAAACCTTGTACACATATCATCATCTCTACCAAAGATAATATCATCAACATATACTGCAACTATCAAAATCATGTCTCCTTCTTCCTTTATATAAAGATTACAATCTGTGGTACCTTTCTTGAAGCCTTGCTGAAGTAAGTACTTGTTTAATCTTGCATATGAAGCCCTAGGCACTTTCTTGAGACCATACAAAGCCTTTTTGAGTCAACATACTAATTCTGGATCTTCTGATATCTAGAAATCATCTGGTTGTTCAATGTGTACTTCTTCCTCTAGGTCACCAATCAGAAATGTTGACTTGACATCCATCTAATATACATTGAAATTCTTATGAACAGGAAGAGCAAGGAACATTCTGATTACCTCCATTCTTGCTACTAGAGCATAAGGCTCCTCAAAATCAATGCCTTCTACTTGAGTGTATCCTTTGCATACTAATCTTGCTTTGTTCCTCACAACTTCACCTTCTTCATTCATTTTGTTTTGAAACACCCATTTTGTTCCTATAATATTCTTGTTTGCTAGTCTAGGAACCAATTCCCATGTTTGATTCTTCTCAATCTAATCCAATTCTCCTTCCATGGCTTTTATCCATCCATCATCCTTGTTGGCTTCAGCAAAGTTCTTAGGTTCTAGTTTTGATAATAAACACAAGTTTGCTTTCTCATGTGTCTTGGAAAACCTTCTCCTTATCTACACACCTTCATTCTTGTCTCCAATAATCTACTCTACTGAGTGATTCTTCTGAACATACTTTGCTAGAGTCTTAGGCATCTACTCTAGTTCTTGTTCCTTTTCTTCTTTCACTTCTTCCTCTTCATCGTCAATGCAGGGAAAAATATTAGATCTGGTGGCTTCTGAATCTTGAGAGAATTGAAACAGATCTTCATCTACTTTCACATTTGTGCTTTCAATTGTCTTTCCCAACCTTTTGTTGTAGCATCTATAATCCTTGCTTCTAGTTGAGTAACCAAGAAAGATTCCATCATCACATCTTGAATCAAACTTTCCTAGGTCTTCATCTCTTTTGATATAGCATTTGTTGCCAAAGATCATGAAGTATCTGATAATGGGAGGTCTTCCATATCACAACTCATAAAGGGTCTTAGTTCTATTGAACCCTAACTACACTTTGTTAGTTAGATAGACAACATTGTGAATTGCTTCCTTCTAGTATATATCAGGTAAATCTACATCTTTCAACATTGCCCTAGACATTTCTTACACAGTCCTATTCTTTCTTTCCACTAGCCCATTTTGCTGAGGGGTTCTAAGAATAGACAAACGCCTCCTAACACCATGATATTCACAAAACGTTTCAAATTCATTTCTTAAAAACTAATGATGTTGATTTATGTACAAATAAAATGGTGAGGGTAGAAGGAGAGTATGAGAAGGAAGAGCTGGAGTTTTTTGTTTCCATAATGTAAATAGTGTTGATTTATGTTCTAGAAAAGTGAATAAATAAGAGGTAGAGTTGATTAGTTTTAATATTATTTGTTATAATAAATTGAGTGCAGGTGACATAGCATGACAAGAGAGTGAAATGAATTTTGGTGGAGGATGGATTATGGTGGGTTGAATACTTGATCCATTCTAGGGTCATTTGAGTGGTATTTTTGGGAAAATATCAAATATATAATTTTTGGTATTTTCTACATCTTAGTAAATTGCATTTTTAGAGGCCTTCAGAGCAGAATTAGGGCTCAAAACTTCATCGGTCACTTGGCGTTAGGCCATAGTGATCAAGAAACTCATACTAGATAATTAGTTTATCTTTCCAACGAGTCAAAGAAGTTTAAATTTTGATAAAATAGCTAGGAGTTATGACCCTGCCAAGGGGAAGATCAAACATTTCCTAATTTTTTTAAGTTTTTTTGAATTTTTGTAATTAGTTTCACCTTCCAGTAGCTCTTTTTTGTATTCCAAGGGTAATATGACCCTTCATATCATATGTAAGCCTATATATTTCAAAAGGAAATGAATAAAAATCAATTTTTCAGAGGTAATTCACAACTCTCAGTGAGTTTGCCTATTTGCAAAAACTCAAGTCTTCTTTGTTTATTTTATTGTATTACAATACAATAGGCTTAGCACTAGGTATTGTCCAGATCAATGGTATTAGAGAAGTTCACTTCTGTATGTCACACCACACACGATCAGGTTATTAGAAGTTGGGGTTGAAGACACGTGACCAATTAGATTATCTTCCTTTGAGGCCTACTCGATCAAAAAGGTCAGAACAAGGGGAACATTTAGACCCTTTTAAGGCAATGGTGGAAGAAGCTTTAGCAAAACAATGTGAGGAGATGATGAATCAATTTTCTTATCTGCTTCAAAGAAATCAACAACCCAACATGGGTGGAGTACCATTCAGTGGTCACACTCATTTCAAAGTGCAGGTAAATTTTTATATTTCAAATTTTAAAGGCAAAATAAATGCAGATGTTGTTGATGATTGGCTGTCAAAATTAGAAAGATATTTTTCTATGAATCAATTTTGTAATGGTGAAAAAAAAGCATTCACTCTCCTCAAAGCTGAGCATCATGTAAAACAATCATGGGAAAATAGAATTTTGTTTAGAGAAAACCCTGATATAGAATTTGATGTAGCAACTCAAGGTGAACCCTCCTGGGGAGATTTTGTGGAACATATCAAGGGAGAATATTATCCTAAAAATTAATATGAGGATAAATATATGGAGTGGCAGATGCTTCGCCAGAAGAAGGATCAATCTATTCAGGATTACACTAATGTGTTCCATGCTCTTTCAGTAAAGCTTGGCATCATGGATATAGAAAAGTATCGAATTCTGAAGTATCGCAGTGGACTTCATCGCTATATCCAAATAGAGATGGATTTTCTCAATATTGAGACATTGGGGACTACCTACAAATATGTAGTGAAGATTGAGGAGAAATTCAAACAAAAGGGAAAAAATATTATTTTTCAAATAATAAATCCAATAATGAAAGTGGTAGCAAATTCATGGGAAAACAACCAACCAAGGATTCTGTTTCACAAGCCTCATCAATAGAAAACAAGAGTGGAAAGAAGATGTGGTGTGAATTCCACAGAAGCCTAGGACATAACACGAAGGACTGTCGAGCCGCAAAGACATTGATGACAGGGTTGCAAGAAAAAAAAGCTGAACCTGAACCTGAACCATTGCCTATGGACTCATTTGAGCAAAGGAGTGATGACCAAGTAATTGAAGTTGACCCCTATGCCACAGTCGCTACTGCTAGGATTTTTCCTCGAGAAGATGAGGAGTGTTTATTCCACTCACAAATGTGGGTAAACAGCAAGGCCCTCCATTTCATTGTTGATAGTGGAAGTCAAAAGAATTTGATCTCTATTGAGACTGTTAAAAGGCTAAACTGATGGACCACACCTCATCAACAACCATATCATGTGGGATGGGTAAGCAATCAAAGATGAGATACTCGAGTAAATAAGCAATGTTGCTTACCTTATTCTATCAAACTATTCAAAGATGAAGTCATATGTAATGTGCCACCATTAGATGTGTGTGATGTATTCTTGGAGCACCCATATATGTACAAGCGTCATGGTGTATATGAATCCAGACCTCATAGTGTCACTATCAAACTAAGAGAAAAGAAGTATTGAATACCTGAGGTAAGTCCTGCACAACCAGCATCTTTGATTACTGCAAAACAATGTAAGCATTTAATTGCTCATACTAGAAAATTTGTTCTATTAATGGTTCAAAATGAGAGAAAGAGGTCAATTGAGAGAAAGAGGTCAATTGTAGCCAATACCCATGGCAAATGGCCACCACTTCCACTCAGCAAAAATAGATAGATAAAATATTGTCATCATATGAAGATGTTTTTACCTCACCAATAGGGGTACCACTCCACTATCAAGTCAAGCATTCAATTGATCTAATTCTAGGGACACCATTACCAAATGGGTCAGTATATAGGTGATCAATTTTGGAGAATGATGAGATCAAGTGGCAGATCCAAGAGCTGATTCAAAAAGGACATATTCACCCAAGTGCTTCACCATGTGGTAGCCCAATTGTTCTTGCCAGAAAAAAAGATGGAACATGGTGGCTTTGCATCGATTATAGGGTCCTCAACAAGATCATTGTGAAGAACTGATATCCACTCCCTCGCATTGATGACTTTCTAGACCAACTTAGAGGGGCTAAGTTTTTCACCAAAATTGACCTGAAATCTTGATACCATCAAGTGCCAATTGAACCAATAGATGTATGGAAAACTACCTTCAAATCCAAGGAGGGTTTGTTTGAGTGGTTAGTTATGCCATTTGGCTTGATTAATGCCCCTGCTACCTTCATGAGAATGATGAATGATGTTTTGAGACCATTCACTAATTCTTTTGTTGTTGTGTACTTGGATGACATCCTCATTTTAGCAAGACATGGGGTGAGCATTTGCAACATGTTCAACAAATATTGTCAACCCTGCAACAACATCAACTCTACGTCAACAAAGATAAGTGTTCATTTGGAATGGTAAGTATTTAGTACTTGGAATACATTATGGATAACAAGGGTATTCATGTGGGTCCTAAAAAGATACAAGTCATCAAAGACTGGCCATCTCCCAAGAATCTCACAGAAATTTGTAGTTTTTTGGGATTGGCTAACTTCTATAGTAGGTTTTTACTTGGATTTTCACATTTAGTATGGCCCATGAATCAGACACTTAGGGGAGGAGCAAGAGCAAGGATCTGTTGGACAGAAGCACAAGAAAAAGAATTTACAAAATTGAAAAAGAGGTTATGTTCTGCACCAGTATTGATACTTCCTAATTTGACACAATCTTTTGAAATTGAAACAGATGCATCAGATTACACACTTGGGGCAATGCTCATGCAACACAGGTATCCAGTTGCCCACCATAGTGCAACCTTTTCTGATACAGTAACAAGGTATCCTACATATGACAAGGAATTGTATGCCATTGTTCAAGCTTACAAGCAATGGAAACACTACATCTTGGGGAAGGAGACTATAATCCACACAAACCACAAGCCTCTACAATTCTTATAGACACAAGGAAAGATACAAAATGAAAATGTGGAGCAATCTTCTAGACAGTCTTAAAAGAGCAGACATTTTGAAACAAGGACCGTCACCTTCTTTCGGAGGCCAAATCTTCTTCAAGCATCACCATACACAAATCAGGATCAGTAGGATGGATCATACAACATGCTTCAAGTCAATTAGGAACACATCCTGAACATCAGAAACACACGCTTCTAATTCATATTGATCAGGCTTCAAACACAACTCTACTTTGATTAGGAATGTAACTTTTATGACCTCCAATCAAAGTATGCAATGTTGACATCAGTGTATGCTATGTTGACATCAATGACAACACATATGGCCAATAATCTCCCCTTTTGTCATTGACAGCAACATATACTCCCCATTAGACTCTCTTCCCCTTTGATATCAAAGACAAAGGGATCCGATACCTACTCATTCTCCCCCTTTTATCAATAATAATAAATCTACATTTTTTTTCTTTCCAGTACCTTTTATCATCAATTACCACTACCTGCTCCCCCTAAGAGGTAGCCATCATCAATCTAGGATAAAGATATAGCATGAACCCCCCTAGACAGATGCACCATTATGCATCTTAGCAAGGAGGGGAAGTTACCCCTAACCTCTACCAGAGATCCTCAAAAGTTTTCTTTGCAAGAGTCTTTGTGAAGATGTCTACAATCTGACCCTTAGTTGGAACATATTCCAACTTCACTTCCTTATCTGCAACCTTTTCTATCAAAAAGTGATACCTGATTACTATATGCTTTGTTCTAGAATGCATCACTAGATTCTTGGATTTATATTGATGGCACCTATATTGTCACACAAAATAGGAATAGGCCCATCATACAATACCTTGATATCCTTTAGAGTCTGCTTCATCCACAGTACTTGAGTGCAGCAAGAGGCTATTGCAATATATTCTACCTCTATAGTTGAAAAGGACACTAAATCTTGCTTCTTGCTTTGCCATGAAACCAATTTGCTTCCTAGAAAGAAAGCACCACCACTTGTACTTCTTCTATCATCGACACAACCAGCCCAGTCAGCATTAGTGTATGCACTTAGATCAAAATCATTACCTTTTGGATAGCATAGACTATAGTCCAGAGTTTCTTTCAAGTATCTAAATATCCTTTTCACTTCCTTCTCATGTGTTTTCTTATGATTGTCTTGATATCTAGCAACCACACATACAACATGCATAATGTCAGGTCTAGATGCAGTCAAATATAACAATGTTCCAATCATAGATTGATAAACAATCTGATCCACCTCTAGAGACTCATCATCTTTGGTCAAGTGACATCCAGTGACCATGGGAGTACTCACTAGTTTTGAATCCTCCATACCAAACTTCTTCAACAAATCTTTGACATACTTAGCTTGAGAAACAAAGATACCACCATCTAGCTTAGAAATTTGAAGACCAAGGAAGAATGACATCTCACCAATCATGGACATCTTAAATTCTTTTAACATCTCCTTTGCAAACCTCTTACACATATCATTATTTCTACCAAAACTTATATCATCAACATAAACTGCAACTATCAAGATCATGTCTCCTTCTTCCTTTATGTAAAGATTGCTATCTGTAGTACCTTTCTTGAAGCCTTGCTGAAGTAAGTACGTGTCTAATTTTGCATACCAAGCCCTAGGTGCTTGCTTGATCCCATACAAATCCTTCTTGAGTTTGCATACCATGTCCAGATCTTTTGATATCTAGAAACCATCTAGTTTCTTATTGTAAACCTCCTCCACTAGGTCACCATTTAGAAATGCTAACTTGACATCCATCTAATACACTTGTTCTTGTGAGCAACAGGAGCAATGAACATTCTGATTACCTCCATCCTATCTACTAGAGCAAAAGTCTCCTCTAAATCAGTGCCTTCTACTTAAGTATATCCTTTGTATACTAATCTATCTTTATTCCTTACAACTTCACCTTCTTCATTTACCTTGTTCCAGAACACTCACTTAGTTCCTATAACATTCTTCTTGTCTGGTCTGGGAACCAATTCCAATGTATGATTCTTTTCAATTTGATCTAGTTCAAGTCTTCCATTATTTTTATCAATCCATCATCTTTACTAGCTTTAGCAAAGGTATTAGGTTCCACTTTTGATAAAAAACACAAGTTTGCTTTCTCATGTGTTTTGACAAACCTTCTCCTTGTATGCACACCTTCATTTTGTCTCCAATAATTTGTTCTATTGAGTGGTTCTTTTGAGCATACTTTGCTAGGGTCTTAGGTATCTTTTTCAGTTCCTATTCCTTTTCTTCTTTCACTTCTTCTACTTCTTCATCTTCAATGAAAGGAAATATATCAGATCTAATGTCTTCTGAATCCTATGTGAACTGATACAAGTCTTCATCCACTTTAACATTTGTTCTTTCAATCATCTTCCCCAATCTTTTGTTGTAGAATCTATAGGCATTGCTTCTAGTTGAGTAACCAAGAAAGATTCCTTTATCACATCTTGAATCAAACTTTCCTAGGTCAAGTCTTCATCTCTTTTGATATAGCATTTACTACCAAAGATCCTGAAGTATCTGATAGAGGGAGGTATTCCATACCACAACTCATAAGGGGTCTTAGTGCTATTGACCCTTAACTATACTTCATTAGTTAGATAGATAGAAATGTGAATTACTTCTGTCCAGTATACATCAGACAGATCTACATATTTCAATATCGCCTTAGCCATTTCTTGCATAGTCCTATTCTTCCTCTCCACTACCCCATTTTGCTAAGGGGTTCTAGAAGTAGACAAGTGCCTCCTAATACCATGATCTTCACAAAACTTTTCAAATTCTTTTAAAGTAAACTCATCTCCTCTATTCGACCTTAAACATTTGATCTTAGTATCCATTTCATTTTTAACCAAAGCTTTGAAGTCTTTAAACTTATCAAGGGCATCAGATGTTTCTCTTAAGAAAGTAACCCAAGTCATTCTAGAATAATCATCAATGAACAACATAAAATAACTCACCTTGTTGACTCTTTACTCTTGTAGGTCCATATAGGTCTATGTGAATCAGCTCCAATGGCTTTGAAGAAGAGTGCTCCTTGTTTTTAAAGCTTGTCTTTGTCTGCTTTCCCATCTGACATTCCTTGCATATAGTGTTTGTAGGCTTGATTATATTAGGCATATCTCTTATTACATGAGTAGAGCTTATTCTTACCATGTTATGAAAGTTGTTGTGTCCCATTCTTTTTTTCCATAGCCAGCATTCACTAGATTGAGTCAGTAGACATGTTCTTCCATTTGCTTCTTTCAAGTGATAAATATCACCACATGTGTTGATACCTTCTGCAACAAGCTTTCTGGATCCTACCTTTTTGATTTCACAACTGTTAGCATGAAAAGTAAGATTGTGATGTAACCCTTTGACATAGAGAACATCCTCAGTCTTGTTCTTTCCATCAATAGATATGACACCTTTTCCATAAATCTAAGCTAACACATCTCCTCCAAACTTAACAGCTCCACCATCCCACTTCTTAAGGCTAATGAACTCTTTGTCACCAGTCATATGATTTGAACAACCACTATCAATGGCCCAAGCTTTGGTTTCTTCTTTTGCATATAAGGCAGTCCATACAACCATTGATTTTTCATTGTTTTGAACTATTTGCAAGGTGTCAAATTTTCCATATTTTCCAACCTCCTTCTTTTTGTCACCAACACTCATGGCCAAGAAAAGTGTTTCATCATTTGAATCATCATGATCCTCATCTTTTGAAGAACAACTATCTTATATGGAATATAGACTCCTTTTTAATTTACTATTTCTATTACTTCTAACTTATTTAAGAGGACATTTTGAAGCAAAGTGACCAAGCTTTCCACAATTGAAACATTTGAAGGGTAAATTAGCTTTGTATTTGACAGAGCCTTTCTTTAGATTTCTTACAAAATTTTCTTTAGCATCATCAAGGCTTTAATCTTCATCAGCAGTCTCATCCTTTGTCTTTTTATTGACTTTGAAAGCAACTTCTTTCTTTGGAACATCACTGTCAAACTCTCTCATTTCAAAAGAAGTAAGGGTCCCAAACATTTGATCTAAAGATTATGTATCCAAGTTAGCAGTCTCCTCAATAGTTGATACTTTAGAACTATAAGATTTGGGAAGAGAACTTAGAACCTTTTCACAACCTCATCTTCTTTTATTTCTCCACCAAGACCTTTGACACCATTGACTACTTCATTCACTCGGAGCATGAAACCAACAATATTTTCATCTTCTGACATCTTTAGGGATTCAAATTTATTCTTGAGTATTTGCATCTTGGCTTGTTTTAATTTCTTATCTCCTTCATAAATAGTTTCAAGTTTATTTCAAACTTCTTGAGCTGAGCTACAACCTATCACCTTTAAAACTTCTGAACCAATTAATCCACTCATGATAGCAAACTTGGCCTTGGCATTATTATCATACTTCTTGATTTCATCTGTATCTATTGGAATAGAAGCAAGGACAATGTAACATTTCTTGACAAAATCCCAAACTCCATAGTCTAGTGAATTGTTGTAGCCTTCCATCCATACTTTCCAAAAAGCATAATTTGTTCCATCGAACCTGGGAATCTTACTGGATCCTCCTGATTCCATCACAGACCTACCTCAAATGGTTAATATTCTTTTAGAGGAACTTGGCTCTGATACCAATTGTTAGACACACTAGGATACTGAGAGGGGGGTGAATTAGTATCTAATGAATCTTTAACAACTTTAACTTATCCAGAGTAGATCAGAACTTAAGCATCAAAACATCAACATGAATATGAAAGATTAACACAATGAAAAACAACACATAACACTAAATATACATGAAAAAACCTAGAAGGGAAAAACCACGACGAGGATTAACTCACAATATATGAAGCCCAAATAACTTTGTTTTAGGGGATTTAACCTAAGGAAGCTACTACTCCCTAAGTAACTTTGATTTAGGGTCACTCCCAAGGAAGCTTCTGTTGGTTGCCAAAATTACTGCAACTCAAAGCTCTAAAACATTCCTAAATCACCTAGGCCAAGGATTTTCATCAGGGGGATAGGAAGAGGTTTAGCAACAAGTTAAGGGTGATTTTGACCAACTACAGGAGTGGGTAAACTCCTTTGATCTTTGAGCTCAACTTAAACTTTGGAGGGATATTCCAAGGGGTATTATACCTGAGTAGGTATTAAAACCAAACCAGATGAAAAACTAAAAAATATTAATAACCAAGCCTAGATTGCTTTCTCAATCCCAAATCTGTCACTGAACTGAGAAAAGATGGTTGTTGTAGGACCCCTATATAGTTGATAATGGCAATCTTACACAATGAGGATGCATAAAGACTATTTCTATTTCTAAATATAGGATTTATTGTTTTTGTTTTTAAGATGGGTGATCTAAGGCTACTCAGAGTGGTGCCTATCCATTGGGCTACAGAGTCTAATGTGAAATAGAGGAAAATACTCACACAAAAATGTATAACTGCCTATTTGATAAATCAAATGCAAGGAAATCAATACCAAATCCCTAAAAATACTTAATGATTCAACACCATACCATGCTCTTTCTCATGTAATATTGAAAATAACATATACAAAGCCTTGGAAATGAATTAAGAACTGTCATATTCATTCAAATCAATGCTTACATTCATACCATAAAACTTGGCAAGAGAAAACCCTGACTGTGATCAAAGTTCACTAGAAAGAACACCCACATTGGTTGATAGAAATAGAGATTCAATACAAAGATTTTCAAAGTATATTATATACATTTCATAACTACTTCATGTTAAACAACAACTATAAAAATAACCTTATTATTCTGCCTTTTGGATCTTACAATCTTGCTGAGAAATCACCAAAATGACCAACCCCCTATTACCATTCAAACTTCTGCATATATAACACTTCAACTCGTTAGACATTCCCAAGCACTGCACCCATGCCATCATTAATTCCAATCCTAGTTTGTCAGAAGATTTGCATGTTGGAAGAGAACCGATGCTCATTAAAAATCTGGGTACCAATCAGTTTGTATATCCCTGTAATCTTGGAATACATTTAGGGAATTACCCATTTCAAGCATATACAATATTCCCAATATGTAATCCCATTTTTCCATTTTAGCAATCTAATCTTTAATGTACCACTCAACATGCTAGACACCTAAAATTCTAAACAATCCCATCAACTACATTAAAAGCATTAAATTTGGTCACCCATTTTGCATTAATGGCGTACCCAGAAGTTGTCAGCGTGTTCCTAGGTGATTGGAGGAGTTTGGAAGGCCAGTAAGCCAACTTCAAAAAACTTGGACTTTTAGACTTTGGACTTTCAACCTTCATCCCTCATCCCACTATATTTTTACTTTTGTCTCTTTATCTCCCTTTGCCCCATTGGACTCCAGGCTTTCACTGTTTTGCCTTTCAAAAGAAGAAGAGAAAACATCATAACTCTGACCCCCCGAAGTCCACTTAGAAAATATTCAAACCTTAGGCAAAATTTGGCCTTTTGGACTTTCACCTTATGCTTGTTCTAAAGAATAGGGAGAGCCAAAGGCTCAACTTTCGTCATTCCACATTTCAACTTGTGGGCCCACCAAAAGGCTCTGCGAAATGGCATGATACCTTAGGAATTTTTACCCATCGAGGGTCAGCTATCGGGCCTTCCTCCTTTTTCCTTCCAAAAGGAAGAAGGTTGAAGGGAAGAAGCCCAAACTCTGACCTCCACTATACTTAGGAAAACAACTCTGTCGAATTTCGGCCTTCACCCCTCCACCACAACACTGAAGAAGGCTGAACTGCACATCTCTGAAGTTTGATGCTCCACAACATTTCTCCATACTTAGAATAATTTTCCATTTCTTTAAGCGGACTTCAGCCCTCGGTCCTTCTCCACAATTCTTTCCATTTAGAAGATGAAACGAAAGAACTTTGACCTCTGGAACTCTACCTAAAACTTAGAAATTTTTTGACTTAGTCATTTTTTTGGGTTTCCTACCTTGCATTTTCAAAAGACAAATACATGAAAACCTGTGGAAGATATCTATGATTGACTATAAACTATAGGCTCAACAATGAAGGCATAAAATGGGATTTAGATGGGACTTGGGGGCAAAATGGGAGGAAAATTTTGCATGTGCCAACAACTTTTACTCCCTGATGACTTTGTTTTAGGGTCACTCCCAAGGAAGCTACTACTCCTTGATGACTTTCTTTTAGGATCACTCCCAAGGAAGCTACTACTCCCTAAAATGAGAACACCTTTAGAAAAGATTACAGTATGACAAACTTTCTATTGCCTGAAAACTGACATTGAAACTCACACTTGATGACTACACTTTTGTCTCTTCACACTTTATTCTAAAGATCTGACCAGTCAGGCACACTCTATACTTGATCACTATCTCAAATATGTCTTCAAGATAAATCTAGACAGCATCAACAACTTCTTCTCTTTCTCCTTCAGTCGCTCACTAATAATGCATTCAATCTGCTTTTTGTCTACTTGCGAGCCTTTTCAATCCAATTGCAATCACACTCTCCGCATTCAATTTGATCTACTATTTATACATGATATTACATTAATTACCTAGTTTGTCTACCAGATAAAACATGAAAAATGTATTTACAAGCCGGCCATACAATGCACAATATGAAACGTGTACAAGATAGGTCTAATTAGGAAACCAAGTTACACCAGCAGAAGACTCAAGCCTTGCGAACCCCAACCCTTGCTTAACCAGGTCCAAAACTGTTGCAAGCATGGGCCTAACTGGTGTTGTCATTGATGTCAACATACTCCTATTGCATTGATGATAAGGATTGGATGAGCTGTGTGCTGAGGATATTGAGAAAATTAGTCCTAATCAAGAACAGAGAAGAACAGTGAAGACAATGAGGTAAAAAACCCCTGATAAGATGAAGATCAAAGGATGATCTTTAAAGGGTTTACAGATATGTGTCTTAAGATGATCCAATAGAGATTTCAAAGGTCTGTATAAAGATCTAAAGAATTTATGACCACTTAAGTAAAATAGGTTCTGGCAGGTGTTCAGAGGTGACAGAGTGACATAGATAGGTCCGGTGAGATCTGAAAATGCAATATCTTGTTCTGCAGATTTGGTGGAGTCTTTAGGAAGTCAATGTGAATTTACAACTCAATTGGTTCATGGTTTGGAGTTCTGTAAGCATCTATTCCAATATGACAGTGATGATAGACTCTGTTCTTGAGGTTCCAGATGAAGGAGAGAATAATTTTAGTAAGCAGAAGTAATGTGGATGTTCTTGGTGATTTAGGCAAGCTTGTGGAGGTCTTTGGATTGTGTCTAGTTCATGTTGATGGTCCGCATTGAAGATTGAGGTTGTAATTGAAGAATCACTTCTGGATGATGATGTTCTTCCTAAGTCTGGCTGACCAGATGAGTTACACATCCTACGGATGATCTTGAAGATGTTCTGTGAAGAATGGCATGTTCTTGAAGAAAGATTGAAAACTCTGATCTGTGTGGCCAACAGTGTGTTGATCCACGTGAAGTCTTTTTGTAATAAGTCATATTGTATTTATGTGTTTTCTCTATAATGTTAGCTGACTTGGATGATTATCCCTAAGTCGGTGTCTTGTATAAATAAGGAATTGTAAAGTCATTTTCAATTGTATCTTGTGGTGATGAGAGTGTGGTAGAAAGGAGGAAAGTGAAATGTAGAGAAGTATTAAGCTTAAATGGAACTAACTCAAGCATGGTAAAGATGCTATTCTTCAGTTCAAGTATGTAATACTTATTATTCTGTAGACAGTGTGTCTCCTGTAGGCAATGGGCCTCTTGTGAGCAGTGTGCTCGGGCAGTGAGCCCTAATTGGCATGTGCCATTTTGTTCTTTCTATTCTTCTAACAAAGAATACAATCTTAGGTTAGTCACCTCGTGGTTTTTCTATTTACTAGGTTTTCCACATCAAAATCTTGATGTCTTATGTGTTAATGTGTTTCTACTCTTGAATTGTTGCATTACATTTCCATGATTGATTTATTATTATGTTGCTGACTTAAGAAGAGAATTTAAGTGATTAATTAGAACCAAGTTTTGGACAACTGATTCACCCCCCCTCTCAGTTGTCTGTCCTTAATCCAACAATTGGTATCAGAGCTAAGTTCCTCTAAAAGAGCTTAATCACTTGAGGAGATCTAGGATGTCATCCTACAAGAAGGATAGTCTGATGTTTGATGGAACCAATTTCACTCTCTGGAAAAGTCGCATGGAATGTCACTTGCAATGTATGGGAATGTAGTATTGGATCATGGCTTCAAAGAAGTATACTCCTCCACAGAATGGTCTGAGAACCATAGATGAAATCAGAGATGCTGAAAACAATCTGCGGACTAAAGAAGCTCTTCTAAGTGCCTTATCTGATTCAGAGCTGACAAATGTTGTTGACCTACAAACTGCTTTTGAGATTTCAGAAAAACTGGAACTTCTGCATGAAGGAGACAAGTATGTTAAATGTGCCAAGCTACAAAGTCTGAAAGGAAATTTGAAAATCTGAGGATGAGAGAAGATGAAAATAGCACTACATTTATGCCAAGAGTAAATGAGCTTGTTTGTGGCATTAGATGTGCTGGTGGAGTCTTGGATGAAGATGAGATTATTGGCAAAGTTCTCAGATCCCTTCCTGATTCTTACAAGTACAAGGTTTCTTCTATTGAAGAATTCAAATCTATTTCAAGTATCACAAGAGATCAATTGGTTGGTAAATTGGCTACATTTGAATTGACTGAGTTTGGAGATGCCCCCCCAAGACTGAATCTGCATTCAAAGCTAGTGCCTCTGTTAAAGGAAAACAAAAGTTTGATTCGGGAGAGAACTCCTCAAAGAAACTATCATGGTATGAGAAAGCAAGAAAAGACCTGGAAGAAGATGAAGTAGAAGCTGCTCAACTTGAAGCCTTTATTGTAAAAAGACTACCAAGAGGATTTGGTAAGTATGAAGGGAAATTACCTTTTAAATGTTTCAACTGCAATAAGATTGGTCATTTTTCCTCAAGGTGTCCGGAAAGATTTTCAAGGCCAAATCCTAATAGATCAAGGTTCCAAAAGAAATGTTACTATGTTCAAGAAGATGATGATGATGAAGGAGTAACAGATGATGAATCATAAATAGGAAAGAAATCTAGAAGTGACTGGGTGTTTATTGCCATCAAGGAAGAAGATCCAATGCCCTCTGAATCTCCTAATCATAAAATTGTAGAAAGAGCTCTGGAAGCCCAAGTTGAAGAAAAGGATGATTGGGTCATTAACAGTGGATGCTCTCACCATATGACAGGTGACAAAAATAAGTTCATAGACTTGGAAAGGTATGAAGGAGTGGTAAAATTTGGTGATAATTCTGTTGGCAGAATCAGATGTAGAGGAACTATTTTTTTTGATGGAAAGAACAAAACCACTAATGTACTGTATGTTGAAGGCCTGAAGCACAATCTTCTCAATATTGAACAGCTGGTGGACAAAGGTTATGATCTCTAATTCAAGAATGGAAAATGCAAGATCTTTGAAAGTTATAGAACATAGATTGTATCTGGTACTCAAACAAAAGGTAATATCTTTCACTTGGTTGGTACTGGTAAAAGTTGTCTATTTGTTCAAATTGATCAGAGCTGGTTGTGGCATAGGAGATTGTGTCATGTGAATTTTGATAATATCATCAAGATAAGCAATACTCAGGTTGTAAGAGATCATCCAAGATTGGTAAAACCTACCAATAGTTTGTGTAAAGAATGTCAGTTGGGTAAACAAAGTAGAATCTCATTCAAAAGCAAGGAATAATCTTCTACTGGATTATTGGACTTAGTTCATACTAATCTATGTGGTCCGGCAAGAATCAGGAGTGTGCAAGGTGACATATACTTCATGTTATTAATTGATGATCACTCTTGGATGATGTGGGTAACTTTTCTGAAAGAGAAATCTAAAGCCCTTGAGAAATTTAAAGCATTCAAGGCTATGGTAGAGAATAAAATCAGATTAAAATTAAAATGTCTGAGGTCTGATAGAGGTGGAGAATTCACATCCGGCAAGTTCATAGAATTCTATGAGAAACATGGAATAAAAAGATAGTTGTCTATGCCTAGGACTCCACAACAGAATGGAGTAGTGGAGAGAAAGAACTGGACCATCCAGGAGGCATCTAGAACCATGATGATGGAAGCAAAATTTCCTCAAATCTATTGGAGAGAAGTTGTAAGCACTACAGTCTACACTCTCAATCGAGTACAAATTAGAAGCAATTCCGGTAAGACTCCTTATGAACTTTGGTTTGGCATCACTCCCACTGTGAGGTGTTTCAGAGTCTTTGGTAGCAAATGTTACATTAAAAGAGATGAAGATCTAGGAAAATTTGATGCTAGAAGTGATGAAGGAATATTCTTGGGTTATTCTACTCAAAGCAAAGCATATCGGTGTTATAACAAGAGATTAAGGAAGATTGTAGAAAGCACAAATGTGAAGGTTGATGAAGGTATTGAAAAACCCTCAAGGTTTTATGAATATGATGAAGATGATCAAAATGATGTTTTTATTCAAGAAGTCTAAGCTCCCTCTAAAATTCAAATTCAGACTAATCCAGTAAATCAAGAAGAAGAGATAAGTTTGAATGAACCTGTTCAAGAATCAGAAGTGCAAGAAACTCCCAAAGTTCCCAGGTATGTAAGACTGAATCACTCTGAAGATTAGATCATAAGTGATAAAAGTAGAGGTGTACAAACCAGAAGAAAGATTGCTCAAGATTCAGAAGAGTATTGTCTGATTTCAAAGATTGAACCTAAGACAGTGAATGAAGCTTGCAATGATGAAAACTAGACTAAAGCAATGGAGGAAGAGCTGATGCAAATTGAGCAAAATTAGACTTGGGATCTTGTTCCCAGACCTAAAAACAAGAATGTAATTGGAACCAAATGGGTCTTCTAGAATAAACTGAATGAAAATGGTGAAGTAGTCAAAAACAAAGCCAGATTGGTCTGCAAGGGTTACTCCGAGGTAGAAGGAGTTGATTTTGAAGAAACTTTTGCTCTGGTGGCAAGAATTGAAGCAGTCAGATTATTTCTTGCCTTTGCTACCTTCAAGGATTTCAAAGTATATCAGATGGATGTAAAATCTACCTTCCTGAATGGTGATTTGGAAGAAGAAGTTTACATTGAGCAACCAGATGGATTTCAATTGTCTGATCATGGTGATATGGCCTGCAAGTTGAAGAAAGCACTGTATGGACTCAAGCAAGCTCCAAGAGCTTGGTATGAAATACTGGATAAGTATCTTTTGAAGATTGGTTTCAACAAAGGTACTGTTCACAATAATTTGTATTTCAAAATTGATCATGAAAATATCTTGATTGTTGAAGTATTTGTTGATGATATCATATTTGGAGGAAGAGATAGTATGTGCAAAATTTTTGCAAATCAAATGAAAAGTGAATTTGAGATGTCCATGTTTGGGGAAATGAATTTCTTTTTGGGTCTGCAAATCACTCAAACAAAGAAAGGAATCTTCATTTCTTAGACTAAATATGTGAAAGAATTGTTGAAGAAATTTGGGATGGAAGACTCAAAACCAATGAGTACTCCCATGGAAACCAGATGTAAATTGAGCAAAGATGATGACTCTCCTAAGGTTGATTAGAAAAAGTACAAGTCAATGATTGGAGGATTATTGTATCTCACTCAAACTAGACCTGACATTATGAATGATTTTGGTCTTATTTCTAGATTCCAAGCCGATCCTAGAGAATCTCATGTCATGGTAATCAAGAGGCTCTTTAGATATCTCAAAGGGATAATTGAGTATGGTTTGTGGTATCCTAGAGATCATGATTTCTCTCTTCATGCATACACAGATATGGATTGGGCAGGAGATGTAGATGACCGGAAGAGTACCAGTGGTGGAGCATTCTTTTTGGGGAAGAGATTGGTTTCTTGGCTGAGCAAGAAACAACAGGCAATATCTCTGTCCATTGAAAAAGCATAATATATTGCAGTAGTAGGTAGTTGCACTCAAGTGTTGTGGATGAAGCAAATGCTAAGAGAGATCAGAGTGGAGTATGTGGAACCTATCATAATCTTCTGTGATAATTCAAGTGCAATAAACATATCAAAGAATCTGGTGTTGCATTCAAAGACTAAACATATATCCATTAAGTTTCACTTTTTGAGAGAGGAAGTGAACAAGAATGAAGTTAGATTGGAGTTTGTGCCTTCTAAGGATTAGATTGCAGATATTTTTACTAAACCTCTACCTAAGGACTCTTTTGAGTATCTCAGGGAGAAGTTAGGGATTATTACTCCTCCGACTCTGAATTAAGGTGCACTGATGTGCATCAGTCTGGTGGATCTCACAGTCATATTTTGTGGTCTAGATTGATGATGGGAAGCTGCTACTCAGGGGGGCAGCTGATATGATTCTAAAGTAATGCAAGTATGTGCCCTTTGCCATTGATGTCAAAGGAGGAGAGAAGACATGTGAAAAACAAGTAGTTGCTGATCAAAAGGGGAGCAGTAAAGGAAGAGAAGACTTGTAAGTGGTTGTTGTTGATAGGGGGAGTTATGTCAATAAGGAGAAGTTCTTGTCTTGATGGTTAAAATAGTTTTTCACATCATATGTTGCCATCAATGACAAAGGGGGAGATTGTTGCAAGTATGGGCCTAAACGGTGTTGTCATTGATGTCAACATACTCTTGTTGCATTGATGATAAGGATTGGATGAGCTATGTGCTGACGATATTGAGAAAATTAGTCCTAATTAGGAATAGAGAAGAATAGTGAAGACAATGAGGTAAAAAATCCCTAATAAGATGAAGATTAGAGGATGATCTTTAAAGGGTTTGTAGATATGTGTCTTAAGATGATCCAGTAGAGATTTTAGACATCCGTATAAAGATCTAAAGAAGTTATGGCCACTTAAGTAAAACTAGTTTTGGAAGGTGTTCAGAGGTGACAGAGTGATGCAGATAGGTCCGGTGAGATCCGAAAATGCAATATCTTGTTCTGCGGATTTGGTGGAGTCTTTAGGAAGTCAATGTGAATTTAGAACTTAATTGGTTCATGGTTTGGAGGTCCACAAGCATCTATTCCAATATGACAGTGATGACAGACTGTGTTCTTGAGGTTTTGGATGAAGGAGAGAATGATTTCAGTAAGCAGAAGTAATGTGGATGTTCTTGGTGATTCATGCAAGCTTGTGGAGGTCTTTGGATTGTGTCTAGTTCATGTTGATGGTCCACATTAAAGATTGAGCTCGTAATTGAAGAATTACTTCTAGATGATGATGTTCTTCCTAAGTCTGGCTGACCGGATGAGTTACACATCTTGCAGATAATCTTGAAGATGTTCTGTGAAGAATGGCGTGTTCCTAAAGAAAGATTGAAGACTTTGATCTGTGTGGCCGACAGTGTGTTGATCTACGTGAAGTTTTTTTGTAATAAGCCATATTGTATTTATGTGTTTTCTCTATAATGTTAGCTGACTTGGATGATTATCCCTAAGTTGATGTCTTGTATAAATAAGGAATTGTAAAGTCATTTTCAATTGCATCTTGTGGTGATGAGAGTGTGGTAGAGAGGAGGAAAGCAACAGGCGGAGCAGAAGTATTGAGCTTAAATGGAGCTGACTCAAGCATGGTAAATATGCTATTCTTTAGTTCAAGTATGTAATACTTATTATTCTATAGACAGTGTGTCTCCTATAGGCAGTGGGCCTCTTGTGAGCAGTGTGCTCGGGTAGTGAGCCCTAATTGGCATGTGCCATTTTGTTCTTTCTATTCTTCTAATAGAGAATACAATCTTGGGTTAGTCACCCCATGGTTTTTCCCTTAACTGGGTTTTCCACATCAAAATCTTGATGTCTTATGTGTTAATGTGTTTCTGCTCTTGAATTGTTGCATTACATTTCCATGATTGATTTATTATTATGCCACTAAATTAAGAAGAGAATTTAAGTGATTAATTGGAAGAAAGTTTTGGACAACTGATTCCCCCCCCTCTCAGTTGTCTATCCTTAATCCAACAAAAACATCCTTCACAACTTCAAACATCAAGGAATTACCTCTGCACATTCCACTCATTTGAAAATAGGACAGCTTTATGGAAAACTCATGAAAACTTGAAGAATAATGGCCACATCAACATGGAAACCTTGTACGGTACTGGAAACAAGAAAGATCTTCATGAAATGTTTCAAGATGAGTTCAAATGACTCATAAAACATCCCTATACACTCCTTTACCACCACACATCGAGGAATTGTGTCACACTGCTTCAAACATTTACTCTAAAAATACTCTATTATCTGGAACACACTGTACCGTGCTATCAATTGAAAAGCTAAGCTATGAACCAGCAGGAACCTTGAAATATGAAAGAGGCATGCAGTGCATGTACAAGAACATGTCTAAAAAATTGTAATTCGATCATTCATTTCCGGAGGAATGCAGAGCATTCCAGTCAGTCTTTAACACTACACCATTCTGCCAGAGCACATACCGGTGTTCTATCATACATAACTTTCATAGTGGAGCAAAATATGACTTGAAACTTTAGAAATAACACATTCATTGTCTTCATGACACAATTTCAGAACTACATATTCACATCTGTAACTACAGAGGAATGTGGAGTATTCCATCACCTTGCTAGGAACCCTTTTACAAAACCACTCTATCTTCAAGCTATCAGCAGAAAAACATCCTTCCGGTGATCAAAACATCACAAAACTTGGAAAATAAATAAAATAACACTATATGAAGCTATGTTCCAAACCACAAAATTTCAATAGCAAAATGATGAAAATGTAGAGCAATCTTGTGGACAACCTTCAAAGTGCAGACATTCTAAAACAAGGATTGTCAGCTTCTTCAAGAGGCCAAGTCTTCTTTACATCACCAAATATACAACTCAGGATTAGCAGGATGGATAATACAACATGCTTCAATTCAATTAGGAACACATCCTCAACATCAGAAACAAATGCTTCTAATTCATATTGATCAGGCTTCAAACACAACCCTGCTTTAATTAGGAATGTAACTTTTATGACCTCCAATAAGAGTATGCAATGTTGACATCAGTGTATGCTATGTTGAAATCAATGTATGCTATGTTGACATCAATCAAAACACATATGACCAACACTTCTTACTTGATGTGTCTAATGTAGGAGCATCTCGGTCCACAAGCAATCCTGTGTAACCCAAAAAAAAAATTCTTTTCATGTTTAATTTTTTGTATTTTTGATGTAGGTTTGGAATTTAGGAGCATCTTGTGAAGTGTTGTAATGATAAAAATATCCATTTATCAGGAATTGGCTTCTATTTCAAACATCATAGGTAATCGGGATGTTTAATGTAATCTTTTAAAATTATTAGTTTGCACCATTTCAAGGTTGAAGGGGTTGAAGGGGCCCATTGGCATGGTAGAGGGAACTTGTAAAGTGAAATTAATTAAAAATTAAATAATTTACTCAGTTTGTATGACTATGGAAGTGTTCATAAGACAAGTGACACTTGGCATTCTATTCCTTGTCTTATTCTTTCAATTTGGGTGCTTGGAATGAAGGAGAAAGCTAGTGATTTTTGGCAATCAACTAGTAACTCTTTAGTTTCCAAGCTGGGCTGCTAGGAAGGGATCAGTAAAAAAAATTTTGGTTATTTATTTTATCCATTTTTTAGAGGCATATACAACAACAAGGTATTGGAATATGAAGAGGAAATTTAGATGCCACATTTGGAAGTAACAACTTGTGATAAATTCTTCATTTTCTTAGAGGAATTTCAAGGGTTAATTTGATGGAAATGACAGAGAAGATTTGGGAGCAAACTTTTGGTGCCTCACAGAGGTTTTAATCTCTATAAAATGTATCCTTTAATAATGTTAAGAGTGAGAAATCAGCAGCAACAAGGTTGAAGAAGTAAATTTGCAAGTTGCTTAAGAGAATGGCATGAATAGATGCAAAAAATCAGCTTGCCAAAGAGAGGAATCTAAAAGAAGTAGAGAATAAGAGAGAGTTGCAAGTATTCAAGGAAACCAAGAGAGCTGTAATAGAAAATATAATCAGATTGTAGAAGAGTAATGAAGATATGAATGAGGGTTTGAAGACATGAATTTATGAAATTTCTTGAAAACCCTTGTAGGAAAGGAAAATTTCTGAACTTTGTTTTCTATTGAATCATGAATGTATGTAATTCATTTCTAAAGGATTTTGTGAATGTAGATACATATGAGGGTTTCAATAAATATGTGATTTCAGAGTTTTATGTCATGTATTGTCTTGATATGTGTGAAAGAGTGTAGGTTTTAATTCTATTGCTGCAAGATTGGGCAATTTGATAAGACCCTCTAATCTTGTCCAACATCAATAGCATACAAGTTGTTGTTTAATAACACTAATAATATAGCCAAGTATGGAGCTCTTCTTTTAGATCTTCAAGTAGTGAAATAAAAGGGGATTAGAAAATTAAAAGTATTTGGTGATGTGGAATTAGTAGTTAAACAAGTGAGAAACCAATTCCAAATAAAGAATGACAAGCTAAAACACTTTAGGAATTGGGTCTAGGATAGTCTAGAACATTTTGATGCATTCTCAATTGAAGCAATTTTTTAAAATCAAAATTACAAAGTAGATTGCCTTGCTATTTCTTCTGGTCTTCTTATTCCTCATTCAGAATTAGAGGAAGATTCATATAAAATTGAATTGATCTATAGGCACAACATCCCAGATAATGATAAAAAATTATATCCTTCATAAATAGGGTTGGGACATTCACTAATTTTTTTCCAAATGTGGTCAATCTTTTGATAAAAAGTCTACCTTTGTTGAAGAAACTAAAGATATTGGAGTGTTACAATTGAAAGGGAATACCATCCTAAAGGGCTTGGTAACTCTAGAAGACTTGTTCGATAAGAAAGATTGTTACATGAAGAGAAAGATTAAAGGAGAACCCCACAACTCCTTTAGGTATAAAAAAGTGAACATTGGTTCAGAAGATGATCCAAAGAATGTTTATATTGGTAAGTGGTGTTCACCAAATGAAAGAGCCAAACTTATATCTATATTGGATAAATACAAAGATGTCTTTGCATGGTGCTACGATGATATAAGTTTTTTTTAATGTCTAGTAAGTTCCAACATCACATCACTCTTAATCCAATAGTAACTCCATTTAGGCAGAAATAAAGATAATTCAATCCAAAAGTTGTTGGTGCTATTTTTGCTAAAATTGATAAAATGTTGAAAGTTGAAAGGATCTATCCAATTCATCACTCTAAAAGGATAGCCAACATAGTGCTAGTTAGGAAGAAAAATAATGAAATATGCATTTGTGTAGATTTCCACACTTTAAACTAGGCATCTCTAAAATATAATTACCTATTATTAGTTATGGATCATGTACTTCAAACAGTTTCAAGGTTTGAAATGATGTCTATGTTGGATGGTTATTTAGGCTATAATTACATCAATGTTTCTCTAGAAGACCAACATGAAACCACTTTCACTAATATATTGGGAACCCTTGCATACAATATAATGCCTTTCAAATTGATCAATGCAGGTGCCACATTTCAAAGAGCAATGGATCTCTTTTTCAATGATATATAGATCAAAATTATTGTTATATATTTGATTGATCTAAGAGTGTTTTTTAAAAGGAGAGAGAGGATCATTTTCATCGTCTAGAACTTGTATTACAACATTGTGAATAGTAAGGGATTTCCTTGAACCCAGAAAAGTCCTTTTTTGGATTTACGGAAGGAAAATTACTTAGACACATTATATCCAATGAGTGAATTTAGATTGATCCTAAACAAGTTAAAGCTATATAACAATTGTCTTTACCTTCTAGCAAATTGGGTGTGAGATCATTTTTTTGACAAGTTAAATTTTTGAGATGGTTCGTGCTTTTTTCTTGAATTAACAAGATCTATTGTCGATATGATGAAAGAAATAGATACTTGTAAATGGACAAAATACGGGAAAAGAGATTTCAATAAAATTAAAGTAGCCATGGCCAATGCTCCTATTCTTACTCACCTAAAATTTAAGAAATATTTTATTATTTATTGTTATGCATTTGAACATATTATGTTCACTATATTGATGCAAACGAACAATGAAGGTATCAAAGAACCTATAGCTTTCATGAGCGTTCTATTGAAGAAACATGAATTGAGTTACTCTATGATCAAAAAAATGCATTTTCTATAGCAAAAGTAGTAAGGCAATTCAGGTTTTACATTTTGAATTCCTTTTCAATGGTTTATGTTTGAGATAGAACTGTAAAGACCATCCTCACATACCAAGAGATAGGTTTTAATAAAAGAGGTACTTGGATTGCCAAGGTACAAAAATATGATATTGACATTAAACCTACCAAGCTAGTGAGGGGAAAAGGTTTATATAAGTTGATAGTAGAAAATGGCTCAACTAATCAAGATGAAAAGGATGATCAACTCCCCCTTACATTATTTGTTGGATTAACAGATGAATTGCTCTCTAATATTTCTTATTTTATCACATATGGTGAAATCTCAAAATACCTATCTACAAAAGAGAAGAGAACAATTAAATTAAAAGTAACCAAGTATACTACTTGGGTGATACTTTATACAAAAAAAGGGATAGATGGCACAATCCTAAGGTGCATAGATAAGGAATAGCAAAGAAAGCTTTTACAATTCTTTCATAATGAAGCCTATAGAGGACATTTTTTATTCTTCAGTAACAACTTTCAAAATTCTCAGGAACTATTATTATTGCCTGAGATGTTTAGCGATGCTCATGAATGGGTAATGAAATATGAATCTTGTCAACAATTTGTTGGAAAGATAAAGCTTGTAATGCTTCCTTTTAAACATGTAGTTATAGAAGAGCCTTTTTAGTAGTGGGGCTTAGATTTCATTAGTCCACTCAACCTATCCTCAATGTTGGACATACACACATTCTAGTAGAAATAGATTATTTCACCAAATGGGTGGAGCTATTCTAGTGAAACAAACTACTTCAGAAGTTGTATGTAATTTCATCAAAGAGAATATGCTCATTAGGTCTAGTGTTCCTCAAAAGTTAGTAACTAAATGCTACCAATTTCTCTTCATCCAAAATACCTACTTTTTGTTACAAGTATGGAATTATTTTATCATGTGCATCTAATTATTATCCTCAAGGAAATGGTCAAGCCGAGTCTAGTAACAAATACCTCACAACTATTATTCACAAGATAGTGGATGATAATCAATGAATCTAGCACAAAAGATTATATGATGCATTATGTGTAGATAGAACAACCAAAAAGAGTAACATTGGGATGTCTCTATTTGAGTTATTTTATGGAGTAGATTCCAAATTACCCATCCCCTTGGAACTCTTAGTACTCCATCTTCAAAATGTAGTTGAAGATAATTAGTTTGAATTCTTTGGTAATAAGATCTTATATTTGACTAAAGTAGAGGAGAAAAGAGAGCGAGTGGTGTATAGGATTAAAGAACATTAGGTCATGGTAGAGTAGTTATTTCACATGAAAGATAGGCCTAGACATTTCTTTGTATGTGATATGGTGTTACTATGGGATAAAATAAAGGAACCTAATGGAAACCATGACAAGTTTGATTCACTCTAGAAACGGCCTATTTCATATTAGACAGATTTATGGAGAGAACTCATTCTATCTAGCCTACTTAGATGGCACACATCTACCCCTTCATTATAATAGGCAACATTTAAATCTATACAATTAGTGAAATAGGTTGTACCACCCGTCTTTGTACATAAGTTTCCCCCATTGGTTGTTAGTTTGTTTGTGCTTTATTTCCTATTGTTTCCTTTGTCCTTTTTTCTTTTATCTTGTTTTGATTTATTTTCTTTCCCTATCTCATTTTTATGACTCTATTTGGCCAATGGATAAGGTATTGGTCTTTACTAGATATTATAGGTTCTGCTATGTCTGCAAGGTCCTTGTCCCTAGATAGAGCCACCTATTATCCTTAGTTTTTAATTAACCCTCAAAGTTTCTTTTATACCTGTAGTTTTGTAAATTGTGCCTGCTCACAATTTCATGATTTATTTGGCACACTTTAGCATCCACTCCTCTAGTGTGTTTTTATGATCACTTTCCATCCTTAGCCTTACCCTCAACCCACAAAGATGCTTTCTAAATGCTACTTTGACCCTTTCTACTTGTCCTATCAAAAACTTGTAGAAGTGTCATAACCTTAGCAATGGCCCAAGTCATCTAGACATTATAAGAACTAAATTCACATGGACAAAAGCACTAGGTATGGATGTCTATATGGTGCACTGACATCCTAAAAGTGTCTTTCTATTCATCAACTATTTTTAGAACATGTATTTTTACTTGTGTGGAATTCTGAGGTTTTCTTGATGTCTATCCACACCCAAATGACTCCTTTCCTAGATTTTTGCCTCTTGCCTCTTCTATAAAACCCTATCAATTTGCCATTTGAAAGGATCAATTACACATGCTAGTGAAGCTCTACCAAAATTAATGCTCACTCTTATTTTACTTGTGCTATTTATATTCTATGCTCATTGTTTATTGTAGATTATTGAGAATATTTAGTTAATGTGATTTACTTTGGTTTCTTCGCAATCTTTGGAAGGTTCTCATTTGAGATCAGTATCCTTTCGAACAAAGCTTCATTTTTTTCTTCGATACGATAGTCTTCCAGTGAGATCATCGTAACTTCTTTCCTTACCTTTTTCAATCTATTTAGTTTAGCATTTATCTTTGTGGTTTAAATATCATTTCCTTACTTGTTCATATTGTAAAGCTACTCTATGTCATTGAGTAGGTTTTTTATTTTATTAATATCGCATTGTTATTTTGTCAACTACTCATTAGAATTCTAGATGCACTCAGAATTAAGAGCACAAACTATTTTCAGTGTTGGCATTGGCTTCTCTCTAAGTTGAATTGGTTTGCACCACTTCCAAATTCTATGTTTGATTTTTTTTGCAACTTGCCTATTTTGTATAAAGGCTCTACATTCTCCTCTTTATGGATAGTTTCTCCATCTTTGGTAATATGGAATATTTGGTTGGAAAGAAATAGGAGGTTATTCAGAAAAGAAAGTCTTAAGATTGAAAAGATTCTTAGAGTGATTGAAAAATCCATATCAGAGGTGGTTATGAATAATTTGCAAAGAGAAGGGTCATCAAATAAATTATTCACTTCTTGGGATGATAGAATTCTAAGAAATTAGTAGTCACTAAAAACTTTACTGGGATCTAGGTGTCAACATATTAATAAAGTGGATCGTAGTATCATAAAGTGGAACCCACTTGAAGGGGATTTTGTAAAACTTAACTTTGACGGAGTCTCCTGGGGAAATCTAGGTCCTTCATCTGTAAGAGGTATTCTAACAAATAAAAGGGGAGAAGTTATTGAGGCCTTCTCTAAAAGTCTTCCAGATATGACGAATATAATGGTAGAAATTTTAGCTCTAGTGGAAGGCCTAAAATTGGCAAAAAAACTTTAAATTAAAAATCTTCATATAGAATGGGATTCATTGAATATAATAAATGGGTTGAAGAGGAGTTCTATTAAGAATTGGAAGCTCCATTATTTATTACAAGAGGCTTGGGTTCTTCTGGAGACATTTAAAAATTTTGTAGATCTCTCATTACTATAGAGAGGGGAATTCATTAGCAGATGGTTTGGTTAATTTAGCATTTGATTTGGAATTGGACTATATTAAGCTTGGTGGTGATCATCTTAGTGGCTTCCCTAAGATTTATGATATCATGGAGAAAGAGCTGCAATCATGAGTGGCGTAAATGCCACATGCTTTTTATTACTAACTTTTTGTGTTTGGGTGTAGGTGATTATGTTATGAGTACTTTTGATTATCATGGGACTTAATTTTTATTAATGTGGATATCTCTCACATATGATCATATCTACCTTATTTTTGGCAATGATGTACTAGATGCAATTTCGTGATGGATTTCTACAAAGCAAATTCCATTCTAGAGTTGGATATGAAGTTTTGTAATCATTTTGTGGCAGGTCTCTAGCCTTTAAATTAGCATTGGGTGGTCCCATTCCTTTTCATTCTTGTCTGTTCACAATGGAGATCTAGCTAAATAGGAGACTTTATTTCCCTGTGTAAAAATGGGAGAGGGCATTTGTTTGTAGTTTGGATTTGGATGTGATGGCACCCATCTTTGTAGTTGATAATCTAGAAGTAGAGGAGGCCTTAAGGGATGTTATAGGAAGGGATATTTTGGACACTCACCTGAGGACTCTATATCCCTCTCAAATGATTTCTTCTTTCGCATCGAATGCCATGGATTTTTCTTCAGGATGTCAATTTGGTAAGAGAGTTGGTGGTTAAATTTGTTCATGGCTTTCTCTACTCTGAAGATTCCTTGAATTTGGCATTTCAAAAATATAATATATTCAAATCAGGTGTGTTAATTGGAGCTATGTTCATGAAGTGTCAGATTTCTCACTCTCTAGCCTTCAATTGCCTCTTTAATGCTATTCATTCTGCTCTGCACCATGAGTGTGAGGATACTCTACACTTTTCAACTCATGCTCACATCAATGAAGTTAGGGAAGCTTTTGTTATTCAAATTGATGAGAAGTTCCAAGCTCTCATGTTTCTCTGTCAATTCTAGCCCCAAATTTGCATCCTCCAGGGCTGCCAATTGATGATGATGGTGAAGCTGCAAACAATTATGTGATACAAGATTTGAATGCCTTTATGAATACTTAATTCTCTATGCTTTTACTATACTATGTATCATCATTTATGTAGTGTTTTGATTTTTTGGTGTAACTCAACTCCTGTTTATGGGTGTAGCCTCTCTCTTCTCCTTCTCTATTGATTGCATGAATGGCTCTTGGCCGTTTTCTTGTATAAGAAGATTGTTTTACTACTTCTCTTATTTCAGGAGATCTTTTTCTCCTTCTTTTTTGTAGCCGTTATACTTTCATATAATATAATTGTTACTAAATTATGTTCACACCTAATTTAGTTAGACCTAATTTGCAGTTGTTACAAAAGGAGTAAAAGAAAACTTTGAAGTTAATGCAATCAGTGAATGTATGATGTCTTGGAAAGAGAAAACAAGGATTAGTTGTCAGGATAATCTGACAGTCCATTCAGGACTATCAAACCATCCTGAGAAGTGAAAATCTAATGGCAAGATATCAGACAATCAATTAATGAGAGAATAGATCTAGTTGGTTTTATCTTTTAGTTATGAGATAATTGAGTTATTCAAGTGATCACAATTGAGTGTGAAAGAAATGTATTTATAAAACTATCATTTCATATCATATTTTGAACATATGTTTTATATCAGTTTCAATTATTCTATCCTATGCATTTGATTCAAACAAAAAGTAAACATACATAAATCAATTGCATAAGGTAAAGTAATTGATCATATTTAAAGAAATGTTTAAATGTGTACCACACAAGCCATGGGAGTGACTAAACTAAGCAATGCAGACATATGCAAGCTATACATCTGAGGATAAAAGGAAAGAGAAAGAACATATGAGAATATTAAATATCTATCATTGCCTTTTTTAGAAGGTTGGTGTCCTTAGTTGATAGCTGGTCTTCATGTCCTTGTCTTCAGCTCCTGATCATGACAGTTTACCTACAAAAAAATGGGTAAATCCCTATTAGAAGCTCTAAATATTTAAAATCATCATATGCTTTATCAACAGATATATAAAAATTGCATACATTATGCATCTTATGTGATTGGATCAAATCAGACATTTGCAATAAATCAGATCATGAGAAAGATCAATCAACTTTAAGAGGTATGTTTTTATGCTAACTTGTTCGTTCACTATGCAGGTATAGGGAAAGTAATGTTGCTGATTTGAAGACATTAAAACATGTGGACAAAATGTGGCTCCCATAAGGGTAGAGTCCATCATGTTTTCCTTTTTATTCCTTTGAAAAGAATATCAGGTTGCAAAAAAGATAGAATGCACTATTCAAGAAGATATTATGCATCAGAACAACCAACTTGCAAAAAGAGTGATGTCATCATGATAAAGGTGAAGAGGAACAGTTGCTCCTATAGACTATGCCCGCTTAAGAGAGCAGTCTATTAAAATCAGAAAATCATATTCAAATTGATTCATTGCATGTTACAAGAGAAGCAGTAATTCTGATCAAGTTGTCAATATGCAGAATACAAAAGTGCAGTCATGAGAAGGTATTCTTCTTTATTTCTATCAATGATTGGAGTATGTTTCTACTATCAATATTTATGCCTTAGGTATGATAGTCATCTAGATAGGTAAACAACATGATAAATCAACCTTAGATGTGATAAAATGCATAAAGTGCAAAGAGGAAAAGCCTTGTGATAAATGAATAGTCAGCTGAGAAAGATTTACCAGGGCTGTTGTGAAGTTGATCAGTTTGTAGCCTAATAAAATATAGATTTACATGAAATGAAGGCTACAAGAGCCATTACAAATAATAAACTATCATAGTACCATATCAGTATACAAAAAGTACAATGTCTTTGTTGATAACTGATAGGGGGGTGAATCAGTTATCTTAATTATTTGACTTTCTTTTTTTCTTTAATGATTAGTGTAGTATCAAAACATATAAGCATATATGAACATGAGAGTAAAAATAAACTCAACACACATAACAAAATAATTTTAACATGGAAAACCCTGTTAAGGGAAAAAACCACGGGGTGACTAACCCAAGATTGTATTCTCTGTTAAAAGAATAGAAGTACAAAAATGGCACTTGCCAATTAGGGCTCACTGCCCAAGGAAACTACTCACAAGAGGCTCACTACCTACAAGAGACTCACTATCTACAAGGTATAAAGAAAGAAATCATGTGATTGAATTGATCAAGGGCATCCACATATGCTGAGGTTCAATTCCGGTTAGGCTCAATATACTGATCTGCTACACTTCATTCTTCCTCTTCTTAGTGCTGTTGTTCTATCACATACCGGATTTGTATAGTTGCTTCCACACTACTCTCTACTTTTCTTTGCATAACACAACACACCACACACACCTTCATACTGAAATCAATCTGGTATATATATCCACATCAAGGATTTCAACACCTTTCTAGTCGGCATTTGGAAAACTCAAGATATTTCCAAACTCTGGTCTGTCAGCCAAATCCATGCTTACTAAGTGATGCATATCAAATGGATAGTGTTGTGTGGTTACACAACATGCCCCATTTTGACTTGGCAAAATAGGGACCCAGCTTTTTGGCTTAGCTTGTGTTGGCAGTTTGGTAAAAGTAAGTCGTGTGCATCATCATGATTAACCAGGATGAGGTAAGTCACCATTATGAGGTCAGGTCAGTTTGTCAAAATTTGTATTTCACTTCTGTGACCTCATATTTTGAAAGAACATCGAATTCCATGTAGGTTTGCCTTTTACACCACATTGATATTCATCAAGATGTGAAAGTTATGAACAGTCAAAGTTTCGGTCAAACCTGATATTCGCAAGAGGAGGATCATATTTTATAACCTCAGTCATGTTGTTGAAGATCATCCTGATCTTGGTGTGTCATATTTCCAAACATTCCCCGATAAGTCATGCAGCCTAGATATCCGGACGTCAATTTTAAGTGGTAGTAAATCTTCCCCGTCAAGTAGTCTTATATATCGCGGGCGTCATGTTTTTGAATGTAACCCGATATTTCTTAATATCCTCCTGCCACGAAATATCACCCTAGGCCAATATCCTAATGACGTCATCCAAATTGGATAAACGAAGAAACAAACATGACGATGACATCATCATCACATTTACATTCGACAGGATATTTTCTAAACATGATCATGTTCATCTAATATGACAATGACGTCATGATACCTTTCTGATACAAAGAATGAATATCATGATGACATCATCCTGATATTCCAAAAGAGAGACATGTAAGTTTGTCTCGTCATCATCATATTTGAAACATCACCCGATACATTGAAATTTCCTCCTGATGTACTAAACATAACCAAAAGGGTGCTTTTGTCACTCAAATCTTTTCACAATAACAATTTCAATATGAGGGAGGAGGATGATATTTGAAACTTGACCTGATATTTGCTAATATCCTCCTGCCCTCATGATATCCTATCAATGGATATCCCCCCGCTCCCGTTGCCGCCATTATCATTTAATGCGCGCAGACATGGTAGGTGGTTCCCGCCGACCCCGGAACCCAATGAAACACCTGGCGAGATCCTGCATCTTCACATGAATAATCAAGGAATAGAATTTAATTTGTCAGAGTTGCCCTAAATTTACCCTAATTGCAAGGTTAAAAGGTAATTCAACTGTCATTTTTACATTTACCTTGCGATAAAATTATTTTACAAAGCACCAGCTTCCATATCCGCATACCAGCTACTGTTGCATGATTTGAGCTCACAGACAGAAGGAAGGAGGTGATCATCAGTTGAATTAAGAACATCGTAGGCAATCTACTGGTATAAAAGAGAAATCTGCATAACCAGGTAAGTAAATGAAACCCTCATCATGTTATTATTGTTCAGGTATGATGATGTAAGTTTTGGTTTATGCATCCATATGATTACGTAGTATTGAAAAGATTCTGTAGGCACAGTGGTTTTAATTGCAATATGCATGCATGTATATACCCATTGTGAGATAGGATTTTGTTAATTGCAGGTATTCATGGCTGACAAGCGGTTCGTCAAGTGTCAAGAGGAATTCAGTAGGCCCATGTTCTCTTCTCAGAGGGGGTCCTGTTCAAATATGGAGCAATTACAGACACCCATCAGGGAAGCACCAATCTAGAGGCCTAGTCAGCAAAGCTGAATGATGGGCATGACAAGAGTCCTGTGCTGGACGTAGTGTTCGTATCAGGGATGTGGAACGCTGCCAATTTTCCATACTCCATGGAATTTCTGGAGCTGGTCATAAAATGTGCTCAGAATTATAATCCTCAGACAAGGCAAGTGGTGAAGCATGGGAGGATATATGCAGACCTCTCCATCAAGGGTCTCTCCCAGACATTTGGATTGCTGTTGGGCAGTAAAGTTAAGAGCGTGGACCTGAAGAAGTCCGAAAAGGAGTATGAAGCCAACAAGAAATCAGCCAGGAAGAACATGTATCAATGGCGTGCTGAGAACAACACCTATCCTGTAGCAGCCAAACTTCCTGTGCACATGTTCAAATATGATTTCAGTGAGGAGTACCAATACATGATTGCACTCCTGAATAGAGTAACAGGCCAGCCTGATGCTAGTAGTTTCAGAGATTGGATGTATGAAATAATCATGATGTGTCTATATTCAGACATCAAGCCACTATGGGGCCAGATAATAAGTGATGCTCTGCATGAGCAGCTGATGAACCTGGGAGGTTCAAATTGTGCATTTTACATGACATCTTACATTGTTTATTCTTGTGCGTACAAAGGCACTTTTGATGCTTTAGTTATAGATGGAAAGCTCACAGGCACAAATGCGGTGTATATCTGGGATCATCATCCCCAACTGCAGAGAACCAACTACCTCAAAGATTACAAACTGGTTAATGATGCATTCTCCATGCATCTGGTGAGGACCATGGAGGAAGATAGAACAAAGAGATTGAGCATGGAAGCTCAGGAGGTAGTTTACAAGCATGGGGCCTGGTATATACAGTTTGCAACCTTTTCATACATAAGGGTTGAAGGTTTTGAGGGACATCCCCTGATGCTGCCGAGGTATCCTACTGATGCAGTAATATTAATGGAGTTTATCCAGCAGGGTGCCACAATGATAAAAATGTACAAAGACGCCAAGAAGTTGCCACCAATTTTGTTCCTAGTCAGCATTGGCAACTATATGTGCCATGACTCAGATAATATAAAGAAGGTGATGGTCACCTTAAATAAAATGAATCTGCAACCTTTCCCACTAACAACACCATATGATCCTTACGGCAGGATACAGAAGATACTAGGAAAGCCTATCCACCAGAGGCACCTAGAGGATTTTTGGGCTAACTGCGAAGATGAGGCAGAAGCCAGGAGAAGAAGGTATCAGAGGTTAACTCTGAACCAAGTTAGAACTTTTGATTGCATCTCCCTTCGCCAACAATTGAAGAAGGATAATGGCAAGATCATGGCAGACGAATATGAGAAGAAAAAGATATACAATGACACCATCTCTGCACTTGACCTCACCATGCAAAAGGACATATCCTTGGACCCATTCATTGCCAGGACCATACAACTGACTCAAACTTGGGTTGACGAGCAGGTGGAGGCATTGAAAAAGAAAGGTGTTGCCATTATGGTGGACAACAAAAAGAAAGGACAGGATATCCCTGGGGATGAGTATGATGACTTCCTGATTGAGAAGAGGAAGACCAAGGGAGATAGAATCCCTCCACCACAACAATAGAGCAAAAGACCCCCAAGGGGCAAGAAGGTGGATAAAGGACCAAAAGGGATTATAATTGAAAGGGTAGTATTTGTAGCTAAGGAGGCAGCCGGATCAAGATTAGGATCAGAATCAAAATCACCTCCAAAGAAAGAAAAGCCCAAAAAGAGTAAGACAGTAGAGGCTAGAATCCCTGAGACCTTAGAAGTGGGTCAATCTTCAAGAAAACCTGGAGAAGAGGACATCCTCATGGAGGAAGAGCCTGAAGAAGAGGAGGCTCCATTAATAATAAAGAGAAAGAGGAGAGCTTGACAGGTGCTGGTGTCCACCACACCTACGAAACAAAGAACCTCCATGAGAGGTGGAATAATCCAACCCCCTACAACATTACAAAGGGTAGGTAGTGAAGTGCCAAAGGAACTTCAACATAATGTTCCACTTCCTACCATAGTCAAGTTTAAAACTGAACTTGCAGAAGAACAAATGAAAGAAACTGATCAGACACAAGAAGAAGGTCATGTCTCGCTTGATGAGACAATAAATCTGTCTGATGATGAAGTCATGCAGGATGTGGCTGCACAGAAGATGGAGACACTTGCTGCTGATATAAGTATGACTCCTCACAGGCCTCCACCAGTTCAAACTATGCTTGAGGAGATGAAGCAAGCAGAAGAAGAGCAAGAAAAGAGCCCAGAGCAGGTAGCTCAAGAAATAGGGCTGGAAGCATTAATCACAGAGGTGACAAGTCCTGTAGTGGTAGACCTGACAAAGAAACAGGATGCAAGTCCTGAACAGCCAGCAGGATCACCTGATAAGGAGCACCCAGCAGAAGAAATAGAGATGGCGGAAACAGAAGGCCATACTCTGGAATTGGGACAACAAAGCCCATAGGATACATCAACGGAACCTACTATAGTAGAGGTTCAAGAAATAAAGGCTAGTGAAAAGGAGAAAACAATGGAGGATCCTGTTGCCAAGACACAAGAGGTTGACAGTGTAGGCCCAGAACAAATAATGGCTGTAGAACAAATGCCAGCACCTCAGGCAGAATCCCCAGTATCTAGTATAGTAGATAAACAACAAGGGTAAGAATTGGGAACAGATGAAGTAATGACTAAGAAAGATCATGATCATCATGATCAAAATACAGATACACCGCAGGGTTCCCCACACCAAGAAGATGCTCCTTCGGAGAGAGAGATTCCTCAACAGGAGGAGGTACTGCAAGATCAACCACAAGGTGAGCATAGGGAAGAAGAAATGGAAAAATCACCATCTCCACAACACTTGCTAACAGAAACGGGAGATATGGGTGAACATCATGATGATGCTGAAAAACATGACCAGGTGCCTCCGTGGTTAGCAAAAGAAGTAAATATTGAGGAAGAACTTGAAATTCAAGAATTCGATGTCTCCACCTTGTTCTCCACAGATATAATGAAACCTAGGAGGAAGGCCAGAATGACTTCGGCCATCAAGAGAGATCCGGCAACCGGGAGAAGGACCGCACAAATTGCCATACCTACGGTGGAGAAAGAAAAAGGTAAAATTACTATTGATGAATTTCAAATAAACACAGTAGATTTGGGTTTTGCCAATGAGGACCAAGAAGGTCAAGAGGGCAAGGACATTATTGACTCTCTAATTCAATAATGCGCATAAGCAACATAAAGAGCATATTGCGCAGTTGCATGCCTACATCAAGGGGCTGACCAATCCTGATGACACCACAACTGAACATGCAGTCCCATTGACTGCTATTTCTCAGGAAGAGGTAAATAAATTAGACCTCATGAAACATGAGGCTTATGTGATCAGAAAATGGATGTCATCCACATTGGATGATGCTATAGAAATAATGAAGGCCTCTTTGAAGAGGTGGAGCATTCTAAGTGACTCCAAGACCAAGGTAGATAAATTGCAAATGCAGACCGAGAAAAGGTCTTATAAACTAGAAAGGGTCCTGAGCCTTTTGAGAGAAATAAAGGGGATAAATCCTCAACTTCTTATCAGTAAGCAGGTGCTAAATAGTAATACCGCATTGTTGGTAGACATCTGGTATAAAGATATTCAGTTCGAATGCGGAGTCCTCAAAAGATGCAATAATAAGCTGAGAGATATCAGCATGAGGCTGCACGATTTAATGGCTAAGAAAGCAGAGATATTAGAAACATTGGAAGGGAAGGTGGAAGGTAAAATAGAAAATCAAGATGAAGAGTTTGCTATCAAAGCTCTACACAGTAACTTCCAATTAGAGGCAGATGGTCCACCTGTCCACTTGACAGAGGAACTTATAGATAAAATAATGAGGATCAAGGTCAAGATGGAGAAATATAATGAAACACTACAGGATAGGAAAAATAAGCTAGATAATAGCAGAGATAAGTATGAAGCACATAAGCATGCCATCATCAAAGCAAAAACTCAAGATGGTGGAGGAATAGATCAAGTTGTGCATTCATATGAGCAAGTCCAGAATAGCATGCAGCCCCATATGCAGCAGCATCATCATCAGGATAGCGAAAGTTTAGGAAGCGATGCACATGATAATGACCCACATGAATCAGCTGAGGAGCATCATGAAGACACATCATGAAGGGGATATATGCATAAGTAATATAGATAGTTGCCAGCTGGCAACTTGTGCCATTTCGTTGAGGTTGACAAAGTCAAGAAAAATCATGACCGTAGATTTGTATTGATAAGTCAAGATCATAGATATTTTTGTAAATGTTTCCTCACCTTATTCTATAAAAGGTGGTGAAACGCCTTATTGTAAACATTCGAAACTTAATTGAAATCCGTCTGCTGAAACATTCAGAGCTCATTTCAAAGCTTTTGTATACATTTATATTTTTGCATGCTTAATGAATGAGAAGACTATGTCAATTACAATTCATAGTAAATCTTGAGTAATCAGTGTATGATTTCTAGATATATGTGGTGATTTGCTGCGTCCCTTAGAGTGCATGTCTACTTACATGTGTTGTCTTCATAGAAATTCCTTTGAAGTTAGCATCAACTATATGTAGCTGTGGAATGTCCTGGTGAAAATATGGTTTGGTTTTCTTCTCTTCATGACAGTATCTAATATACATGTGGCTCAGAAGCTGAAGGTTCACTTTAATTAGAAGCATTTCTTCAATTTCTTTTAAATTTTAGAGCATTTCATCTCCATAATTGCAAATAATTGATGATCTTAAGCAAATAATACAGATATGCAGACATCTCATAGATAATTGCAAATATTTAGCATATTTGAGTATAGAGCATGCACAATTGAAAATATCATGCAAAGATTGAGGTATATCTGCATCTTTTCACCAAATAACTATATAATATGACTTCTCTGTAAAGAATTTCTGCAGGAGAATCATGATGATGATAAACTTTCACGTAAGGCCCCAAAATGGAAACAACAACTCACATTAACCTCTAAGTAACTTCAGACGATTAAGACCTAATCACCAGAGACTTAGGATCATGAATTCTTGGAATTCATAGTATCTTTCAAGATGAATAAAGGTTAATGTGTACTTTTATTCTATGCTTGTTGGTGACTAACATCATGACCAATAGATAGTTATAGGAGTCATTAATCATGTCAACCAATCATGAAAGATCCCTTAAGAAACTTGATCACCATCAATTTCTCATCTGGATTAAGGTCTGATGCTCTGCCAATTAGTTCTTTCTTATTCTACTCTACCAAACAGGAACCCAACACTTAGGTTCTCATATCTTTTCACTCTTTCATTATCAGAGGCTCAATCTCTGGCATGTATCAGTAATGGTACTCCTCTTGACTTCCCCAAGTCCGTACTTTACTGAGATACTTCCTCTGAGAGATACGGACCTGATTGTTAGACCTTGCTGCATGCTCTATTCTTGCTCACCGAACCAAAATACTCTTCAATCTGACTTCCGGTACAGACATATCATGTCCTACAAATGTGTGGGATGGACTTTGTTGCCATCAATGACAACAGTCATGAAGCCACACAGTGTCTCTTGCCAACAATCTCCCCCTTTGGCATTGATGGCAACACTTAGTGAAAAATGACTAAGTGTTATAGCATACTCCCCCTTGGCTGATGCTCTGTTCTTATGTACACTTTTCTAGAGCTCCCCCTTAACTAGATTCCACATTTTTCACTGCTCCTCACTCCCCCTTTAACATCAATGGAACAGGGTAGGATTTGCACACCAAAATTTCCCAAAAATAATCTATACTTGGCCGCATAAATATATATACATGTTATACTTACATATACTGAAGTATATCTGCAAAGGTGGTCTTCAACTGTACCACTTCTGTTGCCCAACTCTTCTTCATCCTGTCCAAAATTGAAATATGACCACTTAGCAAAAATGCAAAAGCTTCTGCCCTCTTTAGGTCTACCGGATCACTGGTCTAGGCTGTGGTCTGGGCATCAGTTAGGGCCTCATGCATGGCCTCTAACTTAGGAATGATTGTCCCTCTTAGTTCACTTAGCCTGCTTATTCTATTTTTCTTCTCCTTCTCAAGCTTCTTTATATCATTTATAGTTGTAATAGTCTGACATTCTTGATTTATTATGGAAGAGTTGAGAGGATCAAAATTTTGAGATAAACTTGATAGTTTGCTCTTTCTTTCTTCCACCTTCTTGGTGATATCTGCTGTCACGGTGGACCAAGATAGACAGAATTTGTATAGGTCTCCACCATCTTTAAGAGCATTTTCTAAGCTCTTTATCCCAATAACCAAATTTCTCCTATCATTTGTTATAAGTCCTTGTACCTCAGAGAATCTCTTACGCAGAAACTCTTTCCAGACTTTCTCTTCTGCTGCTTTCTCTAAAGAATCAAAATGTGTGCTAACAGAATTAACAAGAGATTTCAGATTACCGGATGATGAGGCCAAAAGATCCTTCTGTAAGGATGGCATGATCTTCTCCAACACACCGGATGCAATCTCTATCAGTTCACAGTCTTCCATGTGAGACTTTAGAAGTTTTTCTTTTGCCTTTGCTTGGGCAAAGGATGCTATCTTCATTGTCTGAACTAGGGAGAGGGAATCAAAATTGAACAGTCCTTGAAACAATTCCGGTTCATCAATCTCCAACATTTCTTTGGTCAAGAAATATTTAACAGTTTCTGCAGTGTCTCTTGCCAAAGACAGAATCTTCTTTCCTTCTGCAGTCTTAGAAATGTCTCCTGGGGTCTTCTCTGTTTGATCTTCTTTTCTTCATTTTACCTTTTCTTCTTGATTGATTTTCTCCTCTATTCTTTCTTCTCCTTTAGATCTAGAGTCTGTTGGGGAATCCAGAAGAGAGATGTTTACTTCTTCATGGACTTCCTCTTTTGGAGCAGAGGAATCCAGGTCCTTAGTCTTCTCCTCACTTATCTCCTTTGGTTTTTCTACAATTTTCTCAGAAGAGTCTTCCTTTGATGCATTTATCCTTCGACATTAGAAGGTTCATCACTTAGGTCCTCTATAATAGGAATATTGAATCTTTTATATGCATTCTGGAGGATGTCTTCGGTCTCTTTTGCCACTTGATCAGTCTCTCCGAGCATAAGCTTGTTCATTCTGGCTTTGCTCCGGAACTCATCCTTGCAATCCTTAAAGATCATGTTCAGTTGTTTAGGAGTGATGGAAGGATAGAGCTAAATAGCTATCTGTTCCCAGATCTCTAGGTCCTTTACCTTAGCATTGTTCTTTCTTATTTCAAGTTCCTTCTCTAGGCTTTTGGGAATTAGAGATATAATCTCAATGAATGCTTGATTATAGATGTTAAGATACCTGATTGTAGCATCTTGCAGGAGCTTTTGGTCAGCTTCATTATATTCATCATAAAATTCAGTCATTCGTTTCAGGTTCCCATCCATAGTGATTGATTTGATGATATCATCAATGCAGAGAGTAGGCTTTTCAAGAAATTCTTCTGCCTTTTCTTCCTTGCCTTGATAGGTAGAGGATTCATCGGATATTTTCTTCTTCTTCTTCTTCATTTTCTTGACCTCCTCATCTGACTCTGTCTCTTCATCGTCTTTTTGACTTTTATATGACCTTGTGACCTTTTTCTTTGTTCTCTTCTCACCCTTTCCAGATGTCTTGGCTTCCAGTTTAGAGGCTTTTTGGCTCTTAGAGGTGGCAGGTGTAGAGCTTTTGGAGGATCTGGTTTAGGAGGGGGCTTGCACCGGAGCACTTTCCTTTTCTGTTTCTTGCCTTTCTTTCTCTGCCCTTTCCATCTTCTCTCTGTTGGCATCAACTACCTCCTTTGATATTCCATATCTCTTGGCGACTTCTTCTACTTCCCTTCTCACTTTTCTCTTGATCTCAAGCTGTCTTAGTTCAACATGAACTTTTACACTCAACTCTTGGAAGGTTCCAAACCTTTCTACCTTAGGGTCCTTAGGCTGACTTAGTAGGTGTTGGATATGCAGTTCCATAATTTTTTCATCCACCTCATAGTCCATTGGCATAATCCACACTATTCTTGGTTCCACTGCCTCCATTAGGCATTGATCAGTGTCTACCATGAAGCACACTATATCCTTGTATTTTTCAACTAGAGATTGAGGGATTCTCTCTTTGGCCTGCATCATGCCTTGGAAGTTTTTGAAGTAACCCCAAAGAGCTATGCTTTGAGTCTTGGCATCACCAAGCCCATACATGTAATCTCTTATTTGTATGGCAATAGGTCTGTCATTTTGCCATATCCAGCCACTAGTTCTGGGTAGCTCATTCATATAGTAGAAGAATAGACAAAGTATCAAGCCACCATACTTAAAAGAATTCTTTTTATCCTTCTTTATTTTTTGCAAATTCTCTAACAGTTGGTTCAGGAGAAGCTCACAAAGATTATAGTCAACATTTTTCCTTAGCATTTCATATGCAGTATATATAGCAGTTTTGGATACTGAATTCTCCCTGCTAGAGTGATAGATTTTGTAAATGATTATCATAGAGGCAAATTTGGTATCCGGATCTATGATATCTTCTATTGTCATTTCCCTCTTGTCAAGATCCTCTAGACAGAGCCTAACAACTTGAGGAAGATCTGGGAATCTCAATGGATATGTACGGTATGAGGGATCAACTTCAGTCTGCCCTAGATGATCTTGAGCAATCTCATTCTGAAGTCAATAACCTGAGGGAAAGACTCAAACAAGCTGATGATTTCATAAATGAACTCAAAGAAAAACTAAGTATCTTAATGAAGAAAAGAAAGGAACTACTTCAACAATTAGAAAGTCAAAGTGAAGCCAATGATATTAATGAAGATGTAAATGAGGAAACCAAGTTATATGAAAAGTTATCAAAAGAGGTCATTATGGTAAGACATGAAATGGAATTAGGAGTTATGAAATTCACCTAAGAAATTGAAGAGAAAAGAAAATTTGAAGATAATCTAAAACAATCTCTCAAGGAGAAGTCAGAAGACCTCCGATCAATATTTGACAAGAGGGCAATGACAATAGAAGACATCATAGATCAATTTGCACAAATAGACAACTTTTACCAATACCAACTAAATGGAAGATATTACCTTTTGTTTGAGTACCAGATGCAATCTCTATTCTAGAACTTTCAAAGATCTTGTATTTTCCATTCTTGAATCGGAGATCATAGCCTTTGTCCACCAACTGTCCAACACTGAGAAGATTGTGCTTCAATCCTTCAACATACAGTACATTATCAGTTTTGTTCTTTCCATCAAAAGAAATAGTTCCCCTACCTCTGATTCTACCAGCAGAATTATCACCAAACTTTACTAATCCTCCTTCATACCTTTCCAAATCTATGAACTTATTTTTGTCACCTGTCATATGCTGAGAGCATCCACTGTCAATGAAATAGATGCTTGCAAACCTCCAGACCATGAACCAATTGAGTTGTCACTTCACATGGACTCCCTAAACACTCCACCAAATCCACAGAATAGGATATTGCATTTCTAGATCTCAACGAACCTATCTATGTCACTCTGTCACTCTGAACACATGTCAGAACCAGTTTTACTTGAGTGACCATAACTTCTTTAGATCTTCATGCAGACCTCTGAAACCTTTTCTAGATCACCTTAAGACACATATCTATGAACCCTTTGATGCGCATCCTCTGATCTTCATCTTAGCTAGGATCTTTAGCTTACTGTCTTTACTATTCTTCTCTATTTCTGATTAGGACTAATTTTCTCAATATCCTTAGCACACAGCTCATCCAATCCTTATCATCAATGTAATAGGAGTATGTTGACATCAATGAAGGTGTGTGTGGTGTGTTGTGCTGTGCGAAGAAAAAAAGATAAGTGAGGCTACCAAATCAAGATTTGACAAGAGGGCAATGACAATAGAAGACATCATAGATCCAGATATAAAATTTGCCTCTATGATAATTGGTTACAAAATCTATCATTCCAGCAGGGAGAATTTAGTATCTAGAACTACTATATATACTGCATATGAAATGCTAAGGAAAAATGCTGACTATGATCTTTGTGAGCTTCTCCTGAACCAACTATTAGAGAATTTGTAGAAAATAAAGAAAGATAAAAAGAACTCTTTTAAGTACGGTGGCTTGATACTTTGTCTATTCTTCTACTATATGAATGAGCTACCCGAAACTAGTGGCTAGATATGGCAAAATGACAGACCTGTTGCCATACAAATAAGAGATTACATGTATGGGCTTGGTGATGCCAAGGCTCAAAGCATAGCTCTTTGGGGTTACTTCAAAAACTTCCAAGGCATGATGTAGGCTAGAGAGAGAATCCCTCAATCTCTAGTTGAAAAATACAAGGATACAGTGTGCTTCATGGTAGACACTGATCAATCCCTAATAGAGATAGTGGAACCAAGAATAGTGTGGATTATGCCAATGGGCTATGAGGTGGATGATAATTTTTTAGAACTGCATGTCCAACACCTACTAAGTCAGCCTAAGGACCCTAAGGTAGAAAGGTTTGGAACCTTCCAAGAGTTGAGTGTAAAAGTTCATGTTGAACTGAGACAACCTGAGATCAAGAGAAAAGTGAGAAGGGAAGTAGAAGAAGTCACCAAGAGATATGAAATATCAAAGGAGGTAGTTGATGCCAATAGGGAGAAGATGGAAAGGGCAGAGAAATAAAGGCAAGAAACAGAAAAAAGAAAGTGCTCCGGTGCAAGCCCCCTCCCAAACCAGATCCTCCAAAAACTCTGCACCTGCCACCTCTAAGAGCCAAAAAGCCTCTAAACTGGAAGCCAAGACATTTGGAAAGGGTGAGAAGAGAAAAAAGAAAAAGGCCACAAGGTCATATACAAGTCAAAAAGATGATGAAGAGACAGAGTCAGATGAGGAGGTCAAGAAAATGAAGAAGAAGAAAATATCCGGTGAATCCTCTACCAGTCAAGGCAAGGAAAAAAAGGTAGAAGAATTTGATGAAAAGCCTACTCTCTGCATTGATGATATCATCAAATCAGTCACTGTGGATGGGAACCTAAAACCAATGACTGAATTTTATGATGAATATAATGAAGCTAACCAGAAGATCCTGCAAGATGCTACAGTCAGGTATCTTAACATCTATAATAAAGCATTCATTAAGATCATATCTCTAATTCCCAAAATCATAGAGAAGGAACTTGAAATAAGAAAGAATAATGCTAAGGCAAAGGACCTAGAGATCTGGGAATAGATAGCTATTCAGCTCTATCCTTCCATCACTCCTAAACAACTAAACATGATCTTCAAGGATTGCAAGGATGAGTTCTGGAGCAAAGCCAGAATGAACAAGCTTATGCTCGGAGAGACTGATCAAGTGGCAAAAGAGACTGAATACATCCTCTGGTATGCATATAAAAGATTCAATATTCCTATTATAGAGGACCTAAGTGATGAACCTTCTAATGTCGAAGGATTAAATGAATCAAAGGAAGACTCTACTGAGAAAATTGCAGAAGAGCCAAAGGACATAAGTGAGGAGAAGACTAAGGACCTAGATTCCTCTGCTCCAGAAGAGGAAGTCCATGAAGAAGTAAACATCTCTCTTCCAGATTCCCCAGCAGACTCTGGATCTAAAGGAGAAGAAAGAATAGAGGAGAAAATTAGTCAAGAAGAAAAGGTAAAATGAAGAAAAGAAGATCAAACAGAGAAGACCCCAGGAGATAGTTCTGAGGCTGCAAAAGGAAAGAAGATTCTATCTCCAACAAGAGACACTGTAGAAATAGTTAAAGATTTCTTGACCAAAGAAATGATGGAGATTGATGAACCGAAACTATTTCAAGGACCGTTCAATTTTGATTCCCTCTCCCTGGTTCAGAGAATGAAGATGGCATCCTTTGCCCAAGCAAAGGCAAAAGAAAAACTTCTAAAGTCTCACATGGAAGACTGTGACCTGATAGAGATTGCATCCGGTGTGTTGGAGAAGATCATGCCATCCTTCTAGAAGGATCTTCTGGCCTCCTCATCTGGTAATTTGAAATCTCTTATTAATTCTGTTAGCACACATTTTGATTCTTTGGAGAAAGCAGCAAAAAAGAAAGTCTGAAAAGAGTTTCTGGGTAAGAGATTCTCCGAGGTACAAGGACTTATAACAAATGATAGGAGAAATTTGGATATTGGGATAAAGAGCTTAGAAAATACTCTTAAAGATGGTGGAGACCTATACAAATTTTATCTATCTTGGTCCACCGTGATAGCAGATATCACCAAGAAGGTGGAAGAACAAGAGAGTAAACTATCAAGTTTATCTCAAAATTTTGATCCTCTCACCTCTTCCATAATAAATCAAGAATGTCAGACTATTGCAGCTATAAATGAAATAAAGAAGCTTGAGAAGGAGAAGAAAAATAGAATATGCAGGCTAAGTGAACTAAGAGGGACAATTATTCCTAAGTTAGAGGCCATGCATGAGGCCCTAACTAATGCCTAGACCACAGCCCAGACCAGTGATCCGGCAGACCTAAAGAGGGCAGAAGCTTTTGCATTTTTGCTAAGTGGTCATATTTCAATTTTGGACAAGATAAAGAAGAGTTGGGCAACAAAAGTGGTACAGTTGAAGACGACCTTTGCAGATATACTTCAGTATATGTAAGTATAACATGTATATATATTTATGTGGCCAAGTATAGATTGTTTTTGGGAAATTTTGGTGTGCGGATCCTACCCTTTGCCATTGATGTCAAAGGGGAGTGAGGAGTAGTGAAAAATGTGGAATCTAGCTAAGGGGGAGCTCTGGAAAAGTGTACATAAGAATAGAGCATCAGCCAAGGGGGAGTATGCTATAACACTTAGTCATTTTTTACTAAGTGTTGCCATCAATGACAACACTCATGAAGCCACATAGTGTCTCTTGCCAACAGTCTTTACTATAGGAGAACATAAATGTCAAGGCATAATAGGGTACAGTTATATCATGCCAAGAGCAATCATACAACATGGAAGAAAGATGCCAAACAAAAGTGTCGGGACAACAAAGTCTGATAAGAGGCATGTGGAATAAAAATATATGAAGAGACATGTGCTTAATCAATATACAAACGTACAGGTTGTTTGCCACAAAAAAATGTAGATATCAAACATCTCATGCTACAACCATGTGTCTCAGTAAAATAGAGCAACTTAAAGAATATAGCCATGCTATAGAATTGGAAAATCATGCAATCATTGCATCTTTATGCCATATTGAACCTTTATGAAGTGATAGTTATAGCTACAGGAGGTAGCATAGAAAAGATCATATCTAAATGTTCATGACATATAGGAGATAACTGATATAGAGAAAGGTACATCATGTCAAGTTCAGATCATGCAATAAAGTAAAGATGAAAGAATAACAATGAGAATGTTATACTAGTTTACCAGATATAGTTTCTCTCATACATTCAAATGATAGAAGGAGAAAGAAACGAAAGATAAGGATTCTTTATGGTTCTCTTTTCACATGTCTAAGTGGACAGGTTCAAGTTATAACAGAATACTCATAAAATGTCAAACCCTTATCATCATGTGGTGTTTTAAAGCTATAGTCAAAAGCAAATTGTTTAAAGAAAGAAAATACAGATAACCCATATGGGGTTTTCTATCAATGCAGAAAGGTTGAACAAAGTAGAAGAACACAACTATAGTAGGCCGTGGCCTTTAAAGAGTTTCCTTTTTCATATTTAGAAGTTCAAACCCTCATTCTCATTGCAATATATTTTGAAACCTTATCTTTTCTTTTTTATCTACAAGAAAGAAATAACACAAAGAAAGAAAGGTTACAAGCCACAACCAAAGAAGTGTGAAAAGAAATGTATAGGAAACAATATACTGAAATGGTCATGACTAGAAAGAGCTATCTTTTTGAAAAAATAAAAACCCATATAATTTTTCTTGAAACCTTGATGCATTTTCCAAGTTACAGTCACAAAAAATATGAAAAGAATGAAGATACAACCACGGCCATGGTAGAGGAGAGTTTTTCTTCAGGAAGAACAAATACCGACTTGCATTTTTAACCCTTATCAAAGAATGAGAAAAATGACAGGTGGTAGCCAAATGAAAACTCAAAAAACATACTCACCTTGTTCTTGCAATGAGATGCCATGTTTAAAATGCTAAAGAATCGATCAAAATGACAAAAAATGGAGCAAGAGAAGCATTTTCCTTCAAAACCTAGCTGATGGCCCAAAAGTTGTAGAGCAAAATGAAAGATAACAAAATGAGAAGTGACAACTTTTTGGGGTTCGCTCTTTGTTTATGTTCGATGACTTTTCTTTTGCCTCTTTCTCATCTTTTTTGACTTAGAAAGTAAATCATTCATCTTATCCAGACTGAGGTCAAGATTTATGTCTTGATAGTTCCTAATGATTATGCCAAGGAGGGACCCATGGGCCAAAAGAATTATTTCTTTTTGCATTTGATTCTGCTAAAGTCAAATTTGCGAATCATTAGAAGGTAAGCCTTAAGCTTTTATTCCTTTTGTCCCATGGTGGTCAACAAGATAAAGGTCCGAGATGCCTTTTATCATATGTTAACACAAAGTCAAAGGTTGAAGATGCCTTATATCATATGGAGATCAAGTGTGGTCAAATCCCTTTTTGCCTTATGCATTTCAAAAAGCATGAAAAAGATAACAAAGTAAATCATGAAGACAAGTGGTTACAAGGTGGTAGGAAATATGGGTAAAGTAGAAATGAACAATGCATGTGTATGACAAGGTCAAATATGAGGAATGCAATCATGAAGACAAATGGCAAGGATAAGACAGAGAGCATTGCATGGTAAAATCAAATGACAACTGGTGATTTTAAATGCAATGAGATATAATGCAAGGTGATAGTCAAATTCATGACAAGAAGATATGGTCAAGACAAAGATATGGTAAGGATGATATGCAATATGAAGGCAGATGGTATAGTTGTGTAATGTAAACTATATGTTTTTCTTTTACAATGTAGAGGAGTGATAAGGGGATATTTTTTATGCCTTGATGCATGTGTAATGATACTAGGAGGTTTTCTTTTTCTAAGGTGATAATGATGCAATTATCATTCTTCTTGATAATTGATTATATTATTTTGCATGTAAATGACCTAATATTTGTGTGGGAGGCATAAGGGGGTATTTTTTTCATGCATGATGACCTAATTAATTTTTTAGCATCATTATCATGCAAAATTATGCAAATGTAATGGAGAGATATAAGGTGTTGTTCTTTTTTCCATTTCTTCATGGTTTTACAACTATAGATAATGTAAACAAATTAATAAAGTAATATTTTATAAATTACTTTATTATTTTGTCACAAGTTGTAAAAAATTAAAGAGATTAACAAGGTGTAACTCATGATAGAGTAAGTCATGCAAATGATTAGTTTATTAATTTTCCACATGATCTACACATGCAAAATCATACAAAATGGATGAGTTAAGTTAACTGAGGACTTTTGAGGTCTTTTTGCATGGCTTGGAGGTCAAATTGAAAAATTTTAGTCAACTCTTGGATTAAACACATGGAGACTAGCAGTTTCGAGCTATTTTTACTCGTTTTGAGGTAGTTTTGACCCTTATTTTTAGGGATTTCATTGTTTGCTCATGGACCAAATTAGAGAGCTTATTTTTAGAGGTAGTTGACTGCAGTTGATTTCTTCATGCCTCTTGGAGAGAGGAAACTATATATTGTAAGAAAAACTTAGGTTTTTCTAGTCCTTGCCTTTTTGCTCTTTGCACATTGCTCGAGACAGTTTATTTGTAACTCATTTTTCAAGTTCTTGCCTTTTTTGCTCTTACACTTTGAGAGAGAAAGAGGTTTTGTAACTCACATATTTGTAGATTTATAGAGATTATGGCAAGTTACAAGTTCTATACTTTGTTTTTATGCAATTATTTCCTTTATTTTTTTAGTTTGATCAAGTATCTACCTTCGATTAATGCAACTTGTATGAGTGATTTGATGAGATTTTATTGTGTTTAACATCAAAACCTTTAAAATCATTGTCTCATTAGTACTTGTTTGTGTTAGACAGCGTTGAAAATCACAGGTCTTAGGCTCTGCAATTGGAAAACCTTTCTTTTATGTTGTGCAAAACCCCTTTTCCTTCAAACAGAAATATTTTCCAGCCTCCCTTAGAAACATTTTTGTGATCAATTTGTTGAAAGTGGTATGTGTGGATAGATTTTATGAGATCTATGTCATTATGATGTGTATGAGCATGACCATGTTGTAATGATGTCTTTGTTGACTCTGGCTAGGCCTTCATGTAGATTTGGTTTGTGTATTTTAGAATTGTTGATTTTCATGTAATATGAATTTATCATAAACCAACACCTTCTTTATGATATTCTTCTATGATGTATGCCTTAACACCTATCATGGTATGAACATATTGTTGCAAGGTGTGGCCCTTGGTCTCCTTGTTCAGCTCAGCACTGCAGTGGTTTGCGACAAGGGCTTATCCACCTCCCGTGCTTGTTAAGTCAAGTGGTTGTATCAGGCATTAACAGGTCGATCTTTTGGTGCAATGGCAGCTAACAATTGGTATCAGAGCCAAGGTCATGGGTTCAAACCCTACACTTGCACTAGGAGGGGGATTGTTGCAAGGTGTGGCCCTTGGTCTCCTTGTTCAGCGTAGCACTGTGGTGGTTTGTGACAAGGGCTTAATTGCCTCCCATGCTTGTTAAGTCAAGTGGTTGTATCGGGCATTAATAGGTCGATCTTTTGGTGCAACGGCAACTAACACATATCTAATGCAATTGACATTTATCAATCACCTTATCTTGAATGGATCTCTGTATTAATACTCAATCATGAGCATATATTAGCACCTTGATTATGTAATGTTGATGGTGGCTGATGATCATATACAACTATACACTTTATGATCATATCATGCCTATAACTCATTGTTGTACCTTAATTGTATCCCTTGAACAAATGCAAGAACACCTAAATAATGTGTGCTATAGATGTACCTTTGATAGCTATAGATGAATAACTGACATCTGCTTGTCATTTGTAACTTTCTTGGAATATATGAACTACATACATCAATGGGGCATTATTGATACCATCATTAATATAATGCATGCAAACTTGTTGAATCTCTTACACATGAGTGTCATGGAACACAATGGTTGTTTGGACAGTTGACATTGCTATATAGTTGCTAATCTATAGTGATGATCTATCATGGTATCAATGATGATCTATTGGTTCATGCTATTCATTCTATCATGTGCTCTCAAAGATTGGTAACTACATATGTATGATGTAACATTTCATTTCACTAATGCACATATGCAATTATGATTGTTCTCATACTCAACTATAGATAACTACTTTGATTTCTATCATGAGTAACAACATTTCATGATATGCTGGGCTTTGCAACTTTTAATCTCCACAAGATGATATTGCACATGTCTGATTTGATCCAATCACATAAGATGCATAATGTTTGCAAGTTTTATACATCTATTGATAAAGCATATGATGATTTTAAATAGCTAGAGCTTCTAACAGGGCTTTCCCCCAATTTTTCATAGGTACACTGTCATGATCAGGAGCTAAAGATAAGGGACATGAAGATCAGCTAGCAACTAAGGATAACAACCTTCCAAAAAAGGCAATGATGGATATTTATTATTCTCATATATTCTTTCTCTTTCCTTTTATCCTTAGATGTATAGCTTGCACATGTTTGTATTGCTTAGTTTAGTCACTCCCATGGCTTGTGTGGGACACATTTAAATATTAATTTAAATATGATCAGTTACTTTACCTAATGCAAATGATTTATGTATGTTTAATTTTTTGAATCAAATGCATAGGATAGAATAACTAAATCTAATATGAAACATATGTTTAAAACATGATATGAAATGACAGTTTTATAAATACCTTTCTTTCACACTGAATTGTGATCATTTGAATAATTCAATCATCTTATAACTAAAAGATAAAACCAGTTAGACTCTCTCTGTCATTCATTGACTGTCTGATATCTTGTCATTAGAACTTCACTTTTTAGGATGGTTTGACAGTTTTGATTGGACTGTCAGATTATCCTAACAAATGATCCTTCTTTGTCTCTTGGCAAGACATCATACATTTACTGATTGCATTAACTTAAAAGTTTTCTTTTACTCCTTTTGTAACAACTACAAATAAGGTCTAACTAAATTAGGTGTAAACATAATTTAGTAGCATTTCTGGCGACCTCTCAGGGGTGTTTGCCTGCTAAACAAAATAGAACTAGTAGCCTTGCAATTCCATTGGGCATATGAGTCTTTTTCTACCTTTAACTTTGAGAAAAAAAATATTCTACAACTTAAACTGATAGAAAACTACAACAGCAAAATAAAACTGAAACTGAAACTATTCTAGCCTACTTAAGACATGGCCAACAAAATGTACATGTGCACTTCTTGGAAAATGAAATACTAAATTAAAATCCTAACCTACCCTACACTAACCAGCCATTGAAGCTGGTCAAACAAATCCATTAACTGGCTTTGTAAAATAACTTCCCTTTCTGATTAAGAAAGGATGTTCTGCAAGCTGATTTGTTGCTGATAAGATATGAATCATAAGTACATACCTTGTAGGATGCTGCAAAACTCTCTGAAGAATGAAAACAAACTTACTCACCATTTGAATATGATCATTAATACTACTATTATAGGGTGAATAAATGATCTCATTCTACTGTTCTAAGGCTACAAGCTCCTCTTTGGGTACAATAGAAATATGTATCTCCTTATTTAGCTCTAATTGAGATAGGTCCCTGATTGGACATCCTCTTGAAATGGTGAATCTTTGGCTAATACGCTTGATGTCTTGATTTAGATCTACCGTCCTATTTTCACTTGAAATTGGAAAAGTTAGCTCACATAATTGAAATGAAAGAATGCTTGCCTCTTTGATTTGATCCTATTGATCACATATTGTTGATTCACATGGTATTAGATCATTATCAATGTTAGAACAAAAATCCTCTATGATACCTGAAAACATGCTCTCATCCCACTGAAATCTTGCACTGAAACCATATGAATTTCATCTCTTTGCTACTCAATACTTTTACCTTGCATGATAGCCTGCCATGTCAATTATTCCTCCATGGTTAATGAATCATCTTCTTCCATTAGGATAGCCAATAACTCATCAAAACTATCAGATCTCTGAAGGCTTTTAGGGACAATTGGTCGAATAATTGATTCAAACTCAAAACTCCCACTATTCTCATGTATTTCAATTTCTCCATCCTTTAAATCAAGACTATCTTCATTTTTCCCTTGGTGAATAATCAAACCATCACAATATTTACATCTTTTTGCTATTTTGTCATTTATGCCTTTGATATGAGCTCTAAATCTGGCTCAACAAAACTAGGTAACTAGTCAAACAAAGAAACTAGCTCTTCCTCCTCACACAGGGCTTTCTCCATCGGAATGTGGGTAACCTATCTTTGTAATTGAAGATTTTGCCCTTCCAATATCTGTATCCTGCTTTTATTTATCTTGTAAATAACATTAGAAAAACTTCTCAAATGAATCAAAATGCAAAGGATTGAGTGCCAAATTTGAACCAGTATCCTCTTCATATGAATTATGCTTATTTTCAGCTGGGGACATAGCAAAAACAACATCGCCTTCATCTATTAGACCGAAACATGGAATTTTTATTGGCTTGAGCTCTAAAACCTTTTGCTCTTGTTCACTATACCAACTTGGAATCTTGATTGGTTCAGAAACTACTACCTTTTCCTCTTCCTGATTTTGGATTGGTATGGAAGGGGTATCCTTAATAAGATTTGGCATTTTATAATAAGGATATTTGGTCCAAGAAGGCTTCCATGGTTGCTCAAGAATGTGATGACTTGGTTTAGGTACTTGATGTGACTGATAGTGAGGGCTAATAGACTGATTTTGAATGCAAATAGGCTCTTGATTAAAATTAAAACTTCTAAAACTTGGAATTTGATACCTACTAACCTCATTTTGAACAGGCTAATTCAGAATGAATGCAGCTATCTAGATCGTTTGCCTTTGTACTTGTTCAAGCATGTATTTTATTTGTGCTTCTTTGGCTGCAACCTCCCTTGCAAGATCTTCTTCATATTATTTCCTCTACACCAGCATGTCTTGCTCATAGACATAGGCCTGATAAGCCATCTCTTCCTATTGCTGATCATACTCTTACTACCTCTTGAATTCTTCTATCTGTTTATTGATTTCCAGCAATGTATTATTGAGATCAAGTGACATAGTCTTTATGCTTGCAATCTCCTCCTTGCCACTCACTTGGAGTTGGTTGGGAAAGATATACTACTGGTTTTGAAGAAAACAAGCTTCTTGAAGCTGATTTGGCTACCAACAAGGCTGAACTAGGGTGGGTGGGTGGTAAACATATTATGCATGCTAGTTTCTTTGTAAATCAAAGGAATTAGGTGTAAAACCAGCAACATGGCTGATTTGATATGGCTATAAGATGGAGGATTAGCAATATTTTCATGATATGATGGATGATATGACATGTTTCCATGAAGGATAGACATGTTTACTCATTCAAAAAAGAACTTATTATTTCTATTATTTTGGTATGATCAGTAGATTTTACAGCCTTTTAGAGGTTTATTTTCAAGTACCTAGCAATTCTAATTTTTTGGTTTTATAGATCAGATCTTGTAGCTTATGAAAAAGTATCAAACAAGGTCAAATAAAGATTTCAAGAAGAAGCATATTCAGTTATCTCCACCAAAAAGGAGGATAAAACTAGATAGAGTTTTTAGACCAGCAAGTACAGTAGTACCAAATCTGCCAAATATACAGCTAGAATTTGCTTCTCATCAGAATCCCTTGTTTGCAAGTTCATCATCAATACCTAATATTTCTCCACCAGCAAGCCCAAAAGAATAAGTGCCAGTTTTTCAAGAGGATCCTATTTTTCAAGAGCTTGAGGAAGAGGAATCTGAGTTATAAGAGGTACTAGTACCAATACAAACACTAGTTATTCAAATGTCTGTAGCACCTGGAGAAGGACCACCTCCTAGAGGAGTACCTAGAGGAGGAGGAGGTGGAGGAAATCAACCACCAATACCACCAAGAAATTAGCCATTTGTTACCTTTAATGGGGGCATCCCATTAAATTTAAGGAAACATGATGATATACCAGTGGCTGCATTGAAAAGTCTACCTAATTTCAATGGTGAGGATGGAACCACACTGATAGAACACATCAGAGATGTAGCATCATTGTGTTCTGTTCATCATATTACAGAAGAGGATGTAGCAATCAGGCTATTAGTAGCATCTTTCAAAGGTAAAGCTCTTCAATAGTTTAGAAGTCTAAGAATTAATTCTATTACATCATGGGATGAAATAGGAGCTACTTTGAATAGACAATTTTAAGATAAATCTGACCATTTATCACTTGTTGAGTAAATGACTACTATCAAGAGAGCCCCATAAGAGCAAATGACATATTTCAATTATAGATTTCAAAGGACATGGAATAGAATTCTAGAAACGGTACATGCTTCACCTAAGCATGCATTTTTGTATTATTTAAGAGCATTAAATAGTGATATTGTTGTAATGATTTAGTCTATGGGTGGGGTTACTTTACCAGTTGCATTTGATATTGCAATAAGGGTAGAAAATAGTTTAATACAAGCTGGTAAAATTGCACCAAGGCCTCCTATGCCAATATTTCTTGATATTTAGCCATCAATACTAATAGCAATACCTCCTATTGCATCAATTCCTGCTATACCAACCTTTGGCTATCAAAACACTGTTAAAATGATGTTGATCCAATTCTTTATGATATTCAAGAGCTTAAAGGAAATCAACAAAACATATCAAAATTATTGCAGACTGTAAGCAATGACTTAGTGAGTCTGAAAATTCAAAAAAATCATAATAACAGACCATACCAAGCCCCATATCAGGCAAATAGGCCTCCTTATCTGGTAGATTACCAAGGACAAAAAAGAAACTACAATAATAGATCAAATCAGCAGTATAATCCCAATACTGTTAGCTCATCAAAAGAGCTTGTGCCCATACAAAATAATATGATTCAGAATTATGCATGGTGTTATCCATGTAATCAGCCTTAGAACCAGGCTAATTGCATGAATGGAGTGGTCAGTCAAGCACTCAAGGTACAAAATAATTATGTTGCTGCTGAAAATACAACAAGCGATGTAAATGATCAACTGGATGTTCAGCCTCAGTATAGTAATCTTGATGTTGCTCTAATGAACTGGCAAGCTAATGAGTTTTGTGGTGTAAATCAATTACCAGGTCAGAAACAATCTTTTACTAATATTGTAGCTAATACCAGGTCAAAAAAGAGAGATGTAGACTTACAACAACAAGCTGGAAATGAAAAATAAGCTGATATTAATAAACAACAAGCAGGAAATGTACAACAACAAGATGATAAAGGGAAAAGTATAGTTTTTGTAAGTCAAAAAGGTCCAAATCAAACTTCCACTTCTCAAAATATTCATATTTTGCCAAGAGGACAACAAACACCTGAAAAAAGATAGCCAGATGCTCAGAAACAGCCAAGTAAAGATCAATCGGGTGTTGTTGTTCCCAAAGTATAGCAAAAGGTTAGTGGTCCTTCTTTCTATATTTTGGATCATATGAAGAAAGATACTGTTAGCATGTCCATATTAGATGATTTACACATCCCGAGTCATAAATATTTATTGCAAGATGCTTTACCTCAGTTGTCTTTATCATATGAGATTCAAACAACTCAGTCCTAGGTTATGCTTACCAATGACGCACAGAATAACAATGAACAACCAAAACAAGTGATCAAAAAACCACCTTTTTATATTACTTTGATAGTTGGTGATCATTTAGTACATAACTGTATGATTTACTCAGGAGCTAGTAGCTCAGTGATGCCAAAACAACTAGCTGATAAACTTGGTCTAAAATATGAGCCCATTGTAAGAGGAGTCGTGTAATTAGATGGCACTGAGATCAACATAGTTGGAATATTCAATAATCTAGGTCTTACCTTACATGGATGTCCAAATTTTGTTATACATCAAGATATACATGTCATTGATCTACCACCTAGTTTTGCCATCTATTTATCTAGAGATTTTACAGCAAGATTAGGAGGTTATTTATCTTCTGATTGGACACATCTATTTTTTGGAACCAGATATGGAACCAAAGGTACAATAAAATCTGAGCCATTAGCAAAAGACCACCTTGAACCATATACACCCAGTCTAATAAATGCAAACCTTTCAATTTTTGATCAAGAAGATCTACTACTATTCAAGATCCAAGTACACCTTTAGAGGGCATACCAGATTTGGTTTTAGACCAGTGGGTAGAAAAAAATCATGAAACAAATCCTTTTGATCGGATGGATGAAATAAGTCTTGGTGTGTATATGATACAAGAGAAAATTGCACTCATTCCAAATCTGCTAAAAGGAGAAAATCAACAGGTTGTAGAATCTGAAAATGATGTTTGGCAGCTCTATTTTGATGGTTCTAGGAGTAAGGTTGGTGTTGATGGAGGAGATGTTCTAGTTTCTCCTATAGGTGAAAGGTATTATTCATCTTTTCATTTTTCTTTCAGTTGCTTTAATACTTAAGCTGAGTATGAATCTTTAGTTCATGGATTGGAATGGGCTAGAAAAAGGAACATTAAATGTCTTAAAGTCTTTGGAGACAGTGAATTAGTTGTGAAACAAGTCAAAAATCTTGTTGCTACAAAGAATGATTTTCTGAAATTGTATAAACACAGAGTTTGGGACATGATATAGGAATTTGATGCACTTAATCTGATATATGTACCTAGAATTGATAATAAATAGGCTGATAAACTAGCTGCCATAGGAGCTGAATATGATATTCCTGCAGAGATGAGGAATGTTCATACTCCTTTATATGTCAAATTTGTTGTAAGACCATCAGTTCCAGATAATAATATCAGTTGGTAAGTGTTTGACAGTGATGAACAGATTGTAAAATTTTTGATAGAAGAGGCTGAATTTTCTAGAGGTAATCAACATAAATTTATGTAACAATATGATGATCAAATACTTCAGTTAAAGTCAAACAAATTGCCTAAGCATTTGGTGACCTTAGAGTCAATTTTTAATACTAATGATCAGGTAATAAGGGACAAGGCTAGCTTATCAGTGAAACAGGAACATTATGAACCTATTGAGATCTTTAAAGATAAGTTGGAAAGGTATGTACAAAAGAAGAACAACAAGCATTCATTCAGCTTTGTCAAGAATTTAGTGATGTGTTTGCATCGGAATATGGAGATCTAAAGGGTTTCAACCCTGAGTTGGCTCAACATACTATTGAACTTGAACCCAAGGCAAAACTAGTTAGACAGAAGAAAAGACCTCTAAATCCAAAGATGGAAGTGCTTATGAAGACTGAATTGAACAAGATGATAGAAGGTAACATAATCTTTCCCATCAAGCACACTTCTTAGGTTTCTAATTTGGTTCCTGTTAGGAAAAAGAATGGGGAAATCATATTATGTGTTGATTTCCATGATTTAAATAGAGCATCTTTAAAAGATCATTATCCCTTACCATCTATGGAGCAAATCTTTCAAGTTGTCTCAGGATTAGAAAGATTCTCTTTCCTAGATGGTTATTCAGGTTACAATCAGATTCTAGTGAAAGAGGAAGATCAGTACAAGATTGCTTTCACTACCAAATGGGGAATAATGGCCTATAGAAAGATGCCATTTGGACTATCTAATGTAGGTGCAACATTTTAGAGAGCTATGGACATGGCCTTCCAAGGCCTTATCAATAAGTTTGTACTTGTGTACTTAGATGATGTGACTATTTTTTCTAAGAAAGATGAAGATCACTTTCATCATTTAAAACTAATTTTTGAAAGATGTAGAGAGTTTGGGGTTTCACTCAACCCAAAAAAGAGTATTTTTTTAGTTCATGAAGGGAAACTTTTTGGGACACATAGTGTCAAAAGATGGTATATCTATTGATCCTACAAGAATTTCTTCCATACTGGGATTACCTCTTCCATCCCATAAAAAAGGCCTATAGAGTTTTCTTGGTAGAATAAATTTTATAAGAAGATTTATACCTAACATAGCATCTTTGTTACAACCTCTTGCATCCATGTTAAAGAAGAATATAACTTTTAGCTTGACAAAGGAAGGTAAACAGAGTTTTGAAGAGATAAAAGAGGCACATGCTTTTGCCCCAACACTAATCAATCCAAAATTTAATGAAGATTTTATTTTGTATGCATTTGGCAGTGTTGATACTATATCAGCTATGCTATGTTAGTAGAATGACGAAGGATTAGAACAATCCATGGCTTTCTTTAGCCAGATTCTACATGATTATGTGGTAAGATATTCTTTTGTTGAGAAACATGTATTGTCTGTCATAAGAAGCCTAAAAATGTTTAAACACATGCTTTCAAACAATAGAATTTAGTTAATGGTTGCCCATCCTACAGTAAAAGAATTCTTGCTTAGCAAGGATTTGAACGATAAGAGAGCAGGGTGGATAACAAAAGTTATGGAGTATGACATCCAAATTAAAGTTACCAAGCTGGTTCGAGGCAAAGGATTATGTGAACAGCTTGCAGAGCATGAACAAAATAGCACTAAACTTGAAGGAGAAGCTGAGAGAGTGCTACAAAATGAAGAAGAAGCTGCTGTCCCAGATCCACCTACAAGTTGGGTGTAGAATATGATCCATTATCTGCATACTAGAGATTGTCCTCAAGGCTTGGACAGATAAAAAAGAAGATACTATAGATTGTAAGCAATTCCTTATGCTGTGATAGATGGAATCCTATATAACAAATATTTTAATGGTGTTTTGCTAAGGTGTGTACAGCCAGATCAGATTCAAAAGATTCTAAAAGAGTTTCATGATGGACCTTCTGGAAGTCACTTTGCAGCTAGAACAATAGCTCTGAAAATTATGAGAGATGGTTATTATTGGCTTGAGATGTTTAAACATGCACATGATTGGGTAAAGAAATGTATAAAATGTTCAATTTTTGTAGGTAAACAAAAACTCGCAGCAATGCCCTTGTATCCAATTCAGGTAGAACAACCATTTGGCAAGTGGGTTTGGACTTCATTGGTCCAATCAATCCACCATCTAGCCAAGGACACAAGTGGATATTGACTGCAACTAACTATTTTACCAAGTGGACTGAAGCAGTTGCATTAAAAGAAGCAAATGAGATTTCTGTTCTCAATTTTTATCAAGACTTAGTATCCAGGTTTGGTACCCCTGACTCAATCATTTCTGACAATGCTTTAGCATTCATTGGTTTGAGAGTGTCTGGTTAGTCTGTGAAAAATAATATATTTCTAAACACTTCATCAAATTATTACCCTCAAGGTAATGGACAAGCAGAATCAACTAACAAAAATTTGATTAAGATCATAAAGAAAATAGTTGATGAGAATCAACAATCTTGGCATGACAAGTTGAAGTTAGCTTTATGGGCTAATAGGATAACTCCTAAAAGAGCAACAGGTAATTCACCTTATGTTCTAACATATGGTAAAGAGGCCAAACTACCAATATCAGTTGAGTTACCGACTTTGAGTTACATAAAAGAACTTAAATTGCTGGAAGAACAACCAATATATGTGAGACTAGCACAGTTGATAGAGCTAGAAGAGATCAGAAAAGAGGCCTTAAAAAATTTAGAGATACATCAGGCTCAAATGAAGAGGACATTTGACAGAAAGGTAGTCCCAAGAATCTATAAGGAAGGAGATTTGGTTTTCAAATGGAATGAATTAAAGAGCAGACCTAGTCAACATACAAAATTTAATGCTATGTGGGATGGACCATACATCATTATAGAATCCAAGCAACACAATACATTCCATCTTGCTAAGTTAGATGGAGAGATGTTGCCAATCCCTGTCAATGGGATTCACCTCAAGTTATGCTATTAGAGAAGCAACTTTTTGTTGCAAATAAGTGCTTTTGCACATTTAGTTTTAGTTATTGTTTTGTTTTCCAAGTGCTTTTGCACATTTTGCTGGCTATGTCTTAAGCAAGCTAGAATAGGTTCAGTTTTAGTTTTGTTTTGTTGCTGTAGTTTTCTATTAGTTTGAGTTGTAGAATTTTTTTTCAAAGTTCAAACCAAAAGAAGACTCATGTGCCCAATGGAATTGCAAGGCTACTGGTTTTAATTTGTTTAGCAGGAAAACACCCCCGAGAGGTTGCCAGAAATGTTACTAAATTATGCTCACACCTAATTTAGTTAGACCTAATTTGCAGTTGTTACAAAATGAGTAAAAGAAAACTTTTAAGTTAATGCAATCAATGAATGTATGATGTCTTGGCAAGAGAAAACAAGGATTAGTTGTCAGGATAATCTGACAGTCCAATCAGGACTGTCAAACCATCCTGACAAGTCAAAATCTAATGGCAAGATATCAGACAGTTAATGAATGACAGAATAGATCTAGCTGGTTTTATCTTTCAGTTATGAGATAATTGAGTCATTCAAGTGATCACAATTCAGTGTAAAAGAAAGGTATTTATAAAACTATCATTTCATATCATATTTTGAACATATATTTTATATCAGTTTCAGTTATTCTATCCTATGCATTTGATTCAAAAAAAAGTAAACATACATAAATCAATTGCATAAGGTAAAGTAACTAATCATATTTAAATAAATGTTTAAATGTGTCCCACACAATCTGTGGGAGTGACTAAACTGAGCAATGCAGACATATGCAAACTATACATCTGAGGATAAAAGGAAAGAGAGAGAAGAAATGAGAATATTAAATATCCATCATTGCCTTTTTTAGAAGGTTGATGTCCTTAGTTGATAGCTGGTCTTCATGTCCTTGTCTTCAGCTCTTGATCATGACAGTGTACCTTCAAAAAATTGGGGAAAATCCCTGTTAGAAGCTCCAGATATTTAAAATCATCACATGCTTTATCAATAGATGTATAAAACTTGTAGACGTTATGCATCTTATGTGATTGGATCAAATCAGAAATGTACAATAAATCAAATCATCATAAGAAAGATCAATCAACTTTAAGAGGTATGTTTTTATGCTAACTTGTTTGTTCACTATGCAGGTATAGGGAAAGTAATGTTGCTAATTTGAAGACATTAAAACATGTGGCTCCCACAAGGGTAGAGCCCAGCATGTTTTCCTTTTTATTCATTTCAAAAGGATACCAGGTTGTAAAAAAGATAGAATGCACTATTCAAAAATATATTATGCATCAGAACAGTCAACTTGCAAAAAGAGTGATGTCATCATGATAAAGGTGAAGAGGAACATATGCTCCTATAAACTATGCCCATTAAGAGAACAGTCTGTTAAAATCAGAAAATCATATTCAAATTGATTCATTGCATGTTACAAGAGAAGCAGTGATTCTGATCAAGTTGTCAATATGCAGATTACAGAAGTGCAGTCATGAGAAGGTATTCTTCTTTATTTCTATCAATGATTGGAGTATGTTTTTACTGTCAATATTTATGCCATAGGTATGACATTCATCTAGGTAGCTAAACATCATGATAAATCAACCTTAGATGTGATAAAATGCATAAAGTGCAAAGAGGAAAAGCCTTGTGATAAATGAATAGTTAGTTGAGAAAGATTTACTAGGGCTGTCATGAAGTTGATCAGTTTGTAGCCTCATAAAGTATAGATTTACATGAAGTGAAGGCTACAAGAGCCGTTACAAATGATAAACTATCATAGTACCATATCAGTATACAAAAAGTACAATGTCTTTACTACAAGAGAACATAAATGTCAAGGAAGAATAGGGTATAGTCATATCATGCCAAGAGAAGTCATACAACATAGATGAAGGATGCCAAACAAAAGTGCCAGGACAACAAAGCCTGATAAGAGGCATGTGGAATAACAATGTATGAAGAGGTAGGTGCTTAATCAATATACACAGGTACAAGTTGTTTGCTACAAAAATATATAGATATCAAACATCTCATGCTATAGCCATGTGTCTTAGTAAAATAGAGCAGCTTAAAGAATATAGCCATGCTACATAACTGGAAAATCATGCAATCATTGCATCTTTATGCCATATTGAACCATTATGAAGTGATAGTTATAGCTACAGGAGGTAGCATAGAAAAGATCATATCTAAATGTTCATGACATACATGAGATAACTGATATAGAGAAAGGTACATCATGTTAAGTTCAGATCATGCAATAAAGTACAGATGAAAGAATAGAAAGGAGAATGTTATAATAGTTTTCTAGATACAATTTTTTCTCATACATTCCAATGACAAAAGGAGAAAGAAACAAAAGATAAGGATTCTTTATGTTTCTCTTTTCACATGTCTAAGTGGACAGGTTCAAGTTATAACAGAATACTCATAAAATGTCAAACCCTTATCATCATGTGGTGTTTTGAAGCTACAGTCAAAAGCATACTGTTTAAAGAATGGAAATATAGATAACCCATATGGGTTTTTCTATTAATATAGAAAGGTCGAGCAAAGGAGAAGAACACAGCTATAGTAGGCCGAGGCCTTTAAAGAATTTCCTTTTTCATATTCATAAGTTCAAACCTTCATTCTCATTGCAATATGTTTTGAAACCTTATCTTTTCTTTTTTATCTATAGGAAAGAAATAACACAGAGAAAGAAAGGTTACAGGCCGCGGCCAAAGAAGTGTGAAAAGAAATGTACAGGAAACAAGATAATGAAATGGCCATGACTAGAAAGGCCTATCTTTTTGAAAAAATGAAAACCCGTATAATTTTTCTTGAAATCTTGATGCATTTTCCAAGTTCCAGTCACAAAAAATATGAAAAGAACAAAGATACAACCATGTCCATGGAAGAGGAGAGTTTTTCTTCAAGAAGCACAAATACCCACTTGCAGTTTTAACCCTTATCAAGTATGTCCAGACACGGTGAAAAAATAAATGAGATACAGGTTAAAGAACATGGAAGCTCACCTCATTTTTTTGTTTGAAGAAAGCTACAGAAGCCGCATGCTTCATTTTTGGAAACTTTTTCAAAAGGATAAGTTACGGTTGCAGATGAAGAAGACATAGAGACAAGAACGAATGGTAAGAAGGTGTTTATACAAAGCTCAATACACAGCCACCCCAGCCAATGGACAGATATCAAAGAATGAGCAAAATGACAGGTGGTTGCCAAATGTAAACTCAAAAAACATACCCACCTTGTTCCTACAATGAGATGCCATGTTTAAAATGCTAAAGAATCACCAAAATGGCAGAAAAAGGAGCAAGAGAAGCATTTTCCTTCAAACCCTAGCCGATGGCCCAAACGTTGCAGAGAAAAATGAAAGATAACAAAATGAGAAGTGACAACTTTTTAGGGTTAGCTCCTTGTTTTTGTTTGATGGCTTTTCTTTTGCCTTTTTCTTATCTTTTTTGACTTAGCAAGTAAATCATTCATCTTATCCAAACCGAGGTCAAGACTTATGTATTGATAGTTCCTAATGATTATGCTAGGGAGGGGCCCATGGGCCAAAAGAATTATTTCTTTTTTCATTTGATTCTGCTAGAGTCAAATTTTCAAATCATTAGAAGGTAAGCATTAAGCTTTTATTCCCTTTGTCCCATGGTGGTCGACAAGATACAAGTCAAAGATGCCTTTTATCATATGTTAACACGAAGTCAAAGGTCAAAGATGCCTTATATCATATGATGACCAAGTGTGATCAAAGCCCTTTTTGCCTTATGCATTTTGAAATGCATGAAAAAGATAACAAAGTAAATGCTACGCCCTTAATCCTATAGTGTGTATAGGGTTATGAATAGTTGGCTTGTGGCTATCTTAACTCTTAATTAAGTCATATTATCATTAGTTTATTGTTATTTAGTTGTTTAGGTCAGCCTAAGGATTATATAGGCCCATCTAAGTCGGCCTAGGTGATATCCTAGGCATAAATAGGTATATATAGGAGGTAGTAAGTCTTATTTCATTATATATTCAGTATTGTGTTCTCATTGAAGACTATTGGAGGTATCCCCCTCGAAGTGGTTTTGGAGGTTGCCCCCTCGAAGTGGCATATTATTATCAAGTATTTGCAGCATATTTACTATTATATTCAGATATTGTGCAAGTTGTTTCTTTACAAGTGGTATCAGAGCATGATCTTGGCACAGTCTAGATTTCAGAGGAATTGGAGCAAAAATAAGCGAGTTATTACAAAATTAGGGTTTGCAACAAATTCACTCTCAAGGCAGTAAATTTGCTAATTTCTTGGAATTTTTTCTAGGTATGTGGTATCTTGGCCTTGGTAAGTTACAGTAAAAATTTCAAAGAATTTGAATTTCATTTGTGTTATTTATTTCAAAATTATTTTTTTCAATCATGATGGGTCCTTCAACAAGGGGCAAAAAGAATGTTACCACACTGGGAAAAACTCCAGGCAAGGAGGAGGTGGAAAATGAGGATGTTGATCAAAAAGAATATGAAAATATACTTGAACTTATTCATAAAGAAAATAGCAAGATGAAAGGTGAAATCTTGTCCATTATGGGTGAACAAATGAAAGGGTTGGCAAAGTCATGTGATATTGAGAAAATTCTGGAGATACTTTCCAAACATAAGCAGTCACAACACCACGATGTGGAGGAAGAGGATTCTACAAAAGGGAAGGGTGTTTTTGGGTTTGAATCAAATCTCAAGATGGATCATCACACCACTCATTTTATGGAAAGGAATTTCACACCAAAGTTGGATATGCGAAAGTTTGATGGTCAAGATCCTACCAATTGGCTTTGTCAAATGGAGCAATTCTTTGATATCCACCATGTTCCATGTCAACAAAAGGTGGCCATGGCTTCCTTATACTTGGAACCTGATCAATTCATTTGGTACCGTTGGCTATGTGAAGAAAAGAAAGCAAAAGGATGCATTGTCACTTGGTCGGTTTTCCAAGAAGAACTCATTACTCATTATGGTGAAAATCTTATGGATAGCTACTTCAGCCAAATTACCAAATTAAGGCAAACAGGTATGGTCAAGGATTACATTCATCAATTTCATACTTTATCTTTAAGAGTGGAAAATGTGTCTACAGAAAATTTGTTGGAGCTATTCATTGGTGGCTTAAAGGATCACATTAAATATGAGGTACGCATGTTCCGTCCAAATTCCATCTCAGAGGCAATGATTATGGCAAGGCAAGTAGAGGAAAAATTTATGGTTAATAAAAGGCAAGGTTTTATAAACATAAGAGATAAAAGCACTCCTACACAGTCACTTCCACAACCTACTAGGCTAACACCACAACAAATTGAAGAGAAGAGAGCAAAATGATTATGTTTTAATTGTGATAGCAAATATAGTAGAGGACACAAATGCACTGAAAAGAAATTGTTCTATATTGAAGGGCCAAGTGACGAAGAAGAAGAGGTACCAATAGTAGAGAGTGACAATGAGATTGAGGAGGAGTCAAGAGATACTCAACCAATCATTTCTTGCCATGCACTTTCAGGTTTTAGTACCCCACAAACTCTCAAGGTAGTGGGTTACTTAAAGAAAGAAAAAGTAACAGTGTTGATAGACTCAGGTAGCACTCATAACTTCATCAACAAAAAGTTGGCCACTCGTTTAAATTGTTTTATATATCCAGCTCCAGAATTTCAGGTCTTGATTGCAGATGGTGGTACTGTTAGTTGTTCAGGAAAATGCCATCGCATTAAATTATCCATGGGAGATTATCATCTTAATTGTCCAATGTATGCTATCTCAATGGGTGCAGCAGATATTGTTTTGGGAGTACATTGGCTTACCACTTTGGGAACAATTGAATTGAACTTCCAAGAACTATTCATGCGCTTTCAATTAGAGGGAAGAACAATAGAATTACGAGGGATGCGTGCAAAGTCACCACAGATAGTAAGTTCTTACCAAATGCAAAAGATGTTGAAGAAGGGGGTAGATGGGATGGTAGCCCAATTATTTTCATTAGAAGCATATCACTCAAAGGCTTCTACACCATTGGATCTACAAGCAATTATAGATAAGCACTCTATAGTTTTTGGGGAGATGCCAAAAGGATTGCCTCCTAGGAGAGATCATGATCATGCCATTCAACTAGTACCAGGGAGCCAACCACCCAACATCAGGCCCTACAGATATCCATATGCTCAAAAAAGTGAGATTGAGAAGATAGTTCAAGAGATGCTAGAAGCAGGCATTATCAGGCATAGTCAAAGTGCTTATTCATCTCCTATGGTAATGGTGCGTAAGAAGGATGAAACATGGAGGATGTGTCCAGATTACAGGGAGCTTAACAAGTTCACCATAAAAGATAAGTTTCCTATTCCAGTAATTGATGATTTGTTAGATGAGCTTAATGGTGCTATTTATTTTACAAAACTTGATCTCCGTTCTGGTTATCATCAAATTAGAATTAGAGATGAGGATGTACATAAGATAGCTTTTAGAACCCATGAGGGCCACTATGAATTTTTGGTAATGCCTTTTGGTCTCACTAATGCACCGTCGACATTTCAAAGTTTAATGAACTCTATCTTCAGGCCATTTTTGAGGAAATTTGTTTTGGTATTTTTTGATGACATCTTAATATATAGTAAAACATGGGAGGAACACTTGCAACATGTAAATCAAGTGTTGGACATTTTGAAGCAGAATCAGTTGTATGCTAAACCATCCAAGTGTATCTTTGGTGTCAAAGAAGTGGAGTACCTTGGTCACATTGTGTCACATGAGGGAGTCAAGGTGGACCCTCATAAGATCCAAGCAATTGTAGAGTGGAAAATTCCTAAGACCCTTAAGAACTTACGAGGTTTTTTAGGGCTTACAGGGTATTATTGCCGATTTGTAAAGAATTATGGTAGCATAGCATCTCCTCTCACATCCTTGTTAAAGAAGGATGCTTTCCAATGGAATGAAGTGGCGACAAGGGCATTTGAGAAACTAAAGGAAGCCATGTGTACAACTCCAGTCCTTGCTACCCCAGATTTTTCTAAAACATTTGTTGTTGAATGTGATGCTTCAGGACATGGAATAGGAGCAGTACTTATGCAAGAAGGAAAACCCATAGCATTTGAAAGTCGCCAACTCAAAGGTAAGAATTTGTTGAAGCCAGTTTATGAGAAAGAAATGTTGGCTATCTTGCATGCAGTCAAACAATGGAGACCTTATCTAATGGGACGACACTTTAAGGTCAAGACAGATCATGATAGTCTCAAATGTTTCTTGCAACAAAGGTTATCATCTGAAGAACAACAAAAATGGGTCACAAAGATGTTGGGATATGACTTTGAGATCATATATAAGAAAGGCAAGGAGAATGTTGTGGCTAATGCTCTATCAAGGCGTGATGAACCCACAGAGTCATTTTTATTTGCCATTTCCATGTTACAAGTAGACTGGGTAAATGAGGCAAGAGAAGAGTGGGAGAAGGACATAGATACTCTAAGGCTCATTGAGAAACTGCAACAGGAGTCAAGTGTGTCTGACAAATTTTCATGGAAAGGAAATATTTTATGGTACAAGGAGAGGTTATACCTTTGCAAGAATTCAACTCTTAAGCTTAAGGTCTTGGAAGAACTACATGCTTCTCCAATAGGTGGGCAATCAGGATTCCTCAAAACTTATCATAGAATCAAGCAAGATTTCTTTTGGGAAGGGCTGAAAGGGGATGTTAAAAAATTTGTAGCTAAATGCATGGTATGTCAACAACATAAAGGGGAGACAGTTAAGACTCCGGGTCTTCTACAACCCTTATGTATCCCAAGTCAAAGGTGGGAGGAGGTATCTATGGATTTCATCATAGGTTTGCCTAGATCTGAAGGAAAAAATGTCATCATGGTTGTTGTGGATCGTCTCACCAAATATGGTCACTTTTGTGCTTTGGCACAACCATTGGCAGCAAGCACTGTAGCAATAGCTTTTATGAATACTATTCAGAAACTGCATGGGACTCTGAAAGTTATAGTCAGTGATCGTGACCCTATATTTACAAGTAATTTTTGGACTGACTTGTTTTCATGCTTGGCACTCAGCTTGCTCGTAGTTCATCATATCACCCCCAGTCAGATGGACAGACAGAAGTGGTCAACAAATGCTTGGAAGGCTATCTCCGTTGTTTTGCTTCAGATAAACAAGAGAGATGGGTGCAATGGCTACCACTAGCAGAATGGTGGTACAACACTTCTTTCCATACTTCTTCCAAGATGTCTCCATTTTTAGCACTATATGGTTACCACCCACCATCAATCATCTCTTCATTGCGGGTACAACCAAAGGTTCACACAGTCGAAGAACACATCCATCATCAACAAGAGGTATTGGCTAGTCTTCGAGAGAACTTGGCAATGGCACAAAATAGAATGAAGCAACAAGCTGATCAACACCATAGTGAAAGAACTTTTGAAGTGGGAGATTGGGTCTTTGTGCGACTACAACCATACAAGCAAATGTCTCTAAAACAACAACATAAAGCTAACAAGCTGGCACCCAAGTACTATGGTCCTTATAAGGTGTTGCAGAAGATTGGCAATGTAGCATATAAATTGGAGCTGCCCATATCAACAAAAATTCATCCAATTTTTCATGTTTCCTGCTTGAAGAAGGTTATTGGGAATAAAGTGGTAGCACAGACTAAGTTACCTGAGCTTGATGAAGAGGGAAGAATAGTTGTGGATCCTGAGAGAATTATTCAAACACGCACCAAGAAGCTAAGGACAAGGGAAATCATAGAATATCTAATTAAATGGAAAAACTCTCCAGTTGAGGAAGCTACATGGGAGAATGAGGAATTCATGCAAAAGCATCCACATTTGGTCAGCATTGAGGACAATGCTTCTTTGAAGAGGGGGGGCATGCTACGCCCTTAATCCTATAGTGTGTATAGGGTTATGAATAGTCAGCTTGTGGCTATCTTAACTCTTAATTAAGTCATATTATCATTAGTTTATTGTTATTTAGTTGTTTAGGTCGGCCTAAGGCTTATATAGGCCCATCTAAGTCGGCCTAGGTGATATCCTAGGCATAAATAGGTATATATAGGAGGTAGTGAGTCTTATTTCATCATATATTCAGTATTGTGTTCTCATTGAAGACTATTGGAGGTATCCCCCTTGAAGTGGTTTTGGAGGTTGCCCCCTCGAAGTGGCATATTATTATCAAGTATTTGCAGCATATTTACTATTATATTCAGATATTGTGCAAGTTGTTTCTTTACAGTAAATCATGAAGACAAGTGGTTACAAGGTGGTAGGAAATATGGGTAAAGTAAAAATGGACAATGCATGTGTAAGACAAGGTCAAATATGAGGAATGCTATCATGAAGACAAATGGCAAGGATAAGACAGAGAGCATTGCATGGTAAAATCAAATGACAAATGGTGATTTTAAATGCAATGAGATATAATGCAAGGTGATAGTCAAATTCATGACAACTAGTTATGGTCAAGACAAAGATATGGTAAGGATGATATGCAATATGAAGGCAGATGGTATAGTTGTGTAATGCAAACTATATGTTTTTCTTTTACAATGTAAGGGAGTGATAAGGGGATATTTTTTATGCCTTGATGCATGTGTAATGCAACTAGGAGGTTTTCTTTTGCATGGAGCTATAAGGTGATAATGATGCAATTATCATTCTTCTTGATAATTGATTATATTATTTTGCACGTAAATGACCTAATATTTGCATGGGAGACATAAGGGGGTAATTTTTTTATTTTTTCATGCATGATGACCTAATTAATTTGTTGGCATCATTATCATGCAAACTTATACAAATGTAATGGAGAGATAATGTTTTATTCTTTTGTCCATTTCTTCATGATTTTACAACTATAAATAATGTAAACAAATTAATAAAGTAATATTTTATAAATTACTTTATTATTTTGTCACAAGTTGTAAAAAATCAAAGAGATTAACAAGGTGTAACTCATGATAGAGTAAGTCATGCAAATAATTACTTTATTAATTTTCCACATGATCTACACATGCAAAATCATGCAAAATGGAGGAGTTAAATTAACTGAGGACTTTTGAGGTCTTTTTGCATGGATTGAAGGTCAAATTGGAAAAATTTGGTCAACTCCTGGATCAAACACATGGAGACTAGCAGTTTCGAGCTATTTTTACTTATTTTGAGGTAGTTTTGATCCTTATTTTTAGGGATTTCATTGTTTTCTCCTGGATCAAATTAGAGAGCTTATTTTTAGAGGTAGTTGACTATAGTTGATTTCTTCATGCCTCTTGGAGAGAGCAAACTATATATTGTAAGAAAAACTTAGGTTTTTCTAGTTCTTACCTCTTTGCTCTTTGCACTTTGAGAGAGAAAGATGTTTTGTAACTCACTTATTTGTAGATTTATAGAGATTACAGCAGGTTACAGGTTCTATACTTTGTTTTTATGCAATTATTTCCTTTATTTTTTAGTTTGATCAAGTATCTACCTTCCATTAATGCAACTTGTATGAGTGATTTGATGAGGTTTTATTGTGTTTAACATCAGAACCTTTAAAATCATTGTCTCATTAGTACTTGTTTGTGTTAGATAGCATTGAAAATCACAGGTCTTAGGCTGTGCAATTGGAAAACTTTTCTTTTATCTTGTGAAAAACCCCCTTTTCCTTCAAATAGAAATATTTTCCAGCCTCCCTTAGAAACATTTTTGTGATCAATTTGCTGAAAGTGGTATGTGTGGATAGATTTTATGAGATCTATTATGAGTTAGATTGCCAAGTTTTCATCATCATTAGGTGCATCACCATAATTTTACAGTTTTATTTGCTTTTAGAAAGATCCTTTTTACCCCTTTCCACATCAAAGTCATAGATCCAATTGAATATTTTAAGGGAACTAGCCCATAATCTAGAGGTTCAAACTCAACATAGGTTACCCACAGCCTGAGTTTGATCTGATGTTTCGAAGGATTCCTGAGTATCACAACTTTGCATCATGGGTGCAATCCTAATCGAAAACAATAATATTATAGGTGCTTGTAACCTTTTGTCAAACCAAAAAAAGAGAGCACATACTATTTTATTAATATATCAATCTCTTTGGCTATCATTAAGGTGGAAACAATGAAAATGAGGTTTGACTAAGGGAAACTCCTATACAGCCTAGGCCTTCTCTGTTTGTGATTGTAGATTCCATGAGGGAAGATTTTGAGCACATGATTATTTTCATATTCCTTTCCCCTTTCTTGTCATTAGTATTATTTCATTCTCATAGTATCATTTGCATCTATTTCTCTCATCTTTTGATCTCTGTGTGAGAATTATTGCATCTGCTATCAACAAGAAACTCTTAAAATCTATGTGAAGCTAGAAATAGATCTAGGATTATGAATTTATGTGTTGTACATGCTACAACATAGTGCGTAGACGTCTACATAGCATGTGGACATCCACATGGTGCACTATTGTCCTAGACAGTGAGGCTATCCACACGGTGTCAGGTTCCTTGTGATCTACTATTTCCATTTTGTATTTATTTTTGTAGATCATTTCGTCAATCTCTATATTTTCCCTATTTTCTCCTATATTTGTTAGATTTAATCAATAGTATTTAATCATTTCATTTCCAATTGCAACAAAGGGATATAGCTATGATATTTTATCTCTTCTCGATTGGATAGCAGCAATATATACATCTTCATTGGCTAGTATCCTAATGTGTGAAGAGAAATCGTTTTGATTAGACACAGTTTAGTTAGAGTTAATGTTCCCATATCAGATTTTGCTGAAACTAACGTGTCTAAAACACTTGAAAAATACAAAACAAAACATTGCTTCTCTCCTTTTTAACAAAAACTTCTCTTTGTCATTTCTTAAAACATTTCTCTTTCATCCAATCTTCAAATCTTAGAGTACTTGTGCATTGGGGAGCTCCTACTGGTTTATGAGCTTCATGACCTAGTGCTCTGACTTAGAATTTACTATTTTTAGAAGTTTACGAATACTCCTGGCTTCTCATGCTCTTGGTAGCTCTAGCTCCACTCAGTTGGAAACTAACATCTTTAACTTCTCTATGAGAAGCTCTAGAGTGCAACTACCTATCTTCACTTTCTCTAACACAACCACAATCCTTGGAATACAATCTTTTAGAGAGCCTCTAGATATAGAACCACCCATGGCTTATGTGCCCCAAGCCTAGATCCAAACATTGGATAGTCACTTGGCTGACTTTCAAGATTATTTGGGTATAGAGCACCTATCTGGCGAGGCTGTCCTTCTCATAGAGAACCTTCAAAAATTGTTAACCAGTGATCTGCATGGTGTGGATCTTCTACATAGTCTAGCTCACATTATGAATAGAAATGTCCCAACGCTAGCTAGCTATGCATAAATCATCAACGATTCGCATTTGAACACACTGAGAGCTCATCAATCGGTGCCTATACTAACTTATTCTACATCCACATTCACTTCTTCCCAAATTTCTACAAGCGTTGTTCAATTAGTAAATAGAAATACAAATTCTATTGGAATGTGTGAGAATCCTATAAATCAATATGGGTTTATTCCCCATACATCTTCATTATCATTTAATTCTCCTGGAGCTAACCTCAAAGTTTCCTATCTAAATCATTTCACAGTCATATGATGACAGCCACTAGGCTGTCTATTATCAATTAATAATTTTTGTGCTATTCTTAGTAGATTTTTCCAATTTAGAAAAACCAAATATTACTTTACATAAATCTAATGCTATTATAACTTATAACTCAAATCCTTTACTCGGGTTGCTATTCACTCCAAAATTAAAATTGTAGTACTATTATTCGATTCCAAATCTAGTCTAAACAGATGATATTTTGTAGTTGTTATATGTTCATTAATTTCAAAAAAATAAAAAGTATGCACAATAGTTGGTTTGTTTGATTCACGTATCTCTTAAGTGAAAACTAAATTAATACAAATAGATCATCTGAGTACATCTCGAGACTTCCATCTCTATTATGTACACAAGTTTCATATCCACTATCATGTTTATATATATTAAAAATCCTCACACATTATGTACCCCATCAAGATGTTTGATTTTTTCTTGAATTTCCTATTCTCCCAACAAAATGGCATACCTTGGCTACCTAAACATATACCAATTCCAAACAAGATAAATGCATATTTTAGATCATTGTGTGAGAGAAATCGGATCTCCTAAAAATATAAACATTTCTTATTCTCCCAAAAAAATGACATACCGTAAACATCATAACAAATCACCATACAAAATGACATCCATTTAGGGTTTTGGAACAACCATCCAAAACCCATTTGAGGTTGTTTTCCAAGAAAAGTACACAAAACAACATTTGTGACCCTCTTCACAATTCTAGTCTAGAATGGTAAATGGCATGGGCTATTGGTAGATATACATTCATTTCTTTATTTTGGGAATTTGTTGTCCTCCTCAAACCCCCTCTCTCTGCCAAAAAAAAAAAACCATGAAACTCAACTTTTATTACGCCTATGCTACAAAAAGATGCAAACACGAATAACCCACAATAGCTAGTATAGTGGCTTCCCTTCCATCTAGACGAATGTATGCAACCTCCTCCAAGAACCTCACCCCGCGACCTCGCTGAGGTGTTTTGCTAACAACTCGCAAAAATGAAAATGGACGGGGAAGTAGAAGTTTTTAAGGTCTTTGATTTTTGAAACTTTCATCATATGGGGGGCCATCATAGCTGGAAGTGGCTGTTGGAAACGACACGAGAGAAAATGTACCATTAATGTTTTTTCATCATCCCATCGCGGTGCCACCGTCTAATCCTCCGTCATCATGGTATCATATGGGCAATCATGGAGGGCATGGTGTTATGATGTCTTAGGCATACCATTTTGTAGGGAGAATAGCAACTGTCGTAAGTGCTAACTTTGTGTTGCAGGGGTGCAAAAAATAATTTAAGTGAAAAGATATTTCATTTGCCTGATCTCATTTTCGTGAGACAACTTTTAATGCCAAAATCCTATTTTATTATTATTATGTTAATTTAGAAATCCATCTACTATTCTGCGATTCATTTTTAAATAAGTGTTCCAAAAAAATTCCTAGCAAGCCTTTACATATTAGAATGGGGAAAACTTCCTCAAATTTCAAATAACAAGTGGAAAATTTTGAATGCAAAAACACATTTAATTTATTTATAAAGTTATTACAAAAACACCTTTAATTTATTTATAAAGTTATTATTTTTACAAGTTTCGCATGGTAGATAATAATGATTGAATTAACTCATTTATGTGTATATTTTATTTGTTGCTAAATTAATTTATTCTTGTTTAATCTTTTTAATGTTGCAACTTTCAACTATAACTAACATAAAAATGAAATCGTTAATGTTGTCTATAGAGTAATATAATTTTAATAATAAATGGGGGAGATATGAATAGTTCTTGGCTTTTGTTCTACAAGTGATAAAGATCACCAAACTTACAAAGTTTTCCTTTTAGACATTTTTGAAAGGGAAGACCTTGACAAAGTAGATGAATATAAATCATGCATATTATCAAACAATCAGTTTACTTTTGTAACAATTAGAAAAGTTCGAGAAAGATACAGATACACATGAGACTATAGAGGTTAGTTTAGAAGTAAAGGTGTAGATCTGGGGGAGTAGTTCAACAAACAAATTACCCTATTGTAAACATTTTACAATACCAACAAAACACCAAGGATGGAAATTTGAAGTTTGAAAAACATTTGAGGTAGTTATTGAGTCTGCCTCATGAGTTATGGCGAATTCTCATAGCATCTCATGGACAGAGTAAGGACAACTTTGAATAGTGAAAATAATCTAAATGGAGATTTGACTAAGGAAACAAAAAGCTTGGATTAGATTATGATGCATATTTAGCCAACATTTTTTTATCACCTTTAATAAAATCTCAGGCCTCTAGGGAGAAAGCAACTATATAAGAGCTCTATGCAGCTAGGGAGGGATAATTGATGGATGATGTCTACTCTGTATCAAGTTTGATCTCCTTTCTTGTGTTGTCTAAATTTTATTTTAGAATAGAACTCTTATTAGAAACTATATTTTTCATTTTCTAAATAATTCACAATTATCATTCAATCTTAGATGTAAATTATACAAACATCTAATACTAGATACTGCAATCTTACATATTATTAGAGTGCTATTACTATAAAGCATTAGTTGTGATATATCTATTTAAAGCATCAGTTGTTGACACTATTAGAAATCTTCACTTATGGCATTGCGTATTTATAACTAAATATTTTGCTAATTTAACTTCAACGCATACTATTCTTTGTTTCAACTTATGCCTAATAAAAATTGCTAGTGGTATGAAATCTAAATCAATCCACATTTTTTCACAAAGATTAGAATAACAAAATGGATTCAATGTTTAATTAATTTTTCAATTTTAAAATGACTATGATTTATTGGATAATTTTTTGTTGTTGATTTTCTTGGGTGCTAATTTTTAGCTACTTACATGTTTCTAATGGTATTGTAAACATAGAAAGCTAAAGAGAAGATTTAATAAATACAAATATTTTTCTAACTTGGTTTTCTAACAAGCTACAAAATTCTTCATACTCTATTTTTCTACTTATTTAGCTACTAACTTATACTAATAAGAGAAAAAAAAGGTGAAGAAAAAGCTAAAAATTAATAATAAATAAAAATTCACCTATAGAGAAAGTTGTTGAATGTATAGGTCTAGAGATGAAGTTGTTAAATGTTCTATGAGACCAATGACAACAAAAGGATATGTCTTACATTTAAAAGGGAAAATCTTTTCTAACAAAAATGATCTAGCAGTTAAGTAAGCCACTGTAAAAGAGGTAGCACATCAATGAGCACCTGTGTGTGAGCTTGTAGCACAAAACATTTCCCAGCCAACACACTTGTAGGTTTGTTATTTTTATACTTAACACATGAAAATAACAATGCATGAGCTTTATCCTAAAATTTTAGATTCATTTCTTGTTAGGACATGTGTTAATTTTCTCATCTTATTTTACTACAAAATTTGTGAAATGAAGGAAATGATACTTTGAAAGTTGTGACATGAAGGAGATGAACATAGAAAAACTATAGATAATGTAAATTGATTGATTGAAAGAGTAGAAACTAATGCGAAACATTAAATTGCATGGATGCAATAGTAACCTACTTATTGTTAGGAACTAATAAAATGGAACCAAAAATTTGTTCAATTGTTCTTATTTGTAAAATTGAAATCTTTGATGGTTATGCACCCATGTTGACTAGAACGATCACCAAGATGGCCTCTAATTTGAACTATTCCTTATTTCCTAGATGATTTGGGTCAGGCTTAACTATCACATACATTCACAATCAAATGGTAACACTGTAATATATTGTTACTTTTACTATAAATTTGCACATATTCAAAAAAAAAAAAATGGGGAAGCATATGATGTATAGATTGCATTCTACTGCACATAATTTGTAATACATTGTTACCATCTTGACTAATTTTATAATTAACATATTTAGCCGATAAGATTCTTAGTGGGAGTTTTTGCTCTAGCAAAATTGTCATCCTGCCTACCTACTTTCACCAGAAAATTTGCCAGTTTTTCTGTTTCACCGTTTTTCCTGTCCGAAAAATTTTGCCAATTTTTTTGTTTCATTGTTTTCTATTCAATATGCTATCTATATTTGGCAGAGCTTGGTAACTTGTTGTGTTAAGTGTCACAGATATTAGTGGCTATGAAGTGTCACATATTCATTATATAGGATGAATAAGCACTTAGTAGATGTCTACCTTCTCAACAATTTCTTGTAGCTTGGTGAATTCTACATTGCAGGAGGGAGAGGGTTCTAATCCTAAACCCTAAACCCTATAGTAGAATTGTTGCAAATATGTGTCTAATCAGTGTTGTCATTAATGTCAACATATCCTTGTTGTCATTGGTGTCAACTGTATCCCATTCTAGAAGACTTGTATGTTGAGGATATTGAGAAAACTAGCCTCTCTGAAAGAAACAAGTGAGTTACATATCTTTCTGTAAGAGATAGTGATGATAATACAGTTCAGTGAAGTAGATTGCTCCACATTTCCAGTGAGATAAAGATCAGAGTCTGTTGACCAAAGGGTGTTGTAAAGGATTGTCTAAAGTTTCTCTAGTTAAGATTTGAGGGATCTGCATGAAGAGTTTGTGAAGATATGGCCATTTGAGTAGAACCGCATTTTCTAGTTGTTCAGAGCTGACAGAGTGACTAGAAAATTGGTCTGGATTGATCTGCATTGGAATATTATGATCTGTAGATCTAGAGGAGTGTTTGGGATGTTGATGTGTATCCTCAATTAAAGTGGTTCATGGTTTGGAGGTCCACAAACAATCTTTCTAGTATGATAGTCATAACAGTTGGTGTTCTTGAGTTCCCAGATGAAGGTGCAAGTGTTTATGGTGATTTGAGGTGGTGCGGTTGTTCCTGTTGATTTCATTGTGCTTGTGGTGGTCTCTGGATCATGTGCCTACTATGTTGGTGGTCCGCATTGAGGATTGAGCTCGTGGTTGAAGATTTGTCCTTGGGTGTTGCTGTTCTTTCCAGTCTTGGTGGATCAGATGCTTTGTGCATGTTGTAGATGATCTAAGAGAGGTGTTGTGAAGTGTGGCATGCTGTTCAAGGAAGATTTGGGTCCCAGCTATGTTTCACCGATAGTATAGTGATTCATATTAATTCAGATGTTTGTAGTGCCGGCCTTGATGTTTATTCGAAGGTTGATGAAGCATATAAATATGTGTGGTTGAGTTGTGGAAATGCATCCTTGTGCGAAAATGATAAGATCCTAAGAAAGGAAGAAAGGCAGAGTAGAGAAGAGGAAGAGCAGTAAAGGATGAGGAGATAGAGAAGAAGTGTTTAGGGGGCAGAGCAAAAGTATTATGCGCTTCAATGGAATTGAACTTGGCATGAAGAAGATGTTGTTTTTTAGTTCAATCTTTTTGTGATAAACTTATAAATATTTCTATAGGCAGTGAGCGTCTTTTGAGCAGTGAGCTCTGGGCAGTGCACCCGAAGGAAAGTGTCTTCCCATTTTCTATTCTTTTAATAGAGAATAAATCTTGTGGGTTAACCCCCACTGTGGTTTTTCCCTTAACCGGGTTTCCACGTAAAAATCCTGGTGTTGTGTGTTGATTTTGTTTCTACTCATGTGTTGTCGATTCATGCTCTTTTGGTTATATCATTCATCTGTTAATAATTGGTAAAGAAGTTTAAGTTGCAGCAAAGGATAAAAGTTTTTGTGACCACTAATTCACCCCCCCTCTCAGTTGTCTGCCCTAATTTCAACAATTGGTATCAGAGTTGCTTCCTCTAAAAGAAGCTTGACTACTTGAGGAGATCCAAGATGTCAACTTCCAAGAAGGATAGTCTGAGATTTGATGAAACAAATTACTCTTTTTGGAAGAGTCGCATGGAGTACCACTTGCAATGCATGGGTGATGCTTATTGGTTAATAACTAAGGATGGGTATATGACTCCAGAGAAAGGTCCTTCAACTGCAGATGAACTCAAAGATGTTGAAAACAACATTCAGGCTAAAGAAGCATTGTTAAGTGCCCTAACTAATACAGAAATGACAAATTTCCTGGAATTGAAAACTGCTCATGAAATCTGAAAGAAGTTGGAAACTCTATATGAAGGTGATGAATATGTTAAATGTGCTAAGTTGTAGAGCCTAAAGGGTAGGTATGAAAATTTGAGGATGAGTGAAGATGAAAACATCACTTCCTACATGCAGAAGGTGAATGAACTTGTGTGTAGTATCAGGTGTGCTGGTGGAAAACTTGAAGAATCAAAGATTGTTGGCAAAGTACTCAGATCCTTACTTGCTTCATACAAACATAGAGTTGCTACTATTGAGGAGATCAAGACTATGACAACTGTTACAAGGGATCAGTTAGTTAGCAAGCTTTTAGCATTTGAAATGAGTGAGTTTGGTGATTCTCTTCCTAAATCTGAATCTGCATTTAAGGCTACTATTTTTGGAAAGCAAAGATTTGATCCAAGTGAAAGCTCTTCAAGAAGACTAACCAGATTTGAGAAGGCAAGGAAGGAACTTGAAGCCTTGTTTGCCAAAAGATTACCAAGAGGATCTGGTAAGTATGAAGGAAAATTTCCCTTCAAATGTTTTTCTTGCAATAAGATTGGTCATTTTACTTCAAGATGTTTGGAGAGGGTTTCAAAGACAAACCCTAATAGGCCTAGGGTTTAGAAGAAATGCTACTATGTCCATGAAACTACTGAAGAAGGAGTCACTGATGATGAATCTGATAAGGGAAGTACCTTAGAAAATGAGTGGGTGGTCACTGCCATCAAAGAAGAAGATCCAATGCCTATTGAATTTGGAAGCTGTGTGAATGTGAAAAGAGCCTTGGCTTCTCAAGTTGAAGAAAAGGATGAATGGGTAATTGACAGTGGATGCTCTCATCATATGATGGGTGATAAGAGTAAGTTTGTAAGTATGGAAAGGTATGAAGGTGGAATTGTGAAGTTTGGAGATAATTCAGCTGGTAGAATTCGTGGCAGAGGATCCATCTCTCTTGATAGTAAGAATAACACTAATGATGTTTTGCATGTAGAAGAGTTAAAGCATAATCTTCTTAGTGTTGGATAGTTGGTTGACAAGGGATATGATCTCTGATTCAAGGATGGAAAATGCAAAATTTTGGAAAGCTCCAGAACTGAGATTACATCTGGTACACAGACTAGAGGTAACATCTTTCATTTAAGTGGTACTAGTAAAAGTTGTTTGATTTCTCAGATTGATCAGAGTTGGCTATGGCATAGGAGAATGTGTCATGTAACCTTTGACAACATTGACAAGATAAGTACTACTCAGGCTATGAGAGATCTTCCAAAGCTTGTAAAACCTGCTAATAGCATGTGTAAGGAATGTTAGTCGGGCAAATAGAGAAGAACTACATTCAAGAGTAGAGAACAATCTTCAAGTGGATTGTTGGAACTTGTGCACACTAATTTGTGTGGTCCTACCAGAGTTAGGAGTTTGCAAGGAGACAAATACTTTATGTTTCTGATTGATGATCACTCCCAGATTATGTGGGTAACTTTCTTGAGAGATAAATTAGAGGATCTTGAAAAATTCAAAGTGTTTAAGGCTAGGGTGGAGAATGAAATTGGTGTGAAGATAAAGTGTTTGAGATCTGACAGAGGTGGAGAGTTTACCTCTGGTGAATTCAATGCATTTTGTGAAAAGCATGGAATAAGAAGACAATTGTCTTCTCCTAGGACTCCTCAACAGAATGGAGTTGTGGAAAGAAAGAACTAGACTATTCAAGAGGCTGCTAGAACCATGATGATGGAAGCAAATGTTCCACATGTCTATTGGAGAGAAGCTGTAAGTACTGTTGTCTACACTCTTAAGTGGTTTGAAATCGAAGGTAATTCAGGTAAAACACCTTATGAACTGTGGTTTGGTAATGCTCCTTCTATGAAATATTTCAGAGTTTTTGGTAGTAAATGCTATATCAAAAGAGATGAAGATCTAGGCAAGTTTGATGCAAGATGTGATGAAGGAATATTTCGGGGTTATTCTAATCAAAGCAAGGCATACTAGTGTTTTAACAAGATATTGAAAAAGATTGTTGAAAGTACTAATGTCAAGGTTGATGAAAGCAAGGAGAGACCTTCAAGGTTTTGTGGATATGAATTAGATGATAAAAATGAAAGTCCAAATGAAGGAAAGCAAGTTCAGTTTACTCCAGAGAATCTAGTGACTGAAGAAGTTAATGCAGATGTTGAGGAACAAGTTCAAGAATTAGAAGTTGAAGAAAATCCCAAAACTCCCAGGTATGTAAAATTGAATCATTCTAAAAATTAGATCATAGGAGATAAAAATAAATGTGTTCAAACTAGAAGAAGAATTTCTGAAGAACAAAAGGAGTATTGTCTTATTTCAAAGATTGAACCAAAATCAGTGAATGAAGCTTGTAATGGTGAAAGTTGGGTAAAAGCAATAGAAGAAGAATTAATGCAGATTGAAAAGAATCATACTTGGGATCTTGTTCCTAGACTTGAAAACAAAAATGTAATTGGAACTAAATGGGTCTTTTGGAATAAATTGAATGAAGATGGTGAAGTTGTGAGAAACAAAGCAAGATTGGTGTGCAAAGGTTACTTTCAAGTAGAAGGAATTGATTTTGACGAAACTTTTGCTTTAGTGGCAAGAATTGAAGTAGTCAAATTATTTTTTGCCTTTGCTGCTTACAAAGATTTCAATGTCTACCAGATGGATGTCAAGTCAGTATTCGTAAATGGAGAGTTGGAAGAAGAGCTCTACATTGAACAATCGGAAGGATTTCAGTTGTCTGATCAAGAAGATAAGGTCTGCAAATTGAAGAAAGCATTGTATGGACTTAAACAAGCCCCAAGAGCCTAGTATACAAGATTAGATAAGTATCTACTAAAGTTAGGCTTTAGCAAAGGCACTGTTGACAGTAATCTTTATTTCAAAATTGATCATGAGCACATCTTGATTGTTGAGGTATCTATTGATGACATCATCTTTGGTGGAAATGATACTGTGCAAAAATTTTGCTGATCAGATGCAAAGTGAATTTGAGATGTCCATGCTTGGTGAAATAAACTTCTTCTTAGGTCTGCAAATCATTCAGTTAGAAAAATGCATCTTCATATCTCAGTCTAAGTATGTGAAAGAGTTGTTGAAAAAGTTTAGAATGGAGGATTCAAAACTAGTGAGTACTCCTATGGTAACTAGATGCAAGTTGAGTAAAGATGATGATTCCCCTAAGACAAATCAGAAAAGGTATAGATTGAAATGATTGGAGGACTGCTTTATCTGAACCATACCAGACCTGATATTATGAATGTAGTTTGCCTTGTTGCTAAATTTCAAGCTAATCCTAGAGAATCTCATGTTGTGACAGTCAAAAGAATTTTCAAATATTAGGAGGGAACATCTGACTATAGCTTATGGTATCCTAAGGGTGATGCTTTCACTCTTCATGCATATACATATGCTGATTGGCCAGGAGATGTGGATGACAAGAAGAGTACTAGTGGAGGTGCATTTTTCTTGGGAAAGAGATTGGTTTCTTGGTTGAGGAAAAAGTAGGAGGTAATATCTCTGTCTACTGCAAAGGTAGAGTACATAGCAACAACAAGTAATTGTACTCAAGTTTTGTAGATGAAGCAAATGTTGAAGGATATCAGAGTTGTGTTTGAAGAACCTATTACAATCTTCTGTGATAATTCAAGTGCAATAAACATTTCAAAGAATCTGTTGTTGCATTCAAAGACAAAGCATATATCCATCAAGTTTCACTTTTTGAGAGAGAAGGTAAATGAGAATGAAGTCAGATTCAAGTTTGTCTTTTCAAAGGATCAGATTGCAAATATCTTCAATAAGCCTCTACCTAAGGATATTTTTGAGTATCTAAGAGGGAAGCTAGGGGTGATTACCCCTCCTATTTAGAACTAAGGTGCACTAATGTGCATCAGTTCGATGGAACTCATAGTCATATCTTGTGGTCCGGATTGGCATTAAGCGAATGCTACTTAGTGGGAGTAGTTCTTATGTTCTGAGTTTAGTTTGAGTTTGTCTAAGAAACTAAAGGGGTGAGAGATGACTGCAAGTATGTACCCTTTGCCATTGATGTGAAAGGGGGAAAGAAGTCATGTGAAAAACATGGAAGTGAGTAGTTACTGATGAAAGGGACAACAACAAAGAAAATGGTTGTAGTTGTGATAAGAGAAAGGCAGAGAAGTTTTTGTCTTGATGGTTGAAACAATTTTTCACATCATATCTTGCCATCAATGACAAAGGGGGAGGTTGTTGCAAATATGTGCCTAATCGGTGTTGTCATTGATGTCAACATATCTTTGTTGTCATTGGTGTCAACTGTATCCCATTCTAGAAGACTTGTATGTTGAGGATATTGAGAAAATTGTTGGGAATTAAGGTGTCTCAACCTTTGTAATTTCCTAGCATTGGTAATTTAACTATATATTTAATTATTGCCTAATATTTTATTTTACTTGCACATTAAGTTTGGTCACATAATGAGGTGGCATGGTGACATGTCAGTTTACTTGGAATGTGACTTAGATGGTCAAGTCAAACTTACATGGATTTGGGCGTCCCATATTGAGGTGGCATTAATTTTCCATGTGTCAGCATCTTTGGTATGTGGAAGACAATATTCCATATGACATAATCTATGACACGTAAGGGCCAAGTTTGAAGATTCCTATGACAAGTGATGAAAAGTGTTGGTTGGAATCTTTGCATGAGGGAAAGGCATCTTTGGGTGTCCAAATTGGGCTATGACATGTTGTAAGTAGAATATGCTATATTTAGCATTGTATGATGGATTCTCTTACAACATTTAAGATTGTTATTGTGGGCAGATTTTATGACAGTTGTTAGTTGCATAAGAGAATCTGTCATAGTCTATTTTTAGCCTGGAGTGCTCTACATTGGGAAAGTCAAATCTTCCATGTATGACATATGTAAGGGATGTAAGGACAAAAAGGACAAGTGTCCTTTGATGCTGAAAATGGCCATGTGGCCAAGGTGGACGCCTATCCCAAGATTCTCTTAAGATATGCCTTGTAATCTCTATAAAATGCATAGTTTGGAGTTGTAGTCATATAGTGTTTTTACAAGTACTATTATGTTGCTGAAATAACTCCAGAATCAACATTTGTGAACTCTTGGAAGACTTACATTGCAAGTGTATTGTAAACTATTGTTGTTTTGATAATACATTGTGCAGGTTTAAAGTGTGGGGTTTTTTACGTGAAAAGGTTTTCCCCATGATATATCTTGTGTCACCTTCTTTCTGTATTGTGTTGCTGTTGTAATCTTTATGTTATTAGTTTAATGTTGTTACAGTTGTAAGGATTTAAATAAATTTGCACTCCATTCCCCTCATTAGATTGGTGTAGGAAGTGTGTTTCGTGTACCTTGCTTCCTTTCAATTGGTATCAGAGCTTGATCCTAGTTGTTGGGTAGGGGTTTTTTGAGCTAATCTTTGATTTAGTGGGAGTCTGTGGAGATTATTTTGTGATCTTGTTGTAGTGAGAAGATGGCTAACACATCTAGAAGAATAGAGGTGGAGAAATTCAATGACACTAATTTTGAGTTATGGAAACTTAAGAAGGAAGACATGCTTGTTGATCATGACCTATGGGAGACCGTATCCAGTGTAAAACTAGCTTCTATGGCACAAGCTGATTGGGATCTCAAAGATCGAAAGGATAAGGGTCTCATAAAACTCAGTCTAGCTGATTCTGTCCTATTAAATGTCCATGAGGAGAAGAGCACAAAAGACCTTTAGAAGAAGTTGGGTGATATTTATTAGGCTAAATCCCTGGTGAACAAACTTTTTTCTAAGAAAGAAGTTGTATTCTCTAAAGATGGAGGATGGAGGATCTATTGCAAATCACTTGAATGCCTTCAACATGTTAATTGCACAATTGACATTAGTTGGTGTGAAGATGGAGGAGGAGGATCGTTGCATGACCTTGCTTTGTTCTTTGCCAAACTCATGGGATTATCTTGTGATGGCTATTGGGAGCAGCACATCCACTTTCACAATGGATGAAGTGGTATCTTCACTGTTATTTGAAGAGACACAAAGAAAGTCTTCTAAGGTAGCCAAAGAGGCTTTTGTGGTTCATGGAAGACCCAAGGAGAAAGGGAAAAAGAAAGACAAGAAAGATGATAAGGGCAGATCCAAATCTCCTAGAAAGTCCAAGGCTCTCTATTGGAACTATAGTAAATCTAGGCATTTTCGAAAGGAATGCAAAGAGGAAAAGAAAAAGAAAAAGAAGAATGCCCCAGATTCAGATTCTGATGAGTCACAAGATGATGGTGATGCCTTCATCGCAGCCCTGGCCACCCATGCATCTGATGATGTGTGGTTGATAGATTCTGGTGCATCATTCCACATGACCTCGCATTGAAGCTAGTTCACAAAGTATGAAGAGTTTGATGGTGGAAGAGTGTACCTAGGTGATGATTCTCATCTAAAGATTGTTGGTCATCAAAGAGTCTCTATTAGATTCCCTAATGGATGAGTGAAGGGGATCACTGGGGTTATGCACATCCCAGGCTTGGCACGAAACCTTCTTTCTATAAGTATGTTGAATGATGCAGGTGTGCAGGTTGTCTTTTCGAAGGATGGATGCAAGATGACTAGAGGATCTATGGTGCTTGCAAAGGGTACTCGGAGAGGTAATCTGTTTTAGCTGGAGGCATGCACTTCATAATGCAATAGTTCTTCTGACTCAAAGAAAAGAGCTACAGTCACTTCATCCCCACCATTTGAACAAGTAGTGAAGAAATCTGTTGTAACACTTTTTGATGGTAGTGCACATTCTTTGGAAGTTAAACTTCCTACTGAAAAGACAATGTTATGACATATGAGATATGGCCACATTGGTGAGAAGGGTTTGTGAACCCTGAAACATAAAAACCTTATAGAGGGGTTAAATGATTGTAATATAGAGTTTGACTTTTGCGAACATTGCATATATGGAAAGCAAAACTGTGTTCAATTTTACTCTAGTTATCGTAAGTCTTCTGGTGTATTAGATCTTATTCATTCTGATGTGTTTGGTTCTGTTAGTGTTCCTTCGATCTCTAAATCTATATATTTTGTATCTTTCATAGATGATTACAGTAGAAGGACATGGATTTATTTTCTCAGAAGCAAATATGAAGTCTTTAGTCGGTTTAAAGAGTTTAAAGCTTTTGCTGAAAATTAGACTAGTAAAAAGATTAAGTGTTTGAGAACTGATAACGGGGCTGAGTTTTGTTCGGTAGAGTTTGATAAGTTCTGTAAAAAGCAAGGGATTGAAAGACATAATACAACTCCTTACATGCCACAGCAAAATGGAGTTACAGAGAGGGTGAACAAGACATGGACGGATAGGGCTAGGAGTATGCTTAGTGGAGCAACCCTTGAATAAAAGTTTTGGGCTAAAGCTATAGCCACTGCTTGCTATCTGGTAAATAGATCTCCTACATCAGCTCTTCTTGGTAAGACACCTATGGAGGTGTGGTCTAGTAAGAAGCCTTCAGTTAGATATCTTCATGTTTTTTGGTTGTGAGGCTAGGGAGAAATGGTTTAAATTGGAAAACAAGGCTGTTAAGTGTATCTTCATTAGCTATGGTGTCGGTGTGAAAGGATACAAGATTTGGGATCCTACAGCTGAAAAAGTGTTGTATAGAAGAAGTGTTATCTTCGGAGAACTAACACCTTCTTTCATTGTTCTTGTTACAAGATTTTATTTACTTTCCTTCATTACATTCAATTTTATAAATAGAAAAATCAGGAAAAGGATTACAAAGTTATTGTAATAGATCATTGCATTTATACAAGTGCATGTAATAGAGAAAAGATTTATGCAAATCTTTCAAGTAATCTTTATTGAATGTAAGAATGTTCATTATCTCACACAGGCTATGAGATTGACTATTTCTTATTCAAATGCAAACTGAGAAAAACATATACATGAATAAGTAAAAATGAGAAATGAATGTGCATAGAAGGAAAGGTAACCAATCATTCCCTGAATGACTGGTTTACTATGTTGACTAAGGAGGTTGTAGGTTAATGTAGCTCCAAGCCACTGATTTTCTCCTAGCTCCTGATTCCTGCAAAAGATTAAGTAATGGTATTAGAGCAATGCTCTAAGCAATGGCTGATTACCAAGATTGTATACACATTCACCCTATGCATGCTTATATTGGTCTTAATGTGCATTAAATGATAAATGTATACTTTGGAGGTCTTAGAAAATAAGCCATTTATCAAACACATCCAAAGTATGCATTTATTTTCTAACAAGTTTGCTTCATGTGTAGATATAAGTGAAATTTGTGTTTTTGAGTGATTCATCAGTTTATATTATGACTGGAGTAAAATGTGGCTCCCACAAGGGTTGAGCCCAGCTCATAGGTATTACAGAGGATGTCATGTATATTTATCAAATACAATATTCATTTAAAGATGATAAACATGACTGCCATGGAGACAGCCTATACATTTCAGGACAGTCGAGACATCAATGTATATGAACATCAAGAAGTTATCATCCATTGCTGCATAGAAAAGAATAGCCACAATGACTGATAATAAGGTGAGAATAGTCAAAACCAAACTCATTTAGGATAGTTAAGACCAACATACCTACCGGTATCATGAAGACACTTACACAAAGTAGAACAAGGATATAAGACAGTGTTGATCCAATCCTTTTATTGTCAGAGAGGTTAAGTTTTGTGTAATGAAACCAAAGGGCTTCCCAAATGTTGAAGTGGTGTGAAGAGCATGCATCATAGATGATCATGTCATAGACTTCAGACATGTAAGCAAGCAGGATCTAAAGACAGTCTAAGTTCAGTCCTAAAGGATAGCCATTAGAAGTTTCTAAGAGACACAAGGAGATTGTTATATATCAGTCATGGAGGACTACAAAGAGAGCAAGATACAATATCAACTGCCATAAATAACAGTGAAAATTAAAGGAGAATACTGTCACATATCAGCACCAAGATATTTGAGTTGTACATACTTTGTAAAGGAAATTGAACAACAGTCTTCACAAAAGGGCAGTCAAAGACTATAAAGTTCAAGACAAGCATGAATTAGGGATCTTTAAGATAGAGATTAGGAATTTGAAGGGTAAAAGGTCAAAAGCAGTTACAAAGACTGTATGGAATAGTGAAGGAACTTCCATGAATCATGCAAAATCCTGCAGTCATCAACACTGGTACAAGCAAATGACAAAGAACCCAACAGCTAGGAGCAGATGCAAGACAAGCTATATCAATGACTATAAGAGAAGTCACTTAAGGAGGACTGTATATAACACTGGTGCGGCAAATCTAAAAAAATTAGCAGTCAAGAATAGTCAACACCCATGAGAGCAGTCAAGACTGAGGAAGAAGCATACTCAGAATCTTTATAGTTTTGTCTATTTTAGAGATAAACTAGAGCATATGCAAAATAGATAAAATATAGAGATTTATATTTAAATATCAAGCTAAAGGCTCCTTACCACTTTTCCAATTTTGCAGTGGTTGTCTTTTCAAGACATAATACATAGATCTTTGAAGTAATTTTTTCCAGGTTCATAACTAATGTAGGAAAATATGCCAGAAGTAACATTAAGTATGTTGAGATAGTTACATAAGCTTTTTAGAATGCTACAGATGATGAAAATGAATAGTGAAGAGAAAACTTAGGGTTTTCATATCAAACCCTAGCTGAAGTCACTGAAGACCTATTTCTTCCATGTATAGGAAAAGTTTAAGAGCCAAACAGTTGGAGTACAAAGAATCCATGCAATGATATAGCTACAGAAAGGTGTGAATAGGAGTGAAGGAAAAAACCATAGTAAGACTTATCATTCCATGGCTAAAGATTAGACATGAAACTCTAATGGAGATAAATCTTTGTTTTGCACTATTATTTTATAGTAAAATCCATACTCAGGAAAATGAAAATGAGATAGAAAAGGGACTGATAGTAGTCATATCATGGACAGTGATAAGAGCATGAGGTTTGATTAGAGGTTTGATAGACTAATGTAGAATCATCCAATAAAGATAGCCCACAGTCTAATGGTCAAAGGCACAATTGTGGTAGAAGTACAAAATACACAGTTTGTCCAAAATGAAGAAAACCTTGGGAGTTACAAATACTAGAAATAAATCAGCTCAACAGTAAGATGCTCAAAATGATACAATAGTACAGGAGAGTCACAATATATAGAAAGAAGCAAGATAAGGTGAGGGTTTGTTCATTTAAAACCCTAGCTTGAAATAAAACTTTAAACATGTTTCTTCCTTGCCAGAAAAGAAGTAAAGTTGCTGAGTACAGTAAATCATGCTAGAAGCCTCATTTATTGTTATTTTTCATGGCCATTAAAAAGAGACTAAGGGTATTTATAAACCCTAATGAAAATGAGCTTTTGTTTTCACTATTGTTGACAGTAAAAGCCATGTACAAGAAAAATCGCATGAACAGAGGAGTGTTATTGTACAGAAATGATAAATCTTACAATTTTTTTGTAGTTTTCCTGTCAACTACAACTATATAGACATGAAATATAGTCCTTCATCATAGCCGCATGTAATACAAAGACTTTTAGTATATACAGTGCTTAAGAGGAACAGGCTTTGTCAAGAACAACAAAGTTAAACCCTCCTACTTTTTCAGTCAAAAGCCATATAATCAAATACAGTGAAGGAAGTTACAAGAAATTATGATTTTACAGTGTTCATTCAAAAAAGAAGGTTGCAATAGGCTTACCTTCAGTCATTAGAGCTGAGAATGTCAAAAAATGCTGGTGGAATGCCATGAGATCAACTATAGAGGCCCCAGTATGAAACCCTTGTCGGCGGAGTATACGCAGAGCAAGTTTACAAAGCTGCAAATTGCAAAATGAAGGCACAAACTTGTTTTTTGTGTTTCTTAGGGCTTCAAAACCCTAAAGATCCGGTGGGTCTTTATTTTTGTCTTTTCTTTTGCATAAAGTTTTAAAATGGCCCATGGTGAAGACTTCATGATATGTGATTCCTAGGTGAATGCCATGAGGTGGCCATAATATATTTAGGTTTTTTTTGTTAAGTCTTTTGTTTTTTATGTTAGGGTAAGCACTTCGATGCTAGTGTTTTCTCTTTGTATTCATTTTCTTTGCATGAGATATATAATGTAAAACAATAAAATTTAAATGATGACCCTATAAATCATTTAAGAGTTATTGTTAATTTTATTACAAAGGAGAGTAATAGAGAGTAACTATGAGACTTTATTAGGCTTTAAAAGCATATAGTTGGAGTATGGAAGCAGTTAGCGGACACATGCCAAGAATATAGCTTATGTTTTGCCTTTGAGAGGAGGGAGATTGACTGAGTCTTGAGGACAGTTATGGATTGACTTGGCTATTAGAGAGTATCTAGGGGAGTTTTATTACACTTAGAGTCCTTTTTAGACTTATTTTTATGAGCCATTATGTTTGGCTAAGTCCTAATGGACTTATTCTTGCATTTTTGGCACTTTGGAGAGGATATAGGCCCTATATTATAGGCTTTTTCTGGGCATCCAACCTAAATTAGTTTGACATTCCTCCTTTTGTGGAACCACTTGGATAGTGGTGGTTATAGTCACTTTTGTGACTCTATTGTACTCAGTTCTCACATGCAGATTTCAGAGACTTGTGATTTTATCATCCTTGCTCAGATTTTGATAGTTTGTAACTCATTTATCTTTGAACATGGAATACAGTGGATGCCTTAGCTATTTCTGGTGATTTAAACTCTTGCCTTTCTTTTATTATTGTAGTCTTGTGTATGTCGAATGATTGATCAAGTTATTTGTGAAATTGCCTTAGTTTCCTTGCAACTTTGTCTCATATACTATACCTTTGCTTCTAGTAGTAAGTTGATGCAGGTTACTATTTGTGTTGGTAAATGCATGTAACTTGTTAATTGTGGAGTTCTTTTCTTTTTACAAGTTATTTTGTCCTTCAACCTTTTAATGAAATATTTATGCAAAAGCATCCATAATAGATTGTGTAAAACCTCATCTTCATCAGTTCAAAGCTAAGTGTAAACAAGTCTGAATTTTATCATCTTTGTTACTTTGGTGTATCACCCTTTTGCTTTAGTTTTTCAGTTTAGTTTTCTTAGTTTTTCCTCCTTCCTTTTTCTTCGCAAGAAGTTATTAGTTTAGGTGATAACCAGTTTAGGAAATTGGCCTTCTCTGGAAGTTGACCTCTGCTTATAAAGTGACCCACAACTTTAGAAGTCTACCCATGTTTCATCAAATAGACTAATTTCTACAAATTAGTCAGGGTGCATATTTAGGTGATAACAATTCTATAGCCAGAATAGATAGAAAAAAAAAGATGTGGTTCAGTTTCCTTCTACCCCTGAGAAGACTGAACCAATAGACCCTGTGAGACCTGATGATAAGGAGAGCTTTAGTAGCTCTGAAAGTTCAGAAGAAGAAGCAAAACCTCAACCTCAGTCATTGAGGAGGTCTACACAAACAAGGAAGCAACTTGATAGGTTTGGTTATTCATTGCTTGATTCTAGTTGTGCTTTTGCTTTGCTTACTAACACTAATGAGCCTAGAACTATGTCAGAGGCTATGGACATGAAAGATGCAGGTTCCTAGAAGGAGGCCATGGAGGATGAGATGGCTTCCTTGGAAAAGAACAAAACTTGGGACTTGGTACCTTTTCCTGATGGACGAAAACCTATTGGATGCAAATGGGTGTTCAAGAAGAAATTTGGTGCAGATGGTAGTGTTGAAAAGTATAAGGCCAGATTGGTTATGAAGGCATATTCACAAGTGGAGGGAATTGATTATGGTGAAATTTTCTCTCTTGTTACAAAGATGACATCTATTCGATTCCTCTTATCTCTTGCAACTGCTTATGACTTAGAGGTGAAGCAGATGGATGTGAAGACAACATTCCTTCATGGTGATTTGGAGGAAGAGATTTACATGTCACAACCAGAGCATTACATAGAGAAAGGTAAAGAAAATTTGGTTTGCAAGTTCAAAAAATCTTTGTATGGTTTGAAGCAGACTCCTAGGATGTGGTACTTGAAGTTTGATGTCTTTGTGTTGTCAATTGGATATCTGAGATTGAAATCAGATCATTGTGTGTATTATAAGTTTGACAATGGTCATATTTTCATTATTGCACTATAGGTTGATGATATGTTGTTGATTGGGAATGGTAAGAATATGATTTCTAATTTGAAGTCTCAGTTGTCAGCATAGTTTGAGATGAAAAATCTAGGGGCAGACAGGTACATTCTGGGAATGGAAATCAGAAGAGACAGAGCAAACATGAAACTTTGGTTAAGCTAGAGTAAGTATGTGAAGACCATGTTGGATAGATTCAGCATGACAGATTGCAGACCATTGAGTGTTCCTGTTTCATTGGGGACAAAGTTATCTATGAATGATTGTTCAAAGTCTCCTTCTAAGAAGGATGATATGAGCAGAGTACCTTATGCTAGTGCTACTGGCACCTTGATATATGCTATGGTCTGTATAAGACTAGACATTGCCCAAGTAGTGGGAGTCCTTAGTCAGTTTATGGCTAATCCTAGATGAGTACATTGGAATGCAGTGAAGAGAGTGTTTAGATATTTGAGGGGTAATTCTAAGTATTCCTTATGCATATTGATGTTCAGTTTCATTTTGTTTGGGATATGGTAGAAGATAGGAAGGTGTTGTTGGAAAAGGTGGACACTTTGAAGAATGTTACAGATGCATTGACTAAACCTATGGGCATAGAGAAGTTTAGATGGTGTTTGGAGTCTATGGGCCTCTCGGCCTATAGCAGTTAATTCTTGTCATTTTTTTAACTCTTGTAAGGTGTTCGACAAGTGGGAGGATGTTGGGAATTAAGGTGTCTCAACCTTTGTAATTTCCTAGCATTGGTAATTTAACTATGTATTTAATTATTGCCTAATATTGTATTTTACTTGCACATTCAGTTTGGTCACATAGTGAGGTAGCATGGTGACATGTCAGCTTACTTAGAATGTGACTTGGATGGTCAAGTCAAACCTACATGGATTTGGGTGTCCATATTGAGGTGGCATTGATTTGCCATGTGTCGGCATCTTTGGTATGTGGAAGACAATATTCCATATGACAGAATCTATGATGCATAAAGATAAAGTTTGAAGGTTCCTATGACAAGTGATGACAAGTGTCAGTTGGCATCTTTGCATGAGGGAAAGGCATCTTTGGGTGCCCAAGTTGGGCTATGACATGTTGTAAATAGAATATTCTATATCTAGCATTGTATGAAAGATTCTCTTAGAACATTTAAGATTGTTAGTGTGGGCAGATTTTATGATGGTTGTAAGTTGCGTAAGAGAATCTATCATAGTCTATTTTTAGCCTGGAGCACTCTACATTGGGAAAGTCAAATCTGCCATGTATGATAGATGTAAGGGATGTAAGGACAGCAAGGAGAAGTGTCCTTTGATGCTGAAAATGGCCATGTGACCAAGGTGGATGCCTATCCCAAGATGCTCTCAAGATATGCCTTGTAATCTCTATAAAATGAATAGTTTAGAGTTATAGTCATATAGTGTTTTTACAGGTACTCTTATGCTACTGGAATAACTCCAGAATCGACATTTGTGAACTCTTGGAAGACTTACATTGCAAGTGTATTGTAAAATATTATTGTTTTGATAATACATTGTGCAGGTTTAGAGTGTGGGGTTTTTTACCTAAAAATGTTTTCCTCACGCTATATCTTGTGTCACCTTCTTTCTGTGTTGTGTTGCTACTATAATCTTTATGTTATTAGTTTATGTTGCTGCAATTGTAAGGATTTAAATAAATTTGCACTCCATTCCCCTCATTGGATTGGTGTAGGAAGTGTGTTTCATGTACCTTGCTTCCTTTCAAAAATTAGCCTCTCCAGAAGAAACAAGTGAGTTACATATCTCTTTATAAGAGACAGTGAAGACAATGTAGTTCAGTGAAGTAGATTGCTCCTCATTTCTAGTGAGATGAAGATCAGAGTCTGTGGACCAAAGGGTGTTGTAAAGGATTGTTTGAAGTTGCTCCAGTTAAGACTTGAGGGATCCGCATGAAGAATTTGTGAAGATATGGCCATCTAAGTAGAACCGGGTTTTGCAGTTGTTCAGAGGTGACAAAGTGATAGAAAATTGGTCCGAATTGATCCGCATTGGAATATTATGATTTACGGATCTAGAGAAGTGTTTAGGATGTTGGTGTGTATCCTCAATTCAAGTGGTTTGTGGTTTGGAGGTCCGCAAGCAATCTTTCCAGTATGACAGTCATAATAGTTGGTGTTCTTGAGTTCCTAGATGTAGGTGCAAGTGTTTCTGGTGATCTGAGGTGGTGTGGTTGTTCCTATTGATGCAATTGTGCTTGTGGTAGTCTCTAGATCATGTGCCTACTGTGTTGGTGGTCCACATTGAGGATTGCACTGATGGTTAAAAATTTGTCCTTGGGTGTTGCTATTCTTTACAGTCTTTTCCGACCAGATGCTTTGTGCATGTTGCGGATGATCTAAGAGAGGTGTTGTGAAGTGTGGCATGTTGTTTGAGGAAGATTTGGGTCCCAACTATGTTTGGTTGACAGTATAGTGATTCACATTAATTTAGATGTTTGTAGTGCCGACCTTGATGTTTATTCCAAGGTTGATGAAGCATATAAATACGTGTGGTTGAGTTGTGGAAATGCATCCTTGTGTAAAAATGATAAGATCCTAAGAAAGGAAGAAAGGAAAAGTAGAGAGAAGAGGAAGAGAAGTAAAGGATGAGGATATAGTGAAGAAGTGATTGGGGGCCAGAGTAGAAGTATTATGCGCTTCCATGGAACTAACCTTGGAATGAAGAAGATGTTGTTTTCTAGTTCAATATTTCTATAGGCAGTTAGCCTCTTTTAAGCAGTGAGCTCTGGGAAGTGCACCCAAAGGCAAGTGCCTTTCCATTTTCTATTCTTTTAACAGAGAATAAATCTTGTGCATTAACCCCCACTATGGTTTTTCTCTTAACTGGGTTTCCATGTAAAAATCCTGGTGTTATGTGTGTTGATTTTGTTTTTGCTCATGTGTTGTTGATTCATGCTTTCTTGGTTATATCATTCATCTGTTAATAAGTGGTAAAGAATTTTAATTTGCAAAAAAGGATACAAGTTTTGTAACAACTAATTCATCCCCCCCTCTTAGTTGTCTGCCCTAATTTCAACAATAATTAGTTCCAATTTTCAAGCAATTAAGTGATGGCTATGATGACCACGCTGCCATTAACGATTATATTAACAATGTCTATTATTAACCTTGGGCTTCAGGAAATTATCTATCTTCTCTACAATATGCCTGCTCACCAGCATTTGATGCTTCAGTATGTTATGATGAGAGTTCCACATCAAGAAACATAAACAACTATTTGAATTCCATAGGGGATGAAAGCATTATGCAATTTGACACTTTAGTTTTAGTAGAGCAGCCCCATATTCAAATTCCTAAAGATGGATATGGATTTTAGGTTGAAGCACAAACTACTCAATGCATTGTGGGGCAAGCAATGCCAACTAGAAATGGATCACCCATTCCACTGAACATTTCTATATTAAATACTATGACCGTAGCAATTTTTGTTGACCTCCTCTTCTATGTACTGATGAGCTGCCCTGTTATACTCTTGCTCCAGTAATGATGCCTTTCAATAGTACTTGACATTTCAAAGAAACTTATCTATTAATCTTTTAATGCATCAATTTGTCTCACATAGTGGAACTACAAGATGTTGGAATTAGACCAGACAACTGAGAGGGGGTGAATCAGTTGCCACACAATTTAATCTTTTTCTTCTTTTAACCTTCTTTATTATCTTACTACCAAATTAGTGATGTAAACATTAAAGCATTGAATAACAACATAAGAGCAGAAACATAATCAACACACTTGACACCAATATTTTGACATGGAAACCCAGTTAAGGGAAAAACCACGGTGGGGGTTAACCCACAAATATTTGTACCCTATTAAAAGTACTATAGAAAAATAGAAGGAATATGCCTTCGGGCACACTACCCAGAGCTCACTGCTCAAAAGAGGAGGCTCACTGCCTACAAAATTAATTTAGAACAAAATAAATTAACTGAAAAATAGCATCTACTTCATGCCTGGTTTAGTTTCAATGAATTCTCAAAAACTTCTACTTTGCCCTAGATTCTTCTTTACTAACTTCACACTCTATACTTCTCTCGCTCCTTTTCTTCTCTGCTTTGCTTCTAATCCTTTATTTGGATTTAATCTATTCTGCACAAGGATGATGTTTGATAATTCTTCAACAAGTATTCGTACACTTCATCCATCTTGGAATGATCAACAAGGTCATCCAAACTTAACGTGGATCTTTACACTATCGACCAATCATAGCTGAGACTTGAATCACCCTCTATTAACATGCCATGCTTCATAAAATAATTTTTAGATCATCTACAACACACTAGGAACATCCGGTCGGCCAAGACTGGGAAGAACATCAACAACCAAGAGGAAACCTTCAATCACAAGCTCCTTTGTCAATACAGACCACCAACACAATAGCCACACAATCCAAAGATCAGCACAAGCACAATTAAGTCAACAAGAATAACCACACCACTTCGCATCACCAGAATCACTCACATCTTCATACTGAACCTCAAGAACACACACTACCATGACTGTCATACTAGAAAGATTGCTTTTGGATCTCCAAACCATGAGCCACTCGAGTTGAGGGAACACACCAGCATCCCAAACATGCCTCTAGATCTATAGATCATGATATTCTCATACCAGAGCAATCTGAACCAACTTCTTGCCACTCTGTCATCATAGAACAGTTGCAGAAACCTGTTCTACTCAGAGGACCATAACTTTGCCAAATCTTCATGCGGACCTTTCAAATCTCAACTAGAGCAACACTAGATAACCCTATACAAACCATTTAATCTATGAACATTGATCTTCACCTTATTGGAAATACTGATCACTCCTCTGCACTGTCTCCACTGTTTCTAACAGAAGGATATGTTGACATCAATGACAACACATCAGGCACATATTTGCAACAATCTCCCCCTTTTTTATTGATGGCAACATATGATGTGAAAAACTGATTTCACCATCAAGACAAGAACTTCTCCCCCTTTCTCTTGCCACACCTACAACCACTTGTTTTCACTACTCCCCCTTTCACTAGCAACTACTTACTTCAAAGTTTTTCACATGACTTGTCTTCCCCCTTTGACATCAATGGCAAAGGGCGCATATTTGCAATCATCTCTTCCCCTTTTTATTTCAGACTAATTTCCAATGTTTACATACTGACTACTCCCTAGAGTAGTATTCTCTCAACATCAATTCAAATCTCAAGATATGACTGAGAATTCCACCAGACTAATGCACCTTAGTGCATCTTAGTTCTTATTTGGAGGGGTAATAACCCCTAACTTCTCTCTGAGATATTCAAAGGTATCCTTGGGAAGAGGCTTAGTGAAGATATCTACAATCTGATCTTTGAATGACACAAACTCCAACTTGACTTCATTCTCATTTACCTTCTCTCTCAAGAAATAAAATTTGATAGATATATGCTTTGTCCTTGAATGCAATACTAGATTCTTTGAGATACTTATTGCACTAGAATTATCACAAAAGATTATGATTGGCTCCTCAAACACAACTCTGATGTCCTTTAACATTTGCTTCATCCACAGAAAAAGGTACCACCACTAGTACTTTTTATGTCATCCACATCTCCTGTCCAATTAGCATCTATGTATTCATGAAGAGTAAAGTCATTGTCTTTTGGATACCACAATCCATAGTCAATTGTCCCCTTGAGATATCTGAAAATTCTTTTGACTACCATAATGTGGGATTCTTTTAGATCAGATTGATATCTAGCAACAAGTCCAATGGCGTTCATGATGTCAGGTCTGGTCTGGGTTAGATAGAGCAATCCTCCAATTATTGATCTATACCTTTTCTGATTTTCCTTGGGTGAATCATCATCTTTACTTAACTTGCATCCAGTTACCATAGGTGTACCTACTGGATTTGAATCTTCCATTCTAAACTTCTTCAGTAATTCTTTCATATACTTGGATTGAGATATAAAGATACCTTTGTCTGACTGAACAATTTGCAGACCTAGGAAGAAATTTATCTCTCCAAACATAGACATTTCAAATTCACTTTTCATTTGGTCAGCAAACATTTTGCACATACATTCATTTCCACTAAAAATGATATCATCAACAAAGAGTTCAACAATCAGGATGTCCTCATGATTAATCTTGAAGTAAAGATCACTATCAACAATACCTTTGCTAAAACCTATCTTAAGTAAATGTTTATCCAATCTTGCATACCAGGCTCTTAGAGCTTGCTTGAGTCGATACAATGCTTTTCTCAGTCTACAAACCATGTCACCCTGATCAGACAACTAAAATCCTTTTGGTTGCTCAATGTAGACTTCTTCCTCCAAATCTCCATTCAAAAATACTAATTTGACATCCATCTGATACACTTTAAAATCTTTGAAAGTAGCAAATGTAATAACCAATCTAACTGCCTCTATTCTTGCCACCAGAGCAAAAGTTTCTTCAACATCAATTCCTTCTACTTGAGAATAGCCTTTGCATACCAACCTTGCTTTGTTTCTTACAACTTCACCATCTTCATTTAGTTTATTCCCGAAGACCCATTTGGTTCCAATTGCATTTTTGTCCTCTGGCCTAGGAACAAGATCCCAAGTGTGGTTGTTTTCAATTTGCATTAATTCTTCTTCCATTGCTTTTACCTAATTTTCATCAGTGCAGGCTTCACCAACTAATTTAGGTTCAATTCTCGAAATCAAACAAATCCCTTCTTTATCTTCAACAAATCTTCTCCTAGTTCGAACACCTTTATTTCTATCAGCTATGATTTGATCTTCAGGATGATTCATTCTTACATACCTGGGGGTTTTGGGAATTGCTTGAGCTTCTGTTTCTTGAGCTTGTTCCTCAACATCTGTACTAATTCCTTGAGTCTCTGGAGTTTTCGAATTAGTCTGCATTAGAGTTTGAACTGACCTTCCTTGATTTTGACTCTCATTTTGATCATCTGAATCATATCCATAGAACCTGGAATGTACTTCCTTGCTCTCATCAACTCTAACATTAGCACTTTCAACAATCTTTTTCAACCTCTTGTTAAAGCACCGGTAAGCCTTACTTTGAGTAGAGTATCCCAAAAATATTCCCTCATCACTTCTTGTATCAAATTTGCCTAAATCCTCATCTCTTTTGATATAGCATTTACTACCAAAAACTCTGAAATATCTCACAATAGGAGGATGACCAAACCATAGTTCATAAGGGGTCTTACCAGAATTACCTCCGATCTGCACCTGGTTAAGAGTATAGGTCCAACAGTACTTACAGCTTCTCTCTAATAAGCTTGAGGAACATTTGTTTCCATCATCATGGTCTTGGCAACTTCTTGAATGGTCCGGTTCTTTCTTTGCACAACTCTATTTTGTTTGGGAGTCCTAGGAGCAAATAACTGTCTTTTTATGCCATGCTTTTCACAAAAGTATCAAACTCATTGGAAGTAAATTCTCTACCTCTGTCAGATCTCAGACATTTCAATTTTTCACCAATTTCATTTTCCACCATCATTTTGAACACCTTGAATTTTTTGAGAGCTTCTGATTTTTCTTTTAGGAAGGTTACCCATATCATCCTGGAGTAGTCATCTATCAGCAACATGAAATATCTATCTCCTTGCACACTCCTAATTCTAGTAGGACCACAGAGATCAGTATTTACCAGTTCCAATCATCCATTTGAGACTTCTTCCTTACTTTTGAATGAAATCTTGCTCTGTTTCCCCAATTGACATTCTCTACACATGCTGTTAGATTTCACAAGTTTTGGGAGATCTCTCACAACCTGAGTGGTACTTATTTTGACAATATTATCAAAATTCACATGACACATCCTCCTATGCCATAGCCAACTTTGATCTATTTGAGCAATCAAACAGCTTTTGCCAGAGCTACTTAATTGAAAAATGTTACCTCTGGTTTGAGAACCAGATGCAATTTTAGTTCTGAAACATTCCAAGATTCTACACTTTCCATCTTTGAATCAAAGATCATAACCTTTATCAACCAACTATCCAACAGTGAGAAGATTATGTTTCAGTCCTTCCACATACAAAACATCATTTGTGCTATTCTTACCATAAAAAGAGATGGATCCTCTGCCACGAATTCTACCAGCTAAGTTATCTCCAAATTTCACAAGCCCACCTTCATAATTTTCAAAATTTACAAATTTACTCTTGTCTCTAGTCATATGATGAGAACATCCACTATCAATCACCCATTCATCTTTCTCAACAACCTGAGTAGCCAAGGCACTTTCCATATTTGCATAGCTATCAGATTCAGTAGACACCAGATCTTCTTCTTTAATGGCAATGAACACCCAATCATTTTTAGGCGAACCTCCATGATCAGATTCATCATCTGTGACTCCTTCTTCACCAATTTCTTGGACATAGTAACATTTGTTCTAATTTTGATATATGTTAGGGTCTGGTTTTGAAAACCTCTCTGGACATTTTGAGAAAAAATGACCAATCTTATTACAGCAAAACATTTGAGTGGCAATTTTCCTTCATACTTACCAAATCCTCTTGGTAATTTTCAGGGGAACATCCATGATCAGATTCATCATCTGTGACTCCTTCTTCACCAGTTTCTTAGACATAGTAACATTTGTTCTGATTTCAATATCTATTAGGGTTTGGTTTTGAAAACCTCTCTGGACATCTTGAGGCAAAATGACCAATCTTATTACAAGCAAAACATTTGAGTGGCAATTTTCCTTCATACTTACCGGATCCTCTTGGTAATCTTTTGGCAAGAAGAGCTTCAAGATCAGTAGTGTCAAGTTCAATATCTTGAAGATCCTTCCTTGTCTTCATTAATCTGTTTGATCTTGTAGAAGAACTTTCACCTGGATCATGTCTTTGTTTTCCATATACACCAGCCTTAAATGGAGATTCAGATTTGGGAAGAGAATCACCAAACTCACTTAATTCAAAAGCTAAAATTTTTCCAACCAAATGATCTCTTGTAACATCTGAGACAGTCCTGATCTCCTCTATAGCAACAACCTTATGTTTCTATGAATCAGGTAAAGATCTGAGTACTTTTGATACAATTTCTGATTCTTCCAAAGTTCCACCAGCACACATGATACCACACACAAGTTCATTTATTTTTTGCATGTAGATTGAGATGTTTTCATCTTTGTTCATCCTCATAGTTTCAAATTTTCCTCTCAGACTTTGCAGCTTGGTACATTTGACATATTGATCACCTTCATACAGATATTCCAACTTTTTTCTAGATTTCATAAGCAGTTTTTAGACCAAAGACATTTGTCATTTTAGAATCAATTAGGGCACTCAAAAAGACTTATTTAGCTTGAAGGTTATTTTTAGCATCTTTGACTTGATCTGGTGTTGAAGGACCTTTCTCCAGAGGTTTATAATCAACAATGGTTATTGCCCAGTAGGCATTGCCCATGAATTGTAAATGGCACTCCATGCGATTCTTCCAAACAGAATAATTTGTTCCATCAAATCTTAGAATATCCTTCTTGTAGGTCAACATCTTGGATCTTCTCAAGTGGTCAGGCTTTTATAAGAAGATCTAGCTCTGATACCAATTGTTGGAATTAGACCGGACAACTAAGAGGGGGTGGGGGTGAATCAATTGTCACACAATTTAACCTTTTTCTGCTTTTAACCTTCTTTATTATCTTACTACCTAATTAGTGATGTAAACATTGAAGTATTGATCAATAATGTAAGAGCAACAACATAATCAACACACTTGACACCAAGATTTTGACGTAGAAACCCGGTTAAGGGAAAAACCACGGTGAGGGTTAACCCACAAAGATTTGTACCCTGTTAAAAGTACTTTAGAAAAATAGAAGGCACATGCCTTTGGGCGTACTACCTAGAGCTCACTGCTCAAAAGAGGAGGCTCATTGCCTACAAAATTAATTTAGAACAGAATGAATTAACTGAAAAATAACATCTACTTCATGCCTGGTTTAGTTTCAATGAATGCTTAAAAACTTCTGCTTTGCCCCAAATTCTTCTCTACTAACTTCACACTCTACTCTTCTCTCGCTCCATTTCTTCTCTGCTCTACTTTCAATCCTTTATTCAGATTTAATCTATTCTGCACAAGGATGATGTTTGACAATTCTTCAACAAGTATTTATACACTTCATCCATCTTGGAATGATCAACAAGGTTGGCCAAACTTAACGTGGATCTTTACACTGTCGTCCAATCATAGATGAGACTTGAATCTCCCTCTATTAACATGCCATGCTTCATAAAATGATTTCTAGATCATCTACAACATGCTAGGAACATCTGGTCGCCAAAGACTGGGAAGAATAGTAACAACCAAGAGGAAACCTTCAATCATGACATCCTTTTGTCAATGCGGACCACCAACACAATAGCCACACAATCCAGAGACCAGCACAAGCACAATTAATTCAACAGGAATAGCCATACCACTTCGCATCACCAAAATCACTGGCATCTTCATACTAAACCTCAAGAAAACACACTGCCATGACTGTCATACTAGAAAGATTGCTTTCGGATCTCCAAACCACAAGCCACTTGAGTTGAGGGAACACACCAACATCCCAAACATGCCTCTAGATCCAGAGATCACGATATTCTCATACCGAACCAATCCGGACCAACTTCTTGCCACTCTATCATCACATAATAGCTGCAGAAACCTGTTCTACTCAGAGGGCCATAACTTCACCAAAACTTCATGCGGACCTTTCAAATCTCAACTAGAGCAACACTAGACGACCCTATACAAACTCTTTAATCCATGAACACTGATCTTCAACTTACTGGAAATATTGATCACTCCTCTGCACTGTCTTCACTGTTTCTAGCAGAAGGATATGTTGACATCAATGACAACACATCATGCACATATTTGCAACACAAGATAGAGTTTTGAAACAACATAGCTTGCACTAGAAAGATCATAGTTATAAAGACTACTAGACGCCTTAATAAAAATGATTTTTATAGCTACATCAAATGACAAATAATCTTTCTTTTATAGAAGTATTTGTGTCCTAGAGGCAACAAGCTTGATCATTATGGGTAGATGAGAAAATAAATGATATAGGACAATCTATAATCATGAGTATCAATTAGTCCATATTAGGGAAAATTAATAAACTTGCCCACTTGCATCATCAGATCTACTTCCAACATGAAGACTTGAAAGATAAAGATTTGGAGAGCTTCAAGTCCATTGCCATGAGAATAGAGGATCTTGTCACATTCAATTTTCTAGGATAACATTTATATTCAAATCATGTAAGGGAGAGGGGCCAGTAGCCGCCCACCCTAACTTCGTGCACGTTAAGCTCATAGCTAGACATATCAGATTTCAACAAATTTTTTGGGTTTCTCCGTATGCGACCGAAGATCTTAAAGCTATTCTTTCAGCTTCTAGGCACTTATACATTTCCCTATAGGACGCATTATGTGCACATGGGTCGAAAAAGTATCATTTCGACATGTTGCCCCATACATGTGCAACAATGTGCCAATAATGGCTCGCCATCATATTTGTGCACTTGTCTTAAACTCATTGGTTAATTTATTGGAGTTGTGAACATGTACAAATGTGGTGAACATGTATTGGTGCATTTGTGTTAATTTATTAGGTTGGTATTTTACATGTATTGGTTCTTTTTAAAATTTTAATTGGGGGGTCAAGTGCACAAAAACATAGCAGCTATTGGGGTGTGGGCGGCAACTGGTCCCTCTCCCTTATATGTAAGTCCACCTTCTCTAATATATGGTGCTAATTGAATGTTATAAGCATGTTTGTGTCTGATTGGTTATCTACCATCCCATTTATATAATATTAAGGCAACCCAATCATATTCTTCATTTAGTTCTCTAATCAATTTCTAAGACCCATTTAAATAAATATTGTTCACTCTAGCCAATCCAATCATTTTGAGCTTAAATGGGCCTCTAAATAGATGTTAAAACATTAATAAGTTGTTAAATTTTAATCAAGTCATAGTTTGTGTACTGTAGAGAATAGGTCATGGCGGTAGGCATGAAATAGGCTAATCACATAGTAACACTTAATTCTCTATGAGTTCTTTACTTGAATCCAAACATGAAGATTACGTAATAGTGGACTTAAAATCACTAGTAAACCAAAATCTAATCATATAGATGAGTCTACAAGATCCTAGGGACAAACATGTTAGATATTTGGATGCCAAGGATCTTTAAATTTGATTATGAAGCGATCCTAGGTCCAAACTTCACTATGTTAATTTGGTGGATTTGACAACTATGAGAACATGAATTTTCAAACAATTGTGTATTTAGGCACAAAGCCCAAAATAAAATTGAGCTAGATTTGTGTTGAGTTCAAGATGACAAGGATATGTTGACTGATGTTATCACAATTGTTCCTAAGAGGAGACCTCTATTTAAGTCAAATTATTGGTCCCGCTTACACATTATGTTTCACTGTTTAGTGAATGATTTAAAACTACTTATATAATAAAAATGTACACATGGACAACAGATAGTTTACAGATTGTCTTTTCAATCTACATATTGATACAGGTGTTATGCAAGTAGCGATATAAAATGATAATAATAACGATAGATATGCATTTGCATTGTGAAGGTAGGCAGCAATATAAAACTAATAATAACCTTGTCATGCTCCACGGTTCTATATTTTTTATATAGTCCCAATGTTTTAAGGCTATTGTCACTCTTTTGTTGTGACGCTCCGCGGTTCTATTTTTTTTATATTTTTAATCTTTGAAAACATGAAACTTCATTCACGTTGTAGAATGTGGCTCATTAAGGCTTGGAATTAAGCCATACTTTGGTCGAACACTCCCTGGTTTATTTATTTTAAATCATATTTTTTAATCTGATATTTAAATTTGATTGTAATAGTAATTTTTTTAACATTTTTTTAAAGATTTGAATAATAGAAAATTATTGGAGTTGAAATTGTATATGTTTATTTTAAATTAAGAAAGGAAAATAGAGAAGGTATAGAGGATGTATGTATGAAGACATGGGCCTACAAAGAGAGGAAAAAAGAAGAAGCTCATACATATTTAAACATTATTTCAAAAGGTGAATAAGTTAGAGCATAGCCCGAATGCCAAAAGAAGCTCATATTTAATAAAATGACATGGGTTACTAAATAAGATACAAACTCATTTATGATAAAAAAATTTGTATGAATATCAAATACAACTACACAAAAATATCAAAAGGAATAATATTTTAAAGTGAAGCCCACATGAAATGAATGCAAGGAGGTTGTAGGTAGTATTAAAAGGAGAAAGATTTAAAAATTAGTCTATTACTATTTTATGAAATTTAATGCATAAAAAATTAATATGTTAAAATAATTAATTTAGATTTTTAATTATTAATATATTTAATATATAAAATTTAATATATTTACTAATGCTTTTTTTTTTTTTTGATTTTATGGATATATCTTTAAATTTAAAATTTTTACAAATTTATATTAGTGGAATGTAATCATAATTTTTTTATTTTTATTTTTTATTGTTTTAATCTAAGTAAAAACAATGCGGATTTCTTTTAAAGAGTAGTGATAGCTGGATACGAGTGGCCATTGATTACCACCTGTAATTTCATTTAGTTTTTTAACCTGGTATCCAACTTAATGCAATAAACACATTAAAAAGTACACTGGAAGGCTTCTTGTTCGATTTGTTTCTCAATATTTCTACAAGTTATTTCCCAATGTCTTACCATTTCAAATTTACGATTAATTACAAATTGATACACCCTAATCATATACAATTTCTGAATATTCCTTCATTTCAACTTTACAGTTACAAATGAAATAAATTATGCCCATAAATTTCGTGCAACTACTAGTTATAAACTTATGTGACATTTAAATAGGGTACATGATTTCCTCTACCAGCCCCACTCTCCGTTTTTTAAAAAAAGCCACTTTACGCGTCACATTATATTTTTAAAAAACAATGACGTATCACAGTATATTTTCAAAAACAACCATGACGATTCTATGGCGTGCTTAAAAACATCATTCATGTGCTTTAAGAAAATATTGATAATCTAACATTCAATGAATAAAATCTGACAACGAAGATATCAAGGATCTGAAAATCCACCAACCCAACAAAGGATCGAAGAGTTTACGCGTCGGTAGTAGTTGGTTTTCTCTATAATAAGTTTTCGTTATGTATAAAAATAGCAGTTTACCGACTTCTCTTATTCAGATTCAGTACTGTATTCTCAATTAGATGCCATGGCTGTATTCATTACTAATACTGCTAACTTATCATCCCATGCTCATGCTTTCAAGTCTTGTGCTCACTCATTCAATAATTTCCCATCTGCAAAACAATCGAATAGTAGTAATCCAGTGAGGAGGATAAAGCTGAATACTCTGATGAGGATCAGAGCCGTCAAAGATGATTCTTCTTGTTATTTCCCCATTATGACTTTGTACGATGTTTTGTGTGTTCCACAGAGCGCTGAATTGGGTGAATTGAAGAAAGCCTACAGGGAGAAGGTGAGAATTTACCACCCTGATGTCTGTCCGGCTGCTGAGAAAGAGGAATCCTGCAAAATGTTTCTTTTAGTGCAGGAAGCATACGAGACTCTGTCTGATCCCATGCTAAGGGCTGATTATGATTTGAAGCTTGTTTTCAATCCTCACCTGTTGCTCTCAGAAAAGAGAAATGTGACGCAACAATGGGCAGAGCAGCTGCAAAGTCTTAGAAGAAGGTCGAGGAATAGTGAGAGGAAGACATGGGGAGCCAAAATGCGCCGCTCCAGAGAAGAAATGGCAGCACATTGAAAATTTATAGAAGTTCAAAAATTGTAAGACTATGTGTAGAGATCATCAATTATGAGGTTCCAGTCCAGCAGTTCTCAACCTTAAACCTGCACATGAAAACAAACTAAAACAAATTTGGTTTTTCTTATCTTTGCCTAAGATTTTGTGTTCCTAAAATAATATTCATGAGGAAGTTGTGTGTCGGGATATAACAATCTCCCCTTGTTTGAAGGTTGTATTTTCCTTCTAGAATTCTAGTTCATTTTTGTCTGGATTTTTTTATATAATTTGTATCCAAGACTTCATAAATGAAATCCAATGACCATAAGTTCATACTTATTTCCTTCCAGCATATCTTAATCGTGAAATTCACATACGCATGCCATTCTTTTATTTAGTTTTCCTTTTTCTATGAGGAGAGTGTTTTGGTGTATAGATATATTGACAAAAGATATAATTTTTACAGGTTTTATGTTTTATGCTATCTATCTACCCATTACATATGGTCCTATACAATTGCTCCTCATCTCTATCCACGTGTTTACACATCCCTATACATTTTCCCTAAATGTTTATTTATTACACCCATACATGTATATATTGCCACACACATGCTATCAACTATGATCTGGCTCTTTTCATGTCATGGTGCAAGTTCACAGTCATGGGAATGCCCTCACTGTCATGGACTCATCCCACCCAAATTAAAAAATTTAAATTCAAATTTTGGCTAACTCCCACCTATACCCTTCTTGGCTAGGAATGACAAAACACAAATTTGTTTGAAATTAACTCCTTGATATAGTTGATTGATAGATTGGGATATTGGAACACATTCGAATTATGTGACGATATACAATTATGTTTGTTATATAGTTCAATTAAGAAAAATTAAAGGAATCCTATGAAACAATATACAAGTCATCAATATACACGAGACAAATTTATGTGGGAAACCCTTATGGAAAAAATCCATTAGGAAATAACATTCAAAATTGTAGTATTTAGAAAAGTTACATCCCATACAATAGGTGTTTTTCACCCAGTCTTAATTTCTAGACTAACAAAATACAAACTCCAATGAAGATTTCACACCTTTAGGATACAACACATCAGACCCACATCCAACCAATCCAACCTTGTTTGATCCATATAAGAAAATATATTTAGCTACAAGATCATTCAAAAGGAAATTATACTATTTAAGTGGCTAACCATTCAAATGGAATACCAACAATCACACAACTATAGATCATGACCATATCATGATGTCACCATGCCACACATTACATGTAACATGGCTATGCGATATGGATGATCTGTTGCAAGTATGGGCCTAACTGGTATTGTCATTGATGTCAACATACTCCTGTTGCGTTAATGATAAGGTTTGGATGAGTTGTACGCTGAGGATATTGAGAAAATTAGTCTCAATCAGGAATAGTGAAGAACAGTGATGATTGAAAGGCAAAAGTCCAAGATCAGAGGATGCGGATTAAAGGGTTTGAAGATAAGTGTCTATAGGAGATCCAGTAGAGATTTTAGAGGTCCACATGAAGATATGAAGAAGTTGTGGCCGCTCAAGTAAAACCAGTTCCGGTAGGTGTTCAGAGGTGACAGAGAGTAACAAGAAAGGTCTGGTGAGATCCGGAAATGAAGTTTCTAGTTCTACGGATTTAAGGGAGTGCTGAGGAAGTCTTTGTGGTGTATCAACTCCATTGGTTCATTGTTTGAAGGTCCACAAGCATCTATTCCTTTGTGACAGTAATGATAGACTGTGTTCTTGAGGTTCTGGATGAAGGAGAGAAGGATTTCAATTAGCAAAAAAAGTGTGGATGTTCTTGGTGATTCAGGCAAGCTTGTGGAGGTCTTTGGATCATGTCCAGTTCGTGTTGGTGGTCCGCATTGAAGTTGGAGCTCGCAATTGAAGAGTAACTTCTGTATGATGGTGTTCTTCTTGAGACAGGCCGACCGGATGAGTTATGCATCTGTCAGATGATCTTATGAATGTTTGTTGACTGAGATGATCATTCCTAAGTTGATGCCTTGTATAAATAAGGGATTGCGAAGTCAGTTTGAACTCGCCTTTTTGTGTGGAGATGAGAGTGTGGTAGCGAAGAGGAGAGCGAAAGGCAAAACGAAGAGGAGAGCGAAAGGCAAAACATAAGTATTGAGCTTAATGGAACTGATTCAAGCATGGTGAAGATGCTATTTTCCAGTTCATGTATGTGATACTTATTTCTTTGTAGACAGTGTGTCTCTTGTAGGTAGTGAGCCTCTTGTGAGCAGTGTGCTCGGGCAGTGAGCCCTAATTGGCATGTGCCATTTTGTTCTTTCTATTCTTCTAACAGAGAATACATTCTTGGGTTAATCACCCCATGGTTTTCCCTTAACCAGATTTTCCACGTCAAAATCTTGGTGTCTTATGTGTTGATGAGTTTTTGCTTTTGATTTGAATGCATTATGTTTCATTTTTAATATACTGCTAATCACTAAGAGGATTTAAGTGTGTAAATTGGAGAAAGTTTTGCACAACTGATTCACCCCCCCTCTCAGTTGTGTGTCCTAAGTCTAACACGATCACCATACATAGTAAGTTGATGCCACTCACATTTGGTCAAACTTTGTTGACCCACATCAATCAGACCATGGACATATCTTCCTACACTATAGCCAAAACATTTTGTGGTTTACAACAGCAAGGATAAACACTTGATTGCTTCTAGCTATGTGTGGTACCTTTGGTCATCTCTATAACACCACCATGCTCCTAGTCATTGCCACATGTACTCCAACAAAGCCACAAGTGCACTTGTACTATAATACCCACTCTATTGACATACTCATACATTCATGTGATTGTGGGATCTCCAATAAATGACTTGCAGTTGAGATCATAGTAACACCAAAATTATACAAGTCTCCATGCTAAACCACAACATTTGAAACTCACCATGACCTTCTACACTTTAGTACAATTCTTTACCAATTTGTGATTAGATAATGGCTAACATGAACTTAAAACAAAGTCCATCAACTTCTTCCACCAAAATCTTAACAATATTTTTTTGCAAGTGAATAGAACACCAAAGTTCCAACAAAATTTATGTGGTCTATTGCTATGACCTTGTATTTAAAGAGATTCAATTCATTCATATTAAGACACAAAAACATCTATGATTTGAGAGCATTATTCAATTATTATTTACTTTAGATACTTCAATTGATGGACTAAAATGAATCTTTTCTTGTACAAAGATCCTAGAAGCATATGCATGACTAAAGGTTTCTATGTTTGATCATTTGTCCATATTACTATGGATTGACTAAGGAAAACATGTCCCTTTGTGACATAATGACAACCCTACCAAGGTAGTCTAAAATGCCACTAGTCCATAGATATGCAAAGATAGAGAAGACATAAAAGAATATCAAGTGTAGTGAAGAACAAAAGTTTATGAATCACATATTACAAGTTCATAGGTATAAGATAGATCTATGGTTGCAAATTTGTTCGTAATCCGTATACTCATCCTTGCATAGAGTTAACAAAATATTTTGATTCCAAGGCAACTACAAGTCTAAGATTCACTATTCTTGATTCAGATACATCAAATTTAGATCAACATCATATTTAGTCCACTTATTAGTTATAGAACTAAGTACCATTGTTTCTATTTAAATTTTCCACATCTAATAGCTATTGTAAATTGTCATAATATTAGTACATCTAGTTTATTGAATTAATTAGTTTGGGTTAATTATTCTATGTATATTCATTTTATTATATTACCTTAGGCTAAGCCTAACGAAATTTCTTTTTCCCTTTACATTTTTGTTGAGATCGATCGATTCTACATAACCTTATCTTGGCTTTAGGTTTTCTAATTAATATATTTTGAACTATATATTTTTTAATTTATCATTGTTAGGAAATTACTAGGCCGATAAAAATATTTCCTACATAACCCTATAAGAGATAATGATGAATACAAGCTTACGGAATAACCATAATGCAAATATCAAAAGACATGCCAAAAGATAACACAAGATATACCCTGGGAAATCTTCAACAAGGAAAAACCTAGCCTCCAAAAGCATCCACACTCGATGTATTATTTAGTAATAAAACATTACAATGCACTTACAGAGTCTCATGAATACTTCTAAAACATCAAGCTCCTCTAATGCATCCTCCTTGTGTTTAAGCATGTAAGCACACATCCTATGCCATGCTTCACATATATGCACTCACAAGAGAAACTCAATACAATGACAACCCAGTCAACTAGCCAACTCAAACCACTAACTATGTGCTTGCTCTTATAGCCTCAAGCTCACACAAATAAAACTTGTGGTATTGGGAAAACCATGTGTCTCAAAACCACAAGAGCACAAAACCATTGACCCCCTCATTTAATTCTTGATACTAAGTTTTCACTTTTTGGTACTAAGTTTTCCAAATATTAATTAATTATTCTGTGTCTCATGCACATAAGTAAATAACCCAATGTTATATACAACTTTACAAGTGAACCCAAATAAATATGTAATGTGGCTAAACACATCTCCAAGATGCACCAAAAATAAATATTTATTTTATATAATTAAAATATTTCATTTTTATGCAAGGTTTACAACATGTAGACACCTAAATTTGACCATGTCCTTATGACACCATCATAACATTACCTTGTGACATATTTGTTCTAGTCCCTTTTTATGTCCCTTTCCATCACCTAGTTAATTAAATAAATTATATTTATTTAATTAACCTATTATTGGATAGGAAAAATGATTCTAACTAAATTACTTATAATAAAAAATATTTCCTATCTAAACATTAGGATACTAGCCAACAAAGACATATATCTCACTACTATCCAATCTGGAAGAGCGAGAAGGTCTAGGATAAATCCCTTTGTTGCTACTATAATAAAAAATAACTAACTATGACTAACTAAAACTAACAACAATGGAAGAAGACTGAAAAAATATAGAAACCAATAAAATAACTTGCACAAAGGAATACATAAGTGGAAATACAAAATCATAAAGAACTTGGCTCCAAGTGGACAACTTCATTGTCCAGGATGATAGTGCATTGTAGGCACGTCTGTGCATCATTTTGTAGTCCATACAATTGAGAATACTAGAATCTTAGATCTATATGGACTTGCACGAGTTTTGAGAATAAAACAAAATCTAATAATTATTACACAAAATATCGAAGATGATGGAAATAACTAGAATTGATAGTATAAAAATGAAACAAAGGAAATTATGAGAAAGATGGAAGAAGAAAGCAAATGCTCATGCGCTCAAAATCCTTTTTTGCACAAACTACAATCACAAAAATGAAAGAGAGGGTTGGCCTATATAGGAGCTTGCCTAAGTCAAGCCTCATTTTTAGTGTTTCCACATCAATGACAACCAAATATATTGATTGATTGGTAAATAAAGTGTGTGCTCTAATTCTAAGTGTATCTAGAATTGTTATGAAAAGTGACAAGAAAGATTGATGAAATATATAAATGAAATATATGATTAATCTAAATTACTTGCAATGATGTCAAGTAGACAATCAAGACAATAGAGAAATGTAGTGAGAAAAAGAAATAATATGGCACTAGTGAGTATTGATTTTGACAGGGCTTCACTAGAATGTGAATTCGATATTTTTTTGAATGGCAAATCAAGGGTGTTTTATAGAAAAGGCAAGAGGAAAAAATCTAGGAAAGGAGTTGTTTGTGTAAGAGTCAATGTGACTCAGCAAACCAGGATCCCTACAATCAAGACAAACTTCCACACAAAGATAACAGAGAAGATGCTTAAACAATGGAGCAAAGATTCTATACAAAGTGTATGAAACTGTATGTAATACAAAGATAGATAGCCTTTCTTATATAGGCAAGCATGACAACCAAAGAGTTGTAGTCATGTGACAAGTGTCACATTCCTATTACATGTGACAACTAGAGGATAAGATGCCAACTAGAATACATGTGTAGGATAAGACAACTCACTACGACTATCAACAACTAGAAACAACTAGTAACATTTAGAAGACTCACTAAGTCAACTTAACATGTGAATTAAGTGTGATGTGTGACTATTATTTAACTAATAAATAATTAAATAATATAAATTATCCACACAAGGGTAAACCGGTTAGCTGAAAACCTTGTTCATACCAATAGTTTGGGTGCGAATAAGAATTAAGAAAGGATTGGAGTGTCATGCAAGTTAAAATGCAACTTGTAAAAAAGGTTGATGAACAAACATATACTTTTTGGATGTCAACGGGTCACATAGACATCAATGCTAACTACTGGCATCCAAGCAACTTTAGTTCTTGGAAAGTCCAGATAACTTGGGGCATTGCCAAGGTTAATGCACTTTTATGGTTTTTGGTTAGGATAAGAAAAAATGTTAAAGTAACACTAAGAATCACCTTTGTGGGTTGAGGGTGAGGTTAAGGCTGGAAAATGGTACTAAAAACATGCCAGCAGAGTGAACACTAAAGTGGACTCCAAACATAGCATGAAATTGTATGAGTATAGAATTTATAATGCTACATTTAGACCCCACTTTAGCAGGCATATGACATTGCATGCATATGCAAGATAAATTAATGAATGAAATAACATGAAAGAAAACTTTTTTCCCAAGGATACTGTAGATGATACAAAATGTCGCTAAGTGAGAGATATGAAGCCCCCGGCTTAGAATTATGCAATGATCACAATGTTAGGGAAAAAAATCTGCACATGAAACAAATGTTAGACACACACACACACACATGTGTGTGTGTGTATAATTATATTATATAATGAAAAGGAGGATTAGACCAGATATGATTTGTGAAAACCCTTGCAGTTAGAAAATAATATAGTCTAATATACATTAGTCTAATGATTAAGAAAACACATACAAACATACAAAAAAAAAGTAAAAAGAAGGCATTTCTAACATCGATTCGCTAGGAAAATGTTGGGTATGGTTCTAGGGATAACACATTATGAGAGCTGGGAACCATACCAAAATACTTATATAAGTCACTAGAGCTAGCAGATCCTGTTGCTAGGTGGCTTATGAGAAGTGTTGACAGGGTAGCGAATGAAGCACCATGAACTAAAATTGCCTTGCTAGGTGAGCTACATGTCAAACAATATAAGAGATTACATGGCTAACATGGATAGGTAATTCTGATAAAGGTTGTATGGACCACAAATGCTACAAAAATGTTGCAGGGACCATACCATCAATGTGGTGTATGAAAAAGTGTGAAAGATACAAAATATATACCCCCATCTTAAAATAATTGCATATTCCATAGAGGAGCTATTAATTTTAAAGTAAAAAGAGGGGAAAAGGTACAAGAGATTTTAGGAAGCATATTCTTAAAGGATATGTTCTGATGAGCTATGTCATGAAAGAACTACCCCCAAGAAGGACAACCAAGGTGATGTTACAAGCATGGTACACAATGGCTTGTGTAAGCATGGTATGATGCCATGAAATACAACAAGGTGTCACATAAAGTCAAACAACATCGTAATTAAGCACAAATTAATCTATATGCTCTGGAGTCGGTATAATATATAAGAAGGGAATAATCAGGGAAGTTCATTCTAGAATCTTCATCATCTCCCTAGGCACATAGAACTATGAATACAAAGGAGGAAGGTCACATCAAGACAAACTAAAATTTTTGGGTCAACATGGAAGGATGCTAAATCATCTAACACTTTGCATCATCCCTAAAATGTGGAAAATTCAAGTATGAAATATAGAAGAATATAGAAACATATAGAGGAATGTCACAACAATTTAATTCCCCCTATATCCATGCGCCTACAAGGGCATCAAGGGTCCTCTAGAGAGAGCTAACAAACATACATATCATGTAGCAAGCATGGGGATTACAAAACATACAAGCACACTATGAACAATAATAGATGGAATGAAGGTACCGCTCTCAAGGGTCAGGCTCTAGTAGGTCATCAATCTCCTAATCTTGTTCATCATATAGGGATGGTAGATAGGCTTCTAGAGGGACTGTTGGAAAGAAAAAGCAGGAACATAGTCTAAAGATCTGAACCTAAGTTTATTCTTTAAGTTTGTTTATACCCCAGACATGATAGTGATAGAATAACAGATAAATGCGGTAGGGTATAACATAGTGCGGTAAGATAGAATCCTATATACAACATGATACACAACATAAACAATTAAAATATTATTTTATCGATCCTTATATCTCCATATTATACATATTAGACGTGTATTACAATAGAAGGTCTAAGTCTCTGCTCTATATTATCCTTCTATATATTCTATTATCATATCCCTCTTCTTAATTCTTCTATCATACTATCTATCACATATACATTTTATTATGGACATGTCCCTCATAGAGAAACCTAGGAATCATCTTTTATGTTAGCCTTGTCCTCCACACTTCTTTTGTAGTGAGTTGTGATAGGTTCTAGTCAATGGTCAGCGTCTTTCCAACATCATCCCCCCTTTTGAAACTACGTCTTGTCCATATTTTGACATTTTTGTGTTTATCCTCCTTGCATTGTGTTTGTTGTGTATTCTATTGTTGTTTCTTAGTTTGTCTTTGTGGTAAGGGTTTTCCTTCTCCACCCTAATCTCTTTGTAGTTTAATGACAAAATACTTCTTCTTAGGTAGAAGTTCTTTCCAAATCTTTCTGATTTCTTATTCGCTTTCTTTTTGTTTATCTATCTCTTTATTATGTTCTTCCACTGAAATTCTTCTTGACTTGTATGGCATTGGGGTTGAATCCTAGTCGAGGGGTTGTATGTTTTCAAATTGTCATTTCATTGTAGGGGATGTCTTTTTGTTTCTTAGTGACATTTCATTAGTTCTTAATAATGGTTCTCTTGAGTGCCTTATACCACTGAAATCAATGTTATCTGGTATCACATCTACTCCTCTTTCTTTTATTTTCATCACACTCTGATTCACCAAATAATCTAGGTATTCCTTATCAAATTCTAAAGGTTGAAGATTTATCATGAAGTTCAATATTGATTCCCATTGCTCATTGATACTGATCTAGTCATTAGCGAGGTCAAGGTGAATATATGGTGATTTACCCAATTATGGCAGGGTTAGGGTTTTAGTATAGTCTTCTTCCCATGTCCTCTTGGAATTGTCATAAGAAATAATTCTTCCTTCTAGAGTCCTAAGAATCTCTTTGGATTTATCAATATGTATTATTATCGGTCCTAGATTCTTATTTGTATCGGTCTTTGTTATTTCTATGGCAGCCCTTATATTGCACTCTTCCTTTTCTTCCAGAACCTTTATGGTGTGTTCTCTCCCTATCTCTTCTTATTTTTCCATCCTTATGCAGTATCTTTCCTATCTTTCCTTTGTTTGTTTCAATCTCCTTTCCTCCATCTCTAATTTCATTACAATTTTTATTGTCATTAATTTCTCTTGATTTTTTGTTATCCCCTTTTTCGCATGGGTGTTTTTGGTATAGTATTTTATTAATCCTTATGTATCCCATGGCCACATTAATTTGAATGTTTACATCTTTTCACAAGTCTTTTAGATCCTTCCCCCTTTCCATTTGTCGTCCCCTTAGGTGCCTACCCCCCTCTCACAAAGTTAAGTCCTAAGAGAATTTATAGCCAGTTGACAAAAAATCTTGTTATCTCTCCAATTCCTTTCCTCTACTCCACAATGTTCTTCTACCTATTTTATATTTATTTGTTCTTCACTATTTTGTGTAGGGTCCCAGCAATGAACCAAATGTTGGAAAGAAAAAGAAGGGACATAGTCTGGAGATCTGAACCTGAGTTTATCCTTTAAGTTTGTTTATACCCCAAACATGATAGTGATAGAATAATAGATAAATGCAGTAAGGTATTTATACATAGTGCAGTAAGATAGAATCCTATATACAACATCATACACAACATAAACAATTAAAATATTACTCCATCAATCCTTATATCTCCATATTATATATATTAGAGATGTATTACAATAGTAGGTCTAAGTCTCTAATTTGCATTATCCTTCTATATATTCTATTATCATATCCCTCTTCTTACTTCTTCTATCATACTATCTATTACATATACATGGTATTATGGATGTGTCCCATATAGAGCAACCTAAGAATCATCTTGTGTGTCAGTCCTGTCCTCAACACTTCTTTTGTGGTGAATTATGGTAGGTTTTGTTTGATGCTTTACCTCCTGCCACTTGGACCACTTCAAGGTCGAAGTACCTGGTATTGTGACTAGTTTGAAATGTAGAGGATTAATTGGATTCATCAACCTTGTAAATATAATTAATTTAATTACTCCTAATATTGTAGTTGTAAATGCAAACATAACAGAAGTAGAATCCACCAACTGTAGTAATTATTTAATTATAGTGACTTGTAATATTTATTTGTTTATCTTAGGATGGTAAATTGGTGAAATAGGGGCGTCCAAGTTTATTAATTGACATATTATGAGTGTAAGAGTATCTTCCTAGATTGTATCTTACATGTTGTAAGAGAATCAATTATTTTTGGATAGGTATGACAGAGCATCTTATGACAACATGTAAAAATTGTAAGAGGCTAATTTTGGCCTATTGTTGAATTTTCTAGAGGTGGGCATGGGTTTGTTTCTCTATCTTCGATGCATTATTAAATGTGGAGGTTATAACAGATGTAAGACTCTAAAATTAGTCAAATTCTCAAGATGGGTGTCATATTCTAGATTGTTCTTCAACAAGATTATAATTTCTATTCAATAGAAGCTAGAGGAAGTGCAAAGTATGAGAGTTTCTTGTTTATAGGTACACAAGTGCAATTGGATTGGATGCAGGATTAAACAAAATTGATGTATTGTAATCTTTTTGAAGATAATACAAATTTTCCCTCTTTTCCTGGTGGAGTTTTTTACCTGAAAGGGTTTTCCCCACATTAATCCAAGTGTTATGTGTATGGATCTTGAGTATTGCTGATTTCTTTGATGCTAATTTACATCTTCATTTGATATTCTACACTATTATTTTAGATTTCCATATTGTAGTGGTTTCCTTCATTTCTAACATGACTAAGGTGTCTTCCTCATTAACCTTTTCATTTTTTTCAATTTTCTAGATAGAAGTATGTTTGTAGGTCAAATACAAAATAATTTAAGAATTTTTATAGAAGTGGTAGTTATGAAAAGTACCTTAAATCTTTTAATGAGTTCATCTTTTGAAAATTTTAGTCATTTTGAGAACTAGACAAATTGTGCCCTATACAAAATTCTAGTTCTTAGCACATTTGTTCTAGTAAAAAATCTAGCACTTGGCACATTTTTCTAGTTTAGGTGCACTTGAAACTTTTAATCTAGACCCCAAAATAACTTCTTTTAGTCCTAGATTTCATAGGGAGCCTCATTCACTCATCTATAGCTTGTTGAATCAATCTCATCAATTTTTAACAGGTGCAATGGTTTCATTTTCTAGTTTTGTTTTTATCTCTTGTCATGCAGGTATAGGACATTAGTTTTTTCAATAATTTCTCTATCTCTATGTATCACAAAAGTTCATTTTAACTAGAATAGCCTGCGCACTTATAAATCTACCAATCTAGAAAATTTTAGTTGATTATGAGCACAAGACAATATTCTTGTCCCTAACTTGTTTGTCTTATTCTCTGTTTGCCTCAAAATTGGGTTTTGATTCTCTTGACAACATCAACATTCAATTACTATCATTCACCAAATTAGATTCGAGGTTTAAAATTTCATCTTTTCTAGTTCCCTTTCCCTTCATTATTTTATATTTCTATTTTCACTTTTCCATTTGTGTGTCTTGAATTGTATCTTTTATCAATCTCAACTCATGTGTGATTTTATTAGGTCAGATTTAGGATACTTCTATTTACTTTTAAACATCATTTGTTTGATCTAATTTATTACACACTTTAAGAAAGATAAGATAAATTTTATTTCTTTCAAAGGTAAAAGGGCATGGGTATGTAATTTTCATTGTTAGACAACAAATGGGTAGAACATCACTTAAAGGACATTGTTTACTTCATGAAAAAAATAGATTCCTAGGAGGAAGATTCATACTAGACAAATTAGTCTTAGCATGGGAAGTAGTGGAATGGACTCAACAATGTGGGTAAAATGGTCTCCTTATTAAAGTAGATTTTGACAAATCTTATTATAGAATAACGTGGAAGATTATTCTGAAAATACATAAATGGTTGGGGTTTGGGCCTAAGATCGTCTCACATATGATCCACTTCCATTTACTTGATACCAATGCATGCCTTACTATCAATGTTTTCATCATTCAACCTTTTCTCCTTCATTGATCCATTAGACAAGGTTTTCTTCTTACTCCCTTTTTGTTTGTCCTCACTACACATGCATTATAACATCTCCTACATCATGCTAAGAGTAAAAAGTTGATAGTTGTATTTCACTCCTAGATAATGAAGTAGCTCTCAACTCCTATTTTGTTGATAAAAACCTACCAATCATCCATGATTCTCAAGAATTGTATAATACACTATATGTTTTGGACTTGTTCTATGCCAGTTGTAGGTCCCAACCTTATCATAAAAAGTTGAATCCATGTTGACCTCCCTCTCAATGGATCCCTTCAACTTGGAAATATATCAAACATGGAGAAATCTCTAAGTACCTAGGCATGCCCTTTACGATTGGTGTTTCCTTCAATGAAATACACAAGTGGTTCTTCAATAAAAAAAGTTGCTCTACTGCTCATAGACTCATTTCCATGGCTATCCATGTTCAAATTGTCAACTAGATCCTCACTACATGTGATGTGTAAATTACTTCATGTTGGCTTCTATCTAAATATTGCTACAATCAACTAACTTAGTTCATTAGATGATCTATCTGGATTAAATGGAGCCATAAGAAAGGGTGGCTAGTGGCATACTAGTAACATTGTAATCAATCTGAAAAAAATGGTGGTATGGGAGTTACTAATCATTATACCCAAGGAGGCTTCTTGATAGGCAAATGGATTTTCAGAGCTAACAATAAATTAGCACCTTGGAAATCCCTTATTAAACACAAGTTTGTTTCTACTACTCATAAAGGGAGCTAGAGAGATGTTTCATTAAAAGACTTGAGATCATCATTTCACACCATTTCAAGCCCCATACTTCAAGTCAATTCAAAATCATTTGGAATTCTTGGCAATCACTTACTCCCTTGCTAGAATGGAAGGATTAATCCCTTAAACATGAGCTAAGATTATCGTCATCTTGAATTTGGTGGAGTAGATTGGTTGAGATTTAGACTTTAATGCAAGAAAGTGGGAAACATTAATTTATTTGAGAAAAGCATCAAAGAATTTAGGGACCTATGTGACTTTTATATTCCTTAACTTGGATGTGTCACTAAGTATTGTAAGTTGAGTTCAACATCTTTCCCACACAACTAACTTCAATTCACCTTGTGCAATCATTGGCCCCACCTAATCTTTTATACTAACTATCCACACCCATCTTTAAGCACTCGAGATGGTCCACTAGAGCAAAAATGGAAAAATTCCCTCTCAATATTTTTAATTTAAGACCCCTCATAAAAATATAGATATATTTAAAATTCAACAAAAAATTGAAATTTCAATTGTTTGAAGATAAGTAGCATGGGAGTGAGTGTAAGATCATGATAGGTCAAGCAACACCCTTGATTGGCAATGAAAATGATAAAAAGTAAGTTTAAATAACTTCATGTGATAAATTGAAGGACTTATCTACAAAATATAAAAGAAATGTAGTAATAAAAGTTATAGGAAATTGGATGTAGTTTATGGACTATTAATTTTTTGAATAATTTCAATTTAATTTGGTGAAAATAATATATTTCAAAGAGGCATTACTAATTTTTTTAGAAAAAATAAGTAATTATTTTGACCAACCTAATTATGAGAAAAAACTAGTTTTTGTCATTAGACTTTGTATATAAGTAAAGGACACATGAGTAGATGTGACACATATTTTTAAATTTTTCTGAAGTAAACAATTATTTACTAATTTATTGATTCAACTTAAAAACATTAAAAAGTCATTTTCTAACTAGCTTAAGTTCATATAAAAATATGAAATTCATATTTTTAAACCTATAGCCAACAAATCCTAGAATGTCTCAAACTTGTAGATTTGAAAAAGGATATATAGTTTGAAGGTTATAAACTTTTTCAATGTGTATATCTATTAGGGATTTAGACATGGCATGGGTAGAAACTAAGTAGTAATAAGTATTAAAGTTGTAATGAAAAAAACATTATATTTTTGGAATTTTGAGAGTTTCCTATATAAATCTTTTTCATTTTATTAAATTTGATATTTACAAAAAAACTATTAGCTTGGAATGTGAAGTTGATGAAACTTTGAAGAATTTTTACCTCCTAATTTATATAGAAATTGAAAGTTTGGGACCCCAAGCATTTTTCCAAAGCAATCGGAAGACATTTTGGGAAAGAAATTCTTTGTATAGGAAATAAATGTCCATTTTTAAGGTGGATATCCATTTTTGACAAAGTGGATATCCCTTTCCATTTTTCAAAAATGAATATCCATTTCTTAAAATGGAATTCCATTTTAGTTTACATTTTCAAAGCAAATTCAAGTCAAAAATTCAAGCCTAACAAAAGTTTCACAATTTTAGCTATCTCCAACACATATTTTCCTTGTTGCCATTATTTGGTTGATCATGGTCTTAGACTCACCCATAGTCTAAGCATGTCTATTTGCAAAATCTAGAGCAGATTTGTAGTCTCATATTCTAGCTTGGAAAGTCTTACACTATAAAGCTCCTATGAGAGAATGTGTCACCTTTCTTTCCCCTCATCCATTAAAATGCCCCTTTTGCAATAAATTTGAGACCATTAAGTATGCTTTTGGACCTATAAAGAAGTTCAAGATCATTGACAATTGATTCTAACCTCCATTTGAGCCATATTCAATAGGCTTATGATATGGAAGACTACTCTCCTTAGATTTAAGTACTCCCACAATGTCTTTTTTGGTCTTTTAGACAATACACATTAAAGAATTACTCTAATTCTTTTCCTCCTTTGGAGGTTTTGTCCCATGGTCTTTTGTCTAATATTATTTTGGAAATGGTGAACCTTACCAATGTTATGGAGGAGGCATTCCAATGTATTTTTTATTTTAAAAGACTAAATGCAAGCTATTCAAGTGCAATTGACTGACCCTACCAAAGCCCACAAAGATTTAGCCCCAAAAGTGAACACTTTGATCAATGATGTGAAAGTTTTATCCATGCTTAAAGATACTCTCCACAATGAGAATCAACTCAATAAGACAAATTTTCTAATGCTAATGAATGTACAATAAATAGTGAATAGACTGAACAATCCTACTTAAACTAGTATTCCTAAATTTAAGATGTAATATATCAATTTGGTAAAGTATAATATCTTCTTGGTTAAGATTGTTATATATTTATCCTCTATAATATAATACTACATGTATTACTCTCTATGTATATTAATATATATTAAGCTTTTTCCAATTAAAAGAATCACCTAAAATGCATTTTTTTAGCAATGGAAGAAACCTATAAGAATGCCAAGTGAAAATGATTTACTAAGCAAAACAAATGTTTGAAGGACTTCAACCACATAGCTATGGAGTTTTTTGAAGTGCAAAATGCAACCTTAAAGCTTAGAGTTGGGAAAGAGACAAATAGGGAATGGCAAGGTAAGGAATATAGGCTAGGGCTAACAAAGATTGACTTGTTGGTGTGTAATTGGTTGAATATTGGAAGACCTTAAAGTACCCATACATTGTAGTCAATGCACTAGTTGTTTATAGTGGGGGTCCCACATGTAAACAACTAGTACATTGACTACAATGCACTACACTTTAGGAGTGAACCGATTTAAATAGTATTAATTGTCTTTTTCCATGTCCTCTATTTATGACATCCATTAATCATACAACAATTAATAAGAAATAATTAATTTAAACTATTTTAATCTTATTTACTAAGGTTGGCCAATTGAAGAATGTCATGAATATCGAAAGGATCAAGAAGAATCTTCAACTTTAAGTCAAATCACAATCGAACCAATAAATATATTCTCAGACATATTCAAGATAAGCCTCACAAATAGATCATCGCACGGGAAAATTGTGCCCGTCATGATACTACCCCAAAAGCTTTATAGATAGCTTGCCAAGATGTCAAATTTTGATAGTTAGATTCTGCGATTGCCGGTTTTCCTGCCTGGTTAATATCCCAAAGTAACTAAAATGCAAACACGAGATGCTGTTACGTCCTGTCGCGATTTTGTCACATTTATGCTCTTTTTGCACCCTCCAGCCATTGTTACTTGCATACTTCAGTTGCAGGTATTACTTCTCAAACAGAAAGTGATATGTATTTTATTAAACATATTTGATTTTTTATTTTATGTTTATGAGATATGGGTTATCTACTACTCATAAAATATGGATTAATAAATTTGATTAAAAAATTATACTATTGTCTTTTTATTAGAAATAACTTAATTACAATATGATGATTAAGCATATATCTAAACCAAAAGTCTTCTTCACTTAAGCAACCACAAGCAGGGGGGCCCTGTCTATCAAAATCACTTAGGGATCGGACTTGGCCCAGTCGTGCCTCTGGGTGATTGGACGTTGGTGGATGGCATAATAAAGGAACATCCAATAATCCTCACCAATTGTGCTCAATCAATTGAACTACAACCCTTTGGCACCTCCTACTTGTTATTAATAGGTTTGATTTATTTTAAATGTAATTTTGAACAAATATTTAATTCCCATGGATTTTTGTTGGCTGCAATGTTAAGCACGAGAAATATATATTTAACAATATAAGAACATTAGGAGAAATTTTTTAGTTGTGACATCCTTTGTTTTGTTGAACTTGTTGTATAATTTGGAGAAGATTAAATGAAAGAGCAATGCAGAAATTTAAACTCAGATCTATAGACAAAGTTGCAAAACACGAAGACAAAACAGAACACAAGTTTTTAAGATGGTTCACCAAATGGCTACATCCTCAAGAAGCAAGGGAATCTCTATATTAAACTATGTTTTCATACATATACATCTACAACAGTATGTTATTCTACAACAATACACAATGTTGAGATAATATTAAACTTCATCCTTCAAAGAAAATGTCAAGAGACTAAGTAGAAGAATACAAAGACAATAAGTGTCGGTTATGACTATTTGGCTTCACAATTCCAACAATCTCCCACTTGAAGTCCAATCACTACTGCAAGAAGGCTACTGAGAGATATCCACTAGTTCAGACTTATTGTCACATTTTGACAATGTTGAGAGAAGTCCTACAGAACCCGAACTTCTCCCTTGGTACTATCTTCGTCAATGCATCTGATGAATTTACCTTTGTATCAATTTTCTCCACTTTCAGTTTGCCCTCTTCAAGCATAGTCTGGATGAAGTGATATCCCAACTCAATATGCTTCTGATTATGAAAGGCCGAGTTCTTTGCCAAATGAATAGTGTTGTTACTATCACAAAAAAGAGTGAAAATAGGTTGTTTGAATCCCAACTCACCCAACAGTCGCTACAACCAAATCATCTCCTTCACACCTTTAGTGAGAGCAATATATTTAGCCTTGGTAGTGGAGAGTGCAACGACCTGTTGCAACCTTGAAACACAACTGATCATTGTCCCGACGAATGTGAAAACATAACCGGTTGTTAACCTTCTTTTGTACAAATCTCTAGCCATATCAAAATCAACATAACCTCACATTTGTGTATCTCTCCCTCCAAAACAAAAAAAGCAATATGAAGTGCCTTTTAAATACCTTAATATGCACTTCACTACTTCCCAATGAGGTTTACCCAGATTACTCATAAATCTTCTTACTACTCCCACTACATGCGAAATATCTGGTCGAGTTCAAACCATGGCATACATAAGACTCCTAACAATTGATGAATAAGGAATACCCTTCATATTTTCTTTCTCTTAAGGTGTTTTTGGACACATTTCAGATGACAAACAAAACTGGTTAGCAAGAAGAGTATTCACCGGTTTAACATCCTTCATGTGGAATCTGTCCAAGACTTTGTCAACATATTTTTCTTGTGACAATCTGATTTCTCTCTTACGTCTGTCCCAAATTATGGTCATACCATGTATCCTCTTTGCTACCCCTAAATCCAAGTCATGCTAGTGCCAGTAACTAGCATATCATCAACATATTAAAGAAACAATAAAACAAACTCATCATTATTCAATACCTTGTAATAGACACACAGATCAGATTCACATTGTGTGAAATGTTGCTTAGCCATGAAAGAATCAAACTTGAGATACCACTGTCGTGGGGCTTGTTTGAGCCCATACAAACTTCTCCTCAACTGGAAATTCAAATCCTCTTGACCTTGTTGCTCAAAACTTTGAGGCTGATGCATATAGAACTCCTCTTCAATGTTGCCAAGAAGAAACATGGTCTTCATATCTAATTTTTCCAACTCAAGATCAGATACTGCCACCAATCCCAAAACTACTCTAATAGTGGTGATCTTCACAACTGATGAGAAGATTTCATTGAAATCGATTCCTTTTTTTATCGTATCCCTTCACCACCAATCTGGCCTGATAACATTTTTGACCTCCTTCCACTTTCAATCTATACACCCATCAATTCTTCAACGCTCTTTGATTGGGTGGAAGCTTGACCAAATCCCATGTATGATTGGCCATGAGTGAATGCATTTCATCTTGCATTGCCTCCAGCCATTTCTCATGATTGACATTGTTACAAGCTTCCTTGAAAGTGGCTCGCTCTGCTAAATAAAAAATCAATAACTGATAGTCTTCAAACTTTGCCAAAAGTCGGTGCTCCTGGGTAGACCTCTGTAGTTCAGGAACTTGTTTCCTCAAATTGCCTTGTTCTGGTAGAGTACTCTATTTAGGCAAATTTCCATCTGTAGGATTTTCTGTTTCTGAATTCCTCAAATTTTATGATGCAAAGCTTCTTAAATGTGCTGCTACCACACTTGGCACATTACTTCCTTCTATCATAGGTTGTGTGTGAGTGAAAGAAGGAAACATATTATTTACACCTTGCGTGGTATCTTCAAAGGATTGGATAGACTTTTCAAATGGTAGCACCGGATTTATAAAAGGTTGCATTTCATTTTCAGAGAGTTGCATTGGAGTTAAAATAGGAAGCATGGGAACATTTATAGGCTACGTGGAGTTTTAAAAGTCTTGCATTTCATTTTGCAAAAAATGCATAGGAAATTTAGGTGACTGTTGCGCTCTATGTAAGTGAAGATTCAAAGGCGACATTGGATAATCCAACTATTGCATACCATTTGAACCAGGTTGTGTAGAAAACAAGGATTTCCCTAGCGCCAAACTTGGCACACTCATATTTGAAGTGCCTTCTCTATCTAAGGTATGTTGTGAGGTAATATCCAGAGGCTGTGTTGGCATATTAAAAGAGCTTGACGGTGCATAAGGGGGTAAAATCTATGTCATACCTATTTGGTTTATATCCATGTCTGGAATATGCTGCACCATGGATGGTGTATGTTGTGCCCTACCCAAAGGTAGATGTTGTTGTGAATTAGGCACCACATTTGATTTCCTCTGTGGTTCTTTCATATTAGTGCCTTTTTCAAACATATCAATAGGTACATATTCATTTGATGATGGCCCCTATTTTTGTGAACTTGGAAAAACTTTTTCATTGAATATCACATCGCGACTATGCACTATCTTTTTGGCAATCAGATCCCAAAACTGATAACCATACTACTCCTCTCCATAGCTAATGAAAATACATTTTTTTGATCAAATGGAATCCAGTTTTGTTCTCTTCTCCTTGGGAATGTGAGAAAAGGCCTCACAACCAAAGACCCATAAATGATTGTAAAAAATCCTTCTCCCCAACCATCTCTCCTCCGGAATGTCAAGATCTAATTGAGATGAGGGGCTTTGATTGATCAAGTACACCATTGTATTCATTGCTTCTGGCCAAAATTCCTTACCCAATCCTACATTAGAGAGCATACTCCTAGCTCTCTCCAAGATTGTTCCATTCAGCCTCTCAGCTGCACCATTTTCTTGAGGGGTGAATGGAACAATCTTAATATGATGGATGTCATTATCTACACAAAAATTGTCAAAATCTAAAGAGTAAAATTCTCCTTTATTATCTATTTTCAAACACTTTATTTTATTCTCAGTTTGGTTCTCAACAATGGCTTTGAAAAATTTAAATTTTCTAAATACTTTTGATTTTCTATTTAGCATATAAACCAAAACTTTGCAAGTGCAATCATCAAGAAAAGTAACAAAATAATTTGCCCCTCCAATGGAGGTTACCTCCATAGGACCAAACACATTTGAGTACACAAGATCCAATGACCTTGTCTTCTTGTCATGTCTAGTTTTAGAAAAACTGATCCGCCTTTGTTTGCCATAGATACAATGCTCACACAACTCTAAATCAACATATTACAAACCTAGAAGTTGATCCCTTTTGAGAAAAACTTCAAGTCCTTGCTTGATCATATGTCCTAGCCTCTTGTGCGAAAGCTCTGCCCCACTGTCCAAAACTACCATCGCAGCTCCCACTTCAGTGTGACACTCTAGCACATACAAAGTACCCAATTTTCTACCTCTTGGAATGACTAGAGCTCCTTTGGTCACCTTCTAAGTGTTTGAAGAAAAGGTGATGCTACACCCTTGAGCATCAAGCTGTCCCACTGAAATTAGATTCCTCTTGAGCTTAGGAACATGTCTCACATCTTGCAACAACCACTTGTTTCCATTCTTTAATCTCAACATTACATCACCTTTTCCAATGATATCACATGGCTCATTGTCACCAAGTTAGACTCTCCCAATTTTACCTTCTTGATAGTTTTGAAAAACTTCCCGACACAAGGTTGCATGGAAAGAAGCGTCGAACTCCAATACCCACGAATCAGTTGTAATTTCACATGTTACCAAGAATAAAGCCCCTCCATCCTGTACATATGTAGTGTTAACCTCATTGTCTTTTAGGTAATTTTCTGCCTTCTTATTTGAGTTTGGCTTTTCTAGATATGAAGGTCCTGATCTCCATCATTACACCTTCCCAACTATTTGGAAAAGAACACAATAATCAAATAGCTTTGATTTTATCATCTAAATTAATGTTTACCAAAATCAATTGGCTGATTAGAGTGTTGAATTCATTCAAATGACTAAACACGATACCTCCTTCTTTCATTTTCATATTGTATAGCTTCTTCATGAGGTAAACTTTATTTGTAGTTGAAGCCATCTCCTACATATCGGTGAGTTTGTCCCATAATTCCTTTGAAGTCTTTTCTGCTATGACATTGAAGAGGATGTTGCTCGACAGTGATAGGATAATCATAGCTCTTGCTTTCTTGTCTAATCTCTCCCAATCTTCATCATCCATCTTAGTTGGCTTCTTGGCTTTTCCTTCCAATGCAAGTGAGAGATCTCCTCTAATCAATAGCAACTCCATCTACACCTTCGATAATCCAAAATTCTGCCCAGAAATTTTCTCAATCTTCCATTTATCTACTTCCTCCATATTCGCCAGAAATTATCACAATTTCCTAACCAGCTTCTTCACCAAGTTCTAATACCAATTTTTGTTTAATTTGAAGAAGATTAAATGAAAGAGCAATGCAGAAATTTAAACTCAGAAATATAGACAAAGTTGTAAAACACAAAGACAGAACAGAACATGAGTTTTTAACGCGATTCACCAAATAGCTACATCCATAAGAGGCATGGTAATCTCTGTGTTAAACTCTATTTTCATACACATACATCTACAACAGTATGTTATTCTACAGCAATACACAATGTCCAGATAATATTAAAGTTTAGCCTTCGAAGAGAACATGAAGAGACTAAGTAGAAGAAGACAAAGACAAGAAGTGTTGGTTATGACTATTGGGCTTCACAATTCCAACAGAACCACCTGTCACAATTATAATTTTGTGTGTGTTTTGCATCTACTGCTTCCCCCAAATGCCCCTATGTGTCCTTCCTGGTATTTGCAAGTTGGCCTCACTCTCTAATGAATTTAGACATACATTTCCGAAAACAAAAAGAATGGCTAGAAAAAGGCTAATGTAATTTGTTGTGTGTAAATTCAAAATGTTTCTCTTTGAATCTAGTAAGAGTGCATGAATCTGATTTACAACTAACTAGATGTCAGTATTTTAGACTACCTCACATTATGTCTAGTTAGTTTTGGACTGTTTCTTTCCTTTTGGTTTCTGGTTTCTTCTGCATGACCACTGTTCTTTTACATATTTCTTCAAACCATTAAAAAACTTTATATTCAACCTGTTTATCATTTTTTTAGCATGTCAACATCTTTAAGTATTATGAACTATTAAATTTATTATGTGCAGTTCATTGTTAGGTTAGATGAGTGCCTGGATACAATAACTTTCCCTGCAAACCTATCAAATATTCCTCCTGGGAAATTAAATTGGATGTTTTCGAGAAGTTTATAGATTTCTTTTATTAATTTGTCTTTGGAACGAATAAGGCATATACAACACCTCATTTTCTACAAACACATTGGAAGAAAAGGTAGAAAATAATATCTGAAGCATAGGAAACACTTTACTAATAGAAAGTAAAGGAGATTCATGTAATATGTTTCCTATTATCTGACTATTATGACTATTATGAATGTAATTTCAGTCTTTCAATTATAAGATAGAAGACTATAAATAGTCTCTGTAAATTGCTCAAGGAAAATAATCTGTCATATTCAAGTTTAAGACCAAACACTCACATTATATTCTCTATTCTACTTGACTCAATAGCTTTCTAGCTGGCTTCTTGTAATATGGCCATTTAGGTAACATCAAAGCTAGCATAATTTCTAGTTAGTTTTTGGATTGTTTTTTTGTGGTTGTTCTTTAATATCATCCATTTCAATAGTCAAAAGTTAATTTTGACCAATAAAAATAGGACAAATATTTACCACTTTTTGTTGTCAATGAGATGTAAAATCGCTATTGATTGTTTGACCATTAAAGTGGATGATATTTAAGTAGAGCAGTTTCTTACCTTATGGCTTCTTGTTTCTTTTGCATGGCCTCTATTCTTTCCTATATTTCTTCACTTTAGATCATGACTCATCTTGTTTCTGTTTCTGGTAGTTGCAAGTATATCTAGAATTACTGTGTTGCTTCTTCATAATTAGTAGCAAATTCTAGGGAAAGAGTTTCCATTATTGCTCTTTAGAGAGATAGTTAAGTGGGCAAATACAAAAGATGTCATAGTTTGAAGATACCAGTGAACATGTATTAGGCTTATTCTTAAATCATTAGGGTTATTCTCCAATATCACTTTGTTTAGTAGTGAAGTTTTAATTTTGGTTAGTAAAATAGGATAAATATTTATCACTTTTTTATATGAATGAGATGTAAAATTACTATTACACAAGATAATGTTTAAATAGAGTGATAGATTAAACTATAAACAAAGAAATAGACCTTAGAGTATTTGCAATGTTTGCTGCTTCAAGTTCAGTTTCATTAATCACTCCCTTGCCATCCAATAAAAAATTGATATTGTTAAAAGTAAAAGTAATTTGATTCTAGTCAAGCTGAAGTTCAAATTGTTTTTGCAGGTTACTTTCATTATCACATTGTTAAAAATGTTATAAATTCTGCAACTCCATGAAAATCAAGCATATATGTAACATGGAAAATCCCACCAAGATAAAGGATAGAAAATAATGGGAGAAAATCATCATCAAATTCATTTATCTATATCATTCAATCTTAAATAAAAATTATACAAACATCTAATACTATATACTACAATCTTGCATATTAGTAGAGTGCTATTGCTATAAAGCTTTAGTTGCTAACACTATTATTGGCAAGAGACATGGCTAGGCATGATATATGTTGTCATTGATGGCAACTAAGATCATCTGCATAACACAATTTGTTTATACCGGAAGTCAGATTTAGAATTTGGCTAAGTTTGGTTAGTTAGGAACAGAGCAGCAACAGGGTTCAACATTTTGGTACGGATCTCTCCGGTGGGAAGTTATGATTAGCTGCAGATCTAGGGAAGTCATATGCATTGTCAAGATAATCTAAATCTAGATTTTTGTCCTCCAGTGATGAAGGACTCAAAAGACATTAGCCTTTGAGTACCAAGTTCCAGTTTGTCAGAGTAGACAAAAGAACAAGCCGACCTTGCAAAAGATCTTGATTCCGGATGTATGGAAGTTATTTATTGGACAAATGACAATGCTTAGTGATAGTGACTGACATGATTAATGATTTTCAAGAGCAAGTTTTTGTCCGCACCTTAAGTTATACATAGATCTAGCCGACAGAGCAGAGCATTCTTAAAAGTTCCAAGTGTTGTTGAAGCCGACTGATAGGATGATTGTAGATCATATTGCAGATATATATAGCTGATGAAATTGGGTGATTCAGAGGGTGTGTGTGTGAATAAGGTGAATGTGAGAAGAGCAGAAATCCAAAATGTGAATGAAGGTAGAATAGTAAGAAGAGCAGAGCATTGATGAAATGTGTAAGATCAATTTTTGCACTTAACCAGAACTAAAATTCTTGCATAAGTAGATGCTATTAATCAGTTCAAATCTCTGTCATTCTCTTGTAATGTTTCCATAGGCAGTGAGCCTTCTTTTGAGCAGTGAGCTCTGGGCAGTGAGCCCGAGTGCATGTGCATTCCCATTTGTAAAAATACTTTTAACAGGGTATTAATATTTGTGGGTTAATCCCCAGCGTGGTTTTTCCCTTAACCGGGTTTCCACGTCAAAATCTTGGTATCGAATGTGTTATCTATGTTTTCTGTTCATATATTGTTGATTGATGCTAAAATGTTTATATCATTAATTTAATTATAACTCGAAAAGGAAGATTGAGAAAGAAAAGATTGTAAAAGTGTGATAACTAATTCACCACCCCCCTGTCTCAGTTGTCCAATCCTAAACCAACAATTGGTATCAGAGAAAGGTTCCTTTGGAAAAGTTTAATAGCTTAAGGAAGATCTGGGAAGGTAGTAAAAATGGATGAATACAATCTTCAAGGACAACTTAATCTTGCCCTAGATGATCTTGAGCAATCCAAGGAAGAAGTCCAAGAACTACAAGATAATCTCAAAAAGGTTGAAGACTTCATTGAGATCCTAAAAGATAAGTTGAGCAAATCTAATGCAAAAGGAAAGGAGCAATCTCTTCCACTAGAAGACAAGGCCTTGAAAGAAATGACAAAAAAATGTAAAAAGTTAGCTAAAGAAGTTGTTGTCCTAAAACATGAAATGGAAACTGGGGTGATGAGACTGACCAAGGAAATTGAAGATTGGAAGAAAACTGAAGAACAGATGAAGCAAAATCTAAAAGAGAGAACTAAAGAATGTTGCAGAATGGATGGAATAGCTGGTCTCCTAGAATCTAATCTACAAGAAAGCAGAAATAATGAGAGAGAACTTGAGAGACAAATTATCACTCTCAGACATGACCAATAAATTGCAAATGAGTATAAAGAGAAGTTCAAAATAAGCTCAGCTAAACTCAAAGCACTAATTGAAGAATAGGAAAAGGATAATGACAAGCGTAATCTTAGATATGAGAAAGGTGAAAGCTCTAGATCTGGACAAAGAAATTTTCAACCAAGGAATAAAAGGAACATAACTAGAAAACCTCTGGTAAAATAGCCTAATGCTCAAAGATATCCATCATTTAATGGAAATTGTTTTAATTACAATAAATTTGGTCATAGAGCTATTCAGTACAGAAGTAGAGCAAATCAAAATGGTCCATCCTTCTCCAGTCAATGCTTCAAATGTAAGAGGTATGGTCACAAATCCAATGAATGTAGAAGTATGATAATGAATAAATCAAACATAAATTATTTCAATGGCTACTACTTTTCTTGCAATGGATTTGGACACATGGCTAATCAGTGTAGGTCAAGAGGAAATCTGGTCATGTTGCAAGATTCTGCAGAAACAGAAAACTGGATGAGCAAAGACAAGATAGAGGCAAAAGGAAAATTGATTTGAATGAGCTACGGAGTGAAATGAACAAGATTTGGATAAAGAAAGATGCAATAAACAATTGTGATGGGTCCGCACTAGAATCAGGTGCTGACAATTCCTCCAGGAATTAAGTCAGAAGCTTTAGCTCAGGGGGAGCTGCATTAAACATCAAATTCCCCCAGTCAGTAAGTGGGTGCCTAAGTTGGGCACAATAAAAGAGTATATTCTGAATTGGTTCAGAACCTTCGGAAGGATTTCTAAAAGAAAAGATGTTGATATGAAATCTTGCAGAGTGATTTATGAAGATCTGTAAAAAATAATGTAACTGAAAACAATTAGGGAAACACAAGTATTACAAAGGAAAACTAGGTAATGCAAAGCTTTAAAACGTCACTTGGTCACTCATTTGAATCACCTTTCTTTTGAAGAAAACAAGACGAAGAGTATTTGAGCTGTAAATCCAGAGATTGAGGTAAAGAGTGGATTCAACTAGCAATTGATCAACCCCAACCCCACGAAAGAAAAAGGTACCTCTCTGTAAAGCATTGAATCTAAAATCTATTGAGATGGCTACTCATCATGTTGTTGACATTACTGAAAGGCCTCGACCAAAATTTAAAAAGCATCCTCACAAATCAATTGAAGTCAACCCGTTAGGTACTTTTTCAAGTGTTCTGTATGGTGTGTTGCATGTAGATGACATTAGGGTTTATATTCATGCAAATATAGATGAGTTTGGAGATTCAAGGTATGTAGACTTATTTGAGAAACAACTCATGGATGAAAATCATGAACTCAAACCCGAGTATAAGGCCCTACAAGATAAACACTTTATTCAGATTATGGGGTAACTTCCAACATTTGCTGAAGATGAATGGGTCTGATACATCCTGAGTTGGATGCATGATGAATTCATTTGGCTATTAAAACCATTCAAGATTACTAGGGATGCTATAAAAAATGTAACTAGTTTAAACTCAATCAGAGGATTGCCCATGCTAAAAGTCATGAAAAACTAGACAGTAACTGATGCTACTAGAGCTAAGTTTGATAGAAGGGTAATGACCATCAACGATATTATAGAACCGGATGTCAAATTCACATCTATGGTGATTGGGTACTTGATTTACCACTCAAGCAGAGAAAATTTTGTTTTCGGAATAGCCATATATGCTGCATATAAGATGCTAAAGGAAAATGTTGATTATGACTTGTGTGAAATACTATAGAATCAATTGATTGAAAAATTGAACAAGATCAAGAAAGATACGAAAAACACTTTCAAGTATGGTACATTGATTATATGTCTATTCTTTTACTTAATGAATGAAGTACCTAGGGTAAAAGGTATGCATTGGACTAAGGATGAGCCAGCTGCCATTTAGATCAGAAATCATCTTCATAACATTGGTGATTTCAAAGCTCAAAAAACTACAATATGTTGTTACTTCAAGAATTTTCAGAGTATGATGCACTCAAGGGAAATAATTCCTAATTCAATTGTTGACAAGTACAAGAATGAAATATGCTTCATGGTTGATAATGATCAATGTTTAATGGAAGCAGTGGAACCCAAAACTATTTAGATCATGTCCATGGGGTATGAAGTAGATGAAAGAATCTTAGATATGTATGCTCAACATCTGCTAAGCAAGCCCAAAGACACAATGATTGAAAGATTTGGAACTTATGAAGAGCCGAGTTTAAAATTGTATACTAAGCTTAGAGAACCTAAAACCAATAGGAGAGTAAGAAAAGAGGTTGAACAGTTAGCTAAAAATCTTGGCCTAACTAAGGAAGCTGTGAAGAAATTCAAAGAAAGAATAGAGAAGGATGAGAAAAAGAAACAAGATAAGAAACCAATAGGTGATCCGGTGGAATTCTCTTCCACTTCAAGAACTACTAGAAGCTTTGCTATTGCCTCTGCTCCTTCCAAAACTACAAAACTAGAAACAAAATCATCCAGAAAATGGGAGAAAAGGAAGAAAACAAAAGCAGCCTAGACCTATGAAAGCATAAGAGAAGAAGAAGTAGATATAGACTCTGACATTGAAATCAAGGAACTAAAGGTCATTGGAACAAAAGTTGCAGAGTTAACCGGAAGCAAAAGGACTAGCAAAAAGTAAAAGACAGAAGATTATGAGGAATATGTTGCTGGAAGCCCACACTCTCCCTAGAAGATGTGATAAAATCAGACATTGTGGATGGTAATCTAAAACCCATGATTGAATTCTATGATGAATACAATGATATGGATCAAAGGGTGTTGGAGGAAGCAATGGTTAGATATCTTAACATCTACAATAAGGCACTGATTGAGATAACTTCTGAGTTACCACAAAGTCTAGCAAATATCTTGGAGTTGAGAAAAGAAAATTCCAAGTGCAAGGACATGGAGATCAGAGAACATGAGCCAATAAATTTGTGTCCTGAAATTTCTCCTGATCAAATAGATATGATATTCAAGGAAGTCAAAGATGACTTTAAAAGCAAAAGGAGAATGAACAAGCTCATGCTTGGAGAAACAAGTGAAATCGTTGAAGAAACCCAAGAGATTCTTTTTAAAGCATTAGGAAAGCACAATTTTCCCATAATCACAAAAGAAGTTCTGGATGGTGAAGAAGAGAACATTATTGAACAACAACCTGAATTGGGTGAAGCCTTTGTTCCAGAAGTAGAACAAGCAAATAAGGAGAATACATAAATGTTGGATAAAGTAGTTGGTACAGAAGATACTCCCAATCCACTTGATATGTCAGAGAAAGAGGATAATATTACTACTTCACAAAGCCCTCCAGATCAGGTAGCAAGTGGTGAACAAATAGGAAAGAGTTCTTCTGTAGAGAACACAAAGGAAGATAAAGCAGAAGAAGATGGTGCAAATGTTGAAACACATAAAGCAGATACTGAGAAATCTGACGAATAAAATGATGGTTTAGAAAATGTTGCAAGAGATACTGCAGATGCAGTGAAAAGTCTTCTTGAAAAAGAGTTGAGTGAGCTTGATGAACCTGAACTACTCCAAGGTCTAGCCAATCCAGATGCTCTCTCTCCAATTCAACTGATGAAAATAGCTTCATTCACCCAAGTAAAGGTCAGAGAAAAGGTGTTAAAATTCCACATGGAGGACAATGAACTACTGAGGCTTGCATCTAAGATTTTGGAAAAGTTAATGCCTACCTACCAGAAGAGTCCATCTGATTCCCCCGCTGAACATCTAAAAAATCTCGTAAGTTCTATGAATACTCATTTTGAATCCTTTGAGAAGTCTGGGGAGGCAAAAGTTCAAAAAGAATTCCTGGATAAGAAATTTTATGAAATAAAGAATTTGATAGGAAATGATAGAAGAGCACTAAGTATTAGCATAAAAAGTATTCAGAATGCTCTAAATGATTGAAGCAATATATACAAATTCAATCTATCTTGGCCCAAAGTTAATGAGGATATTGAGAAAAAGATAAATGAGCAAGAACAAAAATTGTCAGATCTCTCTCAAAATTTTGATCCTCTAACAGTTTCCCCTATAAGTCAAGAATGCCAAGTAATTAGGCTAGCAGATGAAATAAAGAGGCTTGTTAAAGAAAAGGGTAACATTATGAAGAGAATGTGTGAGCTCCAGGGATTAATTGCTCCTAAGTTTGAGACAATGTATAATGCCCTATCTGAAGCTCAGAGTGCAGCTTAGACTAGTGATCCAACAGATCTGTCAAAGGCAGAAGCATACTCATTTTTACTAAGTGGGCACATCTCTATTTTGGATGGAATGAAGAGTACTTGGGCCTCTGAACTTGTGCAAATAAAAACTAGCTTTGCAGACATTCTCAAGTTTATGTAAATTATTTGTACATATGCGGCAATGTATATAGAAATTTTGGAGAACTTTGACATGTGGACCCCATCCTTTGCCATTGATGTCAAAGGGGTAGTGAAGGGCAGTAAAAAATAAGGTATTCAGCAAAGGGGGAGCAACGGAACAAGTGAAGTGCAAGAATGTACAAACAAAGGGGGAGTTGCTCAAGACACTTAGTCATTTTTTCACTAAGTGTTGCCATCAATGCCAAAGGGGGAGATTGTTGGAAAGAGACACTATTAGGTATGATATATGTTGTCATTGATGGCAACTGAGATCATCCGCATAACACAATTTCTTTATACCGGAAGTCAGATTCAAAATTTGTCTAAGTCTGGTCAGTTAAGAATAGAGCAGCAACAGGGTTTGACATTTTGGTCCGGATCTCTTCGGTGAGAAGTTATGATTAGCTATGGATCTAGGGGAGTCATATGCATTATCAAGATAGTCTAACTCCAAATTTTTGTCCTTTGGTGATGAAGGACTCAAAAGATATTAGCCTTTGAGTATTGGGTTCCAGGTTGTCAGAGCAGACAGAAGAACAGGCCGACCTTACAGAAGATCTTGATTCTGGATGTAGGAAGTTATTTGTTGGACAAATGACAATGATCAGTGACAATGGCCGACATGATTAATGATTTTCAAGACCAAGTTTTGGTCCGCACCTTAAATTATACATAGATCTAGCTGACAGAGCAGAGCATTCTTAAAAGTTCTAAGTGTTGTTGAAGCTGACTGATAGGATGATTGTATATCATATTGCAGATATATATAGCCAATGAAATTGGATGATTCAGAGGGTGTGTGTATGAATAAGGCGAATGTGAGAAGAGCAGAAATCCAAAATGTGAATGAAGGCAGAATAGTAAGAAGAGCAGAGAAAAGATGAAATGTGTAAGATCAATTTTTGAACTTAATCAGAACTGAAATTCTTGCATATGCAGATGCTATTAATCAGTTCAAATCTTTGTCATTCTCTTGTAATGTTTCTATAGGTAGTGAGCCATCTTTTGAGCAGTGAGCCCAAATGCATGTGCATTCCCATTTGTAAAAATACTTTTAACAAGGTATTAATATTTGTGGGTTAACCCCCACCGTGGTTTTTCCCTTAACTGGGTTTCCATGTCAAAATCTTGGTGTCGAATGTGTTATCTATATTTTCTGTTCATATATTGTTGATTGATGCTGAAATGTTTATATCATTAATTTAATTATAACTGGAAAAGGAAGATTGAGAAAGAAAAGATTGTAAAAGTGTGACAACTGATTCACCCCCCCTCTCAGTTGTCCAATCCTAAACCAACAACTATTAGAAGTCTTCACCTATGGCATCTGGCTTTAATGTAGCCTCAATTTTGTTACTACTCCTTGTTTAAACTTATGTTTAATAGAAATTGTTAGTGGTATCAAATCTAGATCAATCTCTAATTTTTCACAAAGATTGAAATAATAAAATCGATTTAATGTTTAATTTTTTTTTTCAATTTTAAAATGACTATGATTTTATTGGATAGTTTTGTGTTGTTGATTTTCTTGGGTACTATTTTTTCCTACTTACATGTTGCTAGTGGTATTGTTATCAACCCAAAAAGATCTCATAATGATTTACTGATAAACATAGAAAGTTAAAGAGAAGATTTAATAAATACAAATATTTTTCTAACTTGATTTTCTCACAAGATCCAAAATTCTTCATGCTGTATTTTTCTAATTATTTAGCTACTAACTTATACTAATAAGAGGGAAAAATGGCGAAGAAGAAGCTAAAAACTAATAATTTATAAACAATTCATCTATAGAGAAAGTTATTGAATGTATAGATCTAGAGACAAAGTTGTTAAATGTTCTAAGAGAACAATGACAACAAAAGGAGATGTCTTAAATTTAAAAGGGAAAATCTTTTGTGACTAAAATAATCTAGCAGTTAAGTAAGCCGCTGTAAAATAGGTGGCACATCAACGAGTACTTACACATGAGCTTTTACCACAAAACATTTCCCACTCAACAAACTTCCAAGTTTGTTAGTTTTGTACTTAATACATGATAAAAAAAAAAAAGCATGAGCTTTATCCTACAAATTTGGAAATCTTGGCATTGAATATAGTTAACACCCAAATTTATTTCTATGTTAATATAATTCTTTTCTTGTTAGGATAGGTGTTAAATTTTTTCATCTTATTATACTACAAAATTTGCGAAAGGAAGAAAATGATACATTGAAATTTGTGACACGAAGCAAATGGACATAAATAATATAAATTGATCGGTTGAAACTAATGAAAGAAATTAAATTGCGTGGATAGAACAGTAAGCTACTTATTGCTAGGAACTAATAAGCAAACAAACTTAAATTTACTCATTATAAAGATCATATATATATATATATATATGATTGAGAAATGGCTTTTCCTGCACAGCGGAGCCAAACCTCCAAATGTCTTTGTAAGCCAAGCAGCTTCTGGTGTGGAGAGAAAGCCACTTCACGCATCACATTATATTAAAAAATAACAATGACTATTGATGGCGTCGGTAGTAGTTGGCTTTCTCTATAATAAATTTTCGTTGGGTGGGACGTCGCTCGCCCAGAAAGAAAACTACGGGCTTGTTTCTTTCATTACCTATAGTTTAAATAGAAGTTTACCGGCTTCTCTTATTCAGATTCACTACTGTATTCTCAATTAGATGTCATGGCTGTATTCATTACTAATACTGATAATTTATCATCCCATTCCCATGCTTTCAAGTCTTGTGCTCACTCATTGAATAATTTCCCCTCTGCAAAATAGTGGAATCATAGTAATCCAGTGAGGAGGAGAAAGCTGAATACTCTGGTGATGATCAGAGCCGTCAAAGATGATTCTTCTTGTTATCTCTCCACTATGACTTTGTACGATGTGTTGTGTGTTCCACAGAGCGCTGAACTCGGTGAATTGAAGAAAGCCTACAGGGAGAAGGTGAGAGTTTACCACCCTGATGTCTGTCTCCTGCTGAGAAAGAGAAATCCTGCAAAATGTTTCTTTTAGTGCAAGAAGCATACGAGACTCTGTCTGATCCCATGCTAAGGGCTGATTATGATTTGAACCTTGATATCAATCCTCACTTGTTGTTCTCACAAAAAGAGAAATGTAAAGCAGCAATGGGCAGAGCAGCTTCAAAGTCTTAGAACAAAGTCGAGGAGTAGTGAGAGGAACACATGGGGAGCCAAAATGCGCTGCTCCAGAGAATAATCTCCCCTTGTTTCATGGTTTTATTTTCCTTCTAGAATTCTAGTTCATTTTTGTCTCGAGTTTTTTTATAGAATTTCTATCCGAGACTTTATGAATGAAATCCAATGTGTATACGTTCTACTTATTTCCTTCCCACATCTCTCGATCATGAAATTCACATAACCATGCCATTCTTTTATTTAGTTTTTGTTCTGTTGAGGAGAGTGTCTTGATATATAGATATACTGACAAAAGATATAATTTTTATATGCTTCATGTTCTATGCTATCCATTTACCCATTACACATGGTCTTATACAATTGTCCCTCATCTCCATCCACATGTTTACACATCCCTATACATTTTCCCTATTTGTTTATTTATTACACCCATACATGTATATATTGCCACACACATGCTTTCAACTATGATGTGGCCCCTTTCATGCCATGGTACAAGTTCATGGTCATCGGGATGCCCTCACTGTCATAGACTCATACCACCCAAATTCAAAAATTTAAATTCAGATTTTGGCTAACACCCACATATACCTTTCTTGGCTAAGACTGACAAAACACAAATTTGTTGGAAATTAACTCCTTGATATAGTTGATTGATAGATGGGATATTGGAACACATTCAAATTATGTGATGAAATACAATTATATTTGTTATATAGTTCAATTAAGAAAAATTAAAGGAATCCTATGAAACAATATACAAGTCATAAATAAACATGAGACATAAATTTATGTGGGAAACGCTTATGGAAAAATCCCACTTGGAAAATAACATTCACAATTGTATTATTTAGAAAAGTTACATCCCATACAATAGGTCTTTTTCACCCATAGTCTCAATTTGTAGACTAACATAATCCAACCTCCAATGAAGATTTCACACCTTTAGGATACAACACATCAAACCCACACCCAACCAATCCAACCTTGTTCCATCCATATAAGAAAATATATATAGCTACAACATCTTTCAAATGGAAATTCAACTATCTAAGTGCCTAACCATTCAAATGGAATACCAACAATCACACAACTATCTTATGACCATATATATTGATGTCACCATGCCACACATTACATGTAACATGGCTATTCGATATGGACGGTCACTATACATAGTAAGTTGATGCTACTCACACTTGGCCAAAGTTTGTTGACCCACATCAACTGAACCATGCACATATCTTCCTACACTATAGCCAAAATATTGCTCGTGGCTTGTAGTAGCAAGGATAAATACTTGATTGCTTCTAGCTATTTGTGGTACCTTTGATCATCCCTATAACACCACCATGCTCCTAGTCATTTTCACATGTACTCCAAAAAAAGCCATACACACTCTAGTGACATACTCATACACTCATCTGATTGTGAGTTCTCCAACAAATGACTTGCAGGTGAGAACATAGTGACACCAAAATTATACAAGTTTCCATGCTTAACCACAAAATTTGAAATTCACCATGACCTTCTGTACATTACTACAATTCTTTACCAATTTGTGATTAGATAATGGTTAACATGAACTTAAAACAACTTTCATCAACTTGTTCCACTAAAACCTTAACAAGATTTTTTTGCAAGTGAATAGAACACCAAAGTTCCAACAAAATCTATGTGGTGTGTTGTTATGTCCTTGTATTTAAAGATATTCAATGTTAATTCATTTGAAGACATAAAAACATCTATTATTTGAGAGTATTATTAAATTATCATTTACTTTAAACACTTCAATTGATGCACTAAAATGAATCTTGTCTTGCAGAAACATCCTAGAAGTATATGCATGACTAAAGATTGCTATGTTTGATCATTTGTCCATATTATTGTGGATTGACTAAGGAAAACATGTCCCTTAGTGACATAATGACAACCCTACCAAGGTAGTCTAAAATGTCACTAGTCCACAGATATGCAAAGATACAGAAGACATAAAAGAATATCAAGTGAAGTGAAGAAGAAAAGTCTACAAATCAAATATTACAAGTTCATAGTTATAAGATAGATTTGTGGTTGCGAATTTGTTCCTAATCTATATACTCATCCTTGCACAGAGTCAACAAAAGATTTTTTGATTCCAAGGCAACTACAAGTCTAAGATTCACTATTCTTGATTTAGATACATCATGCTTAGATCAACATCATATTTATCCCACTCATTAGTTATAGAACTAATTACCATTGTTTCTATTTACATTTTCCACATCTAATAGTTATTGTAAATTATCATAATATTAGTACATCTAGTTTTTATTGAATTAATTAGTTTGGATTAATTGTTCTTATGTTTATTCATTTCAATAGATTACCTTAAACTAATACTAAGGAAATTTCTTTTTCCTTTACATTTTTGTTGAGATGGATCAATCCTATATAACCTTATCTTGGCTTTAGGTTTTCTAATTAATATTTTTTGAACTCTCTTTATTTTAATTTATCATTGTTAGGAAATTACTAGGTCAATAAAAATATTTCCTACATAACCCTATGAGAGATAATGATGCATACAAGCTTACAAAATAACCATAATGCAAAGATCAAAAGACAGGCCATAAGATAACACAAGATATTTTGTAGACTAACAAAATAAAACCTCCAATGAAGATTTAACACCTTTAGGATACAACACATCAAACCCACATCTAACCAATACAACCTTGTTCTATCCATATAAGAAAATATATGTAGCTACAAAATCATTCAGAAGGAAATTCTACTATTTAAGTGCCTAACCATTCAAATGGAATACCAACAATTATGTGCAACTATCTCGTGACCATATCATGATGTAACCATGCAACACATTACATTTAACATGGCTATTCGATATGGACGGTCACCATACATAGTACGTTGATGCTGCTCACACTTGGTCAAAGTTTATTGACCCACTTCAACCAAATCATGCACATATCTTCCTACACTATACCCAAAATATTGCCCGTGGCTTGCAATAGCAGGGAAACACTTGATTGCTTCTAGCTATTTGTGGTACCTTTGATAACCCCTATAACACCACCATGCTCCTAGTCATTGTCACATGTACTCCAACAAAGCCACAAGTGCACTTGCATTATAATACACACTCTAGTGACATACTCATACACTCATGTGATTATGAGTTCTCCAACAAATGACTTGCAGTTGAAAACAGAGTGACATGAAAATTATACAAGTTTCCATGCTAAACCACAACATTTGAAATGCACCATGACCTTCTATGCTTTACTACAATTCTTTACCAATTTGTGATTAGATAATGGTTAACATGAACTTAAAACAAATTCCATCAACTTCTTCCACCAAAACCTTAATAAGATTTTTTTGCAAGTGAATAGAACAACAAAGTTCCAACAAAATCTATGTGGTGTGTTTCTATGTCCTTGCATTTAAAGAGATTCAATTATACATTCATTTGAAGACATGCAAACATATATTATTTGAGAGTATTATTTAATTATCATTTACTTTACACACTTCAATTGATGCACTAAAATGAATCTTGTCTTGCACAAACATCCTAGAAGCATATGCATGACTAAATATTGCTATGTTTGATCATTTGTCCATATTATTGTGGATTGACTAAGGAAAACATGTCCCTTTGTGACATAATGACAACCCTACCAAGGTAGTCTAAAATGCCACTAGTCCATAGAAATGAAAATATAGAGATGACATAATAGAATATCAAGCGAGGTGAAGAACAAAATTCTACAAATCACATATTACAAATTCGTAGTTATAAGATAGATATGTAGTTTCAAATTTGTACCTAATCTCGATACTCATCCTTTCATAGAGTCAACAAAAGATTTTTATTCCAAGGCAACTACAAGTCTAAAACTCACTATTATTGATTCAGATACATCAAATTTAGATCAACATCATATTTAGTCAACTCATTAGTTATAGAACTATGTACTATTGTTTCTACTTACAATTTCCACATCTAATAGCTATTGTAAATTATCATAATATTAGTACATCTAGTTTTTATTGAATTAATTAGTTTGGATTAATTGTTCTTATGTATATTTATTTTATTATATTACCTTAAACTAAGCCTAAGGAAATTTCTTTTTCCTTTACATTTTTGTTGAGATCGATCGATCCTACATAAGATTATCTTGGCTTTAGGTTTTCTAATTAATATTTTTTGAGCTATATTTTTTAAATTTATCATTGTTAGGAAATTACTAGGTCAATAAAAACATTTCCTACCTAACCCTATGAGAGATAATGATGCATACAAGCTTATAGAAAAACCATAATGCAAAGATCCAACGACAAGCCATAAGATAACACAAGATATACCTTGGGAAACCCCCAACAGGGAACAACCTAGCCTCCAAAAGCATCCACACTCTATGTATTTTTTAGTAATAAAATATTACAGTGCACTTATAGAGTCTCATGAATACTTTTAAAATGTCAAGCTCCTCTAATGCATCCTCTTTGTGTCCAAGCATGTAACCACTCATTCCATTCTATGCTTCAGATATATGCACTCACAAGATAAACTCAATACAATGACAACCCACTCAACTAGCCAACCCAAACCACTAACCATGTGCTTGCTTTTATAGACTTAAGCTCACACAAATAAAACTTGTGGTATTGGGAAAACCATGTGTCTCAAAACTACAAGAGCACAAAACCATTGACTCCCTCATTTAATTTTTGATACTAAGTATGATGTTTATGGTACTAAGTTTTCTAAATATTAAGTAATTATTCTATGTCTCTTGCATATTAAATATAAAATAAGTAACCCAATGTTACATAGAACTTTACAAGTGGACCCAAATAAATATGTATTGTGGCTAAACACATCTCTTAGATGCACCACAAATAAATATTTATTTTACATAATTAAAATATTTCATTTTTATGCAAGTTGTACAACATGTACACACCTAAAATTGGTCATGTCCTTACAACACCATCTTGACATTACCTTGTGACATATTTTTCCTAGTCCCTTTTTATGTCCCTTTCCATCACCTAGTTAATTAAATACATTATATTTATTTATTTAACCTATTATTGGATAGGAAAAAAGATTCTAACTAAATTACTTATAATTAGAATGATCTTCTATCTAAACATTAGGATACTAGAAAATGAAGACTTTAAATCCCTTTGATGCTACTAGAATAAAAAATAACTAACTATGAGTAACTAAAACTAACAATGATGGAAGAAGATTGAAAAAATATAGAAACCAATAAAATAACTTGCAGAAAGGAATACAAAATTGGAAATGTAAAATCACAAAGAACCTAACACTAGATGGATGACTTCACTATCTAGGATGATAGCACACCATAGGGATGTCTGTGCACTATGATGTAGTCCATACGGCACAGAAAACTAGAATCTCATATCTATATGGACTTGCACAAATTTTGAGAATCACTTGTTGACACAAAATTTGATAATTATTACACAGAATATCAAAGATGATGGAAATAACTAGAAATGATAGTACAAAAGTGAAACAAATGAAATTATGAGAAAGGGGAATAATAAATCAAATGCTCTTATGCTTGAAATCCTTTTTGTGCAACTTACAAGCGCACCGATGAAAGAGAGGGTTAGGCTATATAGGAGATTGCCCAAGTCAAGCCCTGTTTTTGGTGTTCCCACCTCAATGAAAAAAAAATATATTGACTGATTGATAAATAAAGTGCGTACTCTAATTCTAAGTGTATCTAGAATTGTTATGAGTAATGAAAATAAATATTGATTAAATATATAAATGAAATATGTGATTGATCTAATACTTGTAACGATCTTAAGCAGAGAATCAACACAATAGAGAAATGGAGTGAGTAAAAGAAATAATATGATAATGGTGAGTCTTGATTTTGATAGGGCTTCACTAGCATGCAAATTCCATATTTTGTTTTATGGAAAATTGAGGGGATTTTATAGAAATGGCAAGAGGAAAAAAATCTAGGAAAGGAGTTGTTTGGGCATAGATAAGCATCAAGAAAAGCTCAGAGTGCCATGCATGTTAAAATGCAACTTGTAAAAACATTTGATGAACAAGAAGACACTTCTAAAACATTAGTGCTTCACGTAGACATCCATGCCAAGTATTTGTTTCCAAGCAACTTTAGTTCTTGGAAAGTCCAGATAACTTGGGGCATCGCCAGGGTTAATTTAGTTTATAGTTTTTTATTAGAATAAGAAAAAAGGTTAAAGCAACACTAAGAATCAACATTTTGGGTTGAGGGTAAGGTTATTGATAGAAAATAATCCTAAAAACATGATATTATAATGGACACTAAAATAGACTCCAAACATAGCGTGAAATTGCATGAGTACACAATTTATGACATTACATTTATACCCTACTTTAGCAGGCGTATGATACTACATGCATATGCAAGATAAAGTAATAAATGAAATAACATGAAAGAAATTTTTTTCGCAAGGATATTGTAGATGATATAGAATGTTTCTAAGTGAGAGATATGAAGCCCCTGACTTAGGATTCTCCAAAGATCACAATGTTAGACCAAAAATCTACACATGAAACAAATGCCAAAGACACACACACACACGTGTGTGTGTGTGTGTGTGTGTGTGTGTGTATAATGAAAAGGAGGATTAGACCAAATAAAATTTTCTAAAACCCTTGCGGTTAGCAAATAATATAGTCTAATATACATTAGTCTAATGATTAAGAAAACACATACAAACATACACAAAAGTAAAAATAAGGCATTTATAACATTGATTCGCTAGGAAAATGTTGGGTATGGTTCTAGGTCTAGCACACTACAAGAGATAGGAACCATACCAAAACACTTTTATAAGTCACTAGAGCTAGAAGATCTCATTACTAGGTGGCTTATGAGAAGTGTCGATAGGGTAGTGAATGAAGCACCACTGACTAACATTGCCTTGCTAGGTGAGCTACATGTCAAATAGTATAAGAGATTACATAGCTAGCATGGATAGGTAATTCTGATAAAGGTGGCACGGACCATAAATGATACCAAAATGTTGTAGGGAGCATACCATCGATGTGGTATGTGAACAAGTCTAAAAGATAGAAAATATATTTGTCCATCTTAAAATAATTGCATATTCCATAGAGGAGCTATTAATTTTAATGTAAAAAAAGGGGAAAAGGCATGAGAGATTTTAGGAAGCATATTATTAAAGGATATGTTACAAAGAGCTATGTCGTGAAAGAACTACCCTCAAGATGGAAAACCATGGTGATGTTGTTGGCACAATACACAATATCTTGTGTAAGCGTGGCATGATGCCGAGCAGTGCAACAAGGTGTCACATAAATACAAACAACATCACAATAAAGTACAAAGGGATCTATGTTCTTTAGAGTGAGTATAATATATAGGAAGGGAATAATCAGGGAAACTTACATTCTAGAATTGCCATCACCCTCCTAGGCATGTAGAACTATGAATACAAAGCAAGAAGGTCACATGAAGACAAACTAAAATTTTTGGGTCAACATGGAAAGATGCTAAATCATTTGACACTTTGCATCATCTCCAAAATGTGGAAAATTCAAATATGACATGTAGAAGAATATAGAAACATATAGAGGAATGTCCCAATAGTTCCATTCCCCTTGTATCCATGTTCCTACAAGGGCATCAAGGGTCCTCTAGGGAGAGAGAAGAAACATACAAATCATGGAACAAGCATGAGTATTACAAAAAAATAGAAGCACACTATGAAAAATAATAGATGGAACAAAAGTACCACTCTCAAGGGTCAAGCTCTAGAAGGTCGTCCACCTCCTAATCTTTCTCATCATATAGGTATGGTGGATAGGCTTCTAGACAGACTACTGCAAGAAATGTGGAGTATTAATAACTAATGGAGGATCCTCATGCACCTCATGAAAAGTGAGATCCATTGATCTTGTGAAGATCAAGGACAAAGATTGTATCTCTTTGAAAGATGAAAATGCATCTTCCTTGGGAGAAGAGTGATTTGAATCACTATCAAAATAGAGAAAAATATAGGATCAATCAATGCTAATGGTGTGAATGCAAGCACTGGTGACCACTAGTGGAGAAGAGGTCCCCACAACTAGAATAGATGATGTATAATGACTCAGAGGAGGTGAAGGATGCATGCACTTTGTCTTGCAAGAGGGTGGAGTGGGATAGTGTTCATGCTTTCATTTTGATAGGAGGCAATGGTGGTAGTGACAAGGGTCATTGTACCTTATCATTTAATCATATTTTTTTATCAAATCCAGGGCTATGTCCTTGGCTATCTGCAATTAGGAATCCTATAGTTTCCACTATTATCTAACTAAATCTAATAACTTCTACTGATTTAAAGGAACTGATCTATCTACTATGAAATGAATTCCAAGAATATTAAAAACAAAACTGAATAGTAAATTACTTAAAGCAAATCTATAAACTGAAACATGCATCTATCTATGAAAATAATAAATATCTTTTAAAGCAAAATTTGAAACAACAAAACAACAATACTAGGCTTTTACCTTGGTGGTGAGAGTGAGCCCTTGCTCCACACCCTTAGGGCCGAAGACTAAAGTAAAGTATCAACACAAGAGAATGATATCACAACTTAATTTAGTCCAATTCCACCAGCTTTGTATTTTGCAAAATATTGATATCAAAATGAGATTACAAAAATCAGAGGAAATAATCATTGTTCTTTTTCTACATCTTCTATAAGTATATATAAAATTAGTGATGAGATATCACTTATCTTATCTACCAGTTCTTCTATGAGATGACATCCATCTCTTTATTATACTAGTTGTCTAACTATGGAAAATAACCGTGCAATAAAAATAGATTGAGTGGAATAGAAGTCCACTCTAAATCTAAGTTTTAGTCTTAATACATTTGGGCAGCGAGGCCCTGAAAATATAGATATTAAATCAGTTTTATCAATAACTCATGCAAAAACTAAAAAGAGATAAAAACTCCCAACACTTAACTATAGATTGCCCTTAATCACTAAGGTGATGATTTGAGTAATATCAGGGGTATTACAATCACCACTGAAAGTGTCTGACTGACAACTGTGTTGGAAATCAGCTCTGTTCTAAAGAGGAGCCAGAGATGTATGTCTCTATTTGCAGCTCTAAAGATATAATTGTGGCCTTCTTGCTTAGCTCTAGAGATGCTCTAGACTTCAGTCCAGCTCTGGAGATGCTTTGCCTCTTTACTCCAAAACTTCTGATGTTGTGGTATTCTGATATTGTCTCCGGAGATCATTAGGACTACCTTCAAAGATGTACAAAATTACCAACCTGAACATCTGTACCCGTTGATTTAAAAAGAGAAGTTTTTCTACATATTTCCATCAATTCGATGCACATTAGTCATTTAATCAGAAATCATGATCTTAAGTAATTCATCTCCTATTAATCATTTAGAATAATCTTGCTAGCCCATTCAGGTGCAGTCATCAAGAAGATGGAATCAGAAAGGAGAAAAAGAGAGGTAACAAGATGTATTTCATGGGTGCTACCTGGCACTCATCAGGCAAGATGTTGACTATCAGGGAACACCTGATGTCAAGTATGCTAGAACAAAACTAACTTTGCTAAGGTGGCACTAGAGATAATGTTGATGTTGAGTAGATTCAAGGGTTCATCGAAGGGTGGCATGTCAAGGATGGATGGAAGGATGGGGCTATCCATAGAGGGAATGAGGACTACTTGAACTTGATTAGGGTTGTATTCATAGCGCTCAATTGATGGAGAGATGGGTGTGGGTGATGAGAAGGAATCACACGGAGGAGAAGGAGTAAAAATTGAGAAGGTAGAATCAAATGTGGGGCTGGTCGCATAGGAGAAGGATCTATGGGAAGGGATTCATCTACTATTGTATACTTATGAGCTACAACATGTTAGTGAAGCTTATGATAGATCTCGTAAGTTGATTATGCCAAATTTGAGTCAAAGTGACAATAGGAGGAACTGGGGAGTCTCTCAACATGAGTTCCTTTTCTTCAATTTATCTAGGAGTGGGAGGATGAACTGAAGGAGCCACCGAAGGTTGGGGTACTATCAAGGGAGGTTCTCTCAATGCAGGCTGCCTTCATCAAGCCTCCTGAGGGGCTAGAAGAATAGAGGCCACCACTAGATTAGGAAACTGAAGGGGAAGAGTCTCACAATATGGGATTCTTTCCTCAAGTCCCTAAAGAGGTAGGAGGAATAGGAGAAATTGCTGAAGGCTAGGGATGTCTACGTTGTACCAGTCATGTAGCCTAGGTCTTGGGTAAGATGATGGAGGTGGAACTTCCATATATATCCTAGACTCTTAGGGATGGGGAAGGTCACTTGATTCAAGATGTCTTCTCTTCCATGCCTATGGGGTAGGAGGAGGGACAGAGAAATCTATTGGATATTAAGGAAGCATAAAGGTAGAAGCCAATGGGGTGGAGGAGGAGGAAATGACAGACAATTGATGTATACAATTTTCTTTGGATGTTTGATAGGAAAGAAACATGAAATAATTACGTGGTCGCAATGGCTCAGTCGAGATTAGCCGAAAGTAATCCAAGGAAAAATTATCTCATAACACAAGTGGCTTAAACCCACTATGATATATAGTGTGAACTTGACCATCATGAGGGAAGTTTAGGCACTTATGTATGACATAGGGAATTGCTTGAAGAAAAGAGCCACATATGGCCCAACTTCATGTGAAATTGGTTTGTGGTAGGGATGATGGAAAATAAAACATCCAAGGTTTTGGGTCCAACTTAGACAAAAAAGGGTAAGCGAACCCATTGTTTGGCAAGAAGACCCATCATGCAATCATATCTGGACATTTGATTTCTCATTCTTGTCTTGATAGAGCTTGTGCACATATAGAAATGACTCAATAATTATGTTCACCATACACATAGGGTCAATTAATATTCTCTATATGGGCTTTTCATTGACCAGGGTGGTGATGTAAAGAGGTCCTTCAAAGATATGCATGTGAACATCAATGGGTGTAAAGGAGATGATTGGATTAGGAATAGAGCATTCTTAACTAGGGAAAGGGTGATCATCCACCATTGCAATAATCTTGGCTAGAGGGGTTGAAGGATTGTCAACAGTCATGGTAGTTGTCATAGAATCGGTAGGAAGTTCGACTAAGTTTGTAGAATGATGCAGTAATGGGTTTGTGTAAATTTTTAGGTTTTGGTTGGGCATAGAAACCAACTTATTACCTCCGTCATTCACAATAGAGACTTGGATGACACTTTGGTTGATGAGATCTTGAATGTGATGTTTAATATGCATACATCTCTCTGTGTCATGGCTAGGTACTCTGTGGAACTAGTATAAGGCCTTCGATTCATAAGAATGTGGTAGGGTTTTAGTTGTATTAGTAGGATGAATTGATGGCAACTAGATAAACTTGTTATTAAGAAGCTGTTGCATTGCATGGTAGAGAGAGCTTTAGATAAGGGAGTGAATTATCAAGTCCTAGGATTGTTCCAAGAAGAGAGGGCCATGGCACTTTGGGTCAGTGCAGTGACTGCTACTTGTTAAATATTGCTTAAAGAATTTATTTTATGAAATTTTTATTTTTCTGGTAACTTTGAAATGATGACGAGGCATCAGACTGCCTCGAAGGATCCTATGAGGAAGATTCCTCATATTGGTTGATTGATAGGTTGTAGTTATAGAGAACTATGCATATATGCGTAAATGAAGGGTACCACATAAGAAGAATCTTATCCCAAATTTTCTGTTGCATGTTTCCAATGAAAATGCATGGTATGTTGAAATCTAAAAGTTCATTAGGAATCTACAAGAATAAGGTCTGATGACGGATGATGAAATTTGTAACTTTCTCTTGTGCTCCCTACCTAGAGTGGATGAGGTCAGTAAATGTGACCGGTGGTCTAATGTTTTCCTAGAAGTGTTGGAGGAACTGATTTATAAGTTTTTGAAAAGAATTAATAGAATTATTCAGAAGAGAGAAAAACCAAAGCAACATGATATCTTTGAGAGACCACAAGAAAATATTTGCTAGAAGAAAGTCTTGAAAGATGAAATTGCTGCATAATGTGGTGAATGTTGAGACGTGATTCTCTAGATCTCCTTTACCATTAAATTTTTGAAAACATGGAGCCTTGAAGTTTTGGAGAAGAGGGGAAGCAAGAATGGCTAAAGATAGATGATTTCTGGTGTAATATGAGGGGATTGTTGTGTTAGAATAAATAAGGTTTACATTTATTATATAGTTTTAAATAAATACATTAACATATATATGTTAATTTATAGGTTGATTAATAGTTAGTAAATAAAAAATATATAAGATAGTTAGGAAGTTACATTCTCATAAATAGGTTAAGGGATTTAACATGGGAATATAATGGCTATAAAGCCAATGTAATGTAATGATGTCATACCTTGATTCAATACAATATATCATTTATGTTTTATATTTTGTTGTGCAAATGATTTGATTTACTCTTCTATGTATATACTCACCATATTTCAACATGGTGTCAGAGCACCATTGAAAATGGGTCATGAATTATGCTTGTTGGTTGAATGCATTTTTAGTTCCACCCAAGTGCCATATTTGGAGCCACACCATGTAGGTGTATGAGCACAATTCTAGTGCCAAATTGTACAAGAAACATAAAATATGTGAGTAGAAATCTAGCACCAAAGTTATTGCACCACTTGCTGGTCTTATGCACCATTCTGACAAGTAATATTAAGAAGTTTACATAGGCTAGATGTATTGAGCAGACATTTCTCGTGTAAAAGTCATGGTAGAGTAGAAGCTGTAAGAGAAGTAGTTCTATTCAGAAAATTGTCTTTTTGTGTTTGATCCATGAGGGTTGGAAGCACTATTGAGGCATCTATTATTGGAGCCATTCCATTCCAGTGATAGTTGGCATGAAGTATTTAAATATTATACTTTATCATAGTTAGTTTATCATTATTTGTCACTGCACTCAACAAGTTTCATTATATATAAATCTGTCTTCAGAGGAAATGTAAGCTCCCACCATTTGCATGTAAGGCCAATGCTTGCCATGGTTTCTTCTAAATCTAGGTAGAAAAACCAATAAAAGGCCTACAGATTTACAACAGGGTTTTGAATTCTTTTTAGTGTTTCATAGTCATGTAATGTGTAATTTTCATTCCAACGTAGGAGGTGTAGTGGAATCATTGGAGAGTGGAGGAAATGGCTTCCTAAAGGAAGATGTTTGAAAAATAAATCCTAATCAAAAGTCTTGTTCTATTTTGAGATAAACATTATCAATTGATGCATAGGTAAGTATTTGACAAACCTTGCATGTAAATGTGCGTAGTGGAGTTGGTATATGATTTTCATTTTATTGCAAGTGGTCACACAATCAAAACTATGCAATTAAAAGTGGGGTTATAAGGTATGAAATAAGAAGTTTGAATTTTATTTGTTGTTAGGATTTTATTGAAGTTATTGTAACTGGATGCATTTTCAATTGAATATGACATCCTATTATCTCATGATTTTTACAAATATGTTTGAAAGTCTTTCTTCTACTTTTAGGGCCACCCATGTTACACTTGAGAGGGATTTTGGAGGTTTGAATGCTACATCTGGCAGTTAAAAGGTAACAAGGTCGAATTGGAGGTTGGAGGCAATGGAGGTAGGATGTTTTCTGTCATCTTGAGCTAGCTTCTCACTCAGGGGTGATTCATTACATGAGGAGTACCCATTTTCCATCTGTGTCCCATCATGGAGCAAAGGGGGCTTAACAATTTGTGGTAGTATGTGTGGATAGTGTAATTTGTGAAATAGGGTCGAGTTAGTGTATTTGCACTTACTCAGTCTATTGATAGTGTAATCTCAAAAATAGGGTCAGATTAGTGTATTCACAATGGTTTAGTTCTTTTTTTGTTAAGTATCAAAAAGGATGAATTTAATGACAAATAGGATGCACGCTAGATCAAACCCTTTTTCATATATCATTCAAGGACAAGACCGAGCCAAATTACTACCAAATGAAGGTGGACTCAACCACATATCTTGTACTTAGGTATGCTATAGAGGAATTAGATTTAATTCAACCTTTCTATCAAACCCTAGGTTAACTATGAATGAAACCCTAGTTTAAAAATTATTATCTTATAATAGAAAAAGTATAACAACAATCAAGAAACCAATTATACAGGGATGATCAGGAAGATGATGACACCTGTCTCCCAAAAGCAAAGATGTTGGAGGATTATTTCAGGACCGGCCAAGTCCTAGTAGGAAGAATTTGCCAAAATAGTCAACTAGAAAGATGTTGTAGAGGTTGCTCTATTGCCAGATTTGTAGTTTGAAAGGGCATGGAGCCTAAGGTACCACCACCAAAGTCTTATATAGAGGAATATTTCATAACTATTGTCAAATCCTGAAACCCTAATCTTCACTCAATCTTCTTGTATCTTCATATTCTTCAGATCTCACTCCTCTAACCTACACACAAGAAGATAAGAAGGGGTTTGGGGTTATGATGTTTAGTTACTTTCCTCATTCAAAGCCCGAGATAGCATTCAAGCTTCCCAACATCATTGTTTGATAGAAAGTGCGTGCCCTCATGGGGGAAGATGCTAGAAACAATGATAATAATTATGAATCAAATGATTATAAACACCAATAATATCACCTATGTGATGATCCCTTATAATGATGAAGATCCTTCAATTCCTAAGGTGGATAGATGATAGCTTGATGCCCATAACAAACATACAATAACAACATACAAATCTACTCTAGAATCTCAATGAATGCTCTTGCTTGCCTTACTCCAATGCCACAAGTTAGCTATATCTATATTAGTTACATTTATGAATTCAAAAACACAATTATATATGCTTTCCCACTCATAATTGTGAAATTAAACCAAAAGAGCCAACAAGGAGACACCTTTTGAAAGGTCCTAGACTGACAAATACTTGATTTTGCCCTAACAAATTAGGAGAGACTTGGGCAGTGGTGCCCAAGTATTTGGGCTCCTTTTGGGTCTAGGATAAGATAAAATATGGGCCCCTTGTTCCAATTTTGCATTAGTGTTAGGCAATTTTGCATCGGGATGAACATTTTCAATGTATAATGTAATCACAGGGATCTAGGAGCTAAACAAGGAGGTAAAAAGACATGTGGATGCTTTTTACTCCATAACATTTAGCCCCCACTTTATTATGTGTATGATCTTACGATTTGTACATGCATTAAAGTACGGTCAAAGAACATAAAACACATCAGGCACTAGAGTGAAGACACACCCTAAGTTTGGAAGACCATCTCTCACCTCCAAGCTTAGGAAAACATAAGAAAACACTTGACAGTCACACAAAGCATAGAGAAGACAATAAAGAAGCACGTAATACATAAAGACATGAACACAGTCACGCAATACACAAGGTATACATAGAGAGAAGACAAGATTAAACAATTATACTACCCTAAGTAGGCAATGGTGGGAGCTCATTGCTACACACCACCATCAAAGCACAAAAAACACACAACGTGGGGGGAGCTCATTGGTATGCACCTCCACAAAAAATATAAAACACATGGCATGGGGGAAGCTCATCACTATGCGCCTCCACAAAACATGCAAAACTCATGAAAAATACAGAGAATACACAAAGAATACATGAGCACCGTAGAGTGTGTCCTCAACCCACTATATGTCTTATACAAAGAAAACATGGGTGATAGGGAGGAGCTCATCACTACGCTCCATCATCTAAAATACACAAAACACACCTGATGGTTGAACTATGCTACAACAACTTCCAAAGACACACTTAAGGCTGAATAACTCAAGATCCAACCCTACCTCCACAGAGGACTTTTTCAAAATGATGTGTAACCTACTGAATGGTATACATCATCCCGCCTTCTACAGAAGGGCTTTTTCCAAAAAGATATGCAACCTACTCAAGGGTGTACGTCATCCTGCCTTCCGCAGAAGGGATTTCAAAAGTATACAACCCCATCTGCATCGCGGATGTGCCTTATGGTGAAAAGTAAGTATACATAAAAATATAACAAAGTACACAACCCCACCTATGTCATGAAGATGCCTTACAGTGGAAAGGAAGTGTACATAACACAATTTATCACAATATCTAAGATATTGAAGCATTTACCACAATATATGCCCCCACTTTAAATTGGTTGCTCTCGCTTATCAGTAACAATCACTTTAAAGTGGGGGCATATATTGCGGTAAATGCTTCAATATCTTAGATATTGTGATAAATTGTGTTATGTTCACTTCCTTTCCACCGTAAATTGTGATAAATTGGGGCATATATTGTGGTATATGCCCCCACTTTAAATTGAGTTGGACTTTATGGAAAGAGCGCAACCATTGGATCTTCAGGGATACTACTCGAGAGGTCTCTCAGGTCTCTCATACTTTCATTAAGACTCTTGTGGAGAGTGTTACTTCGGCACATATCCGCACTGCGAAGAAACCTCTGACCCCGGAGGAAGAACAAATTGCGGTAAACTGGAAAGTTCTCAACCATATTCCGGCTTATAACAATACTAAACTGTTACAGCGACTTAACACTAAATGGCAGCCTCCGATTTCTAACTGGATGAAGCTCAATTTTGATGGAGCCTCTAAGCTTACTGGTACAGCTAATGGGGGAGGGATCATCCGTGATAATAGAGGGTGGATGTTTGCTGTTTATGCTGGAGGTCTAGGTTGTCATAGCAATAACTATGCTGAGGCTATGGGTCTTCTTTGGGGGCTTAAATTGGCCATATCTCTTCGTATTCAGAATTTGGAGATTCAAGGAGATTCTAAAATGGTCATTGATGCCATAACTAATAAGTCAAATGTTGGTATCCAGCTAAAAGACATTATCAGAGATATTCAACTTCTCTTGCAAAGGTTTATTAATGTGCATATCTCTCATATTTACTGTGAGGGTAATGGCATGGCGGACGCTTGTGCTGATCTCGGACAGCGTTTTTCAAATTGGAGGGTTTAGCGCCAATTTGATTACCTTCCTTTGAATATTAAGAATCTTATTCTTAAAGACGTGGCCGGGTTTCGATGAGGCTAATGTGTTCGAAAGACAGCTCATACTGTCAGTTCCTTGGGAAGGGGCTGACGTGTCCCTTGAAGTACACGTCCTTTTGTACTTTTTCTACTGTCAAATCCGCTCCTCTTTCTCATAAGGTGAGCGGATGGCTGGATCATCATGGCTTGTGCCGCATAATTATGGTTAAGCATGGGATTGGTGTCTGTAAGGCCTCCCATTATTATGAGATTGTGTGTGATGTTATTACCCACATTACCTGCCTTGTCAATGATCGTAATTCTCTTGTTAAGAATACGAAGGAGTCTGGGGGTCTCTGTGGAATGCACTGTCATACTGTGATGGGGGGCGACAGAATTAGAACTGAACCTATCTCGTGCTGTGAATTTAGGGATAATTTGGTTGCTTGGCATTACTGCAAGGAGGGTGGGATTAGCCCCTATTTGGAGAGGCTTAATGGTTACAATGAAGCTCTTTCTAAGCAGTTTGCGCGGTCTTGGCAAAATCGATGGGTTTCGGTGGGTGGCATTAAATTTGAAGTTTCTGAATGCGTAATAGCTATGGCCACCGGTATGTCTACCTAGGGTTTGAAGCTGCAAAGCAAAACTAAAATTGCGGACCTCTCCAGCCAGCAGCTCTTCCTCGGAGATGGTGAAGATTTGGTCCCTTACCAGGGCGGTTTTGATAGAGCCAAGCTGCCGGAGCTATGGGACGCTATTTGTTTTATCCTCATGAAATACTTTACCCTCGAGGGGCGTTTTACCAGGTTTTATAACTACCACCTCCCCCTGTTAAATCATTTTTGTCGCAATGTTAAAATTAGTTTTCCTTTTTATTTGCTTTCTTCCCTCGAGTGTTCTGTCCTTAGGGTTCAGGTGAAAATGGCTAAAAAACCTGCTCTGAAGCCTATCCCTCTCCACCAGGGCCTTACTCTCTATTTGTATAATCATCATCTTGCCCTCGAGCCCTCTAAATCCATTCCTGCCACTAGTGGGGACGGCGAGCCCTCCTCTAACCCTAAGGATATTCCTGATGTTGTTGAACCCGGGCCCTCCCCTGTTCCTATCAATACTGCTGAAGTTTGTACTCCTGTGGAAAATCCTGTCGATTCCCCAGGCCTAACTGTTTCTAAGAAGGGTAAAAAGCAGAAGGTTACTGGTGATATGGGTACTGGGAAGACTATGGTTGAGACCCCTAAAACCTTTGGTAGGACCCCGGTGGGACAGCGAAAGGATTCCTCTGTGAAGGCTTGTGGGGAGGGGTTTTCTTCTATAGTTCGACAGTCTGGGCATATTTCTGGCAAGCCGGCTCCCTCTGCCAAATTCATTGACTATTCTGAGAGCAGCTTGGATGAATCCACCCGGGGGGAGGACGACAGGGATGTGGAGATTCAAGATATTTTGGGTGATGAGGAAGACAAACAGGAAATGCATGATTCAGGGGAGGAAACAACTGACTCTGCTGGACATGCTGACAAAGCGGGCAATATGTTTGTGGAAGAAGCCGAGGATGCTATGGAGACTGATGATGGTCCGGGGGCTGATCTTGCAGGTCTGCGGGTCTGCATTGCGAAGTTGGAATGGGTTCTCTCCATTGTGCTCAGAACCTCTACTCTCCTTAACCTCTCTGTGCTGAAGAATTTGGGGGTTACTATCAATACTGATAGTGATGATTTGGCTGAAAAAGTGGATGCTATTATTAACTCTATGGTCTAGTAAGGAGAGCTGTGGTCTCTTCTGTCTTTGTTATTTTACTGTTGATACTCTGTTACTCTATTTTTTGGCTTTAGTTTTAGTTGCTAGTTTTGCTGGTTCTGCTGGCATTATGTACTGGTGGTATATGCTATTTCTGGTGTAAGGCCCTATTTTGTCTTCGGGCCTCTTTGCTTTTGTTAAGGGTTCGGCCCCTTGTTTAGCCGCCTTATATAATCAAAAACAATCACATTTAAGGTAAGGTTGAAAACATGTGAGGGAACAAGAGCTTTTGTAAAGCCCATGCCCCAAAGTGACATGTGCTTACAATCCATGAATTATTCCCAACAATGACAATAGACTTGCACATCAATATCATTTAATAATGACCATTAATCAATAATAATCTTTTGTTAGAAAATCTATTCTAAGATAATAACCAAATCTTTTCATTAAACAGATACAGAAATAAGGCAACATATCGCTCAAATAGACCAAGGCTATACTTATGGGTTCAGAACAAAATATAGCTATGAGGTTATACCTTAGGTATCTTAGAACCGAGTGTAGCTACAAGGTGAGATGAGATCAATTCAAAGTGCATAGAAGTAGATTTAGAATATTGCAAAGGCTTGTTATAATAATTTCACAATATGATCACATCACAACAGAAACTGATTCTACTAGTCAAACGTCAATTAACAAATTACCCCCTGTCTCCATATATGGACTAGGTTCATTTTGATTTTCTTGTTTAGGGACACATGGTCCTTATCAGAAGTTTATATTTGTTGTCATCATCTGCTGACTAGTATAGCCACAAGTACAAAAGAAGAATGAAATCATGAAAAATGAGAGAGGAGATAAAAGTGACATACTATCACAATGTGGGAAGATGCCCCCAAGATAACTTTCACAATGTTATGCCCCCAAGGCACCACACACAACAATTGCAACAAGAGGGGAGAGTAGAAGACTAGAGAAACAAATAGAGAGAATGTCATGACAGAGGTGGTCTCCTTGTATCCTTGACCTTACAAGAGTATCAAGGGTCATCCAGAGAGACCTAATCAAACATTTAACACTGCATGTGGAAACACATGAGGTGCTATATCAAAGGTGGCTGAGTGAGAAATACTTACCTGCTAGCGATTCTCCTTAATCAAATCATCTTCTTCCCAATCTTGATCTTCATATGAAATAAGTGGTACATATGGCGCTATAGCCCAACATGAAACTTCTTCCTTTAGCTCTTCTTTTAATTCTATTTCTATTGGAGGGATGTTCTCTTCCCGCGGAGACATCTTTCAAGTTAAGGCTTGTCGCTTCCTTCTTCATTCCCTTGCATTTATATTTCTTCTAGTCTTGTTAGTTATATTTCCCAAGGGAGTTTCTTTGTCTACCATTGAGGGTTCATGATTTTCTATATTCTTGGTCCTTTCAGAAGAGGAAGCTGGTAGAAAATTAGTTTTATGATTTTGTGATGAATAGCTTCGCTTTTGAAGTTTTTCTTCCGATCCTTGTAAGGATGGTGGAGGAGGAACCTCAGAAAAAAATTGTTTTCCTTTCGATTGAGGTGAATCCTTCAACTCGGGCTTCTTTTCACTCTCTAATTGTTTGATAGGATGAATTGTAGCCTCAAAGAACTAAGAGGGTCTAGGAGTATTCTTGCCATATGCTAGGTTAGCTATTTTCTTTGCTTTGTATTTTTTATATGCTAAAAGTAATTGACCTCGCCGTATTTGATTTGCTTCAATAGGTTGTGCCCAAAAATAATCTAGATTGAAATTTCCATGAGTGGTTAATGGTTTCCAACTACTGTGATGAATAACATGCACTCAACCTTTATGAGGGAGCTTTAAGCACTTGTGAATAGTAGAAGGAACCTCTTTCATGGATTTTAGCCTAACTTCACTTGAAAGAGATCTGAAGTGGGAATGATAACAAATGATTCTTCCAGGGCTTTTTCAACAACCGTAATGAAAAGTGTTATCTTTCCAATGGTTGAAAGAAAATAACCATTATGTTCTTTTATCATTATATCAATTGAATCATAAGTATCTTGTGTTAGATCATTCATGTATAAATATTCTTCTATCATAACATTTGTCATGTAATTAGGTTAAATAAGAACTCTTGTAGGATTTTCACTTATTCTTGTTGTTATGTAAAGAGGACCATTGATGTCTCTAATAGTGACCTTATGTGGTGTGAAGGATATGATGGGTTCGAGATCCTTTGTTTTCTTGTAAGATTAGGGAGGAACCACACCACCCTTGTTTTGATTGGATGCCATATATGTGAGACTTTTGTACACCAGGGAACTAGTTTGAGGAAACCAAGTTTTTGAAGCCTTTTTGGAAAGATAAAAAACACACAAGTGTTACTACAAACCAAGTGATCTCAATGTTAAAGGGCTACACACAAAGGCAAATATAGACCTCTTTAAGAGTTATTGCAAAATTTGAAAGGGGAGTTATCTTCTTATGTTGAAATACACATTGTGTAATTGCAAAAAAAATGAATTTTTAAATCAAAGATATGAAATCATGCAATATTACTATGCAAAATCAGATTTGATGAATATTTAATGCAACCACTATGATCATGAAAGATAATTTTTGAAACCTTAATGCAAAATTTTTCCCAAATTCAAGCTTTCTAATACCTAAATATATACTTTTTTCCAACGTATGCAATATTTTCAAATGAATGTTGATAAATATATAATAAATCAATGCAAGATATAATTTGAACAATTAACAAGATCCAAATTCTCGAAGCTACGGGTTCACCGAAATGTCAAGTATGAAAAACAATGAATAATGACAACTAGGATGCACACCAGAGCAAACCCTTTTCCATACAACATTCAAGGATAAGACCAAGCCAAATCACTGACAAATGAAGGTGGACTCATGGTGTAGTCACGGTTAGGAGGGTCCATAGATTGAACAGTCTAGACTGTGCAACAAGATTAAACACAACAGAAGAAACTCAATTTTAAAATACAATTGCAGATTCAGATGTTCAGTATATCATAGATTCAAAATACTAACATGCCGACAATATGCGGGCTTACAAATTAGGGCACACAGGCCTGATTTTCTAGTTACAACACATGCACAAGATATGGCTTTGAAGCACCTTACAGAAGAAAATCTAACTTATGAACTATCTATCACTGATTAACTACTTTCCTATGCATCTTTTACATGATTATATATCATCTCTGGATCACAAGAATCCTTCATGTCAGCCAAGGAGATTACAAACTCTAATAAAAGAGATGTAACATGTGTACACAGATAGGTCAGCCTTAAGCATCTTGTAATCCTCCATAGGTGAATGAAATAAGGTGTAAATCTCAGGGAAGGTCAAATATCACCCAAACTATCTTGAATGATGTGTCATTTAGCTCTGCAATTCATGGAAGTGCTACGCAAGTCTTCTCCTCTAGCTAGTTGTCTGAGACTGTCTGAATGCTCTGTTCTGAGAAAATAATTGATCTTCTAATAGCGATATCTTTTCGGTAACTGATCCAAATGACCTAAATTTTGGATATGATGTGCATGATGATGTCTAGATGCTATGTCCTACTCCATAAGATCTTAAGTGCAACTACGGAAGAATGTAGACCAAAATATAGAAACTGCTACTAACTGAACTAGAAAATGAAAGAAAACAAAATGAATGCAAATATTTTTGGTTGATGTAAGATTTCTCTTGAACTAGGGATGCTCCTACATTAGACATCCAGGGTTGTTGAAAAAAGATAGTCCCTCACTTTTCTTGGGGCTAGAGGAAAACCAAGATGATCCACCTCATCCTGAGAAATCCAAGATGAATCTTCTTCTGGTCTTCCTTTCACTTTATCAAATATTCATTGTATTGCTTTCCTCTGGTGCTATGTCCAACTCTATTGTCCAAGATGTCCTCAATCTGCTCTAGTGCTTTTTGTGGCAACTACTTCTTCAAATCCTCTTCAATGCTATAACTGAACTCTCCTTCATGATACTGATATAGGTCTACAATGTTGAAAATGGGTGATATACCCAATGTCTCTAGTAACTCCACTTTATATGCATTTCCTTAATATGTTCCTAAGTATCCTACATGGTCCAAACTTCTTCATCTTCAACTTGTTATATGTCCCTACTGGAAATTTTTCTTTCCTCAGATACACCATTACCTCATCACCAACTGAAAATTCTTTGTCTTCTCTTCTCATCCTCTTTCTCCTTATACTTACTATTCATTTTATCCAAATGTTTCTTAACATGATTATGCACTATTTCCATGTGTCGTGCAAATTGTTCTGCCTCTACACTCCTTTTGTTCTCCATACTAATATCTCTCAACTCTGCTACTCCTCTAGGGTTAGTTTTAGTTACTATCTCAAGTGATGTCTTTCTTGTGCTCCTATTAACTAAATTATTGTATGCAAACTTTACTTGTACTAGAATGAGATCCTAATGTCCTACCTTCTCTCCTACCAAACATCTCAACAAGTTTCCCAAACTCCTTTTTACCACTTCTGTCTAACCATCAGTATGTAGATGAAATGTTGAATTGAATTTCAAATCTATCTTCATCTTTTTCCAAAGTGTCCTCCAAAAGTATCCAAGGAATCTTGTATGTCTGTATGAAATTATGCTCTTAGGTAATCCATGCAATCTCACAATCTCCTTGAAAAAATAGTTAGCTACATGCACTGTGTCAGTTGTCTTCTTACAAGGTATAAAATATGCCATCTTTGAAAATCTATCCACCACTACAAATATAGAATCATGTCCTCTCTGTGTCTTTAGCAATCCCAATATGAAATCCATTCTTATGTCTTCCCAAGGTCTCTCCGGTACTGACAAAGATTTGTAGAATCTAGTATTCTGACTACTTCCTTTTGCAACTTGACATACTCTACAACTCTGCACAAACTTCCTTACATCCTTATATATCTGAGGCCAAAAGTAATTTTCACTTACCAAAGCCACTATCTTATCAATTCCAAAATGTCCTACCAGTCCACCACTATGTTTCTCTTTGATCAAATTGTGTCTCATTGAACTCCTAGTTATACACAACTAATTTCCTTTGAACAACATATCCTCTTGAATGAAATAATCTAACCACTTACTCCTATTTGTCACAATAGGCTCCTTACATGATTTCCAAGGTTATGCAAAATCAAGGTCTTCTTCATACATGTTCTTCAATTCTTCAAAACCTAACACTTCAACTCTCATCTCTATCAGCAAGTTCCTTCTTCTACTCAATGCATCTACAAGTTTGTTTGATTTCCCACTTCTATGCTTTAGTACAAATAAATAACTCTTCATGAACTCTACCCATCTCATATGTCTCTGATTTAACTTTCCTTGACTATTCAAATATTGCAAAGATTGATGATCTATATACAACACAAATTCCTTAGGTAACAAATATTGTCCACTTCTTCAAGGCTTGAATTATGACATAGAACTCCTGATCATAAACTGAATATCTTCTTCTTACATCATTCAACTTCTCACTGAAATATGCTACAGGTCTACCTTCTTGACTTAACACTACTCCTATTGCATTTCCACTTGCATCCAAATCTACATGAAATACTTTATTGAAATCCAATAATTCCATAAATGGTTGCTTTGCCACTTTCTGCTTCAAAAGTTCAAAACTTTTATTTTCTTCTGATGTCCACTTGAAATCCTTTTTGTCACCTGGACTATTTTCTCTGTCATGGGGCTACATACTGAATTGAAATTTCTAATTAACTTTCGCTATAAACTAGATAATCCATGAAATGATCTGACTTCTCCAATACTCTTGGGTGTAGGCCACTCAACAATTGCTCTAACTTTCTTAGGGTCCATCTTCAATCCTTCCGTAGATATCACAAATCCCAAATATACCAATTCTTCCTTCATAAAACTACACTTCTTGATGTTTATTAGCAATTTCTCTTCTCTTTAGGTTTCCTCTGCAATACTTGTCTTAGATGGCACAAATGTTCTTATTTTGTCTTACTGAAAATCAAAATATCATCCAAATATACAATAACAAACTTACCCAAGAATTTCTTCAACACTTCATTCATCAATCTCATGAAAGTAGTCAGTGCAGTTGTCAATCGAAAAGACATCATAGTTAACCATTCATACAATCCTTCATTTGTCTTAAAAGTAGTCTTCCATTCATCTCCTCTAATTATGATCTGATGGTATCCACTCTTCAAGTCTATATTTGTGAAATATTTTTCTCCACTCAAAAAATCCATAATGTCATCCATCCTAGGCAATGGGAATCTATACTTAACTATGATCTTGTTGATTGCTCTAGAGTATATACACAATCTCCATTCTTCATCATTCTTTGGTGCTAACACTACAGGTACTCCACAAGGGATCAATCTTTCTTTGATCAAACCTTTCCTCAACAACTCTTTTATCTGTATTTTCAATTCTTTATTCTTTGTTGGTGTCATCCTGTGTGCTACTTTATTAGGCAAACTAGCTCTAGGTATAAGATCCATGTGATGACTGATACTCTTGATTGGTGGCAATCCTTCAAGTACATTATTTGATATGATGTCTTCATACACTATCAACAATTCAGTTATCTCCTTCGGTTGTGATTCCTCAATCTCTATCTTTATGGATTCAAACTTCTTAAGAATTAAAGCATAACACATATTCTCATGTCTCAAACCATCCAGAGATTTCCTTCCATCAACCAAATATGATTCTAGCATTCCCACATACTTCACTCTTAGGTTCATCTTCCAAAGGGATCAGGGTAATCTTCTTTCCATTTGACACTATGGTGTAAGTATTCTTTCTCCCATAATGTATATCTTTTCTATCATACTGCCATGGTGTACCCAACAATATTGACATACATCCATAGGCATAATATCACACAATACTTCATCATGATAAGATCCAACATGAAATTTCACCGAATATTATTCACTCACTAGTACCTTATGATCTTCCTGAATCCATGCTATCTGATATGGCTTAGGGTGTTTCAATATCTCTAGGTTCAGTTTATACGCCATCTCCTCTGAAACCAAATTATCAGAACTACCACTATTAATTACAACCTTACAACATCTACCTCCTGATTTGTATCTAGTCTCGAACAAACTTTTTTCTCTATGGTGGCTCCTCATGTGTCTCTTCTTGAAATAGTACTCTCCTCATGAATAATGATTCTCCTTTCTTAGGTTTACCAATTGAATAGGGATCACCTAATTCAACAAGTTCTTCTTCCACATAAGTTGTTCTTCCACTATTCTTTGTCTTCTTGCTTGTACTTCCTTGATGACATTCAAATGCTCTATCTCCTTCACCTCCACACTTAAAACAATTTCCTATGAATGTTCTCCTATCTAGTCCTCTTCCATCTCTTTTGTATCCTTCACTCTGACAAGAATTATGATTTACTCTATGGTAGAAAGTTCTATCATCTCTCCAGTATGAACTACTATCTCTGTCTTCCTTCTTGAATGTGCTATCTTGTCTATTTTGTTTTGCATATAATCTTTCTCTTCCAGAAAGTGTTCTACCTCTCTAAAATTTACCTCCACTACCTCTCTATCTCCTCTCATGCTTCTTATTCAACTTTTCTTCAACCTTCAGGACAAACTAATATGCTTCCTCCAATGTTGTCATCCTCACCAAACTTAGTTCTTAGTGAATGTTTAATCTCAACCCATTAATGTATCTTGTAACTTTGTCCTTTCTTGCTTCACTATGTCCTGTCCTTATAATCATCTTATGAAATTATTCAGTGTACTCCTTCACAAATTTATCCTGTTGTCTCAGGTTTTGCAATCTTTTCAATAGTTCCAACTCATAGTCAACATGTATAAATTGATTCTTCAACTTTGTCACCATTCTATCCCTTTTTGTGATCTTTTCTTTTCCTCTTCTATTCCTATCCAACTAAACTTCTTTCCACCAAATAGAAGCATGTCTTTTAAACTTAGTCTTTGCAAATCTCACCTTCTCTGGATCTTCAATTTCTTCATACTTAAAGTATTCTTCTAGTTCATTTATTCAATCAAACAGCTCCTCCAGATTCAAATTGCCAGTATAGTTTGGTACATCCACTCTAGGTCTCTTTCCAATCTTTGAAATAGCTCTCAACATATTCACTTGATCTAATTCTTCATCTTCTTCTAGGGTTTCTTCATTTTGATTCGCATATTGGAATTCTTCATCATCATCACTTTCAACATTAGGTTGAGGTGTCAATCCTCTTATTTGATCTTCTTCAATAGCATCCAATAGAACTCGCATTGTTTTTGTCATCTCCATCATCTCATCCATTCTTCTAGCCATAGTACCAACAACAGGTATTCTCCTCTGTGGCATCTCTTTCTAGGATCAAGTGTAACTACCTCAAATTTGGTGATCAAGATACAAGGTGATAACAACCTCACAATCAGCAATAGGCTAACAACATAGGTAGTCTACCTCAGATTTGGTGATCTTTTCACAGCAAGATCTTACGGAATTCCTTCACAACTTCACTTTGATACTAGTTGGTGTAGTCATGGTTAGGAGGGTACACGTAGTGAACAGTCTAAACTATGCATCAAGAGTAAACACAATGGAAGAAACTTAATTATAGAATGCAATTACATATTCAGATATTTAGTATATCATAGATTCAAAATACTAACATGTCAGCAATATGTGAGCATACAAATTAGGGCTCACAGGCCTGATTCTCCAATTACAACACATGTGCAAGATGTGGCTTTAAAGCACATTACAAAAAACTAACTAACTTATGAACTATCTATCATTGACTAATTACTTTCCTATGCATCTATTACATGATTATATATCATCTTCGGATCACAAGAATCCTCCGCGTCGGCCAGAGAGATTACAAACTCCAATGAAAGAAATGTAACATATGTACATAGATAGGTCAGCCTTAAGCAACTTGTACTCCTCTGTAGGTGAATGAAACAAGGTGTAGATCTTAGGGAAGGTCAGCCATGAACCAAACTATCTTGAATGATGTGTCATTTAGCTCTGAAAGTTGTGGAAGTGCTCTACAAGTCTTCTCCTTTAGCTGGTTGTCTAAGATTGTCTGAATGCTCTGTTCTAAGAAAATAGTTAATCTTCTGATAGCAATATCTTTCCAGTAACTGATCCAAATAATCTAAATTTTAGATATGATGTGCATGATGATATATAGATGCTAAGTCCTGCTCTGAAAGATTTGAAATACAACTATGGCAGAATGCAGACCAAAATATAGAAACTACTATTGACTGAACTAAAAAATGAAAGAAAACAAAATGAATGAAAATATTTTTGGTTGATGCAAGATTGCTCTCGAACTAGGGATGCTCCTATATCAACTTATCTACAAATCTTGTACTTAGGTATTCTATAGAGGAATCAAATTTAATTTAGCCTTTCTATCAATCCCTAGATTAACTTTGCATGAAACTCTAGTTTAACAATGATCAACTTATAACAGAGAATGTATAACAACAATCCATAAACCAATTGCACAAGGATGATTAGGAAGATGATGGCACCTATATCCATGGTTTTTCCCTTTTAGGGTTTTCCACATAAAAATTTAGTGTTCTCTTGTGCATTGTGTTGTTGTGATTATGTTTCTATTATCTTCTTTTCATGTTTAATCTTCATAACAAAATAAGGGTTTAAGTAAACTAATGTGGATGTGATTATATTTGTGAGGGTTTAAATTTTTTTATACAACCAATTCACCCCCCCTCTCAATTATCTTGTGCATTCAATAGAATCAAATCTTAATAAACAAAAATGATATCACCTATGTGATGATCCCTTAGAATGATGAAGATCCTTCAATTCATAAGGTTGATAGATGATAGCTTCATGCCTGCAACAAACATACAATAACAACACACGAATCTACTCTAGAATCACAATGAATGCTTTTGCTTTCTTTACTCCAATGTCATAAGTTAGCTATACGCATCTTTCTTACAAATGAATTCAAAAACACACTTGTATATGCTTTTCTACTCATAATTATGAAATTAAACCAAAAGAGATGACAAGGAGAAACCTTTTGGAAGGTCCTAGGCCCAGCAATACTTGATTTTTCCTTGACCAATCAGGAGAGACTTGGTCAATGGTGCCCAAGTCTTTTGGCTCCTTTTAGGTCTAAGACAAGATAAAATATGGGACCTTGTTCCAATTTTACATAAGTGTTAGGAAATTTTGCATTGGGATGAACATTTTCAATGTATAATGTAATCATAGGGACCTAGGAGCTAAACAAGGTAAGACATGTGGACACATTTTACTCCATAAAACTTTTGTACAATAGAGGAGGGATTATTTCCATAGCACTGGAGGAAGGATATTGACACACTCGGAGGAGATGTGGACTCTGGGAGGAGAGTTGTTCTCTCATGTGCAGCACTAGAGGAGGCATTTTAACACACTCAAACGAGATGTGGACTTTCAGAGGAAAGTTGTTGTCTCATTGCAGAAAGATGATGGGGGCCCTTTATGTTCTCTCATGTTGTGTAGGTTCCACAATCAGGAGATCCATTGGTGAATTCAGTTTGGTGTTTCCTGGGTGAGCGAGGAGGATTGGTGAAAAGCTTCATCAAAGTTTCCAGAAGGGTTGCTATGATCAACTCTTGTAGTGTTACGTCTCTTGTTTAGATTAATGCAATAAGGGGGGAATGTTGGCTTTATTACACATAAACCTTTAGGTGGATGTTGGAATAAATAAGGTTTACATTTAGTATATAGTTTTAAATAAATAAAACAAATATAAGTTAGTTGGGAAGTTACATTCCTCTAAATAGGTTAAGAGAGTTAACATGGGAATATAATGGCTATAAAGCCAATTCAATGTAATGATGTTGTAATGTAGAAAAAGAGGGTTCACAGGATTGATGGATGTTTTAGCTAGATCCTCCTTTCACTACACACATTCAAGGACATTTAATTGAGTTGAATCACAACTTCTACAAGAAGGATCACCTATAGGTTTATTGTAACTTGGAACGATAGGGAAATTTGGAATTGATTGATTAATGTATTGATTTTAGTTTGATTTATCTTAAAACCCTAATTATGTAAAATCATAAACAAATGGATGAAACCTGATAAATCCTTCTATAGAAATAGATTAAATATGGATTAGATATGTACTAGATTTTGAGTTCTAAAATATGGAAAAGTTAGGGGCTAAAGAGTGGGTGCCTACGCCTAAGGTGCTGCTTTTCTGAGGGCTTTAGAATCTTTTCCATCACTAACTATAACCACTTCAAAGATTCTTCGTGACATGAAATGGAGGGGAAAAAGAGCAGGTGCCCAAGCCCTTCCTAAGCTATTTCCTACCTTTTCTTTAGATCCTGATTCCTTAGGCTCTATAACAATCCTCTGCAACTCCACTCCGCAAGATCTGACACCTCTCACCTGCAATCACAAGTAGAGGGGTTAGGGGTTACGGTGTATAGTAGCTTGCCTCGGTTAAGCCCCAGAATGGAATTCAAGCCTTCAAACACTATTGTTAGATAGAGAGTGCATGTCCTTGCAGGTAAGAGGCAAAAACAAATTGATAAATGATTGATTGAAGCACAAATAGATATCAATTCGGAGGTGTAGCTCTCAAGTAGATGAAGATCTTTCACAAGATGAGAAGATGAATCCAAATCTACAATAACAAAAACAACAACACAATTCTTCTTTGCAACACAATGAATGCCTTGAATTCTCTAAAATCATAAGTTCACCAAAATCTCAAAATCATCTTCTAGTTTTCAAATGAAGTCCTAAACATTCTTATATATTCATTCCCACTTTAATTTCATAATTCAAACTCAAGTTGTCAGTAACGGACACCGTTAACAATAACTTTACTAACATTAACATTTGGGACCTTGCCAAAATACAGTAGGGCAAGCGTGTGGGCCCCCTTGTCCTAGGACCTATTTTGGGATAGGGTTAAGCTTTGTAATGTCCCCTATGAAAATTAAGGGACCTAGGAGCTAAAATAAAAAGGTAAAAGTCCTAGGGGGACATTTTATGACATAACATTTAGCCCATACTTTAATTTATGTATGATCTTACAACCTATACATGCATTAAAGTATAGTCAAAAAATAGGAAACACGCTAGGCACTTGAAGCTAATGCATACACAAAGATTGAGTGACTATTTCTTACCCCCAGTCTTAGGTAAGCATTAGAGAAACATATTGCATACATGCAAAACACCGAGAAGACAGTAATAGGAATGTGAGACTAAGAGAATACAATATTGAAGACATATAAAACATGATGAGGACAAGAGAGCAATTAAGCAAAACACAATGAATACAACTGATATAATATTTTCATTTTCATATATATAAATGCATGGAAATAAAAATTGCAACACATAAAACCACAACAAAAATGCCAATTTTCAGGAAAGAGATACAGATAGTTCATAGAAATTTTTCAATTATAGTTCCATTTAAGAAGTACATTCATAAGTAATAGAATAGACAATTAAACATCACACAGAATGAACATTGGATTTTATGTGGGAAAACCCTTACGGGAGAAAAACCCACACACAAAAGCAAGATCACTTGTATTACAGTAAAATGTCAATTACATACAAGTTACAGAGCTGTGCTCTTTTAGGTGTCGATTCCCAAATCAAATCCAGTAGCATTACAATACCAGTTACTTAGATCAACACACCATTGATTCAATCTTCAATGCACTACTGCATTATGATATATTTTACACTTTACACAAGTGATGTCTCTTCAACTTCCATATCAGACAAACTGTTACAAACCGTCTACCTTGAACCGTCGTTTCCAGTCTTTACTGCATTGCCACAAGCTGAAAGATTTTTCCTTCACAGGACTGTGGGATACACCACAACACTACAAACTAGTTTGCTATCCATTACAGGGCCGTGTGTATACCACATTGCCATAGGCAATATTTTCTAACCTTCATGATGTGGCAAGATTCATACCACACCACCGCAAGCCCTTTCCACTTGCTATCGCGGGGTGGCGATAACACCTATGTACCTCTAGCTGACTCTTAGACCATTGTGGTATGGCGGTGTCTATACCACTCTACCAGCAGTCTACTACTTGACTCACTATGGGGTGGTAGTGTACCCCGCACTATCGGAAGCGGCCTCCATATACAGTCATAGAGTAGCAGTGTGAATTACATAACCACACACCATTTCATGCACTACCGTGGGGTGGTGGTATGAACTACTATACCACCAGTCACTCCATGAGACACCATGGGGAAGCAGTAGTACTATAAACCTGCACAAGCCAACATGGAAACTCCACGAGATGATGGTAACAACTTGAATTCATCACTTGGTGTAATCTAACTTGATGATGACCAAGTTGGGGTTCCATCAGTGAATTTGAGACACATAATTCCAACATGCTCCAACTTGACAAAGAATTCAGTCAACCCCTTCCAATGCTTGAAGTCACTGTAAATCATAGGCCCCAAGGCCCATTGAATTGGCACACCATCTGAACTTATCTGTGCTCACCAGTTTTGTCAACGCATCAACAACATTTTTTAGAGTATCCACCTTTTCCAAATTAACCTTTCCATCCTCCACCATATCACGAACAAAATAATATTACACGTCAATATGTTTCGTCTTGGCATGGAAAGTTGGATTCTTCACCAAAGAAATAGTACTCTAACTGTCACAACAAATAATAATCTGCCCTGCATCAAAACTAATATTAGAACATAGTCTTCTAAGCCAAATGTCTTCCTTACAGTCATGAGTTGCTTCCATGTACTTAGTCTCCATAGTAGATAAAGTGATTACAACCTACCGCTTGCTCATCCAGCTAACTACACTACCAAACAACGTGAATACATATCCACTGATGGAACATTTGTTGTTAATATCCCCTACCCAATCAGAATCCACAAATCAATGAATGGTAATAGATCTTTGTGATCCAACAAAATTATCATGGTAACACAAGGTGTACTTTGAGGTGCCCTTCAAATACTTGAAAACTCTCTTCACATCATCCCAATGCAATCTTCTTGGATTAGCCATAAATCAACTAAGTACTCCCACTACTTGGGCAATGTTTGGCCTTGTACAGACCATTGCATACATCAAACTACCAACTGCACTCGTATAAGGCACCCTGGTCATTTCCTCCATCTCAGTAGGAGATGTTGGACAATCTTCAATAGAAAGTTTCATTCCCTGTAACACTGGAACAACTATCTACTTGCAATTTGTCATATTAAACCTCTCAGGGATAGCATTGATACACTTGCTGTGGCTGAGCCAAAGTTTTCTATTTCCCCTATCCCTTTAGATTTCTATCCCTAGAATATACCTTTTTGCACCTAAATCTTTCATTTCAAATTGTGCTGACAATTGAGACTTCAATTCAAAAATCATACCCTTGCCATTCCCAATGAACAACATATCATCCACATACAGAGAAATAATAAGAAGACAACCATTTTTAGATTTAAAATAAACACAATGATCTAACTTTGATGTCACAAACCCAAAAGAAAACACATATGTATCAAACTTCTGGTACCACATTCTAGCCGATTGCTTCAGACCATACAAAGATTTCTTTAATTTGCAAACTAGTTTTTCCTTACCTTTTTTAATGAAGTACTCTAGCTGGGACATATAAATCTCTTCCTCCAAATCACCATGAAGAAATATTGTCTTCACATCCATCTTCTTAATTTCTAAGTCATATGGTATTGCAAGTGACAATAGATGCATGTCAGCTTAGCTATAGGAGAAAATATTTCTCCATAGTCAATTCCCTCCACCTGGGAATATCTTTTTGCAACCAACCATGCTTTATGCTTCTCAACACTACCATCTAGACCTTACATTTTCTTAAACACCCATTTACATCCAACAGGCTTTCGACCTTTAGGCAAAGGTACTAGATCCCAAGTTTCATTCTTCTTCAATGACGCTATTTCTTCATTCATGGCTTCCAACCAGGAATCTACATCAAACATACCCATTGCCTCTATAACAGTCCTAGGCTCATCAGCATTAGTAATCAAAAAAGGCACAATTGGAATCTAACATATAATATCCAAACCTTTCAGGTTTCCACTTCTCACATGTAGACCTCCTCATAGGCTGAGGCGGAGGTTATTCTTCTTGTTTAGAATTTTCAGAGCTTCTTGAGCTCTCCTCACGAATAGGTCCACTAGGAGTTCATAGTTTCTCATTATCTGGAGTAAGAGGAATTTCAAATACCTCCTTTTTTTCTACTTCTTTCATCTCTGACTACAAATCAATTGTAGAAGGTTTCAGCTCATGAAAAATTACACTTTTTTTCTACAACACCTTCTCAGTAACTGGGTTCCAAAGCTTGTACCTTTTCACACCAATCCCATAACTGATGAAGATACATTTTACAGCCTTATTTTCCAATTTAGATCTTTTTTCACTAGGCACATAAGGATATACTTCACACCCAAAGACTCTAACATGTCTTAAAGAGGGCTTCTTACCAGATCATGCTTCCATAGGTCTCTTGTCCACAAGCACTCAAGTGAGAGATCAATTAATCAAGTAACATGTTGTAGCTACAGCCTTAGTCCAAAACTTCTGTTACAGACTAGCACTACTTAGCATACTTCTTGCCCTTTCCATCAGTGTTCTATTCACCCTTTCTGTAACTCCATTTTGATGTGGAGTATAAGGAATCATCCTATGTCTTTTAATTTGCATTAAATTGCATGTGCATCCAGCTTATATAGAGTGCCAATTCGTGCACCCTTAGCCAGCACCATAGAGCCTCTAGTCATTCTACATATACTAGGAGACTTTGATATCCCCTCTAACTTGGATTTAGACTTCTTGTCTTTCTTCTTGCCTCTCTCCTTTGATCTGCCTCATATAACAAGGGCCTCCTTAGCCATCTTAGAAGACTTCCTTCACATTTTCTTTGATAGCAGCGAAGCAACCACATCTTCCATCTTGAAAGTGCTTTTTGTACTCCCAATAGCCATCACTAGATGATCGCATGTGTTAGGCAAACAACACAATAGGAGCATGCAACGATCCTCCTCTTCTATCTTCACACCCACAAATGCCAACTAAGCAACAATCATATTAAATACAATTAAATGATCTACAACATATGCTCCTTCCTCTATTTTCAAAGACTAAAACTTATTTCTCAAGAACAACTTATTTACTAGAGATTTCCCTTGATAAATGTCACCAAGTTTTTTCCATAAAAGTTTCATTGTCTTCTCTTCATGGACATTCAAAAGAACTAAATCGGCCAAGCATAGTCTGATCAGACCCTTGGCTTTCTAGTCCAATGCATCCCAGTCATTTTGAGAGGTTGTTGATGGTTTGTTAAAGGATACTACATCCCATAACTCATGATCCACGAGTAAATTTTCCATCTTGAGTTTCCACAACTCAAAGTTGCCATCGTTGAACTTCTCAATCTCTATTCTTCTAGATGTGCTTTCCATATTAAATTTGGAATAAAATTTCAAACTAGATTTCTCTGTAAAACTCCCACTAAACAAGATCGGCACAAAAAACCCATCTTACCCACAAGGACAATAAAGCTGGCCAATCTATGATACTAGTTGAAAGGAAAGCAAAGTGTGGAATATGCCTTCCTAATTCTAATTTTTAGGAAAGAGATACAGATAGTTCATACAAATTTTTTAATTACAGTTCCATTTAAGAAGCACATTCATAAGTAACAGAATACACAAGTAAACATCACATATAATGAACACTAGATTTTATGTGGGAAAACCCTTACGGGAGAAAAACCCACACACCAAAGCAAGATCACTTGTATTACAGTAAAATGTCAATTACATACAAGTTACACAGTTGTGCTCTTTCAGGTGTCGATTCCCAAATCAAATCCAATAGCATTACAATACCAGTTACTCAGATCAACACACCATCAATTCATTCTTCAATGCACTACTGCATTATGATATATTTCAGAATTCACACAAGTGATGTCTCTTCAACTTCCATTCTAGACGAACCGTTACAAACGGTCTGCCCTCAAAAATTATTTCCAGTCCTTACTACACTGCCACGAGCTAATAGACTTTTCCTTCATGGGACTACAGGATACACTAAAACACCACACTCTAGGTTGTTGTCCATTGCAGGGTCGCGGGTATACCACATTGCCATAGGCAATCTTTTCTGACCTTCGTGGTGTGGTAGGATCCATACTGCACCACCATAAGCCCTTTCCACTTGCTATCATGGGGTGGTGGTAACACCGCAGTACCGCCAACCAACTCTTAGACCGTTGTGGTATGGCGGTGTCTATATTGCTTTACCGTTGTTCTACTACTTGACCCGCTATAGGGTGGCGGTGTACCCTACACTACAACAAACGGCCTTGATATACAGTCACGGGGTAGCAGTGTGAACCGTACAACCATACACCACTTCATGCACTATCGCAGGGTGGCAGTATGAACCGTTATACTGCCAGTCACTCCATGAGACACTGCGGGGTAGCAGTAGTACTGCAAGCCTGCAAAAGCAAACATGGAATCCCTACAAAATGGCGATAAAAGCTTGAATTCATCACTTAGTGTAATCTGACTTGATGACAACCAAGTTGGGGTTCCATCAATGAATTTGAGGCACATAATTCCAACATAATGTAGGGGAGACTCATCGCCACATGCTTTACAGTACATCAAGGGGAAAAACTTGCGATACAAAACCCAAGCGTAGTGTAGACTCATCACCACACCCTTTACACTACGCGATGGGGAAAACACACCATAAAAAAGTCAAGGCGTAGGGAGGGAATCATCGCCACATAGCTTTAGACTACACTAGGGGGAAAACACACCATACAAAACCCAAGCGTAGGGGAGACTCATCACCACACACTTTACACTACGCAAGGGGTAAAACACACGAAAGACATGAGATCCGTATAGCATGCCAAAGACATACTATACATATTAAACATGAAAAACAAGGTGATGAAAGGAGCTTATTGGTAAGTTCCACCATCTCAAACATGCTACAGGCACACTTGACGGTTCAGCTTATGCCACAACAACTGCCAAAGACACTCTTAAGGGAGGATAGTATTAGATCCAACCCTGCCTTCGCAAAGGACTTTTTATATAAAAGGATGTGGACTATCTCAAGAAATACACCATCCTACCTTCGCAGAGGGATTTTGAAAATGCAACCCCACCTGCATCACAAAGATGTCTTACAGTGAAAAGGAAGCATGTACCAAAAGTATACAACCTCACCAGCATCATGGAGATGCCTTACAGTGAAAATGAGGTATACACAATAGATCAATGTATGCAAACACAGTTTATTAGTACCAAAATCATCAGACAAATTAAATTTTATATTCCCCCACCTTAATGTGGTTGATGTCATATATCGATATCAAGCATGTCAAGATAGAGAGAAAACACTCAAGGGAACTAGAGCTTTTGCAAAGCCCATGCCCCCAAAGGTGACATGTGCTCATGATCACCGAATGTTCCCACAAACACATTTTAATCTAAGCCAAACATGAAAGATATGCATGAAAACAAAGAGCCCAAGACCACACATACGGGTTTGAATCTGAGTATAGCCATTGTGCTTATACTGCAAGCATCTCAAAACCGAGTGTAACAACAAGGTGAGATTCAAAATAATCAAAGTGCATGGAGCAGATGTATTATTATGATTTTTAGAAAGATAAGACAACATCAAATATCACATGGAGTAATTTTACTAGCCAAGCATCGGATATATATAAATCAACCCCATCTTCATATATGTACTAGGTCAATTTTTTCTTCTTGATGAAGGGACACACGGTCCGTATCAATTTTCGTCATCCACCAACTAGATCTAATCTCTAGAAGAATGCAAACAATAAAATGAGAGAGGATAACAAGTGCCTTAGGAAAAATCACGTAGGAGGATGCCCCAAGGTCATCCACCGCAACGCTATGCCCTTGACGCACAACACAACAATAAAATAGAGGAGAGCCAAGATAGAAGAATGATGATACAAATAGAAGAATGGTCACAGCAAAGGTGATCTCCTGGTATCCTTGACCTTACAAGAGTATCAAGGGTCATCCTAGGAGGCCTAAAAAACACATAACACATCACGAGGGAATACAAAACAATAGGGGAGGCCACATAAATGAGCAAATAATGATACAACATAGGTGACCACCAGGGTTAGAAATACTTACCTATTGCACAACCAAACAAGTGGTTGTCGACAAGCAAATTGTTATGTTCCCATATTCAAATCTTAGAGGAAAGAGGTATATAAGGTACAATAGCCCAACTATTATCATTATCCTTAATCTCTTTCTCTTTAGGTTTTTCTTTGCTTGGTTCAATGTTAGGTGGAATGTTTTCTTGTTGAGGTGCATTTTGTTGTACAAAACCCTGTCTTCTCTTCCTCCTTTCTCTTCCTTGTCTATTCCTTTTTGTTTTAGTGCTTATATCTCCGAAAGGAGTATCATGTTTTTCTGTAGGCTTTTGTATCTCAGAGGAGGAAGCTGGCACAAATTTTATTGGCTTTGATGAAGTGCTTTTTTTTCCACTAGTAGCTCCTTATCCTTGTAAGGATGATGGAGGAGGAACCTCAACATAGATTCCCTTACCTTTCTATCTAGGAAGTTATCTTAATGGAGGTTTTTCTTCTCTTTCTTAAATAGGAGGCCCAACCACTTTAGATAGTAGTATTGCCTTGTGTCATTTGTATGCTAAGAAAAGTTGATCTCTACATGGCTCAAGTTCTCTATTAGGTCATGGCCAAAAGTAATCAACAGTGAAGTTCTTTTGAGTAACCATGGGTTGCAATCTATTATGATGAATAGTGTGCACTTTTCCATGTAAGGGGAATTTTATGCATTTGTGAATTGTTGAGGGGATATCCTTCAAAGCCTTAAGCCATGGATGTCCTAAGTTTATGGGGAAGAGGTTGGATGAAGGGATGACATCAAATAATTGTTCAATAACTTTTTCAAGTACCGTGACCAATAAGGATATCTTCCCATAAGTAGGAATAAAAGCTCCAGTATGTGTCTTAATCATTATATCTATAGGTTCATAATATTCTTGTATCAAGTCATGTGAAAAAAGGAACTTTTCCATTGCCACATTAGTCATGCAATTAGGATCTATAAGTGTTCCATGCACATGAATCTCCATTACATTCACTATGATGTAAAGAGGTCCGTCAATATCTTCAATTGTTCTATCATGAGGTGTGAATGTTATTTCAGGTTCGGGAGTCTTTCTTTTCAAATAAGGCCTAGGAAGAACCCTAGTGTAATTGTTGCAATGAGAAACCATTGAACGTGAGATTATTTCACCCTTTAAACACTTATTTGAGGGAAGTGGGTCATGAAAGACACACAAGGTCCACAACAAACCAAATGAGTAGAATGAAGTAATGCAACACACCAAGGTAATATGAGTGGTTTGTAATTTTTTTTAAAGAAAGTGTATACAACCCTTAGTGTTGAAATACATAATGTGTAATTAAAAACATGCAAGTTTTCAAGAAAAAGTGCAAAATGATGTCAAAAATTTTAAATGAGAAATGTATGTATGTGTTCAAATGAATGCAATATCAGATTTCAAAATATTTTAAACACCTATGCAAGGAAATAGATGCAAAACTATGCTTGTTTATGACATAAAATGCTTGATTTTTTTCACTTTTTTCAATGTAAATGTCATAAAATGCAAAAGTGTGATGCAAATACATATAATGTAGCAACACTGTAGTCCAAAATTAGATTTTAAAGAGTGTTTAAAAGAGTAGTAAAATCTGAAACAAGATTTTAACCACAAACCCTAGTGTTTGCAAAGACTAGGTTATATGATAAGTGCACAATTTTAAGCAAATTCTAACAAATAAAGCATGACAATGCAAAGTAAAAGAATATGTAAATATATACTACTGTAATTTATATCAGATCTGATGGAAATATCAGAGAATTAAATCATTTAAATGAGATGCAATGAAAATAGTGTAAACTATGTCAAAATGAAAGAATATGATCTGTTTGATTTTTTCAAAATTTTCAATGTTTTTTGTAGATTTTCCAAAGCAATATGATGACAATGAAATGTATGAATGAAAATATGAAGTACAAAACTTAGAAAGGTGAAAAATTCAATCAAAACATGAGTTCAAAAAAAAGTAATGTAGGAAAAGAGGGTTCACAGGACTGATGGATGGTTTAGCTAAGTCCTCCTTTCACTACACACATTCAAGGACATTTAACTAAGTTGAATCACAACTTTTGCAAGAAGACTCAACTACAGGTTAGTTTTCACATGGAATGATAGCCCAAAATTTGGAATTGTTTGATTAATGTATTGATTTTAGTTTGATTTAGCTTAAAACCCTAATTATGCAAAATCATAAACAAATGAACGAAACCTGATAAATAATTCTACATAAATAGATTAAATATGGATTAGATACATACTAGATTTCTAGTTCTGGAATATAGAAAAGTTGGGGGCTAAAGAGAGAGCGCCCAAGCCCAAGGTTTTGCTTTTTTGAGGGCTTCAGAATCTTTTTCATCATTGGCTGCAATCACTTTAGAGATTCTCCATGACACAAAACTGAGGGGCAAAAGAGCGGGTCCCAAGCCCTTCTTAAGATATTTCTCTCCTTTTTCTTCAAATCCTGATTCCTTAGGCTCTACAACAATCCTTTGAAACTCTACTCTACAAGATCCAACACCTGTCACCTACAATCACAAGGAGGGGTTAGGGGTTGTGGTGTTTAGGAGCTTGCCTTGGTCAAGGCCCAGAATGGTATTCAAGCCTTCCAACACTATTGTTAGATAGAGAGTGTGTGTCCGTACAAGATAGACCAAAAAAAAATTGATAAATGATTGATTGAAGAAAAAATATATATCACCTCGAAGGTGTAGCTCTCAAGTAGATGAAGATCTTTCACAACATGAGAAGATGAAGCCAAATTTGCAATAACAAACACAATAACATAATTCTTCTCTACAACACAATGAATACCTTGAATTCTATAAAATAATATGTTTGCCAAAATCTCAAAATCATCTTCTAGTTTTCAAATGAATTCCTAAACATGGTTATATATGCATTCTCGCTTTAATTTCATAATTCAAACTCAAGATGTCAGCAACGAACACCTTTAACGGTAACTTTATCGACATTAAAATTTGGGACCCTGCCAAAATAGGGCAGGGCAAGGGCATGGGAGCCCTTGTCCTGGGATCTATTTTGGAATAGGGTTAAGCTATGCAATGTCTCCTATGTCCCATTTATCATGGGTTTTAGGGCATTTTATCTCAGGATTAATTTCTAACATACATAATAAAAATCAAGGGACTTGAGAGCTAAACTCAGGAGGTAAAAGTCATGGGGGGACATTTTATGACATAACAGATGTCATACCTGATTCAATACAATATATCATTTGTGTTTTATATTTTGTTGTGCAAATCATTTGATTTACTCTTCTGTGTATATTCTCGCCATATTTCAACATATTGATTAGGATGTGGATGTGGACATATTGGCTAATTGTTGTTGAATGGAGTTTACATTTTGGAGAAGTTGGATAATGATTGGATCAGTGGTATGAGTATACTGTGCTTGTGTGGCTTGAGCTTGTGTTGTTAGGTTGTTGGGGGACTCGAAGGATGGCACTAGGAAAAGTAAATGATAAAGAAGATGTAGGGGGAATAAACCTGTATTGATTTATGAGATTCCCATATATTCCAATAGAATTTGTGTTTACATTTAATGAGTGTGTAAAGCTTGTAGAAATTGAAAGGAAGCTAGGTGTACAAAAATTGCTTTGTACACTAATCTAATGAGGAGAGATGAGTGCAAATTCTTTTTAACATTTACAATTACAGTGTTTTTAACCCAACAATAAAGATGTTACAGCAATACACAACATAGGAATGTAAGATAGAAGAAGAGAGAGACAAGATATAACATGGGGAAAACCCTTATGGGTGAAAAACCCCACACTCCAAAACCTGCACAATGTATTGTCTAAACAACAAGGTTTACAACAGACTTGCAATGCAAGTCTTAATAGGAGTCTTCGACACTCATATCTAGAGAGAATCCGATAGCATAACAATACCTATCAATCACATAATACATCTCTCAAAGCACCTGTTTAAATAGAAGTTTACAAGGAAAAAATGAACTTTCCTTGAGATGGGCGTCCAACTTTGCCTCATGGCCCAAAACCCACGCCTAGGGACACTTTTCCAACATTGCAGCATGGTCATGACACTTGTCATATCACCCAATCCCAATATGGTCACCTATTCCCAAGTTGGCCAATGGCAGATGCTCTTACACATCTTACAACCGTCATAGAATCCATCATACTGACAGTACTTACAGCTGTAATTTAGAATATGTCATACACTGACTAAAAATAGAATATTCTCTTACAACATGTCATAACCTACCTTGGGGCAGTCAAAGATGCCTTCTTCCAAGATGCTTTGTGACACATGTCTTCACCTATCATAGAACATTCCATTTATGACTCTTATGCGTCATAGATTATGTTATAGGAATCTGTCATAATTATTTCAGTCAATATTCACTTACACACTAGTCAAAGTGCCGACACATGGAAAAATACCTCTACCACCAAGTGGGATGCCTATCTCCTCATGTGAGAACAAAATTACATGTGGTCACCTTCCACACTGGATGACACATCATCGTGCCAACTCCCACAAGATGACATAATAGGATTTGCATCCTAATTACACAATAGGCAATAAAAAAATACATTACAATAAATAAATGTAAGGAATTACCAAGGTTGAGACACCTTAATTCCCAACATTCTCCCACTTGTTGAACACCTTTTAAGAGCCAATGGAAATAACAAGATTTAACTGCTATAGGCCGTGAGGCCAATAGACTCTGAACACCATCTAAACTTCTTTGTGCCCATTGGTTTTGTGAATGCATCTGCAACATTCTTCAAAGTGTCTACCTTCTCCAAATTCACCTTCCCATCCTCTACCATGTCTCGTACAAAATGAAACTGTACATCAATATGCTTTGTTCTGGCATGGAAAGTTGGATTCTTTGCTAGACAAATCGCACTCTGACTATCACAACAAATCGTAATCTATCCTACATCAACACCAATATCTGAACACAATCTCTTAAGCCAAATCGCTTCTTTACAAGCATGAGTTGCTGCCATATACTCAACTTTTGTTGTGGACAAAGCAACCATAGGTTGTCACTTACTCATCCAACTAATTGCATCGCCAAACATAGTAAATATGTAAGCACTGGTGGATATCCTACTGTCAATGTCACCTGCCCAATCATAATTCACAAATCCATGAATACAAATAGAATGCGGAGGTCCTGTAGAATTACCATGATAGCATATGGAATACTTAGAAGTATCCCTCAAATATATGAACACACACTTTACTGCATCCCAATGTGCCCGTCAAGGATTAGCCATAAATCGACTAAGGACTCCCACTGCTTGGGCAATGTCTGGTCTTGTGCAGACCATAGCATACATCAAACTTCCAACAACACTAGCATAAAGTACTCTACTCATGTCCTCCACCTCACTAGGAGATTTTGGACAATCATTAACAGAAAATGTTGTCCCCAACGAAACAGGAAAACACAATGGTCTACAATTTGCCATGCTCAACCTATCCAACATGGTCTTCACATACTTACTCTGGCTTAACCAGAGTTTTATGTTAGCTCTGTCTCTTCTAATTTCCATTCCCAAAATGTACCTGGCTGTCCCTATATTTTTCATCTCAAACTATGCTGACAACTGAGACTTCAAATTATAAATCATATTCTTACTATTCCAAATTAATAGCATATCGTCAACATACAATGCAATAATGAGAATGCGATCATTGTCAAATTTGTAATACACACAATGATCTGATTTTGATCTTAGAAATCTAATTGACAACACAAAGGCATCAAATTTCATATACCACATCCTAGGAGACTACTTCAAACCATACAAAGACTTCTTCAGTTTGTAAACCAAATTTTCTTTACCTTTCTCTATGTAATGCTCTGGATGTGACATGTAAATCTCTTCCTCCAAATCACCATGAAGGAAAGTTGTTTTCACATCCATCTGCTCCACCTCTAAGTCATAAGTTACTGCAAGAGATAACAAGAACCAAATAGATGCCATCTTTGCAATGACAAAGAAAATTTCACCATAATCAATTCCCTCCAGTTGTGAGTACCCCTTCACAACCAATATGGCCTTGTACTTTTCAACACTACCATTTGGACCAAAATTTTTCTTGAACACTCATTTGCATCTAATAGGTTTCTGTCCTTCAGGCAAAGGCACCAAGTCCCATGTTTTATTCTTCTCCAAAGAAGCCATCTCATCTTCCATGACCTCCTTCCATGAACCTGCATCTTTCATGCCCATAGCCTCTATCATAGTTCTAGGCTCATTAGTGTTAGTAAGCAAGGAAAAAGCACAACTAGAATCAAGCAATGAATAACCAAACCTATCAGTTTGCTTCCTTGTTCATGTAGACCTCCTCAATGGCTGAGGTTGAGGTTGTGCTTCTTCTTCTAAACTTTCAGAGCTACTAGAGCTCTCCTCATCATCAGGTCTCACAGGGTCTGTTAGTTCAGTATTCTCAGGGTTAGAAGGAAACTAAACCACATCCTCTTTATTTTCTATTTCTTCTGGCTATAGAACAATGGGAGAAGGTGTTAGCTCTCTGAAAATAACACTTTTTCTATACAACACTTTTTCAGCCACAAGATCCCAAAGCTTGTATCCTTTCACATCGACACCATAGCCAATGAAAATACACTTAACAACCTTGTTCTCCAATTTAGACCATTTCTCCCTAGGCACATGTGCATATGCCTCACAACCAAAAAAACCAAGATGTCTAACTGAAGGCTTCTTACCAGACCACACCTCCATATGTGTCTTACCAACAAGAGCTGATGTAGGAGACCTATTTATGAGGTAGCAAGCAGTAGCTATAGCTTTAGCCCAAAACTTTTATTTGAGGCTTGCTCCACTAAGCATACTCCTAGCCTTTTCCATCAGTGTCCTATTCATCTTCTCTATAACTCCATTTTGTTGTGGGGTGTATGGAGTTGTCTTATTTCTTTCAATCCCTTGCTCTTTACATAACTTATCAAACTCTGCCAAACAAAACTCACCACCATTGTCAGTTCTCAAACACTTAATCTATTTACTAGTTTGATTCTCAATAAAAGATTTAAACTCTTTGAACCAACTAAAAACTTCAGTCTTTCTTCTGAGAAAATAAATCCATGTCCTTCTACTATAATCATCTATAAAAGATACAGAATATATAGATTTGGAAATCGAAGGAACACTAACATGACCAAACACATCAAAATGAATAAGGTCCAATAGACTTGAAGACTTGTGAGAACTAGAGTAAAACTAAACATGGTTTTGCTTTCCATACATACAATGTGCGCAAAAGTCAAACTCGAGATTACAATCATTTAACCCCTCAATGTGTTTTTTATTTTTTAGGGTTCGAAGACCCTTCTCACCAATGTGGCCAAATCTCTTATGCCATAACATTATCTTTTCAGTAGGAAGTTTAACTTCCAAAGTATGAGCACTCTTAGGTATCCAAAATGCACTACCATCAGAATTTGTTACAATAGATTTCTTCACTGCTAGTTCAGATGGTGGGGATGAAGTAACTGTAGCTATTTTATTTGAGTCAAAATAACTATTGCACTGTGAAGTGCATGCCTCTAGCTAAAACAGAGTACCTCTCCACATACCCTTCACAAGCACGATAGAACCTCTAGTCATCTTGCATCCATCCTTCGAAAAGACAACCTGCACACTTGCATCATTCAACTTACTTACAGAAAGTAGGTTCCGTGCCAAGCCTAGGATGTGCATGACCCTAGTGATCCCCTTCACTCGTCCATCAGGGAATCAGATTGAGACTCTTCCATAACCAACAATGAGAATTGTCACCCAGGAACACTCTTCCACCATCAAACTCTTCATACTTTGTGAACCAGCTTTGATGCAAGCTCATGTGGAATAATGCACCAGAATCAATCAACCACACATCATCAGATGCATGGGTGGGCAGGGCTATGATGAAGGTACCACCATCATCTTGTGACTTGTCAGAATCTGAATTTGGGTCATTCTTCTTCTTCTTCTTTTTCTTTTCCTCTTTGCATTCCTTTTAGAAATGCCCAGTTTTTCTATAGTTCCAACATAGAGCCTTGGACTTTCCAGGAGATTTAGATTTCCCATGGGATTTGGATCTACCCTTCTTGGCTTTCTTGTCCTTTTTTTTCCCTTTCTCCTTGGGTCTTCCATGAACTGCAAGAGCCTCTTTAGCTACTTTAGAAGACTTTCTCCGCATCTCCTCATATAATAGTGAAGATACCACTTCATCCATTTTGAAAGTGGATGCGGTGCTCCCAATAGCCATAACAAGATGATCCCACAAGTTTGGCAAAGAACAAAGAAAGGTCATACAGCGATCCTCCTCCTCCATCTTCACACCAACGGATGTCAACTATGCAAATAACATGTTGAAAGCATTCAGGTGATCTGCAACAAATCCTCCATCCTCTATCCTTAGAGAATACAACTTATTTCTTAGAAAAATCTTGTTCACCAGGGATTTTCCTTGATAAACATCTCCTAGCTTTTTCCAAATGTCTTTTGTGGTCTTCTCCTCATGGACATTTAACAGGATAGAATCAGCTAGACTGAGTCTTATGAGACCCTTAGCCTTCCAATCTTTGAGATCCTAATCAACTTGTGCCATCGCGGTTGGTTTTACATCAGATACAGTTTCCCATAGGTCTCAATCAACAAACATGTCTTCCATCTTAATTTTCCATAACTCAAAATTTGTGCCATTGAATTTCTCCACCTCTAATCTTCCGAATGTGCCTGCCATCTCCTCCTACAAGAAGATTACAAAATATTCTATACAAATCTCCTACTCAACCTAAGATTAGCTCAAAAAACCCCTACCCAACAATAAGGACAAAAGGTGATCAAGCTCTGATACCAACTGAAAGGAAGCTAGGTGTGCAGAAATCGCTTCCTACACTAATCTAATGAGGAGAGATGAGTGAAAATTATTTTTAACCTTTATAATTATAGTGTTATGAACCCAACAATAAAGATATTACAGAAATACACAACACAAGAATGTAAGACAAAAGAAGAGAGAGACAAGATATAACGTGGGGAATACGCTTACGAGTGAAAAACCCCACACTCCAAAACTTGCACAATGTATTATCTAAACAACAAGGTTTACAACACACTTGCAATGCAAGTCTTTATAGGAGTCTTCGACACTCATATCTGGAGACAATCTGGCATCATAGCAGTACTTGTCCATCACATAATACATCTCTCAAAGCACCTGCTTAAATAGAAGTTTACAAGGCAAAAATGAACTTTCCTTGAGATGGGCATCCAACTTGGCCTTCTGGCCCAAAACCCATGCCTAAGGAGACTTGTCCAACATTACAGCATGGTCATGACACTTGTCATATCACCCCATCCCAATATGGTCATCTATTCCCAAGTTGGGCAATGACAGATGCTCTTACACATCTTACAACCGTCATAAAATTCGTCATATTGACAGTACTTATAGCTGTAATCTATAATCTATCATACACTGACTAAAAATAGTATATTCTCTTACAACATGTCATAACCCTCCTTAGGGCACCTAAAGATACCTTCTTCTAAGATGCCTTGTGACACATGTCTTCACCTGTCATAGAACATTCTATTTACGATTCTTACGCATCATAGATTCTGTCATAGGAATCTATCATAACTGTTTCAATCAAGATTCACTTACACACTAGTCTAAGTGTTGACACATGGCAAAATACCTCTACCACTAAGTGGGACACCTATCTCCTCATGCGAGGACAAAATTACATATGGTCACCTTCCATGTAGGATGACACATCATCATGCCAACTCCCACAAGATAACAAAACAAGATTTGCATCCTAATTACACAATAGGCAATAAATAAATACATTACAATAAATGAATGCAAGGAATTACCAAGGTTGAGACACCTTAATTCCCAACAGAAATGTGAGAGAGAGTGAATGTAGATGTAGTAGAAGTTGGTATAGGCATCGATAGCTGAGATCTAAATGTATTGGAATGTGACTCATTGATCAATTATGTGCAGCTAGCTAACATTTGGAAATTTTTATTCATGATGTGAGTTAGATAATGTAGAAGATCTACATTGTGTGGATCACTAGTCAACAATTTTAGAGGGCTTGGATGAAAGGGATATCCTCATCAGCTAGGTACTTTGTAGCTAGATAATCCTAAAAGTTAGCCAAATGATTGTAAAAGAATTGTATCTAGGCTTGGGTACATATGCCACCGACGTGTCTAGGTCAAAAGGCTCTCCAAAGGACCATAGGCCATGGATTACAGTTGTGTTGGAAAAAGAAAAGATAGGTGATTGAACTCTTGAATTACCCATCAAGAAGTTAAATATATCATTTTTTAGCTAAGTGGAGTGAGAGCTACCAATAGCACGAGAATCCATGAGTAAACTTAAACATCTGTGGATAGTATAGTTAGAGTCAGAGCACTAGGTTATGAATCTTATAAACTAGCAAGAGCTTTGCAACGCATGAGTACTCAAATATTTAAAGGTTGGAAGAAAGATAATTATTTTTAGAAATAAAAAGGAGAGAAGTCTGTGTTAAAGAGATAGGAAAATGTTTAGTTTTGTAGTTTATAAGTGTTTAAGACACATTAGGCTCACTAAAATGTTGGATAGGAAAAATGATTCTAACTAAATTACTTATAATTCAGAATGATCTTCTATCTAAACATTAGTATACTAGCCAACGAAGACGTATATCTCTCTACTATCCAATCTAGAAGAGTGAGAAGGTCTGGGCTAAATCCCTTTGTTTCTACTAGAATGAAAAATAACTAAATATGACTAATTATAACTAACAACAATGGAAGAAGACTGGAAAAATACAAAAACTAATAAAATAGCTTGTAGAAAGGAATAGAGAATTAGAAATGCATAATCACATAGATCCTAGAACTAGGTGGATGGAGTCAATTTCTAGGGTGATAGTGCACTACAAAGATGTCTACATACCACAACGTAGTCTGTACAACACAAAAAACCAGAATCTTGGATCTATATGGGCTTGCATGAATTTTGAGAATCACCCACATAATCTGATAATTATTACACAAAATATCAAAGATGATGGAAATAACTAGAAATGATAGTACAAATGTAAAATAAAGGAAATGATAAGAAAGGGGGAAGAAGAAATAAAAATATTATGTGCTCAAAATCCTTCTTCGTATAACCTACAATCGTAATGACAAAAGAGAGGGTTGGGCTGTATAGGAGCTTGCCTAATTAAAGCCCCATTTTTGGTGTTTCCACCTTAAAGACAGCCAGAGATATTGATTGATTGATAAATAAAGTGTGTGCTCTAATTCTAACTGTATCTAGAATTTTTATGAGTAGCGACAAAAGAGTTTGATGAAATATTTATATGAAATATATGATTAATCTAATACTTGCAATAATCCCAAGCAAACAATCAACACAATAAAGCAATCTATCCTCATCCTCATAAAAACAAGAATATGAGAATGGTGAGTATTTATTTTGATAGGGCTTTTCTAGGATGTGAATTCCATATTTTATAATTACAAATAAAGGGGTTTTTATAGAAAAGGCAAGAGGAATTTTCTTTTGGGAAAAAGTCATTTGGGCATGGATAATCATCAAGAAAAGCTTAGAGTACCACACAGGTTAAAATGTAACTTCTAAAATGGTTGATGAACAAATCAACATTTCTGAGACATTAGTGCCCTATGTAGATGCCTGCACCAAGTGTTGGCATTCAAGCAACTTCAGTTCTTGGAAAGTCCAGATAACTTGGGGCACTACCAAGGTTAATGCACTATGTGTTTTTGGCTAGGATAAACAAAATGGTTAAAGCAACACTAAGAAGCACCTTTGTGGGTTGAGGGTAAGGTTAAGGCTTGAAAATGATCCTAAAAACATGCTTTTACAATTATGAGAGCATACAATTTACAACACCACACCTATTTACCATAGTTCCTAGATTAATTAAATAAATTTCATTTATTTAATTAACCCATTTCCTCCATCACCCAAATTAATTACATAAATCATATTTATTTAATTAATTTAATCCATCATCGTCTAGCTTATTAATTTAATTAATTTATCTTCTTACATCATCCCTCTCCAATAATTTATGTGCTTGTCCTCATCCTCATCCTCCTACCACATATAATAAATGAGAATCTCAAAATTCAAACTAACTTTTCATCTCCACCACTCTTATCATACTAATCTCTCAATCTTAGCCATTCACATAAAGAATTCCACAGAAGCTTCCATCATCCACCTCTTATGAAAGATAGGTAGAAGAAGGCCATGAGGGGGATGATTACCCCATCAAATAAGGAAGTAAAATAAATGAGATGAAAATTCCTAGAGACTCTCATGAACAACTTGTTTACATTGTTCCAAGTGTGTAAGAGAGTCTCAAGGCTCCATGTTATATTGAAAGTGAGAGATGAAGGCATGAGAAACATCAAAAAATAAATGTAAGGAATTGGTAGGTAAGGTGGAGAACCAATCTAAGGCAATATCTCTCAACGTGCAAGGAAATATTTTTTCCAAGACTTAGTCGTCACATGTATGAATCAAGAATATGGTTGAGAAATGTTTTATATGGCACAATAGATCATAATGGCCATTGTATTTGTCAAAAGAAAAAGTTCCCATTCCAACTAGAGAGGGTTATGTAAAAATCTGAAAAGATAAAAAAGAGGTTAGCTATGCAGATGTAGAAAGAGCAACAGAAGGTAGCTCAAAAGAAATTGATGGTGATGCCTTCAAAAATGAAAATGATATAGTACTATTAGTAGGAAAAGAAGTTAGAGAGATATAATGGGAAGGGTCAAGGTCTAGAGGAGATTACTCTAATCTAGAAGAGGAGATATTAGATAAAGGATCATACAAATGCTATTCAATATCTATCAAAGGGTACCTTTAAGCTAATGTGACATTAAGGAAGTGATGAATGACACTAGCATGCTCAACATTATCCACAAGTGGGAGTTCATCCTTGAAAGGAAGAGGAGAGGATGAATGACATAAGAGTCCATCTTTCCAAGATAAAGGATTAATAGAAGCATGATCCTCATCATCACTTAAAGAAGTTTCATCAAAGGCATTTGTTAGCAGGTGATTGGGAGTACCACAAACTACACAAATGTACCCTATATGACATTATCATATGCCACAAAGGGTTTGCAGTACCATTTGTGTCATCCCTAGACCCATTTATGGGTCATATTGGCCTTAAATAGCCTTAAACACACCCTAACACACCTTAAAAAGCCTTAATGTGGATAAATATCATAAAGGAAAGGGTGAATTCATAGATGGGAGTTAATTAAGAGTATTTAGGAAAGGACTATTGCAAGTATGTCCCTAACTGTTGTTGTCAATAATGCCAACATATCAGTGTTGTCATTGGTGTCAATTGTGCTCTTGTTTCGATGCTTGTTTATAATGAGTTAGATGTTTTATATTCACCTATATAAGTGTTGGAGATCCTGGTATTGAGGATATTGAGAAAATTTGCTGCTCTGGTGGAAATAATGTGTTATAGAGTATCTTTGTCTACAAAAGAATAGTCCAACAGATTGCTTCATATTTCTTATAGAATGAATATTTTTATCTGCAGATTGGAAGTTATTTAGATACCTCTTTGAAGATGCTATGTTCCAAGTTTGAGCCCCTGATATGAAGACTTGAGTCAGTTATGTTCACCAGAGTGAAAACTACTTTTTCTACATATTTTGTGGTGACAGGGAGAATGTATTATGCTCCACATTCCTTCGCAGTTGAGTATTTCAGTCTGCAGTTCTGAAATAAAGTTAGTAATGATGATAAGTGCCTTAAAATCCAATGATTCGTGATTTGGTGGTCCTCAAGCAATCTATTTTTTATGATAGTGGCTGGCAGTGTTATTTAAGTTCTCCAGTTTGAAGAATCCTTTTGACAAATTAGTTAGAGGTTGTGCAAATGTTCTTGGTGATTACAATGTGCTTGTGGAAGTCTCCTGATCATGTTCCTACATTTGGATTGGTCGACAAGAGATAAATTCAGATTGGGGATGAAGGCCATTCTTAGAAGACTTAGTGTTAACACCAGTCTTGGTTGACTTAGTTGTTTTCAGTACTTGTAGAGATGCATCAAAGTTTGTGGAAGCATGTCATGGTGTGGAATATTACATTTGAGTCCCAGCTAAGGTATAACATGATCTGCATACATTTTTTCCTTGGCTAGTTTTGTTTAGGTCAAGACCTATTTCTATGTATGTTTGTAATGCCAACCTTGGAGATTGTTCCAATGGTTGATGAATGTAATGTTGACCTTGATGTACATTCCAAGGTTGATGAATTGTATAAAAGCATGTAAAGAGGTTGCAAAAAAGTGTGTGAAAGTGTGAAAAGGAAAGATAGTGCGAATGTGTAAGAATAGGAGAGAAGAGGTGTTATATTGTGCTTCAATGGAACTAAACTCAGGCATGAAGTAGATGCTATCAAATCAGTTCACAAATCTTTCATAGTGAGCAACCCCTTAGCAGTGAGCTGATCTTGGCAGTGAACGCTAACATTTGTAGTGAGCATTTCAGGTAGTGAGCCCTAATGCAGTGAGCCTCTCATTTTTGGTATTGCTATAACTTATTTATTTCTATGAGCTAACATCCACCGTGGTTTTTCCCTTATAGGGTTTTCAACGTAAAAAATCTAGTGTCGCATGTGTTGATTATGTTATTGTGTTGACATTTTCAATTCATTCTTTCATGGTTGAATCTGAATGACAGTAAAAATGTGTTTGATGTGTTAATGTTCATAAGGGGATAATGTTTTGGAGACAATTGATTCACCCCCTCTCAGTTGTCTAGTGCATTTGAACAATTGGTATTAGAGCCAAGTTCCTCGGAGGTAAGCTTAATAGCTTGAGGTAGATCCAGGATGTCTTACAAGAAGGAAGCTCCACAGTTCCATGGAAGAAATTATGTGACCTAGAAGATACGCATGAAAAGACATCTTCTTTGTATTGGTTATAAAGTATGGAAAGCAATAGAGACTAAATATACCATGCCTCAGAATGGTTTGACAATTAAAGATGAAATCAAGAAATATGAGTTAAATATAAAAGCCAAAGATGCTCTGGTAAGTGCATTGATTGACATTGACTTGAGAAAGGTCATGGACTATGAAACTACACAAGAAGTCTGGGAAAATTTGGAAAATCTGTATGAAGGAGATGAATATTTAAAGAGTACCAAATTGCAAGGACTCAAAGCTAAATATGAAGGTTTAAAGATGGGTGAAGATGAAAACATAACATCGTACATGCAAAAGGTTGATGAACTTGTCACTGGAATCAAAGTTGTGGGAGGAACTGTTGATGAAACTAAAGTCGTGATGAAAATTCTCAGGTCATTACCCAAATCCTATGGTCATAATGTAGCTACAATTGAATAAATAATGACTATGAAAAAGATTACTAAGGATTAGTTGCTTGGAAAGATTACTTCTTTTGAAATGAGAGAGTTTGGTGATGCCCTACCAAAAGTAAAGATTGCTTTCAAAGCCAGTACTTTAGAGCAGAGAAGTATAAGGTGGAACCTGATGATGAGCTTGATGACATTGAAGCCAACTTTGTTGACAGATTGCAAAGATGTTCTGGTAAGTTCAAAGGAAAATTACCTTTCAAATGTTTTACATGTGGTAAGGTTGGTCATTATGCTTCTAGGTGTCCAGAGAGAATTGAAAGCAATAGAAAAAGATTTGAAAATAGACCTAGGATTCGAAAGAAATGCTATTATGTTAGAGTCTTGATGATGAAGGTGTGATAGATGATGCTAGCACCAGTGTAAATCAATCCTTATTTATTTCTATTAAAGAACTTATGTCTACTAATCTTGCTAGTTGTGTGCAGGAAGAAAAACTAGTGGAAGAAAGTACTTTGGCTGTTTAGGTTGAGAAAGATAAGGATGAATGGGTTATTGATAGTGGATGCTCACATCACATGACTGGTAACAAAAGTAAGTTTATAAGTTTGGAAAAATATAATGGTGGACTGGTTAGGTTTGGAGATGATACAACCGGTAAGATTTGTGGAAAGGGATCTATTTCTTTTGATGGAAAACAAAATACTATTGATGTTCTGTTTGTGAAGGGTTTAAAGCATAATCTTTTGAGTGTTGTTAAGATGTGTGACAAAGGTTATGATTTGAGATTCAAGGAGAATGGATGCAAGATCATGGAAAGCTCAAGAACTATGATTTCTATTAGTAAAAAGATGAGAGGTAATGTTTATCATTTGAAAGGAACTAATAATTATTGTTTATTGACTTAGACTAATGAGAGTTGGTTATGGCATAGAAGGATGTGTCATATCAATTTTGACAACCTGGGAAAGCTAAGTTCTGTTTAGGTTGTAAGAGATTTGCCTAAGCTTGTGAAGCCTGCTAACACCATTTGCAAAGAATGCCAATTTGGGAAACAAACAAGAACAAGTTTCAAAAGAAAAGAACAATTCTTTGTTGGATTTCTAGAGTTGTTTCATACAAATCTATGTGGTCCCACAAGAACAAGAAGTCTTCAAGGAGATAGGTATTTTATGTTGCTTATTGATGATTACTCCAGGATGATTTAGGTCACTTTTCTAAAAGATAAATCAGAAGCCCTAGACAAGTTCAAAAGCTTTAAGGCAATAGTTGAGAATGAGTTAGAGTTTAGGATCAAATACTTGAGCTCTGATAGAGGAGGTGAGTTTACATTAAATGAATTCAATATTTTCTGTGAAGAACAAGGGATAAAGAGACAATTGTCTGTACCTCTAGACATCCTCAGTAGAATGGAGTTGTTGAAAGAATAAATAAGATAGTTCAAGAGGCTGCTAGGACTATGTTGAAGGAAGCTGACCTACTGGAAGTGTACTAGAGAGAAGCCATACACACTGTTATGTACATCCTAAATAAAGTTCAAGTTAAAGGTTACAGTACTAAAACTCCTTATGAGTTGTGGTATGGAAGAGCTCCTATAGTGAGATATTTCAAAGTTTTTGGTAGCAAATGTTATATCAAAAGAGAAGAAGATCTAGGTAAGTTTAATGCTAGTGTGATGAAGGAATCTTCCTTGGATACTCTACCAAGAGCAAGGCCTACCGGTGCTACAATAAGAGATTTAAGAAGATCATTGAGAGTGCTAATGTGAAGGTTGATGAAGACAAGGAAAGAATATCAGATCTAAGTAGCTATGAATCAGATGAACTTGCTTCTATATAATAAATGAATAAAAAGTTGAACACGAAGACAGTCAAGATGAAGAAGAAAAGAATCTAGAAAGTGCGGTTAAGACTCCCAGGTATGTAAGAATTAATCATTCTAAAGACTAGATTATAGGGGACAAAAGAAAATGGGTATTGACAAGGAAAAGAGCTACTGAAGAATAGGTGAATTATTGTTTTCCTTCAAAAGTTGAACCTAAAACTGTGAATCAAGCTTGCAATGATGAAAATTAGGTAAAAGCTATGGAAGAGGAGCTGATGCAGATAGAAAAGAATCAAACTTGGGAACTGGTTCCTAGACCTATTGATAAGAATGTGATTGGCACCAAATGGGTTTTCAAAAACAAGATTAATGAGAATAAAGAAGTAGTAAAGAACAAAGCAAGATTGGTATGCAAAGGTTACTCTCAGGTTGAAGGAATACATTTTGAGGAAACCCATGCTCCTATGGAAAGAATTTAAGCAATTACAATGTTTTTGGCATTTGTAACATTCAAAGACTTCAAAGTGTATCAGATGGATGTTAAGTTTGCATTCTTGAATGGTGAGTTGGAAAAAAGAGGTCTACATTGAGCAACTGGAAGGATGTCAATTATCAAAATAGGGTGATATGGTGTGCAGATTAAAGAAAGGCTTGTATGAAGTGAAGCAAGCCCCCAAAGCCTAGTATGCAAGGCTAGACACGTATTTGTTGCAATTAGGGTTCAGTAAGGGCACTGTTGATAACAATTTGTATTTCAAAATTATTGATAATCAGATCTTGATTGTTGAAGTCTTTGTTGATGACATTATCTTTGGAGGCAATGAAGGTATGTGCATGAAGTTTGCAGGTGAAATGCAAAATGAGTTTGATATTTCTATGTTTGGGGAAATGAATTTCTTTTTGGGTTTGCAAATTAATCAATCAGATAAAGGAATCTTCATATCTCAGTCCAAGTATGTGAAAGAGTAATTAAAGAAGTTTGGGATGAAAGACTCTAATCTGGTATGTACTCCCATGGTAACTAGCTGCAAGTTAAGTAAGACTTATGAATCACCTAAGACTGATTAGAAAAGGTACAGATCCATGATTAGAGGATTGCTTTATCTAACTCAAACCAGACTTGATATAATGCACACAGTTTGTCTTGTTGCAAGATTTCAAGTAGATCCAAGAGAGTCACATGTGATGGCAGTTAAGAGAATCTTGAGGTATTTAAAAAGCACACTAGATCATGGCTTATGGTATCCAAAGGATAATTATTTAACTCTCAGTGTTTATACAGATGCAGATTGGGCCGGAGATGTTGATGATAGAAAAAGTACAAGTGAAGGCACTTTCTTCTTGGGTAATAGATTGGTCTCATGGCTGAGCAAGAAGCAAGATTCAATATCTTTGTCAATTGCAGAAGCACATGCAGAGTATATTACAGCATCATGTTGTTGTACTTAATTACTATGGATGAAGCAGACTTTGAAGGACATAAGAGTTGTGTATGAAGATCCAGTTGCAATATTTTGTGACAATACAAGTGCTATAAACATTTCAAAGAATCTAGTGATACACTCAAGAACAAACCATATATCTATAAGGTATCACTTTCTAAGAGAAAAGGTGATAGAGAATGAAGTAAAGATGGAATATGTGTCCACAAAGGATCATATTGCCCATATTTTCACTAAGCCTTTTATTAGAAATTAATCTTTACTTAATGAAGATTATCTTATAATTTTTGTATTTATTTATTTTTAGTGTTTTATCCCCACATGTCTGGTAACACCTATTTTATTCCTCGTGCAGGAATAAATCTATTTTGGTAGATTCCTCCGTAAGAGGAAACATGTGGCACACACCTTATGGAAGGTGGCATATTGGAGTTACATATAATTCCATTCTTCACCTCTATTTAAGAGGTGTTATTTCTCTCTTTCTGGACATATCCTCTTCACAGATATCTTCTTCTTCTTCATTGAGAAGCTTCTTACATTTCTGTAATCTTTCTTTTTGGCTTCCTACCACTTGCATATTCACGGGGGTGTTTCTTTGCTTTCCCCCCTTCAAAATCTTGGTGTTGGTCCCTGGTGCATCTTACAAATCTGGTAATATCTCTCTTGTGTTGTTTATCTGCTTTGCATGTTTGATTAGTACTTTGATCCTACAATTTTCCTTTCATAGTATAAGAGCTTACTGCTAATCATTATGTACAAGCTTCTTTGAAAGATCTGTTGTAGGTGATGACATTGGAGACCTGCACACAACAAAATAGAGATAAGAAGCATTATCTGATTTAATTTTTTTTTAGAATCAATAAAGCTTGTTCAAATATATATATATACTATTCTTTACTCAATTTATTTTACAAGTCATATCTGTCAGAAGAATTTTTTTTATTTTTTACATCTGTGTGAATTTTTTTTTTAAAATCAATATAAATTCTTTTATCAAAATTTCATTTGGATCTCTGAGAAGAAAAAAATATTTCTCCTTCTTCTATACCATTTTTTTAAAATCAAATTTTAAATTTTTTTTGCAAAGTTCAAATTTTTTTTTTTTCAAACATCATATTAAATTTTTTTCAAAAAATTATAATCTTTCTTTAAAAAAATATGCTAATCCTTTTTCAAAATTAAAAATAATAATATCAAAGTTTTTTTTAAATTAGAAACCAGGAATTATTTTTATATATTCTTTATACTATAAAATTTTATATATATTTAATGAAATCCTAAAACTTAAAACAAATATTATTCAATTCTTTTCTTTTAAAAAAAAAAAGTTTGGGGGGCCAAGGCCCCGCGCCCCTGCCTGATCCCACCGCCGACCATTGCCCCCGTGCTCCGTCTGCACCAGTGTTCTGCCCCGCGGCTCCGGTCGGTGGCTCCTCTGCGGTCTGCAAACCCTCTTTCGCCCTCCTCTACCACCGCCCTTTGTTCGCCCGCCGGCCGCTCTCCATTCTACTCTGCAAACAAACAGATTCAAAACATTTTTTAACCCTAAGCTGTTTTATTTTATATAGTCGTTTTTTCATTTTTTTATTAGTAATTTTTTAAAAGAAAGTTTTTGTTTTATAAACAGCAAGGTTTCTTTTTAAACTTTAGTAAGTTTTTTTTGCTTTAGTTGATGTTTTTTTTAATAAGTTTTTTTTTAAATTATGATTTTTTCAAATATTATATGCTTGTTATTAAAAAATATATTTTATAGTTTTTTTTTTCTAAGAAAAGGATTTTAGGAATTTTTTAAGGATTTCCTAAAAAAATAATAATATATTTTCATTACAAGTATTTTATTAATATAGTTTATTAACGTTTTTTTTTATAAAAATTTTGGCAATTTTTTAAAAAAAATTTGCCTTTTCTTCTACCTTTTTTTCAAAAAATTTTGCCTTTTCTTCATCTAAATAAAGGTAATTTTTCAAAAAAAATTTGCCTTTTGTAATTAGACAATTTTTTTATAAAAAGGTATATTTTTCATCGACTTTAACTTTGCAAAATGTCGACTCTAATTCCCAAAATTAAACTCAATTTGACTAATTATCACTCATGGAAGCAACACATTAGTTTTATTTTTCAATTTAAGCATCTTTTGGATGTAGCGATCGATTCAAAATCAGAACCTACAGCTACCGCAACTCAGGATGAAAAAGATAAATGGCTAGCCAAAAATGACGAAGCTCTCGGACTAATAGGTATCTCGATGTCCCCTGAACTCTATGTTCACATAGGAGCATGCACAAAAGTCCATAACACATGGGATATTCTTAAAAATATTTATGATAGTGCAAATGAATCTAGGAAGATTCAACTTCAAGATCAACTCGAAGATCTCAGGTATACAGATTTTAAAACCATGGATGACTTTCTTCTTAAATTTAATGATATTAGTGCTCAATTGACTGATTTAGGAGTTAATCTTGAACATCTTAGATTGATTCATATCATTCTTAAAAAATATTTACCTAAATTGTTTCAACAATTTTTTACAAATATTCATTCTCAATTAGCTATTCCTACCTTAGCTACTCACTTAACTTATGATATTTTTCAAAATTTGTTACGACAAGAAGAAGCTAAGTTAATTCAATTTGATACTCTTAGAAATAATGAGCATGCTTTTATGTCGAAACATAATAATTCATCTAATTCAAATCACAATTTCCATTCACAATTTCCTAACATTCATACTTTTGATAATCACAAGCACACTACTTCTAATAATCAACACAATTTTAAAATGTCACATTGTAATTATTGTACCAAAGATGGTCATTGGACTAGTGATTGTTTCAAAAAGCCTAATGCTAAATATAGGCACAATTCTCAAAGTTTTTGAATTTTTTTCCTATAGTTTTAACATGTACTTTGTTATTGGACTTGATCAACCCAATAACCTTGAACATGTCTTCTATAATAGAGGTTATTCATGTAGTTGTGAATGTATGAATATTGTCTTATTTTGAGTATTTTATACTTGTCATTTCTAACCGAATGCTAGGTTCTTGCTTATAACATTTCTCTAAATTTGTGACCTATTTTATTTCTCTACCTAAGTCTTGATTTATCTCAATATTTGAAACAAGTCTATTGTTTTTTCTCAACTATGATTATGTTGTCTTGATAAAGGGAATCTACTTTATTGTGCCTCATTTATCTGAGATATTAAAAGCTCAATGAAGCTTCTACCTTCTTGATGGTTTTATCCCATCTATACAATTTTTTTGCGAAGTTTAATGCTTCATCTAGTTTCAATGGAGTTCTTTTTTATGCGCTCGATGCATTTGCAGTAATGTTGCATAGGGAGCCATTTAGGTCTCATTGGATTGCTTTTTTAGCCCCGTGGAAAATATTTCCATCCACTTTGATGGTATGCACTTACCTTTTTTTTGACGAACTGATCGTTGGAGATCATGTTCCTATATTTCTATTGAAATCAATATGGTTGTTATACCATCTAGGACTATTTTCAAAGTCCTTTGATATTTTATGAAGGCATTATGGTTTTAAAAACCATCTATAGGACTATTTTCCAAAGTCCGTATTATTGAATTTTCAAATGCTGGCACTATGATCTTAGGACTAATTTTCAAAGTCCATTATAATTAAAATTGATCTAAGTTCCCTTTACACTTCAACAAATGATGTAGTGAGAAGCAACCTAGACCTTTTATTGCTATGCCTATATGTTGGCATTTTATAATTTGGGCTATAAGCCATGATTTGTGCTACAATGTTTTAGCACTCTTATTCAAGACTTAATGTTTTCTTCATTGAATCACTCTTATGTTAGCTAAGCTAACCTTTGCCTTCATGGCTTCATGACTCAAATTTGGATTCATTTAATCCACAAACTTTTGTTGTGATAAATGTAATTTATATCTCTTTATATGATTATACTAATTCAGTTTAGGAGATGGTCCCAATGATGGGAATTCTATTTGTGGTTATGGTTTCTTTGAGGAAACGGTCAATATCTTGACAGCACTTGAACCTTCATTCCTCTTCTCTTGGCTCTAAAGGAGCTCAATGTTTAGATTATTCAATGGCATCTATACAAGAACCTTTGTTCACTCAATTCCTTGAAGATTTCAAGAATTGGCTATACATCAAGCTACATCTAAACTTCTCTTCTAGTTTCTTTCTTAAATTATATATTCTTATTCATTGTAAGGCTTTTATGCCATGTTGTAATCATCCCATTGATGCGTTTCTTGTAAATCTCCCCAAGTAAAGCTTAAGGGGGGGTATTAGAAATTAATCTTTACTTAGTGAAGATTATCTTATAATTTTTGTATTTATTTATTTTTGGTGTTTTATCCCCACATGTTAGGTAACACCTATTTTATTCCTCCTATAGGAATAAATCTATTTTGGTAGATTCCTTCTTAAGAGCAACCATGTGGCACACACCTTATGCAAGATGGCATATTGGAGTTTCATATAACTCCATTCTTCACCTCTATTTAAGAGGTGTTATTTCTCTCTTTCTGGACATATCCTCTTCACGGATATCTTCTTCTTCTTCATTGAGAAGCTTCTTACATTTATGTAATCTTTCTTTTTGGCTTCCTGCCACTTGCATATTCACGAGGGTTTTTCTTTGCTTTTCCCCCTTCAAGATCTTGGTGTTGGTCTCTGGTGCATCTTACAAATCTGGTAATATCTCTCTTGTGTTGTTTATCTACTTTGTATGTTTGATTAGTACTTTGATCCTACAATTTTCCTTTCACCTCTGTCTAAGGATACTTTTGAGTATCTCAGAGAAAAGTTAAGGGTCATTACCCCTCCTACTCTGAACTAAGATGCATAGGAATGCACCAGTCCAGTGGTGCTCAAAGTCTCATTCTTTGATCTGGATTGATGTTTTGGGGGCTAACTCTTAGGGGGAGTAGATAGATGTTCCTGTTAAAGAAAGTGTTGATAACAAAGAAAAGTTTAGTTGGATCAGAGCAACAATGTGCAAGTATGAGCCCTTTGCCATTGATGTCAAAGGGGGAGAGAAATCATGTGAAAAATTTAGAGAAGAAAGAGTGCAGAAATGTAAAGAGAAAGGGTGAGAATCTTGTCTTGATGGTCTTTATAGTTTTTCACACCATATGTTGCCATCAATGACAAAGGGGAAGATTGTTGCAAGTATGTGCCTAACCGGTGTTGTCATTGATGTCAACATATCAATATTGTCATTGGTGTCAATTGTGCTCTTATTTTGATGCTTCTTTGTAATGAGTTAGATGTTTTATATTCACCTATATAATTGTTGGAGATCCTGATATTGAGGATATTGAGAAAATTTGCTCCTCCGGTGGAAACAATGTGTTGGAGAGTATCTTTGTTTACAAAAGAACAGTCCAACAGATTCCTCCACATTTCTATTAGAATGAATATATTTATCTGCAGATTGGAAGTTATTTAGATACATGTCAAAAGATGTTATGTTCCAAGTTTGAGCCTCCGGTGTGAAGACTTGAGTTAGTTATGTTCATCAAAGTGAAAATTGTTTTTTCTGCATATCTGGTGGTGACAGGGAGAATATATTATGCTCTGCATTCCTCCATAGTTAAGTATTTTAGTCTACGGTTCTTGAATAAAGTTGGTAATGATGATAAGTGCCTTCAACTCCAATGGTTCATGATTTGGTGGTCTGCAAGCAATCTTTTCTTTATGATAGCGGCTGACAGTGTTGTTTAAGTGCTCCGGTTTGAAGAATCCTTTTGACAAATTGGTTAGAGGTTGTGTGGATGTTCTTGGTGATTACAATGTACTTGTGCATGTCTCTTGATCATGTTCCTACCTTTGGATTGGTCTGTAAAAGAAAAATTTAGATCGTGGATGAAGACCGTTCGTAGAAGACTTAGTGTTAACACCAGTCTTGGCCAATTTGGTTGTTTTCACTACTTGTGGAGATGCATTGAAGTTTGTAGAAGTATGTCATGGTGTGGAAGATTACATTGGACTCCCAACTAAGGCATAACATGATCCACATATGTATCTTTTCCTTAGCTAGTTTTTTTTAGGTCTAGTCCTATTTCTATGTATGTTTATAATGCCAACCTTGGATATTATTCCAATGGTTGATGAATGTAATGCCGACCTTGATGTACATTTCAAGGTTGATGAATTGTATAAAAACATATAATGAGGTTGTGAAAAAGTGTGTGAAAGTGCGAAATAGAAAGATAGTATGAAGGTGTAACAAGAGCAGAGAAGAGGTGTTATATGTACTTTAATGGAACTAAAATCAGGCATGAAGTAGATGCTATCAAATCAGTTCACAAATCTTTGGTAGTGAGCCGATCTTGGTAGTGAGCCCTACCATTTGTAGTGAGCATTTTGGGCAGTGAGCCTCTGATTTTTGGTATTACTATAACTTAATTATTTCTGTGGGCTAACACCCACCGTGGTTTTTCCCTTATAGGGTTTTCCACGTAAAAATTCTAGTGTCTCATGTGTTGATTATGTTATTGTGTTGAGATTTTCAATTCACGCTTTCATGGTTGAATATGAATAATAGTAAACAAGTGTTTGATGTGTTAATGTTCATAAGATGTTAAAGTTTTTGGAGACAATTGATTCACCCCCCCTCTCAGTTGTCTAGTGCATTTCAAAAAGGACACAAGGGATATACACCTTGAATAAGAGGCTATATAAGGAAGAGGAATGTGAGAGACAAGAGCATGAAGCATGATGATGTGAACAAGCATAATAAGAGAGGATGATAGAAGATATGGAAGAGATATAGATATGATGAGAAAAGAGAATATATATATATATATATATATATATATATATATATATATATATATATATATATATATATATATATATATATATATATATATATATATATATATATATATATATATATATATATATATGATAACTATTGTGTAATATTTGAATATTTATGATATTTATTATATATTGAATATGTTGTAATCTTACCACATTATGTTATTTCCTACCACAAATATATGTTATTCTATCACTGTCACTGTTGGGGTATAAAGACTACATAAGAGTAAGCTAGGCTCGGATCTTGAAATTGTATCCTATTATTTCTCTTGGCAACATTTGGCTCCATTGTGGGACCTTGGTAAGGATAGTGGAGAACAAGAAAGGAAGAAAGATACTTTTTTTTTCAAGTGTTGTGGTAGAAATCTATTAGGTCCTACCCTTGTGAGAGGGGGCATGCACCTAAGGGATGACAAATGTAAAGGAGAAGGGATCTAAAGAGATCCGTAAAAATATGTAACCAGTCAAGGTAAGTCAACCATGATATACATAAGGACTAATGAAACACCATATCAAAAACACCCACGGCCAAGGGAGGTAACAAGAAACTAAGAGAGATTGGTGAAATCATAAAATTTTCAATGGACATGAATATGGAAGATAAAAGGAGAAAACAAATTCATGATCAATAGGAGAGTTACCACAAAAGAATTGAAAAGACAAAGTAAATAGAGGTGGAATGCACTAGAAGCATTGTGGAAGAAATATAACAGAATGAGGATGAGCGCACCAATGATGGTGTTGATGAGTGCGCCACTATGGGTGCAGCCAGAATGATGAGTAAAGAAGGAATCAAACTCCACAAATAATTAATCCATAAACAAATCCATAAATTTAGATGAAGAATACCTGGATGATGTGGTAAGGTGAAGTGTATTATGGATACAGAAGTAAGCATAGTACTTAGAAATTTGGATCCTAGGAGTAAATTAATAATGCTAACAAATGACATGTCGTTTACAAACAAAAAGTTATCTCCCAGAATGAAGAGGCACTTTGAAAAGTTACAAACCTCAGACCAGGAGTCACCCTTTATGCCTTTTAAAAGTAGAAGGATTTATATAGAAGTAAACAAACAATCAGATAGACAAGAAGAGATAGAGCAAGATATTGTAAGAAATTGTGAAGAACTATTAGGAAAAAATTATTTTGACATTCACTTGACAAGTGATAAAGGGAGAAAGAATAAACCTAAACAACAAAAGATGATGAAGGAACCTATAACTCACCGCAAGAAAGTAATGTAGAAGAGAAAACCCTAAGCAGAAAGGTAAGAAAGAAAGCTACAGCAAAACATCAGAGGTACCAGAAAAATAGAAGAAAGTACAAATAGATGCACTAAATAAGCTACTAGTGTTCGAAAAGGATACCAATGAATTAGCACAACATATATTTGTTCTAAAATTCATTTGGGATTAGAATGACATAACAAGGGATGAAACCAAACTATTTGACGTTATAGGAACATTATAGAAGGATGCCTTTAAATGATACAGAAAGGGATGTCACAAGCATGATAAAACTTGGGATGAAGTTAAGAAGGAGATCTTGGAAATTTTTGAAACACTGGAGATCCCTATAGAGGGAGTGAGAAAAATGAGGGAATTAGTACAAATAGATGGAGAAACCATAAAACAATTTGATAAAATATTCAAGGAAACAACCCGCAAATTGGAGGAGCCATGTACTGAAAGGCAAAAGATTGAGTGGTTCATATCTAGAATAAGCCCAGATGTTAGAACAACTTCGGATAGCAAAATATTTGAAACCTATGCAGAGGTAGTTATATTGGACTACTGTATAGAGTTAGAAATGTAGCACAAACATGATAAAAATAAAGAAAACTTTGAATTAGAGAGAACAAGGATAGAATTGGAGAAATTAAAGCTAAAATAAGAAATTTTAGCAAAATACGAGGAATATTCACACAAACAAAAGGTCAAATATATGTTGGTCCTACTGTACTAAAGAAGAACACATAAGAAATGAATTTATGAGTGTAAACGGTGAAAGAAAGGCTGCCACCATGAAGGTAGACATAAAAGAAGTACCTACAAGAAATAATATAGTATATTGTGGATTATGCAGTGAGTGGGATGACCATGAGACAATAGATTGCCCTTCACAATTATTCAAAGTAAGGGAAGATGAGGATGAACATGAGTCATGGTGTGATGTACACCATAAGAATAAGGCAAATAAAAATACTATGGCATATTTCAAAGGATTAGAAAAAAGACCCTTAGACATTCCAGACCATGGGTACAAACAACCTAACTAGAAAAATTAAAGGAATATAACACTGTGCAGAATTCAAACCCTAATAGTGTACCATATGAGAATAGTTATAGTAACATTGAAAGAGATCAATTTGGAGTATATAGCGGAGGCCAAGGTTGTGGTAGAGGTAGAAGAAGGACAGATGATGCAACATGTTGTAAGTGTGGAGAAACATGACATTATGTCAATGTGTGTATAGAAGATAAGAAACAAACCTATGGGTTTTGTGGTAGCCCAAACCAAGATTTGTTTAGATGTGAGAAAGCAGAATAATATTTCAAATTGCACTACCACCCACTAAAAGTGATAACCTAGTAGGACCTAATACATCCAAAGGAGTAAAAGTGATGATAAAAACTCTTAAGGAAGAACTGCATGTGGATAGGAAATGTTTAAGAGCACACAAAAATGGAGAACAAGTGAAAGGAAGACAACCAATCCTAACAAAAGAAGAATTATTAGAAAAATAATATCTAGAGAAGAAAGAGAATCTTAGGAAGAAGGCCATTGCTGAGTATAGAAAGAATAATAAACTTGTAGTATTTACCAGAAGGGGGATAGATACTACAAACAAAAAATTGATCTCAAGAGAATCATAGGGAGAAGAAGATGAAGAAGAGGAGTATTTCCACACCAAACAGGCTCATGATTTGATTAGAGAGAAGGAAAAGGAGATAATTATAGAAGAAGAAGATAGGGAGGACTATCACAAGGCTTGCTTCTTAGAAAAGGAAGCTCTATCACTTAAAGAATTGGCCAACTTTGTAGAAAAAGAAAATATACTAGAAAATATCAAATAATTTGCAAAATATTGGAATTAGAACAAATAGAGCAATAGGAGGCCAAAAATATGAAGTGTCATAGAATATCATAGAATTTGGAAGAAGAAAACAATCATGATTGAACTACAGGTTCATAATAAATGGTTCAAGAATGTATTGGTTGATCTTAGCACAGATCTCAGTATTATACCTAAAAGGGTATGAGAACTTGGAAGACCTACACTACATGATACTCGATATAACATTGCTTTAGGTGACATAATGAACATTGATACTATTGGCACTTGGAGGAATGTGGAAGTTGATCTATTGGGAATAAAGAGAAAGATAGAGTTTGAAGTTATTGAGATGAAGAAGCCTTTTGAAACCTTTAATATTCTATTTAATTTGGAATGGTTTGTGAACTGCAATAGGATTTTTGACTCCCATAAGGAAGAAATGACATTTTTTGGAACAAATCGAGTAGTGAACATCCTTTTGTATACCGAGATGGCTTGCACATATATAGAAAAGGTAGTACAAGAGGAAGACAATAGTGGAGGAAAATCAAAGGATAATATATTTACTAGGAAAGATTCCTAGGAAATAAATTGATGAAGATATAAATTTTGAAAGAAAGATACATGTTGAAGATAGTGACCATCACACTAATTTTGAGGAGGTTTTAGAAGCATGGATAAGAAATAAATCAACAAATAGATCTAGAAAAATACGAGGGGCTAGAAGAGCACACAACCTAAGAAATTAAGAATTTAGATAGTAAACATAATGCAAAGAACAATAATTCACCGCAAATTCAGAAGGAGGATAATGATAGCATGACCTACCAAGATAAAGATAAGATTCATCAAGTCAATCATAACTCCATGGGTGTATCACATATCAAGAAACCTCAGTACTCAAGGGTAGGAACATGTGCTTTAAAATATGTGGTAGAAGCCTTAGAATTGGATAAGCTAGGGATGGAGACATGGAAGGTTCTAAGTAAGTAAAAGATACAAAAGAAGGTACCAAAGAGCACTACAAATGAAGAAAATCAACTGCAAATCAATACTAAGAGGGCATTAAGATTAATGAAAATTACAAAAATATTTACACAACATTTTACCACAGATGAATAAACAAACCCACAGTTTGGAGAGTATGTAGAAAAAGGTAGGAGGCACACAAAACATAGTAAAGAAGATGGGAAAAAACAAGGTGTGGAGGTTACAAGACCCGATGCTCTACAAAACATGTTGGTCATCCTAAATCTGATGAGAAAGCTCCAAGAGTTGAAGGAACACATTGCAGTTATAATCAAACATGCCTCCAGTCCCATACTACCTTGCGAGATGTTTATTTTAGATATTGCAAGTCATCAGAAGATGCCAAAAACTTTTGCATGTTGAACTGAGTACTTAAATTCAATAGCACTTCAAATAAAGATAACTTCCTATGAATTGATGACAAGATCTTGAAATCTTGATTTGATGTGTATGAGCTATGATATAGTTATGATCGAAGGCCATGAGATGAGATATGAAAATGTGGTGGGTTATACTGAGACTATTACTAACTAAAACAAATGAATAAAATATTGTCTTAAGGACAAGACAATGTTACAGGCCTGGGGAGAATATTAGTAGGTAATCAGGAGTATTGTAAACTACACCATTGTACCTTATATGACATTCTCATATGCCATAAAGGGTTTGTGGTACCATTTGGGTCATCCCTAGACCTATTTATGGTTTGTATAGGCCTTAAATAGCCTTAAACACATCCTATAACACCTTAACAAGCCTTAATATGGATAAATATCATAAATGAAAGGGTGAATTCAGGGAAGGGAGTTAATTAAGAGTATTTAGGAAAGGACATAAGGGAAACACAACATGAAAGGGTATTCAAAGACTATATAAGGAAGAGGAATGTGAGAGAGAAGAGCATGAAGCATGATGATGTGAAGAAGCTTAATAAGAGAGGAAGATAGAAGATATGGAAGAGATATAGATATGATGAGAAGAGGGAATATATATATGATATGAGAACTATTGTGTAAGATTTGAACATTTATGATATTTATTATATATTGAATATGATGTAATCTTACAGCATTATGTTATTTCCTACCACAAATATATGTTATTCTATCGCTATCACTGTTGGGGTATAAAGAGTACATAAGAGTAAGCTAGGCTCAGATCTCTAGATTGTGTCCTATTATTTGTCTTGCCAACAACACTAAATGAAATATTATCAATAGAATTTTAAAAACCATATGGTGAAGAAGTATCATCAACCATAATGATAGAATCCTTAAAAGTGACAAGAGAATACAAAGAGGTCTCACCATTCTTTGTGATGTTCAAGAAGTTTGAACATGTAGCCAAAGGAGAGAAAGAAGTGACAAAGGTCTTCACATCCTTTGTGAGGTTTAAGGAGTTTGAACACATAACCAAAGGAGGGAGAGAATTGAGAAGAGGAATGATACCTTCACAAACTACATCAGTCATTAACTCATGAGTGAGTAGGAAAGCACAAGCATGAAGATAAGGCAAGGTAATGTTAAGAAAATAATCAATGATATCATCATACCCTAATGTATCTCTAGAAATAGTAGGACTTTTAGAAGATAGATCAAGAGCATAGAGTGACATAGGAATAACTAATTCACTATCATATGCATGAAATGAAGTATCACTTTGATAAAAGTTTTGAGAAAGGCTAGAAAGTGATGTAATAAAAGAAGATAGCATGTCCATTTCAAGGAATAGAACGAGAAGATTAAGAAACATATAGACAAATTCTGTTGGAGGCTATCATTTTCCTCCTTTAGGACTATAGAAATGTTTTTTAAGGAAAGAAAAAAAAATATTTTTATTTATGGAAGAAAATTAAACAAAAAGTAGAACTTTTGCATTAAAGTAGTAGGTTCCCCAAAATTTAATGTAGAAAAAATGATACCTTTGTCTTCTACATTACATAAATAAGGGTTAGGATGGAAAGACCTAATTTATAGGAAACTAAAATACAATATCAACAAGTTGAGTTTCAAATTGTAAATTGTAGAAAATAAAGAATTTCAAGCTGAAAGATGAAGCTCACTATCTTAGATGCTAGTGTGATGCATGCACGTCCATGATGCACTATAGTCTTAATTTTGTGCCATCATCTAGAAAAGTTGTAAAACTCAAAATTTTCCCTAGATTTCAAACTCACCTTCACAATAGGAAATAATGACAACTAGAAAAATAAACCAAGAGATTCCAAAATACATAGAAATGATAAAATAAATCTAAGATAACTAACTAAATGAAATAAAATACCAAAATTACAAGAAAAAGGTGAAGACACTAGAAAACCTATGTGCAATTGAATGCATCCCAAAATACCTACAACTACAATAAGAGAAAATGTTGGGGTTGTTTGGGAGCTTGCCTTAAGGTCAAGATCCTATGTTGGTGTTTTGACCTCCATGGAAAACCAATGGAAAAAATATTGGAAAAGTAGTGTGTGCTCCTATCCTATGTGCATCTAGGAGTTAACAGCAGTGACAAAAAAATAAATCTACAGGTATCAACCCTGGTCCACAAAGAAGAATTCCCTAGTGTGTGTATGAAGATAAATAAGGTGGTGGTCTACTCCAAAAGATTTACCAAAGTAAATAGAGAGGAAATATGATAAAGAAGTTTTAGCAATATTATTTAAAGTAAGAACAAGAACAATATTACCAATATGATGTAGATGAATAAGAAATGAGATCTTTGGAGGAGTCAACTATTATGTGTCAATGTAAGCCCTTGAGAGAGAATCAATAATGGTAGTGTTTTAGTAGTATCCAGCTTCAACAAGTTCAATAATGGAGGTATGTGTAGTCAAGAATAAATAATAGAAGAATAGAATGATATAGAGAGAGGTAAAGATTTAAAGATTGCTTTTGCATAAGGGTTGTGTGCAAGTTGAAGGGTCAGATTCAAGTGTTGAACACATTCTTCTAATGCGTGAATGTTATAGCCAATAACAACAATTATTTGGGTGGGAAGCAATTTTTTAAGTTTTGGAAACTCATGGGATGCTAGCATGTCATGTGGACATCTACGTGTTACACAGATGTTTGTGTGTCATGATAGTGTCAAAATTCAACATGTGTTCCCAAGACACTAAGAAGAATAGAATTTTATAAATAATTTTGTTATTATACTGAAGGAAAAGGCTAAGGATAGGCTAAAAGAAAACATAAAGCTTTGTTTGGGCCAAAGCATGTACCTAAACATGGTATGGGAGAGGTTCAACATGACAACTCATAGACCATTGTGTGTTCCTATTTTGATGGGGACTAAGTTACTAGTAAAGAAATGTTTGACTTCTCCTAGTGAGATGGAGGATATGGCTTGAGGACCTTGTAGTGGTATCATTGGGAACTTAATATATGCTATGGTTTATACTAGACTAGACATTTTACAAGTAGTGGGTGTCTTGAGATAATCCATGGCTAATCCAAGATGAGTATTGTTTTTGTTGAAAAAGGAAGATGAGGTTTTAATGGATGTGTGGGTCAAATCCTCCTTTCCCAACAAATATTCAAGGACATATCAATCAAGTTGAATCTCTATTAAGGGAGAGAATTCACCTAATAGGTTGGGTTGTCACTTGGAATGATGTGGAAATTCAGATGTTATCAAACAATATCTTAATTTAATGCTCAAATACCCTTTAAACCCTAATTATGCAAAACAATAAGTAAATTGATGAATTACAACAAATCCTTATAGATTCAAAGGAAGGATAGAGATTAATAACTGACTATTTTTCAAAGTTTGGGATGCAGAACAGTCAGGGACACCTAGACTAACACCCTTGTCCAAGGTACTATTTTCTCTACGGAATCCTGATCTTCTCCCGACATTGATATTCACCGTTTCTTCCATTTCTTACTCTAAAGTTGTGGAGGACACTTCCACTAGCAGCCAAGTCCAAGGTTAGATGTTCCTCAGGGTGTCATAAGATCCCTGAATTCTGATTATCACTATCCAAACTATTTTTGTGTTTGCAACTTTAGAGGACATTGCCACTAATGCCTGTATACACCTAAAAATGACATGACTCTGTCTAAATAAATATTTTAAATATTTATTTCATCTTAATATTTGTCTATCAATAAATAAATAAATCAATTTATTTATTTGGTTCATATTCCTCCCAAAAGTTAAATAAAACCACTTATTTAATCAGTTTCATCAAGTTCTTCCAAATCCTCTTATCTGCAATTAAATAATTCTTAATTATTTTGATTAAATCAAATTATTCCTCCAAATTTAAATAAATCAATCAAATTTATTCAATTCCTCTCAATCTCTAAAAATAAAATATAATCAAATATTTTATTTATTCTTCCAAAACATGCACAAACAATTAAATAAATTTATTTATTTAATTTGCTTTCTTATTTTCTAATTCCTCAAAAAAATCTTCCCAATCTTCTAAAAATAAATCTTCTTTTTCATGCACGCAAAATTAGATAATTTATTATTTAATTTCTCTCAAATCATGCAAAAAGTAAATCACAAGTTGAGTTAATTGACTTAATCAATCTTAGTTTTATCAACAACTCTTAAATTAGAAGAAAAGATTCTAATTTATGAAATCAAATCTTATCTTTATCAAGAAAGTAGTTAACTCAAACAAAGTACCTTTTTGTGTGACACTTGTCCTCTTTCTATATGCACACATTCTCTCAAGTATCCTCTAATGTTGATCTTCTTGTTCTTTCTATACCGTTGATCTTCTCTCTCACGAGTCTATAAGTACAACCCTATTCCTCCATTTCAATCATCTAAGCTTTTAGTAAACTTACTCTGTAGGAATAGCAAACCTTTGGCACCCAAACCATTCCATAGCTTGCGATCACCCTTTTATCATTGCAATTGTGTTGAAGAATCTCTTCATTGCAAACCTATCATAAGCCATTCCCACTTGACATGTTGGAAAATAGCAAGGAAGTGCACCTTTTGAGGGCCATATTCATACACAAGATCATTTGAGATAGTCAACCAATGACAGTCACGAAGTAAAGAGGTTTGCAAGGTTTGAGTTATTTGTTTGTTTGATCTTCTTTGTTTCTTAGTTTATTGAGTTATTGGGTATTATTGATATTTTTGATATTCATGCACAATTCTATTAACATTTTTGGTGCATACCATGGGGCCCTACCCCAAATTTAACCTCAAAACTAAGTTTTTGTGCATTAGGTTACATACACAGGAGGATTCTGCGCATCTATTCATTTCTATCATGCATTTGAGCTTTGTTTCCATGCATCTGACATATCGGTGCATTCATGCTCTATTTCAATGCATTTGACCTCTGATTCGGTGCATCTGTTACTTCGGTGCATATATCATTTGTTTTTGCACATGTGTGTTTTATTTCTACACATATAATCTATGTAGCTATGCATCTGTTCTGACAGTGACTTTTGATGTTATTTCTTGTGTTTTTCGTAATGCTAACATCTCCCGCAGGAATATTCTCAAAACTACTTGCAAGTTAGGGACTGGTTTAGACATCTAGCTACATTGTTAACTCACATCATAGATCTAATTAGCAAGGAAAGTAATTGGATCATTCATGCAAATCTCATTTAGCTCTAACTAGGAGGATTGTAATTTGATCCTTTTGCATCAACAACTCAAACATAATCCCTACTAGAAGGAAAGTAATTGAACCATTGCTATCTTGCTTCTTTCAAAGTGAACAAATCGTGTGTGTGCCCAAGTAGCTTAACTCATTTAGTCTTTTTCATTTTAACTAGGGGAAAAGAACCATTGTTTATCATGATTTTGTAATGATACTAGACCTATGTTCTCCCCTATCTTGGGTGACCAAAATGCCAAACATATCATTTCACATATTTTCCCTTTAGAGAGGCTTGCCCTTGGATATCCTTCCGTCCAAGTGGGAATGACCTTAAGCCGTAACAAGCTAAAGCTAAGCTCTACCTAGCCACTATAAATAAATTGTGCTTGGAGTGAAAGATTCATGCAACAAGTGTTGGTTAGTTATACCGACATCCAACCTCACCCAAAACCCTCCAAGGTGTAACCCTTGAAGGCTGGGAGTCTCCATAACAGAGAGTAGCACTGCCGCATGTATAACCACTGAAACGATTGCACTTACTAATTATTCATTGTTTTAGAAGCCAAACTCCCCTATAAACTGGTGTTAAAAAGGGCGATTATCACCTTCCAAAGATGCCTTGCATAACAGTGAGAATTTAGTTTATATTGTCCCTACCATCCTAGGATTTGTACCTATTTTTAGTCAAAAACATCAAAAAAAATCTAAAAAAAGATCAAAAATCATAAACATATTCTGTGTTTGTTGTGTCTTACTTACCATAATTGAAAAATTAGATCAAGAAGACCAAATTTTAGCCAAGAAACCAAAAACATTGTAAAATCAGTCAAAAACACAGAGCTGCACATACATTTTGACCTACTACACATATATTTCAACCTGCTATGCATTTATTATCAGTTCTTATGCTTTTGTATTTACCAGAGCTGTGCATATATTCTAACTTGCTGTGCATTTACCTTCTGTAATTGTGCATTTATTACTGTGCATCTATCATAGTGAGCATTTCTCGGTCTTTTGAGAGAAAATTTTCAACCTTTCTGGGTACCCATTTTGGCCTTGTTCAAGTTTCTCAGATTAGATTTACTGTACAGTGACTTCTTCCATCCATTTCCATAGCATACCCTCTTTCTCGTCGGTCGTCTCATCCACCTTTTTGCAAAATCTTCCATTAATCGAGTCAAAGTATCCAAATCAGGTTAGTACAAGGCCTTTTTTAGATCATTTCAGATTCAAGCAACCCTAGTAAGTCTCCACTATCAAGAATCAATCATCCTTCTCTCTCAGAACTTCACTAGTGATCTTGGTGCAAGACTAGTCTTTACATAGTAAATGGATATCAACTATCCTTACTTGTGGCTATCACCTTGTATCGACGAACTTGCTTGGAATCATTGATCAAAAGAAACCCTTGTTCAAATCTCATCACCACAAGTATCCTCTTCTCAACAATCTAAACCAACACCTTAGCAAAATCTCTAGCCTCACCCCACACCTTTCCACATCGCGTTGCATGGTCTTAACAAGAGCCCAAACACAAAAACAAATAGAAATGGCTGATACTTTTGACAAAATTATATCCCCTCATGACAGTGATGAGGAGATCTCTCAAGAAAACTTACAAGCGGCTCTACAAGATTGAAAGTTCCAACGATTAATGGACAAAGTGCTCAACAAAGACCCTCAAAAGTACTTTATTCATCTTGCAACCCAAGGACTTAAACTTCCCTCAGACTTTGATCTCAACAAATTGAGAGATTTTGTAGAAGAAGAAACTCATGAGGACCTCACAAGTGAAGATAAAACCATTGGCCAAGATAAAGGTAAAGAAACCATAGACTCGAACGCACCTCTATATGCATTAATGAAACAAGTTGAGAGCCTAACATAGAAATTAGTGGATCTCCAAATGAGGACATCCACTAAGCATTATTCCTTAGAGGACATCTCACCATATCCCTTTGATAGGAGCTTAAAAATGATCCCCTTTGCCTTGAGATTTGAAGTACCAAAATTTGACAAGTATAAAGGAAAAGGTGATCCAAGGGATCATATTAGGGAATTTAGCACCGAGTGTCTAGAAGTGGCTCACAACCACACCTTCCTAATGAGACTATTCCCTAGATCTCTAGGTGGACAAGCCATGGAATGGTTCTCATGACTTCCCTCGAGTATCAAAACTTTCAATGAGTTAGTAAACAAGTTCATCACACACTTCTCATATAACATTGAACACAAAATTTCCATGCTTGCCCTATGCAATACAAAGCAAAAAAGTAGCAAATCCTTTGCTGCTTTCTTACAAAGGTGGAGACAACTCATGAGAAAATGCTCATATCACGTGCCTGAGAAGCAAATGATGGAGATGTTTGTCCACAACCTTAACCCCGATCTGAGCTACCAAATCCAAATTCAATGCCCTACCTCATTTACGGAAGTCATTGAGATGGCATTATTTATTGAGAAAGATATGATCACCAAGGGGAAAATAAAGTTGTTCAAGGACACCCCTATCTCTAACTATACCACAGACAAGTCAAAATTTTGGACAAAGAACAAAAATATCGTCAATGATGGAGTAGTTGATGAAAAAGTAGTGGCTCCTAAACAACAACAAACAATCTTTACTTTTCAAGGAGCATCAAACAATGCTATGCCAAAAAAACCTTCATCTAGTGCACCAAGACAATGGTACAACTCCACACCTAGACAAAAATTCACACAACTAGGGGTGCCCTATGAGTCTGCATTGAGAAAGCTAATATCCAACAATGAGATCACTCTTCCCACTACGAGCGACTATGAACCCCAAGTAAAACCTTCTTGGTGGAAAGAGATCGATTTCTTTGAGTATCATAGAGGAAAAGGCCATAAGACTAATGACTGTATTCATCTGAAAAATGTCATTCAAGACCTACTTGACCAAAATCGTATCGGCACAAAAGAGCATACCTCTAATGAGTTGCATGTGGCATATAAGGATCCACTCCTTAACCACAATAGGCCATACAATAAAAACAATAACGACAGCAACAATAACAATAGGCATATCCCAAATAATAGTAACAACAATCCTATCTATGTGAACATGTCGTTCGATTATACCATTAACTGTATAGCGGAACACATCCTGCAAATCAATGTGGTCACATTCAACCAACAATCAAAAACCAACAAATCTGATTGCAACATCACAACTTGTAGTGGTAAGGTCACATTGCACACACTTCCCCCAAAGTCATCACCTTCTTCATCTACCTCCTATAAGTACAGTGTCATAGACCAACTTCAAAAAACTCCTGCCCATATATCCATCTTAGAGTTGTTACGTCTGTCTCCCTCCCACAAGGAGATTCTCGATAAAGCCCTAGTGGAAACAATTGTGCCCTTGAACTTGGGCCAAGAGAAGTTCCAAGCCATGGTAGGTCATTTAACCTCCACTAACACCCTATCATTCACCGAACAGGATGACCTTTTAGTGTCTCAGCCCCATAACACACCCTTGCATACCATAGCCTTCATTCATAAACATCATATCAAAAGAGTTCTCATTGATGGAGAAGTAGGTTTAAATATTTGCACGCTCAAGCTAGTCCTTACATTAGGGTTCTCAGAAAATGCAGTGGATCCAAGAAAAAAGATCACTATAAAAGCCTATGCTGAAGAAGAAAGGACTACTAAAGGAACAGTGGTGTTACCAATACAAGTCAAACCAGTAGTGAAGGATGTTGTTTTCCAAGTCCTAGACAAGGATCTAACCTATAACATCCTCCTAGGTAGGCCTTGGATTCATGCAATGAAAGCTGTACCTTTTACCTACCATCAATGCATCAAATTCCCCCATAACGGATGTGTTGGTGCCTGCATGAGCAGTTAGTTTTCAAGCATATAAACATGCAGGCACCTTCCCAAAAAATCCAAAAAGTTCTAAGTCTTTGGGCCTCCTCAGCATGTTTTAACATCAGCATCATATTTTTTTTGGAGGAGGTCATCATCATCATGTTTCCAGACATCACCCTGATGTTGCTTACGAGGGTCATCATATTTTATGTCAGCATGATCTTTCACTGGGGTGATATTCTAACATCGGGTGATCTTACTTAAGATCATCCTGATGATGTTGCTGCAAAGTCCTAAGTATGATCCGATCTTCATCGGGGTCATCATATTTGAACATCGGGTGATCTTAGTCAAGATCATCCTGATGTTGTTTTATCACTTCATGTTCGTTGTTTTATCACCCTGATGATGCTGACGTCATTCTTATGTCAGGGTGATATCTATTTCTCTGCCTATCTGCATCATGATATTTCTGAAGGAGGGGGTGATATTTTCATATTTGAATATCACCCGGATGTATGTTTGTTCCAGCATCATGATGATGCTGATATCAGGGAGATATCCGCCTGTCGGCTTCATGCATTATCCAGTGGGGGGTGATCATTTCAAATATCTGTCATATTCATATATCACCCTGATCTTATAGCGGAGCTACAGTGCAGCATGATATTTGTACATCAGGATGATATTTCCAAATATCTGGTTATCTTCCGAATATCATCCTGATGCCGACATGTGGTGGTGACGTCATCAAGGTCCGGGGGGTCATATTTCTAACATTACTCATCTTATGAAGATCCCCCAATGTTGCAAATATGACGATGACGTCATCTGGATATGAGGAGGTACGCAGTAGGCAGATATGCTGATGACGCCAGCAGGATATGACGGTGATGTCATCAGGATGTTCATCGGCCAGACATTTGGTATCGGCTAAGAAGGAGGATCTTCCTCCGATGGATCAGGTTGTGTCAATGAAGGTGTTTATCATGTAGGTGATATTGCGATGATGATGCTGACGTCAGCGTGATATTTTCAAGCAACAGGATATCATGTTGTTGGAGGATGATGATGAAGGCTTATACTAGTGTCGTCGGGAGCAAAAGCACCGACATCATATATGCTCGCGACCTAGTATATAAAGTGTTGAAAAGGTCGCCGCGGGGTGCATGTGGGATAATTGATATCCTGCATATTTTGAAATATCACGATGAGGTATTTTGGCGGGAAACGGTTGCGATGCACTGTTTGATGTTTTCCCAAGGCCGCGGGTTGGTGCGCCATTAATGGCGAAGGTTGCAGAGGTATGGATGGATCTGGTACCCGTTTGAAGGTGTACATCAACAGATAGTGGCACAGGGCTCGAGGTTTCTTCTTGTCTCCTCGCCTACCTACTGCATTCATGTTTGGGCGCCAATCTGGTAATGCGTTGAGTGCCATTTTTCTGATACTGTGTATCTGGCGGGTTTTTTGGTCAACTATGTAATTAATGTTGGGAACCTTCCTTGCTGTATATAGCAGGTTGTGTTGCTCATTTGGAGGTTGTTGAAAACTGGACATTTTGGCTCTGTAATAAGATACAACTGGTTTTGGTTGCTCTGTGCAGCAAAACTTGTGAGTTTATGTATCTCTTGTTGTACGATTTGGCATGAATCCACTTATTTCATGGTTAATCTTATATGAATAATGTTGTGTTTGCATGTGTTATGCTGATTCTGTCTCTAGTTTTGCATGTATCTTTCTTCCTGCAATAGGGATGCCATAAGTATCGACAGCTTAACACTCTGTATTGGGAGATATCTGTAAGGCAGGTATCATGTGTATCCCCCTGAAATCCAGTTTTAGCTATTCATGCTGATCATTCATAGGTGTATGTCTACCGACTCCAAGCCCTGGATAGGCACCAATCTAGCTCTGTGTTGAGGTTATACACCAGGTCCAGGTTTGCATCCAAACACCATTTCAAACCATCTCATCCTTCCACCTGTTAGTTGTAGGATTAGAAGTAGGAACCCTTGCATGCTCTCATCCCTAACCAGACATATATGTCCAAGAACGTTGCCCACCTTGTGATCTATCATACAGATCTTGGTCCATACATGAGAGTATTCTGCCTGTTGTTGTCAAGTTAGATCTTTCTATCTTTGAGCTAGTCAAGGTTACATCTTGAGTTATAGGGATACCCCCCTTGGTGCGGCAGAACCAGAAGTGAAGGGGAGGAGATCACGCAACCTCCTATATTAGTTGGCTGAATCTGCCTGTGCATTAGAAGTGGCAAACCCTAATGCTGATTCAGAAGAAAAACCAACAAAATGGCGACTCCGCTGGGGATTGAGAAGTAAAAGTAATATCTAATCATCTCCAGTAATACATTTGTGACCCATCCGAGTCACCAACAAAATGGCGACTCTGCTGGGGTGATGAATCTAGAAAACAAAAGTGCCTTGCTGACATTCTGTCCTCTCTCTGAGAGGTGGCGACTCTGTTGAAAGAACCTATCAGTGCTGCAATATATTTCCAGGTATTCATCTTTGATTCAAAATGTTGAGTTTAGAACATCAAGCCTGGTCGTGCTCTCAGAGAAGACCATTCTTTATTGAAAGATATAAAGCCCTAAATTTCACAGGGATTTATGGTTACCCAAATATTATTCCCAGTAAAATTAGAAGATGTTTGCCAAAATATAGTGGATCAGATTCTGAATCGGCAAACAAACATCTGCAAAGATTTTGTAATTTAATAGAAGATTATGAGGTACAGGATGAAGATGTAGTAATAAGACTCTTTGTTCAGTCATTAGAAGATGATGCTAGGATATGGTTCTCAGACCTGCCTGTTTGTTCAGTTTCTTCATGGATAGATTTAGAAGTTGCATTCCTAGGGCAGTTTGGTGAAAGGTTTGATGTGGCCTCATTGATCATACATTTTATGAATATCCAAAGGGAAGATGAGGAACTGGTTCCAGCTTTTAATCTTAGGTTTATTAAATTGCTCAGGCAGATCCCTGAATATATGAGACCTAATAATGCATTGTGCTTGACAATTTATTTGGCTGCATTTGATGAAGAAATGAGTTATCTGTTGAGAGATAAAGAACCAGTCACACTTCACTAGGCTTTCCAATTTGCTATGGACATAGAAAACAATGAGAAATATGGAATGCCAGTAGGTTTCATGGCTGCAAGTTGTCAAAGCAGTTATCAAAGTGAATATATTTCAGCTCTCCCAGTATGTGCATTGAGAGATGATTGTATAGAGGGAAATATATTTCAAAATAATGTGTGCAGCCATGATGTGATGCATGAAGAAAATGTTGTAGAAAATGTAAGCACATCTTGTAATAATGAAAATAAAGATTGTTATCAGCCTTTAGAAGACAAGCCTACAGACACAAGGTGCCCTCCAATTGATCAAATGAGTGACATACATGAAGTTGTGTCTTGCAGCAGTGTGCATATCTCAGTTATGCCTGATTATTTATATGAAGTGGATATGCAGAGCTTCACTCTGAATATAGAAAATATTGATTCAAGGGATGGCAGTGAATATGCTAGTGATTGCCAGCATTCAGATGCATATGTGAGCCTTTCAGATGATGAAATATATTTGGATGCTGATTATGAATGTTTCCTTGAAGATTTTGGCCACCTTCATAGTGCAGAGGTTGAAAACTTTGTTTTTGATTATCAGGGCACTGGTGAAGATAAATAACAAGGTCACTATTCAGAGGTGGATGGGAAAATTGTAGATGTGTGTGCTCATACAGTTGGGAATAGTGTTGATTGCAGGGGTGACTATGAAGCTTTCAGTGTAGGGCTGCATTCTGAGTTATTTCTGCCTTCTCTTGAGACATTTCAGGTGGACATTAATGACAAAACTGTCATGCATGATGATGATGGATATCTATATGTTCATCAAGATAAATTTGATTATGAGATGTTGCTTGTGCCTGAATATTGCATGTTTGATACAGAGGAGCTCTTATTTTTTGAGGAGGGGCAAAATTCTGATGTGGATTCATTTGTTTCATGTGAGTCTGTTATTTTTCCAAGCAACAGCAGTGACTCATATGATGATGACATTCTACAACTGATAATTATATATGCTGATGAAGCTAGCTGTAGATTTGTTGAAGAAAAAGGAATGAGCAGCAGCACAAATAATTGCCAAGGGGCTTGCTGCAGACAGTTAAATGCTTTTAGGCTTCATTTGAAGAAATCAAAAGAAAATCAGGTGTTTGACAAAGGAAAAGTCTAGTTTTTCCTTTTTGGTGGCCCTGGGCCACCATTTTTATTTTGAAATAATGTGTTTGATGATGTAGATTGGTGCAAGTTTGACTCTATGCCCAATGGATAGGGGACTGGTCTACATCCCAGAGATCTGGGGTTCTCGCTGCAGTCTTGCACCTGCACGTCCCCAGACAGAGCCACTGTTGGTGCCTGCATGAGCAGTCAGTTTTCAAGCATATAAACATGCAGGCACCTTCCCAAAAAATCCAAAAAGTTCTAAGTCTTTGGGCCTCCTCAGCATGTTTTAACATCAGCATCATATTTTCTTTGGAGGAGGTCATCATCATCATGTTTCCAGACATCACTCTGATGTTGCTTACGAGGGTCATCATATTTTCTGTCAGCATGATCTTTCGCTGGGGTGATATTCTAACATCGGGTGATCTTACTTAAGATCATCCTGATGATGTTGCTGCAAAGTCCTAAGTATGATCCGATCTTCATCAGGGTCATCATATTTGAACATCGGGTGATCTTAGTCAAGATCATCCTGATGTTGTTTCATCACTTCATGTTCGTTGTTTTATCACCCTGATGATGCTGACATCATTCTTACGTCAGGGTGATATCTATTTCTCTGCCTATCTGCATCATGATATTTCCGAAGGAGGGGGTGATATTTTCATATTTGAATATCACCCAGATGTATGTTTGTTCCAGCATCATGATGATGCTGATATCAGGGAGATATCCGCCTGTCGGCTTCATGCATTATCCAGTGGGGGGTGATCATTTCAAATATCTATCATATTCATATATCACCCCGATCTTATAGCAGAGCTACAGTGCAGCATGATATTTGTGCATCAGGATGATATTTCCAAATATCCGGTTATCTTCCGAATATCATCCTGATGCTGACATGTGGTGGTGACGTCATCAAGGTCTGTGGGGTCATATTTCTAACATTACTCATCTTATGAAGATGCCCCAATGTTGTGAATATGACGATGACGTCATCCGGATATGAGGAGGTGCGCAGTAGGCAGATATGCTGATGATGCCAGCAGGATATGACGGTGACGTCATCAGGATGTTCATCGGCCAGACATTTGGTATCGGCTAAGCAGGAGGATCTTCCTCCGATGGATCAGGTTGTGTCGATGAAGGCGTTTATCATGTAGGTGATATTGCGATGATGATGCTGACGTCAGGGTGATATTTTCAAGCATCAGGATATCATGCTATTGGAGGATGATTATGAAGGCTTATACTAGTGTCGTCGGGAGCAAAAGCACCGACATCATATATGCTCGCGACCTAGTATATAAAGTGTTGAAAAGGTCGCCGCGGGGTGCATGTGGGATAATTGATATCCTGCATATTTTGAAATATCACAATGAGGTATTTTTGCGGGAAACGGTTGCGATGCACTGTTTGATGTTTTCCCAAGGCCGTGGGTTGGTGCGCCATTAATGGCGAAGGCTGCAGAGGTATGGACGGATCTGGTACCCGTTTGAAGGTGTACATCAACGGACAGTGGTGCAGGGCTTGAGGTTTCTTCCTGTCTCCTCCCCTACCTACTGCATTCATGTTTGGACGCCAATCTGGTAATGCGTTGAGCGCCATTTTTCTGATACTGTGTATCTGGCGGGTTTTTTGGTCAACTATGTAATTAATGTTGGGAACCTTCCTTGCTGTATATAGCAGGTTGTGTTGCTCATTTGGAGGTTGTTGAAAACTAGACATTTTGGCTCTGTAATAAGATACAACTGGTTTTGGTTGCTCTGTGCAGCAAAACTTGTGAGTTTATGTATCTCCTGTTGTACGATTTGGCATGAATCCACTGATTTCATGGTTAATCTTATATGAATAATGCTGTGTTTGCATGTGTTATGCTGATTATGTCTCCAGTTTTGCATGTATCTTTCTTCCTGCAATAGGGATGCCATAAGTATCGATAGCTTAACACTCTGTATTGGGAGATATCTGTAAGGCAGGTATCATGTGTATCCCCCTGAAATCCAGTTTTAGCTATTCATGCTGATCATTCACAAGTGTATGTCTACCGACTCCAAGCCCTGGATAGGCACCAATCTAGCTCTGTGTTGAGGTTATACACCAGGTCCAGGTTTGCATCCAAACACCATTTCAAACCATCTCATCCTTCCACCTGTTAGTTGTAGGATTAGAAGTAGGAACCCTTGCATGCTCTCATCCCTAACCAGACATATATGTCCAAGAATGTTGCCCACCTTGTGATCTATCATACAGATCTTGGTCCATACATGAGAGTATTCTGCCTGTTGTTGTCAAGTTAGATCTTTCTATCTTTGAGCTAGTCAAGGTTACATCTTGAGTTATAGGGATACCCCCCTTGGTGCGGCAGAACCAGAAGTGAAGGGGAGGAGCTCACACAACCTCCTGTATTAGTTGGCTGAATCTGCCTGTGCATTAGAAGTGGCAAACCCTAATGCTGATTCAGAAGAAAAATCAACAGGATGATAGATTACCATCCAAGGTGACCCTGACCCTTTTCAGCATTGTAACTCTATCTGCTCAAATCCTGACTACATCATTCCCAACAATAGAGCTTCCACATCTCCAATCCCCCAGCATGATTCTAGCTCCCAAGCTTCCTCATCCAAACCCAAAGAGAAAAAAGTCAAAATCAAAGAAATAGGGTAAGGAGAATACTCCATTGAGCACTCCTTCAACTTAGCCAAGATGCCTTTATCCCCAAAGACCTTTGGGCAACCTAAGTATATTCCAAAACCATCTACTACTCCTCAACCTCCTAAAGCACCCTTTGTCAAATGGGGAACCCTATCAGAGGAGAGTGATGAAAGAGATGTCTTGCAATGGCTCTACACACAGGAAGATAATGCACAATAAGAACCACCTAATCTCCCAATGAAAATCTATGGGCGTGGTGAGTCTATCCTACATAGAATGGGTTATGAAGGACAAGCTTCTATTGGCCTAAGAAAATAAGGAATAATCAAACCCATCCAACCCTCTATTGGCAAGAGACACTATATGGATTCATGGTTGTTGTCATTGATGGCAACAAAGGTCATTCCACATATCCGCAAGTCATGGTGTGCCTCTACCAGAAGTCAGAATGAAGAACTGTTGTGGTCCGGTGAACAAGAACAGAGCATGTGGCAAGGTCTGACAGATTGGTCCAGACCTCTCAGAGGAAGTGTCTTGGTGTAGTGCAGATTTGGGGAAGTCAAGAGGACTACCTTGAGTAGTATATTCCAAGGATTTAGCCTCTGATGATGGACAAAGAAAAAGATATGAATAGCTGAGTACCGGATTCCAGAAAGACAATAAGAACAGAGGAAGAACTGACTGACAGAGCATCAGAATATTTTCTGAATGTGTTACCGTTGATGGTAAAGGTTGTGAAGGCATGAATCATGTTTGGTCGACATGATTAATGATATCTACAAGTATATGCTTGATCCGCATTGCTTGGTGAGCAAGGATTCAGCCGACAGAACAGAGTTTGTAAGAAACTAGACTGTTCCGGATGCCGACTTGAAAAGTGATGAAATTACTTGTGCGGATATATATAGAGGATGGATTTAGTTGTGAAAAGTGAAAAAGTGTGATGGTGTATGCGAATAAGTGCAGAGTAGAGCAGAAGTAGTAAGAAACATCCGGTATGTGAAAAGATAGCAGAATAAAGAACAGAGGAAAGATGAAGTGCAGCAGATCAGTATACTGAGCCTAACCGAAACTGAACCCCAGCATATGTAGGTGCTTCCAATCAGTTCAAGTATTATATAACATTCTTTGTAGACAGTGTGTCTCTTTGTAGGCAGTGTGCCTCTTGTGAGCAGTGTGCTCGGGCAGTGAGCCCTAATTGGCAAGTGCCATTTTTGTAACTCCTTATTCTTCTAACAGAGAATAATCTTTGGGTTAATCACCCCGTGGTTTTCTCCCTTAACCGGGTTTCCACGTCAAAAATACTGTGTCATGTGTTTCTCATTTCATGATAATGTTTGTTTGTTTAATTCAATGCTGCTTTGACTAATAAGAAAGTTCAAAAGAAGAAATAATTAGGATAACTGATTCACCCCCCCTCTCAGTTATCAACAATTGGTATCAGAGCAAGGTTCCTCCTAATAGAGCCTAACAGCTTGAGGAAGATTTGGGAGTTCAAATGGATGCATATGGTTTAAGGGAGCAACTCAAGACTGCCCTTGAGGATTTGGAACAGTCAAATTCTGAAGTCAATGAATTAAAGGAAAGACTCAAACAGGCTGATGAATTCATGAGAGAACTAAAAGACAAATTAAGTCTCTCTATGAAAAAGAGAAAGGAACTGCTCCAACAATTGGCAAGCCAAACTGAAGAAAGCAATACAAATGAAGAATTGACTGAGAAAACCAAGTTATGTGAAAAGTTATCAAAATAAGTCATTATGTTAAGACATGAAATGGAATCAGGAACTATAAAGTTTACTCAAGAGATCGAAGAAAAAAGAAAAGCTGAAGACAATCTAAGACAATCTCTTAAAGAGAAATCAGATGAATGCCACCAGATGGACAGGATTATCAGACATCTTGAATCTGATCTTGAAGATGCCAAAGATAATGAAGAAAAATTTGAGGATCAAATTGTCTCTCTCAAAAGAGATCTTCAAACAACAAATGAATATAAAGAAAAATTCAAGATAAGTTCTGCCCAACTTGAAGTACTTCTTGGAAGTCAAAAGAAGACAGATGACAAATATGGTTTGGGATATGAGAAAGGAGAAAGCTCCAGATCTGGTCAAAAGAATTTTGGATCAGAAAATCCAAGGGATAGGCCTAGAAGACCTCCGGTAAGACAGCCCAATGCTCAAAGATATCCATCTTTCAATGGATACTGCCACAGCTGCAATCACTTTGGACACAAAGCTAATCAGTGCAGAAAAAGAATGAATCAAACTAATCCATCCTTCTCCAGACAGTGCTTTAACTGCAAAAGGTATGGACACAAGTCTCATGAATGTAGAAATATGCAAGTAAACAAATCATTCAATGGTAGATGCTTTACATGCAATAGAATAGGTCATATGGCTAATCAATGCAGATCAAGAGGTTATCAGTCAAATATGCAAAGAAATGTTATTTGCCAAATCTATAATAGGTCCGGTCATAATGCTAAAGTCTGCAGAAGCAAGAATCAGGACAAAAGAGGTCCGGTGTATAATCAGAATCAAGACAAGGGTAAACAAAAGATGAATGCGGATGAAGTTAGGAATCAGATGAGCAAGATTTGGGTAAAGAAAAGTTCAGAGAATATAGAAAATGGATCCGCACCAGATTCTGGTGCTGATATTCCTTCCGAAAATTAAAAAGTGAGCTCTGGCTCAGGGGGAGACTCAAAGAAAATCATGTTCCCCCAGCCAATCAAGTAATGATGGATATGACACAAGATGCGGAGTAAAGGGTTTGAAGATATAAGTCCTGAGATGATCCAGACAAGATTTCAGAGGTCTGCATGAAGATGTAAAGAAGTTGTGATCGATCAAGTAAGACCTGTTCTGGGAGATGCTCCGGAATGACAGAGGATTACAAAAGGGTCCGGAGAGATCCGGAAGTACATTATTTTACTCTGCGGATTGGACAGAGTGTTTGGGATGTTCTTGTAATGTGTCATCTCGATTTGTTCATGATTGAAAGATCCACATGATGTTCATAGATCAGGACTGATTCGGGATACTCCAAGCTATCCGGATAAGGCAAACTGAAATAATGCAGGTGGAGCATTTATTGCAAATAGATATTAGGGTTTGCGAAACGATATAAGGGATTTCTCAACAATCACTTGATCATTCCACATCCCAGAAGAAGCGAAAAGCGGAGCTCTGCAACAAAATTCATCAAGTTCACCGAAGATCTCCTGCCGAAGTCATTACATACAGAAATCAATCCAGCCACTCCATGTAACCAAAGACGCAAAAGGTATTCTCCACTTTCGATATCTTGCTACAAATCTTTTGAAGAAATGGCTACTCCAAATATAGTAAAAATCTCAGATAGACCCCGACCTGAATTTAAGAAACATCCATACAAGTCATTGGAGGTAGATCCCTTAGGAGCATTTTCCAGTGTTCCTCATGGAGTTTTACACACAGAAGACATTAGGGTTTACATACATGCAAACATTGAGGAATTCGGGGAATTCAAATTGAGAGATCTCTATCACAAACAACTGATAGACAATGCTTTTGAGCTTAAACCTGAGTACAAGGGTATCCAGAAGAAACAGTTTGATCAATTCATTCATTTCCCCTGCTTTGAAGAAGAAGAATGGGTCCGGTATGTATTGAGCAGAATGCATGACAACTTCCTATGGCTGGATAGACCTTGCAAAATCAAAAAAGAGGCAATTAGGGCAGTAACTGGTCTATACTCTTCCGGAGGGATACCTATCCTCAAATATGTCAAAAACAACATTGTAACTGAGGCCACCGGATCAAAATTTGACAAAAGGGCAATGACCATTGAAGATATTTCGGATCCGGATATCAAGTATGCATCCATGATAATAGGATACAAGATCTATCACTCCAGCAGGGAGAATTCTGTATCCGGAACTGCAGTGTATACTGCCTATGAAATGCTAAGGAAGAATGCAGATTATGATCTCTGCGAACTGCTCCTAAGCCAATTAATGGAAAATATACAGAAAATCAAGAAGGACAAAAAGAATTCCTTTAAGTATGGTACTCTTATATTATGTCTGTTTTTCTACTTCATGAATGAGCTGCCCGGATCAAGTGGATGGGCATGGCAGAATGACAAACCTGTTGCAGTCCAGATAAGAGATTATTTACATGGGCTTGGGGATGCCATAGCAAGAAATACAGCCCTATGGGGATACTTCAAAAACTTCCAAAGCACGATGCAAGCAAGAGAAAGAATTCCCCAGTCTCTTGTTGAAAAATACAAAGACTCAGTGTGCTTTATGGTGGACACTGATCAATGCCTAATGGAGGCAGTGGAGCCAAGGACTGTCTGGATCATGCCCATGGGGTATGAAGTGGATGAATAGATAGTGGAGCTGCATGTTCAACACATGCTAAGTCAGCCCAAAGATCCTAAGGCAGAAAGGTTTGGAACCTTTGAGGAGCTGAGTGTAAAGATCCATGTAGAACTCAGGGAACCTGAGATAAAGAGGAAGGTGAGAAAAGAAGTAGAGCATATTGCTCAAGGCCTAGGCATCCCAAAGGAGGCACTTGATGCCAACCGGGAAAAGAGAAGAAAGGCTGAGGAAGAAAAGAAAGAGGCAGAAAAGAAAAGCAAGAAAAGTACTCCGGTGGAAACCTCAACCCGGACCAGATCATCAAAAGGATCTCCACCTATCAGAACCAAAAGCTCAAAACTGGAAGTCCAGGGATCCGGTAAGAGATCTAAGACAAAAGCCTCAAGAGCTTATCAAAGCCAAAAGGATGAAGAAGAAACTGAGTCAGATGAGGGAATAAAAGAAATAAAGAAGCAGAAGAAGAAAGGATCCGGTAAACCCTCTTCAGGCCAAGACAAGGAAGAAATGACAGAGAAATTTGCTGAAAAGCCCACCCTGTCTCTAGACAGTGTAGTCAAATCAGTCACTGTGGATGGGAACCTTCAACCGGTAGCTGAATTCTATGATGACTACAATGAGGCAGATCAAAAGATCCTGCAGGAAGCTATAATTAGGTACTTGAACATCTACAATAAAGCTTTTATTGAAATTATCTCTGAAATTCCAAAGAGTCTAGAGATGGAACTAGAAATAAGAAAGAACAATGCCATGGCAAAAGACCTTGAGATCAGGGAACAAATAGCTATTCAGCTATATCCTTCAATTGATCACAAAACAATGAACATGATATTCAAGGATTGCAAGGATGAATTCAGAAGCAAAGCAAGGATGAATCAGCTTATGCTTGGTGAGACTGACAAAGTAGCCAAGGACACTGTAGAGAACCTCCGGAATACATTCAAAAGGTTCAATATTCCTATTACAGAGGACTTAGGTGCAGAAACAGCTGCGGACTTGGAATCATCTGCTCCGGAAGAAGTGCCGCTAGAACAGACTAACATCTCTTCTCTGGCTTCTCCTACAGTCTCCGGATCCCAAGAAGAAGAAAAATTACAGGAGAAAGAAGTAGCAGAAAAAGAAAAAGAGGTTGACAGCACCAAGGATACAGAGAAAGAGAAGAATCCAATAGAGAAAACGACAACTGTAAGTGGTAAGAATGTGGAAGGAGATAAGACTCCTAAGGATAAAACTGCAGAAGAAAAGAAACATTTGTCTCTGGCAACAGACACTGCACAAACTGTCCAAAAGTTTCTAAGCCAAGAAACTTTAGAGATTGATGAACCGGAGCTTCTAAAAGGCCCATTCGACTTTGACTCTCTCTCTCCGGTACAGACAATGAAGATAGCTTCATTTGCAAATGCTACGGCAAATGAAAAACTCCTAAAGTCTCATATGGAAGACTGTGAGTTGATAGAGGCTGCTTCCGAAGTGCTTGAAAAGATCATGCCATCAATCCAGATAGATTCGACAGCCTCCTCTTCCGGTAATCTCAAAACCTTAGTCAGCAGTGTTGATACACATTTTGATTCTCTAGAAAAATCAGCTGAAGAAAAGGTCCGGAAGGAATTTTTGGATAAAAGATTTTCAGAAGTATTAGGATTAATCTCTAACGATAGGAGAAATATGAGTATTGGAATAAAGAGCTTAGAAAATGCTCTTAAGGATGGCAGTGATATTTACAAATTTTGTATCTCCTGGTCAAAGGCAACAGTAGAAATTGATAAGAAAATAAAAGCGGAACAGGACAAACTACAAAGTCTGTCTCAAAGTTTTGATCCTCTCTCTTCATCCATAGTAAATCAAGAATGTCAAACTATTGCAATCACAAATGCAATAAAGAACTTTGAGAAGGAAAGGAAGAATATCACTAACCAGATGGGAGAACTTAGAAGGATTATAATCCCTAAGTTAGAAACTATGCATGAGGCTATCAGTGATGCTCAGACTACCGCCCAAACAAATGATCCGACAGATCTCAAGAGGGCAGAAGATTTTGCATTTTTGTTGAGTGGTCACATTTCAATTTTGGATAGAATGAAGCAAAGTTGGGCTACAGAACTGATCCAACTGAAGACATCTTTTGCAGACATTCTTCAGTTTATGTGAGTATGTAAATATGCGGCTATGTATAGAAAATTTTTGAAAATTTTGGTGTGCGGACCCTACCCTTTGCCATTGATGTCAAAGGGAGAGTGAGGAGCAGTGAAAAATGAGGAATCCAACTAAGGGGGAGTTCCAGAAATTGTATATAAAGATAGAGCATCAGCAAAGGGGGAGCATAGTGTAAACACTTAGTCATTTTTCACTAAGTGTTGCCATCAATGCCAAAGGGGGAGATTGTTGGCAAGAGACACTATATGGATTCATGGTTGTTGTCATTGATGGCAACAAAGGTCATTCCACATATCCACAAGTCATGGTGTGCCTCTACCGGAAGTCAGAATGAAGAACTGTTGTGGTCCGGTGAACAAGAACAGAGCATGTGGCAAGGTCCGACAGATTGGTCCGGACCTCTCAGAGGAAGTGTCTTGGTGCAGTGCGGATTTGGGGAAGTCAAGAGGACTACCTTGAGTAGTATATTCCAAGGATTTAGCCTCCGGTGATGGACAAAGAAAAAGATATGAATAGCTGAGTACTGGATTCCAGAAAGACAATAAGAACAGAGGAAGAACTGACTGACAGAGCATCAGAATATTTTCCGAATGTGTTACCGTTGATGGTAAAGGTTGTGAAGGCATGAATCATGTTTGGCCGACATGATTAATGATATCTACAAGTATATGCTTGATCCGCATTGCTTGGTGAGCAAGGATTCAGCCGACAGAACAGAGTTTGTAAGAAACTAGACTGTTCCGGATGCCGACTTGAAAAGTGATGAAATTACTTGTGCGGATATATATAGAGGATGGATTTAGTTGTGAAAAGTGAAAAAGTGTGATGGTGTATGCGAATAAGTGCAGAGTAGAGCAGAAGTAGTAAGAAAGATCCGGTATGTGAAAAGATAGCAGAATAAAGAACAGAGGAAAGATGAAGTGCAGCAGATCAGTATACTGAGCCTAACCGGAACTGAACCCCAGCATATGTAGGTGCTTCCAATCAGTTCAAGTATTATATAACATTCTTTGTAGACAGTGTGTCTCTTTGTAGGCAGTGTGCCTCTTGTGAGCAGTGTGCTCAGGCAGTGAGCCCTAATTGGCAAGTGCCATTTTTGTAACTCCTTATTCTTCTAACAGAGAATAATCTTTGGGTTAATCACCCTGTGGTTTTCTCCCTTAATCAGGTTTCCACGTCAAAAATACTGTGTCATGTGTTTCTCATTTCATGATAATGTTTGTTTGTTTAATTCAATGCTGCTTTGACTAATAAGAAAGTTCAAAAGAAGAAATAATTAGGATAACTGATTCACCCCCCCCCCCTCAGTTATCAACACCCTCCTCATCCTCATTGGCAAGAAATACAATAGGGCTAGGATACAAGGACAAAGGCAAAGCTAAGGCCAATGCTTTTTTTTGTGGAATAGATCCCTAATCTACAAGAAGACAGTGACATGGACTCTAATGAGTATGAGTGGAATGAACACTCAGAGCACTCCTATGCAGACAAAGGAATTGACACTATTTGAACCTATAGCCCCTCCCATGAGGGACAAATGCTAACGCATAGACCATTAGAGTGTGATTCGCCCACTCCTAAAAGTATGACTTACGAGGTAGGTCAGAGTTCCATCGTGATAAACAATCTGGAGGAAAGTGCCATTCTGGATCCTATCCCTACCAATCTGTTCATCCTAACCATGTATCCATTCAAACCATCACACCCAATGAATCAAATCTACCTTTCGATCCCCTTCCCCTTGTGTATCCTGAACTTATCAATTGGGATTTACGAGGAACCCCACAACTAGACATGTTCCAAAATGATGATGCCTATATTGACTACATGGAACTTAGGGACCACCTACCTATAGGAGGTCATAAAGCTGGCTTCGTCATTGAACTCAATAATGTGGCTTATTTTGGAGAGGGTGCCAAGCCTTCTAGTCAAAAAAACATCAAAATAAAAAATGGATCTGATGGCAAAAACTACTTTGCCATAGTGTTAGATCCCAAAATAGTAAAAATAAATGACGCATCGAATGGTGAAAAACTCTCTAAGACGCCAGATGATGGAAGGGTTGACACTCTCCCCAATGACATGTACCAAGAGAAGTCTCAAATTGTGGTGGAACCTATAGAACCTATTGACATCAGAATAGAGGGTAATCCTAAGATCATTCATTTTACAAAGTCTCTATCTCCACTAGAAAAGACAAAATTTGTACCTTTCTTCAAGAAGAAGCAAGTCAACTTTGCTTGGTCATATGCAGATATGCCCAGTTTAGATCCAGATTTGATTCTACATCATCTTCCACTAGATCCAGGAGTTAAACTAGGCAAACAGAAGCTCATGAAGATGCATCACCACATTGCATTACCAATAAAAGAGGATCTCAAGAAGCTACTGGATGTAGGGTTCATCAGGGCAATCGACTATCTAGAGTGGGTATCCAACATAGTGCTAGTATCAAAACCTAATGGCAGAGTCAGATTGTGCAATGATTTTCGAGATCTAAATAAGGCTTGTCACAAGGATGATTTCCCATTACCTAACATTGACATCATAGTCGACTTGACAACAAGACACACCATGCTTTCTCTTATGGATGTCTTCTCTAGGTACAATCAAATCAAGATAGCACTAGAAGACCAACACAAAACAACTTTCACTTTTCCATGGGGAACCTTCTAATGGAATGTCATGCCATTTGGGTTAAAGAATGCAGGGGTGACATATCAACATGCTATGACCACTATCTTCCATGATATGATGCATGTCACAATGGAGGACTATGTAGATGACATCCTTGTAAAGTCACTAACACGAGAATGATAGAATTAGGGCACACAACTAAGAGGGGGGGTGAATCAGTTGTGCAAAACTTTCTTGAATTAAATACTTAAATCTTCTTAGTGATTAGCAGAATATTAATCATGAACCATAATGCATTCAAATCAAAAGCAGAAACACATCAACACATAAGACACCAAGATTTTGACGTGGAAAACCTGGTTAAGGGAAAAACCACGGGGTGATTGACCCAAGATTGTATTCTCTGTTAGAAGAATAGAAAGAATAAAATGGCACATGCCAATTAAGGCTCACTGCCTGAGCACACTTCTCACAAGAGGCTCACTGCCTACAAGAGACACACTGTCTACAAAGAAATAAATATCACATACATGAACTAGAGAATAGCATCTTCACCATGCTTGAATTAGTTCTATTTAAGCCCAATACTTCTACTCTACCTTTCACTCTCCTCCTCCCTATTCAACTCTCATCACCACAAGGACAACCTCAAACTAACTTCGCAATCCCTTATTTATACAAGGCATCAACTTAGGAATGATCATCTAAGTCGGCAAACATTCATAAGATCATCCGCCAGATGCATAACTCATCTGGTCGGCCTGTCTCAAGAAGAACACCATCATTCCAAAGTTTACTCTTCAATTGTGAACTCCAACTTTAGTGTAGACCACCAACACAAACTGGACACGATCTAAAGACCTCCACAAGCTTGTCTGAATCACCAAGAACATCCACACTTCTTTTGCTTACTGGAATCCTTCTCTCCTTCATCCAGAAACTTAAGAACACAGTCTGTCATTACTGTCACAAAGGAATAGATGCTTGCGGACCTTCAAACCATGAACCAATAGAGTTGATACACTACAAAGACTTCCTCAGCACTCCCTTAAATCTATAGAACATGAAACTTCAATTCTAGATCTCATCGGACCTTTCTTGTTACACTCTATCACCTCTGAACACCTATCAGAATTGGTTTTACTTGAGTGGCCACAACTTCTTCATATCTTCATGCAGACCTATGAAATCTCTACTAGATCACCTATAGACACATATCTACAAACCCTTTAATCCGTATCTTCTGATCCTCATCCTATCTTGGACGTTTTCCTTATTGTCATCATTGTTCTTCACTGTTCCTGATTGAGACTAATTTTCTCAATATCATTAGCTCACGGCTCATCCAAACCTTATCATTAATGCAACAGGAGTATGTTGACATCAATGACAACACCAATTAGGCCCATACTTGCAACAATCTCCCCCTTTGTCATTGATGGCAACATAAGATGTGAAAAACTATTTTAACCATCAAGTCAAGAACTTCTTCTTACTGTCACAGCTCCCCATATCAGAAACAACCATTCACATGTCTTCTCTCCCTTTATTTCTCCCCCTTTGATCATCAAGCACTTGTTTTTCACATGTCTTCTCTCCCCCTTTGACATCAATGGCAAAGGGCATATACTTACAATTCCAAACACTTTAGAATCATACCTGCTGCTCCCCCTGAGTAGCAGCTCTCCATCAATCCAGATCACAAGATATGACTGTGATATCCACCAGATAGATGCACCTCAGTGCACCTTAGTTTATCACCAGAGGAGAAATAACCCCTAACTTCTCCCTGAGATACTCAAAAGAGTCCTTAGGTAGAGGTTTAGTAAAGATGTCTGCAATCTGATCCTTGGAGGGCACAAACTCCAATCTGACTTCATTCTTGTTCACTTGCTCTCTCAAAAAGTGAAACTTGATGGATATGTGTTTAGTCTTTGAATGCAACACCAGATTCTTAGATATATTTATAGCAGTTGAATTATCACAAAAGATTGTGATAGGTTCTTCATACTGCACTTTGATATCGCTTAGCATCTGCTTCATCCACAAAACATGAGTGCAACTACCTACTGCAGAAATATATTCTTCTTCAGTTGTAGACAGAGATATTGCATCTTGTTTCTTTCTTAGTCAAGAAACCAATCTCTTCCCCAAAAAGAATGCTCCACCACTGGTACTCTTTCAGTCATCCACATCTCCTGCCCAATCAGCATCTATATATGCATGAAGAGAGAAATCATGATCTCTAGGATACCACAGACCATACTCAACCATCGCTTTTAGATATCTAAAAATCCTCTTGATTGCCATGACATGGGATTCTCTAAGATCATCTTAGAATCTAGCAACAAGACCAATAGCTTGCATAATATCTAGTCTAGTTTGAGTGAGATACAACAATCCTCCAATCATTGATCTATACTTTGTCTGATCTACCTTAGGAGAGTCATCATCTTTGCTCAACTTACATCCGGTTTCCATGGGAGTATTCATTGGCTTTGAATCTTCCATCCCAAATTTCTTCAACAATTATTTCACATATTTGGTCTGAGAAATGAAGATTCCTTTCTTTGTTTGAGTAATTTGCAGACCCAAGAAAAAATTTATTTCGCCAAGCATAGACATCTCAAACTCACTTTTCATTTGATTTGCAAAAGTTTTACACATACTATCTCTTCCTCCAAAGATGATATCATCAACAAATACTTCAACAATCAAGATGTTTTCATGATCAATTTTGAAATATAAGTTACTATCAGCAATACCTTTGTTGAAACTAATCTTCAAAAGATGCTTATCCAATCTTTCATACTAGGCTCTTAGGGATTGTTTTAATCCATACAATGCCTTCTTCAACTTACAAACCATATCACCATGATCAGACAATTGAAATCCATCTGGTTGCTCTATATACACTTCTTCTTCCAAGTCATCATTTAGAAAGGCAGACTTGACATCCATCTGATATACCTTGAAATCCTTGAAGGTAGCAAAGGCAAGAAATATTCTAACTGCTTCAATTCTTGCCACCAGAGCAAAAGTTTCTTCAAAATCAATTCCTTCTATTTGAGAGTAGCCCTTGCAGACCAATCTAGCTTTATTTCTGATTACTTCACCAACTTCATTTAGTTTTTTCCGGAAGACCCATTTGGTTCCAATCACATTCTTGTTTCTAGGTCTGGGAACAAGATCCCAAGTGTGATTTTTCTCTATTTGCACTAGCTCTTCCTCCATTGCTTTAGTCCAATTTTCATCATTGCAAGCTTCATTCACTGTCTTAGGTTTAAGTTTTGAAATCAAACAATACTCTTCTAAATCTTGAGCAATTCTCCTTCTTGTTAGTACTACTTTGCTTTTATCACCTATGATCTGATCTTCAGAGTGGTTCAGTCTTACATACCTAGGAACTTTAGGAATTTCTTGCACTTCTGAATCTTGATCAGGCTAATTGAAACTCATTTCTTCTTCCTGGTTTACCGGATTAGCTTGAATTTGACTAACAAATGAGGCTTGGGCTCCTTGAGTCAGAACACCATTTTGATCATCTTCATCATATTCATAAAACCTTGAGGGTTTCTCAATTCCTTCATCAACCTTCACATTTGTACTTTCTATCATCTTTCTCAATCTTTTGTTATAACATCGGTATGCTTTGCTTTGAGTAGAGTAACCCAAGAATATTCCTTCATCACTTCTAGCATCAAACTTTCCTAGATCTTCATCTCTTTTAATGTAACATTTGCTACCAAAAACTTTGAAATATCTCATAATAGGAGTGATGCCAAACCAAAGTTCATAAGGAGTCTTACCAGTATTGCTTCTGATTTGAACTTGAATGAGAGTATAGACTGCAGTGCTAATAGCTTCTCTCCAATAGATGTGAGGAACATTTGCTTCCATCATCATGATCCTAGAAGCTTCTTGGATGGTCCAGTTCTTTCTCTCCACCACTCCATTCTGTTGTGGAGTCCTAGGAGAAGACCACTGTCTCTTTATTCCATGTTTCTCACAGAACTCTAAGAATTCACTGGATGTGAATTCTCCACCTCTATTAGACCTCAGATATTTCAATTTTAATCTAGTTTGATTCTCTACCATAGCCTTGAATATTTTGAATTTCTCAAAGGCTTCTGATTTCTCTTTTAGAAAAGTCACCCACATCATCTGGGAGTAGTCATCAATTAGTAACATGAAGTATCTATCACCTTGCATACTCCTGACTCTTGCCGGACCACAAAGATCAGTATGAACTAAGTCCAATAATCCGGTAGAAGATAGTTCCTTACTCTTGAATGTGACTCTACTCAGCTTACCTAACTGACATTCTTTGCACAAGCTATTGGTAGGTTTGACCAATTTTGGAAGATCTCTTACAGCCTGAGTATTGCTTATCTTGATGATATTATCAAAATTCACATGACACATTCTCCTATGCCATAACCAACTCTAATCAACTTGAACAAATAAACAACTTTTACCAGTACCAACAAAGTGGAAGATATTACCTTTAGTTTGGGTACCAGATGCAATCTCTGTTCCGGAGCTTTCAAAGATCTTGCATTTTCCATCTTTGAACCGGAGATCATAGCCTTTGTCCACCAACTGTCCAACATTGAGAAGGTTGTGCTTCAATCCTTCAACATATAGTACATTACCAGTTTTGTTTCTTCTATCAAAAGAAATAGTTCCTCTACCTTTGATTCTACCAGCAGAAGTATCACCAAACTTTAATACTCCTCCTTCATACCTTTCCAAATCTACAAACTTATTTTTGTCACTTGTCATATGGTGAGAGAATCCACTGTCAATGACCCAATCATCCTTTTCTTCAACTTGGGCAGCCAGAGCTCTTCCTACAACTTTATGATTGACAAATTCAAAGGATATTGGTTCTTCTTCCTTGATGGCAATAAACACCCATTCATTTCTGGATTTGTTTCTTGTCTCTAATTCATCATCTATTACTCCTTCATCGTCATCTTCTTCATGAACATAGTAACAATTCTTTTGGAACCTTGATCTGTTAGGATTTGGCCTTGAAAATGTTTCCGGACATCTTGAGGCAAAATGACCAATCGTATTGCAGTTAAAACACTTAAAAGGCAATTTCCCTTCATACTTGCTAGATCCTCTTGGTAGTCTCTTTGCAATAAGGGCTTCAAGTTAAGCAGTTTCTACTTCTTCTTTTGGGTCTTTTCTTGCTTTTTCATACCATGATAGTTTTCTTGAAGAGTTCTCTCCCGGATCAAACCTTTGTTTACCTTTTATAGAGGCACTGGCTTTGAATGCAGATTCAGTCTTGGGGGGATCATCTCCAAACTTAGTCATTTCAAATGTAGCCAATTTGCCAGCCAATTGATCTCTTGTGATAGTTGTATGGGCTCTGAATTCATCAATGGCAGTAACCTTGATTTTGTAAGAGGTAGGAAGGGATCTGAGAATTTTTCCAACAATCTCATTTTCATCCAAGACTCCACCTACATTTCTAATTCCACAAACAAGCTCATTTACCCTTGGCATAAAGGTAGTAATATTTTCATCATCTCTCATCTTCAGGTTTTCAAATTTCCCTTTCAGACTCTGTAACCTTGCACATTTAACATACTGGTCTCCTTCATGCAAAAGTTCCAATTTTTTCCAAATCTCATAAGTAGTTGGTAGGTCAATAACATTTGAGAGCTCTGAATCAGATAAAGCACTTAGAAGAGCTTCTATAGTCTACAAATTATTTTCTGCATCTGTGATTTCATTTGGATCTTTCGGACCACCCTGTGGAGGTGTATACTGTGTTGTACCCATGATCCAGTAAACCCTTCCCATACATTGCAAGTGACATTTCATCTGACCTTTCCATAGACTAAAATTGGTTCCATCAAACTTTGGACTGTCCTTCTTGTACGATGACATCCTAGATCTCCTCAAGTGGTTAAGCTCCTTTTAGAGGAACTTAGCTCTAATACTAATTGTTAGAATTAGGGCACACAACTGAGAGGGGGGGTGAATCAGTTGTGCAAAACTTTCTTGAATTAAATACTTAAATCTTCTTAGTGATTAGCAAAATATTAATCATGAACCATAATGCATTCAAATCAAAAGCAGAAACACATCAACACATAAGACACCAAGATTTTGACATGGAAAACCTAGTTAAGGGAAAAACCATGGGGTGATTAACCTAAGATTGTATTCTCTATTAGAAGAATAGAAAGAACAAAATGGCACATGCCAATTAGGGCTCATTGCCTACAAGAGACACACTATCTATAAAGAAATAAATATCACATACATGAACTGGAGAATAGCATCTTCACCATGCTTGCATTAGTTCCATTTAAGCCCAATACTTCCGCTCTGCCTTTTGCTCTCCTCCTTGCTACTACACTCTCATCACCACAAGGACAACCTCAAACTAACTTCACAATCTATTATTTATACAAGGCATCAACTTAGGAATGATCATCTAAGTCGGCAAACATTCATAAGATCATCCGCTAGATGCATAACTCATCCAGTCAGCCTGTCTCAAGAAGAACACCATTATTTAGAAGTTTACTCTTCAATTGTGAACTCCAACTTTAGTGCGGACCACCAACATGAACTAGACATGATCCAAAGACCTCCACAAGCTTGCCTGAATCACCAAGAACATCCACACTTCTTCTACTTACTAAAATCCTTCTCTCCTTCATCCGAAACTTCAAGAACATAGTCTGTCATTACTGTCACAAAGGAATAGATGCTTGCAGACCTTCAAACCATGAACCAATAGAGTTGATACACTACAAAGACTTCCTCAGCACTCCCTTAAATCTGCAGAACAGGAAACTTCAATTCCAGATCTCACCGGACCTTTCTTGTTACACTTTGTCACCTCTGAACACCTACCGGAACCGGTTTTACTTGAGCGGCCACAAATTCTTCATATCTTCATGTGAACCTCTGAAATCTCTATTGGATCACCTATAGACACATATCTACAAACCCTTTAATTTGCATCCTCTGATCCTCATCCTATCTTGGACGTTTTCCTTACTGTCATCATTGTTCTTCACTGTTCTTGATTGAGACTAATTTTCTCAATATCCTCAGCTCATGGCTCATCCAAACCTTATCATTAATGCAACATGAGTATGTTGACATTAATGACAACACCAGTTAGGCCCATACTTGCAACAGAGAATCCCACCTAGATGTACTAGAGAAGGTCTTTCAGAGATTGGAACACTTCAAAGTCAGGTTGAATCCAAAAAAATGTGTGTTTGGAGTCACCTCCGGCAAGCTCTTGGGCTTGATCATATTAGCAAATGGAATCAAAGTGGATCCTACCAAAGTCAAAGCTATCATGGAAATGCCACCACCAAAGTACAACACTCAACTGCGGTCTCTACAAGGCAAGTTGCGGGCAATTCATTAGTTCATCTCACAACTAGCATACAAGTATCAACCTTTTACTCACCTATTGCATAAAAACATACCATTCAGATGGGATGATAAGTGTGAGGAAGGATTTTGCAAACTAAAGGAATACCTCACAAACCTACCTATTCTAATGCCACCTATCCAAGGTAAGCCATTGTATCTATATATATCTGCTATGCCAACAGCTCTTGGATCCCTATTAGCACAATAGGATTATGAAGGTAAAGAAAGGGCTATCTACTACATTAGTTGGACATTGGTGGGCTATGAACTGTAATATTTTCAAATAGAAAGATCATGTCTTGCTTGGTTTTTGCTTCCCAAAAACTATGACATTACATGCTAGCACATTCAATCAAGCTTATTGCAAAGATAGACCCACTAAAATACCTATTAAGCAAAGCATCTCTAATAGGCCACCTAGCCAAGTGGGTAATGCTGTTAAGTGAATATGACATTGAGTATGTAGAAATGAAGGCTATCAAAGGTCAAATCATTGCCGATCAGTTAGCAGAAGCACCATTGCAAGATACCACACCAATGACATTCAAATTTCCATATGAATCCATATTTTGTGTCACAACACTTATGGAAACTCTACTTTGACAGATCCTATACAAACATTGGTCACTCCTCAAGGCTACACCATACCTAAGTCTTACTGTCTACTATTCCCATGCACAAACAATATAGCAGAATATGAGGCCTTGGTCATTGGTCTCAAAATGGCAACAGAATGGAAAATAAAGTAGCTATATGTCTATAGTGACTCCCAACTAGTAATCAATCAGGTCAATGGAGACTATTAGAACAAAGATGACAAGTTAATCCCATACAAGCATATGGTCGATGACTTTAAAGGGTACTTTGTGATCATCTCCTTTGAGCAGATACCTTGCATTGAAAACAAAGTAACAGATGCCATGGCAACCATTGCCTCGCTCCTCAAGATCCCAGAGAATGAGTCACAGTATGAGTTCTTGGTGGAGTTAGTTATACAACTAGCTTATGATATCCCTAAAACACACACCATTTGCCTCTTAGTCAGATCTAATTCGCCCTTGTATGGTAAGATTTACACTTACCTCAAGGACAACACCCTACCACCTGACTTTTCTACCAACCAACACCGAACCTTCCTTCACCAAACCTCTCGCTACACCATTATTGCTGACACCCTATATCGACAAGGTCTGGATGGTACTTTAATCCAATGTTTAGAATGTGAAGAATCCCAAACTGCCTTACGAGACATGCATGAAGGAATTTGTAGAACGCACTCTAGCAGTCCTTCTTTAGCTAATAAACTCATGCGTTTGGAATACTATTGGCCAAACATGGAAACTGATTCATATCAGTTTGTGAAGAAATACAAGTAGTGCTAGATATATAATAACCTCATCCATGCACCAGCTCAGAAGCTACGATATTTAATGACACCTTGGCCCTTTTGTGAATGGGAACTCGACCTTGTGGGAAAAATCCACCCTCCACCATCCAACGGCCACAAGTTCATAATAACCGCCCATGAATATTTTACCAAGTGGATTGAAGTCGTTCCACTCACCAATGTCACAGGCAAACAGATTGTCTCCTTCATCCTCAATTACCTCATTTGCAGATACGAAATTCCCTCATCCATAGTTAGATAACGGAAGACCTTTCAAGAACTAGGATGTACAAGAGCTTTGTGACAAATTCAAAATCCAACACTGTTTCTGCACCCCCCAGTATCCACAAAGCAACTGCCAAGTAGAGGCATCCAACAAAACAATCTTAAAAATCCTCAAGAAAATAGTCAACAATGCCATTCGTGATTGGTACATACAGCTGAATCCCGCTTTGTGGGCCTATTGAACTAGTATATGCACTCCCACAGGTGCTATCCCTTATGCCCTTGTCTATGGATCAGAAGCCATTTTGCCCATCGAGGTCCAGTTACCATCTTTAAGGGTGTCATTAAAAGGTCTTATCACTGATGAAGACTACAGAGTTCCCAGAATGCAAGAGTTAGAGCTATTGGAGGAGAAGAGATAGAATGCTTTCAATCATCTCAAAGCCTATCAACATAGAATGTCACAAAGCTACAATCACAGGGTCTGTCCAAGGGTCTTCAACATTGGTGATCTAGTACTCAAGGAAAACCCCCACAATCAGCAAGATTGAGAAAAGAAAGGTAAGTTTGAACCCAACTAGCTTGGTCCTTATGTAATCATTGCTGCTTATGGATTAGGAGCATATCAGTTAGCAACATTAGAAGGTGAGTTGTTCGATGACCCAATTAACAGTATACATCTTCGTCGATTCTATACCTAAGAGAACCCCAATGTAAGGGGGCAAAAAATTAAAAAATAAAAAAATAAAAATAATAAAAATAAAAATAAAAAAAATGAAAAAATAACAAAAAAAATCGTCCTTTGGTGAAAACCTGGCAAACATGCGCCTTGGATAGGTACCATGATGAAAACCTGGTAAATAGGCATTATGTGTACTAGGTTTCGTGCAAATAAAAGAAAGTGGTGAAAGCCTGGTAAATAGGTGCCACTTGTGATAAACTGCTTCCTCCATCTTTGGGAAACCAATCACCTTATGTCTATTCCTCCTACCATCGTTTCTCATCTAATCCATATCTAGTTAAAAATAAAAAACCTAACGATAACCTATCATGACTTGATACTCTATTTCTTTTTGTCACCTTATTAACTAAGGTCTTATCTAGTATCCTATCCATAGTGTCATCCTATCATAGCGTCCATCGTCAGTACCATAGGGTCACCCTAAACTACGCTGCTCTGCATTGTCACATAGGTAAGGCCATTATCAATGCACCCCCAAGGCTTCCCATCCATCATGTATCTTGTCATCTATCCTCTAGTCCATCCGCATCCAAGTCCAAGTCCCAAAGTATGTTGCCTCTGTATTGTCACATAGGTAAGGCCATTGTTAATGCACCCCCAAGGCACTAGGTCAGTACCTTAGGGTCTGTTTCACCAATAACGATTGTGGAGAATTTCACTAGGAAAGCAAGTGCAGACAAAAATCTGCTTTCAAACAGAAGTTTTGATGCAAGACATCAACCTATCCAAGGCAGAGCAAAAACAAGAACAAAACAATCCAAATGATTCTATCTAAAATTATGGCAAGAAAGATACATCTAATGCAAGAATGTTTTGTGTCGATCAGGTGTCTTCTCATCGGGAGTCAAAATTAACATGGAAGATGCTTATAATGAAATCTAAGGACCTAGGAGCTAAACCTTAAGAGGGAAAATCCACCCAAGGAGACATTTTCCAACATAACATTTAGCCCCCACTTTAATGTATGTATAAATTGAAGTCCAATACATGCATTAAAGTAAAGTCAAAACACAACAAGCATGGTGCAGACACACCAAACACATTGAAGACAGTAATAGGCACACAAAACATGGAGAAGACAGTTACAGTCATGCAAAACATGGAGAAGGCAACATTCAAGACACACAAAACATAATGAATATAATGAATGCAGTATTATTTATTTTTCATTTTCATATATATATGAATGCAAATGCAAGTACATGGAAAGTAAAAACACAACCCAAAATGTAGGAGGATCTCATCACCACCAGTCTTGAGACTACATAAGTGGAAATATCACATGCAATACAAATCTCAGAGTGTAGGAGCTCATCACCACTAGTCTTGAAACTACACTTGAGAACGAACATGCCATACAAATCCCAAAGCATAGGAGGAGCTCATCACCACTGGCCTTGAGACTATGCTTGGGAACAAACATGTAATCCACACACACATGGAAGACACAGAGAAAACATGGAAAACAATCTATTGAAGAAACCTATTGCTAGGTTCGCTAGGTCATCTTAGGCACATTACAAGCACACACCGACGATTGGGCTTCACCACAACAATCCCCGAAGACATGCTTAAGGGAGGATACACCAACCTCACCTGCTCGAAGGACTTTTGGAAATGATAGGATGTGCACTCTCCTCAAGAAATACACCATCCCCACTTCCATAGAGGGCTTAAAATAAAAAAGGATATGCACGATATGCCGCCTTCATAGAGGGCTCACTCATTGCAATATAAAATAAAGATGTGCACTCACTTGGAGATACAACATCCTGCCTCTTTAGAGGGCTTACAAATATGCTTTGTTAGTACCAAAATCATCAGACAACTTACCTTATATATGCTCCCACCTTAAGGTGGTTGATATCATGTACTGATAGAAAGCACGTTAAGGTAGAGAGAAAACATACAAGGTAACATGAGCTATTGGAAAGCCCATGCCCCCAAATAGGTGACATGCACTTTACGATCGCCAAATGTTCCCATGAACACATAGTTTCCTACAAGAAAAGGTGTTAGCAACATATAATCATGATAAACACAATGCATGTAATCATTCACCTAAGGAGTCGAGAAAGGCAAGATCGAAGATAAACAAAGTGCATGGAGTAGTAGCATTGTTATGTTTTATAAGTACGATAAGACAACATCAAAGTATCACACGGAGTGATTCTACTAGCCAAGCATTGGATAATATATATCAACCCCATCGTCATGTATGGACTAGGTCCATTTTTTGATTTCTCGCTGAAGGGCCACTAGGTCCATATCAGTATTATATGTTTTTCATCGTCCACCCACTAGATAGAACCACTAGAGTAAGGTAAACAATAAATCAAAAGAGGAGAAACAAGTTCCTTAGGGTCATCATGTAGGAAGGTGCCCCCAGATCACCAACCGTAATGCTATGCCCCTAGGACATAACACACAACAATGAAAATAAAGAAAAAGCAATATATAAGAATGATGAAAAAAATAGAAGAAAGGTCACAATAGAGGTGGTCTCCCGGTATCCTTGACCTTACGAGAGTATCAAGGGTCATCCTAGGAGGCCTAAACCACACATAACACATCACGGGGGAAACACAACATAGAGGTAAAAGGGTTAGAAATACTTACCTGTAGAGGCTCATGCTAGAAGTTGTCAATGATCAAATCATCCTCTTTCCAATCATTAATGTTAGAGGAAAGAGGTGTGTAAGGTACCATAGCCCAACTTTTTTTCTTATCTTCAAATTGTTTAGTGTTAAGTTCGTCTAGGTTTGATTAAATGTTTGGTGGAATGTTTTCTTGTTGAGATGCATTTTGTTATTTTCCAAGGTATGTGAGGGCTTAGGTAAAGGTGCATGATTTGTTTCTTTGTTTAAGATGTAGTTGAGAAGTGCTTGAACATTAGTTGGTAAATTTAGTAAATGTTCACAAAGGGGATCTACATCATGCAATGCTTCATCCTGGCTAGGGAGAGCAGGAAAGGACGGTAGAGTAGTGTTAATGAATGTGTCAATGATGTATTCTTATTGTGCCAAAATATCCTCACTAAGTGGGGTTATGTTGGGACAAGTCTCTTTATTAGATGAAGCACCTAGGACTATATCGGTCTCATAGGTCTCAGAAAGAATGTCCATTATGTCATCATGAAACAAAGGGAGGGAGAGAAGGACATTGTCATCATTGCTTTTTTCTTGATTTTTTTCCAAAATAAAATTAGTGAGATTTTCCAAGATTGAAGGGAAAGCATCGATAATAGTGGAAAAGCTTTCAAAATAGGCTATTGTTTGAAGCATATCATAGGTAGTGCTTACGGACATGGCAATACTGTATATATATGTGATTTGGTGCAAGACTTGAGGATGGTTATTAGTGAATTTGCAAAAGTCATCAACATTGACAATGTACTCAAGTAATTCTTCCAAAGATGAGTGATGAGAAGAATCCATGATAAATGCAAGAAAATGAATGCAAAACAATGTATGAATATGACCTAAAAATGCTTGATTTTTTCACATTTTTTCCATAATTTTTTAATGCAAATCACTAAAAGAAGAGGTGTTGTGAAGATTTTTATGAGGGAAAGCAAACAATAAGGGAAATATAAATCCAATCATGTAATAATATCCTTCACAACATGCCTATGATGAAAAACTATGTATGAACATGACCTAAAAATTCTTGATTTTTCACTTTTTTTCCCCAATTTTTCAATGCAAAATACTAACGAAAGAGGTGTTGTGAAACATTTAAAGAAGGATAGTAAATGGTAAGCCTAATATCAACCCAATAATTCAATAATATCCTTCACAACACACCTATGATGCAATTCTATATGCAAAATAAGCCAAAATCTAGTGAAAAATGCAAAATTTCAAACACTAGACATGAAATTTTGCAAGAAAGACACTATGATGAAACACTACAGTTAGAAATTGGACCTAAATGAGTGTTTTCAAATAGTTGTAAAATTTGAAACAAGATTTTAACTACAAACCCTAGCTAATGCAGAAACTAGGTTATATGAAAAATACACAATTTTAAGCAATTTTTGGCAAATTAAGCATGAAAATGCATTGCAAGAAATTACTAAATGATGAATTTCTGTGATTTAAATCAGATCTCATGAAAATAATAGAAATTTAATGAAATTATATGCCAATTAATTCAAATTATGCCAAAATACAAGCCTAAGATGCCAATTTTTTCAAGTTTTCTAAAATTTTCAATTTTTTTGTAGTTTTTGAAATGAAATAAGATGAATGAATGCAAATCTAAAGTTCAACACTCTGCAAGATGCAAAATTCAAATAAACATGGGTTCACCAAAATATTTTGGTTAAAAAAGGGGGATGAGGTTTTAATGGATGTCTAGACCATATCCTCCTTTCCCAACAAACATTCAAGGACATATAAACTGAGTTTCAAATCTCTACTAAACGAGAGAATTCACCTAAAAGGTTGGGCTATCACTTGGAATGATGTGGAAACTCATATGTTATCAAACAATATCTCATTTTAATGTTCAAATATGCTTTAAACCCTAATTATACAAAATAGTAAGTAAATTGATGAATTATGACATATCCTTGCAGATTTAGATGAAGGACAGAGATTAATAAATGACCATTTTTTGAAGTTTAGGATGCAGAATAGTTGAGGACACCTCCACTAACACCCCTGTCCAAGGTACTATTTTCTCTATGAAATCCTAATCTTTTTCTAACACTGATATTCACTGTTTCTTTCGTTTCTACCCCTGAAGATGCAAAGGACACCTCCACTAGCACCCAAGTCCAAGGTCAGATGTTCCTCATGGTGTCAAAATCTCATCAAATGTTGATTATCACTATCTAAACTATTTCTATGTTTGCAACATTGGAGGACATCGCCACCAAAGCACGTGTCCAAATAGTCCTTTTCTTTAGAGATTCAAAATCTATAGATTGTCTTACTGTTCCCTGTAACTCCACTCCATCCAGATGTGAAACATGTAACCTATAATCACAAGGAGAGTGATTGGGGGTTGTGATGTTTAGAGGCTTTCCTTGGTCAAGCCCCAGAGAGACATTCAAGTCTTTTGAACACCGTTGTTAGATAAAGAGTGTGTATCCCTATGGGATAGAGGCAAAATCCAAATGATAAATGATTGAAACATAAATAAATGTCACCTCAAAGATGTATATCTCATGGAAGGAATAATCTCTTTCATACCATGAGGAGATGGAGTCAAATCTACAACAAACAAACACAATACTACTCTGTAACACAACGAAAGCCTTGAATCACTTTAGCATAAGATCACAAGTTCACAATGTCCATCTCTAATTTACAAATGAATTCTAAACATGCTTATATATGCAACTACACACATTCCCACTAAGAATTTCATAATTGAAACATGAGATGTTCGCATAGGACCTAAGTAACGGTCATAAAACTGACATTTAAATTTAGGGCTAACCCAAAATACGGTAGGACTAGGGCGTTAAAACCCAAGTCCACCCTCCCATTTTTAGTTAGGGTTCATCAAAATAGCACCCCTTGGTTCTATTTTCCATAAGACTCAGGGGTCTTCTCATCGGGAGTCAAAATTAACATGCAAGATGCTTATAATGCAATCTAAGGACTCGAGAGCTAAACCCTAAGAGGGAAAATTCCCCCTAAGGGGGTATTTTCTAAAATAACAAGTACATTAGGATGTAATGAAGAGGGTATTTATAAATTTGTGAGTTACCTCCAAGTAATCCATTTTTATCATAGTAATTCTATAGGGGACTAACACTTACTGACTATTCAGGCATTTGCACCAAGATGGGGAACTAAAAAGTGCCCAAAAACTATTTTGAAGAAAAATATGATATAACATGAGTGCATTATAACATGCTATAATTATGGATTAAGATGGCTTAGAAATCCCTATCCCTAATGTGAGCATGTTATAACACACTTGCTTTATATTTTCCTTAAAAACATACAAAGCATTCACTTTTTTGAATTCATAACTCATGCATGTTATAATGTACATGCATTTTATTTGAAGTTGATTTGGAATCTCACCCTTAGGCTTGGATTTGGCTTGGATATCTAATCCAAAGGGTTGGGCCTACATGTGAGATGCCCAAAGATGTGTTTTTTATAGAACATGAAAAGAAAAGTAAAGGTCAAGTTTTCTCTCCATTAGGTTTGCACATTCTTAAAACATTATTCTAAAAACTACCACAACAACATCAATCTCTCTTACCTTTCTAACTATTTTATTTTTTCTACATTTTGAATACATTAAGATTTTGATCTTCAATTTCTTTTGCTAGTGTCTTCATTTTTCTTTGAAAACCTATCTATAGATTTTTTTGGTATCATTTTTTATCTTCTCATTTGAATTTGAAGCAAATTACACTTTTGTATTCTAGACTCTATTTATACAAATTCAAAAAAATAATGATCTTTTATTAGTTTTCTCAAAATTGATGGGAAGAACTCTTAATTTTCTACTATTCAGGATGTGTCCACTTTGAAAGTTAATAAAAACTATATGTTCATTAAAAATTAGAAGGAAAATCTAGCATAAACTACATGGTGTTAGCTAAATTTCCATCAAAGAGATTTGTGAATTTATTTTAACTAGTCAACATTTTAGGGGGAGAACACTTGACACTATGTTATATTCTTTTAACAAAAGTAGGACTACATTGTGTTCTCCCCTATTTGACCCTCTTAAACTCCACCATTTAAAAAAAAAAATAGTAGTTTAGAAACTAGATTTTGAGCACCACTAATCTTGTTGTTGTCACATCTTGAAATTTTGAGCATGTGTATCTTGAATTTATTGTTTAAGATTAGTTTTTACTATTTTAAGAAAAAGGGACCACTTTTGACCTCCTTTAAGCACCCCATTTTCATGAACATACCCATTCATGGATTTGTGGATTAAAATTGGGCTAGGGATGTTCATAGTAGGAGATCTACCAATGTATATGTTTTCACTATGTTTGGTGGTGCAATTAGTTCAATGACTAAGACATAGGCTATGGTTGCTTTGTCTAGTATAGAAGTAGAGTACATAATAGCTAATCATGCTTATAATAAATCCATCTAGCTTAAACATTTGTGTTTAGATGTGGGGCTGACTCTAGGAGCTATTACAATTCTAATTGAAAATTGGAGTGTTCTATGTTTGGAAAATAACTCCACCTTTCATGCAAGAATGAATCAAACAAATATATAGCACAATTTTGTTCCTAACATGGTAGAGGATGGGAGGGTGATGCTAGAGAAAGTTGTCACTTTACATAATGTTGCAGATGGATTGAAGAAGCCACTAAGTATAGGAAATTTCACGTGGTTCTATGAGTCTATGGGCCTCTTGGCACCTGAAAGTTAATTGATAGAGTTCATAATCCCTTTTCTCTAACAAGGTGTTCAAAAAGTGGGATAATGATAAGAAAGGTTTCTCAAACTTGCTCCTAATGTTAAGAATATAAAAATATAATTTTTGGGTTGTAAATAGGAAAACTCAATTTCTAGATTATAGAGGCCATATTTCACCAAAATAAATATTCTAGGTTATTAAGCATTGATTCCCAAATGCCCATAAAGTAGATCGATTCGATCTCTACATTTTTTTTAAAAAGGGACCCAATCAACCTTCCAACTCAAAAGTTATGGCCTATAAAAGTTGGGCATCCCATATTATAAACGAAAGAATATACATGAGGTATAAGAAGGAGTTGTTACTCATTGACCTGCTTATGACACATCACAAGGCATCTTTTAATGGAGATAGTAGATAAAAAATGGAAGTTCCCAAGATGGTGAGCTGATTATGATGAGATTATGACATGTCGATGGAATATGTTATTCTTAGCCTATGGATTCATATTTGGGTTTGAGTGTTGGAGTTTTAATGAAGGATTTGAACACTATACATTGGTTGGTTTTACCTCACGGTTTTTTAATAACCTTTGATGGTTTCATGTATTACATCTCCTATTTATTGGGTGCTTTAGATTGAGGTTTTGATAGTGAGATTTTTAGGTACTATTATGCTAATAGATTTGCTACAGATCTATAGTTGGTGATACTCCTATAATTTCTTAGACCCTACAAGTATATTGTAACCTTTGATTACTAAAAAATACATTGAGTTTCTTTAGAGTGTTGGGTTGTTTTCCTAAATGGGTTTTTCCCACATGAATCACTCTATTGTAATATATTATTTTTGTTGTGTATTCATCCTTGTAACTACAAAGATTTATTTTATTTACATATATTATGTAGCCAAGGTAGGAGGGTACAATGAAGGACTATGCAACCTTGTAGACTCAAACAACTAACACCAAGATAATAGTAGAGATGTATAAACAACATATAGATAACAACAGAATGATAAGAGATAAACACATGACACCAGATTTATCTTGGGAAAACCCTAAAAGGGAAAAACCCAACCTTCAAAGCTCATTCCTCATTATATTAAAATGTCAAACCTCATTACATACACCACTAGGGCTTTACAAGTGCTAGGTAGACTTACAAAAGATTCATACATCATCATTCTTTCATGTCTCCTCCTCTTTCTGTATCTTCTTTTGTCCTCTACTCTATCTTCTCTACTTCTTCTGTCATACCTTCCAGGATCAAAACAATTTGTCTTTTTGAATATTTTTCTTCACATACCTTGTCACTACTTTGAAACAATATTCTATCTTTCATTTATATTCTCTGCAAGCCTTCTAAACATTATCTTGCCGTCCTAATTTTAACGGGTAGTATGAAACATGTAGAAACAAATAGGTCCAGCCTAAAACACATTGTATTGCTCCATAGATGGATGAAACTTAGTGCGGTTCTTCATGAACATTGCCCAAATCCTAAATTACCTTGAATGATGTTCCATTAGGCTCTCCAAGTCACAGAATTTCTCCACAAACACATTAGGCTTCAACTAAACACTAACCTCTGTACTAAGTGAAAACATGTAATCTTCGGATAGCGACATCTCTCAGGGAACGAGTCCAAATGACTAAAATTTTGGATATGATGTAGACGTTGATGTGTAAATGCTAATTCCTTCTCCGCAACCTCTGATATGCAATTGTAGTGAAATGCAGTAATCTCTAATATCTGCTCCTGGCACTCTACAACTCAACATTAATTGCCTCAAATTACTTGAATGGCTTATGGATGCTCCTGCATCAGACTCTTGGTGTTAATTTAAAAGTGAGCCTCTTCACTTTGATATGTATTCTATCATAATAAATGTTATTTCTTAGGATATGTTCGGCGGTTTGTTCACAAGTACTTGCAACTACCTCAAGGTTAGCGATTTGTTCAAGCCATCCAAGCAAACTGCCTCAAGTTTGATGATTTGTTCACAAATCACTGCACTGCCTCATGGTCGGTGGTCTATATGGGTCCTCCATTCAAATGCCTCAAGTTTCTTCTCAACTCTGGTTATCTAAATTTGGCATTCTTCTTGCAAGTCATTGCAATCCCTTAATGGTCAATGGTTTGAGCAAGGCTTCTCTACAAGCTACCTCTAATTCTCCATTTTGTGGTGGTCTAGGGTCAGCAGTCTTGCTAAAATGTTGCAACTACCTCCTAGTTTGGCATTCTGTTGTCAAACACTTGTAGGTTGCCTCAAGATCAATATCTACTTCAATGAATTAAGAGTGAAATAACCTTAGCATCCTCTGGAATAATCATTTACTTTCTTGGTTCAGTCAATACATCCTTGAATTCTCTCTGCAACACTTTATAATCTCTAGTTTTAACTATAATTCCTTCCACACATGTCAAAATCTTCTAGTTTCTTCTCCACATACACTGCTCCCATACTGTTCTCTATTTCTGCACGCATATTTACTTTACTTTGGTACACAAAACTTTCTCTTCCAGTAGAATTTCTGGTCATCCCTTCTTTCTCTACATTATGAACTTCTCTTTTCTATTATGCTTCACACAAACTTTCTCTTGCACTGGTTTCTTAGTTCTACAACACAACTCTCCTTAGGATCAATGCTTCTCCCTCTTTTGATTTCTCTGTTAGACTTAGTGATTTAGTAGGTTCTTCCTCCTCTGCTTAAACTACCTCTACATTATCTACTGTTTCCCCATCATTAGTCTCTTAGTGACATTTAATACTAAATGCTTTTCTCCTCCAAACTTTAAAATAGGTTCCTCTAAATGATCTCCCTTCAAATCCTCTATCATCCCTTTGGTATCCTTCACTATGGTAAGAATTGTGACTTCCTCTGTTATTGCAGTAGAAACTCCTGTTATCTCTCCCTTTGTGGTATGAATTTATGTCTTTGTTTTTCTCCATAGGTGATCTTCTCTCTCCACATCTTGATCCAACACAGGAATACTTTAGCCTATACCTTCTTTTGAACATACAAGTAACATATTTCCATTCTAGTCCATCAATCCATCCATAATCCTTTTGTATACAACTTGTCATAGGTTTTCTCACCTGCATTTTATCCCAATACATATTTTCAAAGTGATTCCTTAATCCACAAAACTTACAAGGGTATAGATTTTGACACAATTCATTTCCATGTCCATGCCTATTATAATAAGAATAAGGCATACCTTTTATTCCTTGATTTAATTTGTTTGAACTTGTGACAACATCCTTACCTCTAATATATCCAAGGCCGTCATTTCTTGATCTCATTACTAGTCCAATGGGCTTTGTAATTCCTTGCTGACACTTTCCCAATGATCTTTTTCTTTCATATGCCATTCTTTGCATGAATTTGAAACCAATACCATCACCAACAACTGCAAGTTCAGTTACATTGTCATCTTCAACTTCACTTTCTAAAGAAGCTTCTGCAGTATCACAAGAAACATCACAAAGTTCAGGCTTAGATCTTAGACTTTCATTCTCCTTCTTCCATGCTACAAGTGACTGCTCTAACTGATTAACCTATTCCTTCAATCCTAATATTTCACTCTTTTGTAAATTGTTTTCCTTTTTCAACTTCTGTTCCTCTTTTCAATCTGACCAAACAACTTGAATCCTTCTTCCACTTCTTCAAAATTCTTTTTGACATACTCAAACAACTTCAGCTTTTCTTCTAATTCTTCATTCCTCATTTTTACATCTTCCAATTCTTCTTCAAGAGTATCCTTCTTGCATATTAGGTTTTGATTTTCTTTCTTCATCCTTTTTCCAATCTTTCCCATTGAAATAAATAATATAATCAACTTGATGTGAAAAGCTTACCCAGATCCTTCTTGCCTTGATCTTTCTTCTATGGTGATTCTTCTACTTTTGATAGCACTTACTGCACTCTAGGGATTCACAAATCCTTCCAACACTTTCTTCCTTCCTGAAAGATCCACAACCATCCCAATAGATTCACAACCAGCTTTGATACCAATTGATGCAGTCAAGGTAAGAGGGTCCAATGAAGGACTATCCAACTTTACAACCTTAGACAACTAACACCATGAACATAGTAGAGATGTAACAACAAAATACAGATAACAATAGAATGATAAGATATACTCAAAAACACATGACACAAGATTTATCCTGGGAAAACCCTAAAAGGGAAAAACCTAGCCTTCAAAGCTCGTTCCTCGTTATATTAAAATGTAAAACTTCATTACATATGCCACTAGGGCTTTATAGGTGCTAGACTGCAGCCCAAACATACAAAAGATTCATACATCATCATTCTTTCATGTCTCCTCCTCTTTTTGTATCTTCTTCTATCCTCTGCTCTGTCTTCTTTGCTTCTACTTTATTGCCTTCTAGGATCAAAATAATTCCTCTTTTTGCATATTTTTCTTCACACACCTTGTCACTTCTTTGAAACAATCTTCTACCTTTCATTTATATCCTCTGCAATCCTTTTAAATATTATCTTGTTGGCCTAATTGTAACAAGTAGTATGAAACTTGTAGAAACAAATAGGTCTGGCCTAAAACATAGGGTATTGCTCTGCAAATGAATGAAACTTGGTGTGGTTTTTCATGAAGGTCATCTAGATCCTAAATTACCTTGGATGATGTTCCATTAGGCTCTGCAAGTCACAGATTGCTATGCAAACCCATTAGGCTACAAGTGAACTCTGACTGCTCTGTTATGTGAAAATAGACAATCTTCTAAGAGCGATATCTCTTAGGAAACTAGTCCAAATGACTTGAATTTTGGATATGATGTAGATGTTGATGTGTAAATGCTAAATCCTGCTCTGCAACCTCTAATATGCAAATGCAGTGAAATGCGGTAATCTCCAATTTCTCCTCCTAGCACTCTGCAACTCAACTTAACTATCTCAAATTATTTGAATGACTTCTAGATACTCCTACATAAATATACCTCCCCTCATAGATTAGTTTAATACATGTATTTTGCACCTCTGCTTCCTTTCAATTAAATCTTAAGGATTTAGTATTGAATCACAATCTCTTTCTTTTTGTGCTTCTCTTTTTCCTTTAAAAGTGAGATCACCTTTATAGATCTTTAACTCAAACAAAGATTAAAATCACAAGAGAGGTAACCCTCTTATACTCAAAACTAGGTCTTGATACCAAACAAAAGGAAACATGGTTCACAAAAAAAAAAAAAAAACATTTCCAAAGTTAGTCTTATGAGAGAAACAATGCAAGTACATTCAGATCCACAACTAACATTAGAGAAAAATGTGACACAAGATATAACCTGGGAAAACTAAAAAAAACCAACCTCGAAAGTACACTCAATGTATTATTCAACAACAAAACTTCTACAATACATTCACAAAGTGTGAATGCTTGGTTAGGAGAAAAAGGAGATGACCAATCATTGGTTTCAATAGCCTATCCAACAACATATTCCTCGTAACTAAGACATGCTCTCCAACATGTGAAGAATTCAATAGCATCTCAATCATACATCCATATTCATACTACCATGTTACAAACATGGGCAACAAGAGATCAACTATGGAGGAAATTCCGTAGTATAAAACTACAAGAACAAGGTGTCATATAAATCGCCAACCCATGCATCTAATATTAATCCAAGCCCAAAATTGAAATCATAAATGGTTTCCAAAACTATGTGCTAAAATGTTGGCAAATTAGGTACCCAAATCAAGACACAAAAATTTGCATTTATTAGTTTTGAAAGATACTCTCGTGTAATTGCAAAAAATCTTCCTTAATTTTCTAGTACACACTTAACTCCCTCTCTTCACACTTTTTCCTAAAATAACTCTTTAACTCTTTACAAATGTAGAGTTACATTTAACAACTTCCATGACACTAAATGCTATTTACAATTTATACAAATTAATACAAATAACACATAATATTATGGAAGAACTTTTTGGAAATAAAAAATAAAAAATACTATTTTTAAGCGGATATTCTTTTTAACAAAAAAGATATCCCTTTCAAAAATAAGAGCTGTAGAGCAGCGAAGTTTCTTCCAAAATGTTCATGAATAGTTGTGTTTTAATTTGTTGTGTTTGCTTAGTTTTAGCAACAATGTTGATAATATAATAACTTAATAATAATCTTGAAATTTGTCATTTTTTTGGTTTAAGTTAGAGTTGACAGTGTTGTAATATTTGCACAACTCCTCCTATTGTGTTCTATGACTGAGATGAAATGAGATTGATTTTAATGTTTGCCAATCTCTCTCACCCTCCTAGTAGATAGAAGTGATTTTGCAATAAAGATGAATTTTATTTGAATTTAGTGTACCATGTATGTTTCTCTCTCTTCTACCCTCATGCATATTAATGAAAGAAATAAAAGATTAACCATGTAAGTATAATTTTAGCATCTTGTTCATTATATTGAACAAAGAAATATGTTGTCTTACTAAATATACTTCATCTTATATAATTAATTAATGTTTAAAACAATTAAGTGTATTGTGCTTCCTTTCTTTAGTTAATCTTTTGCTAGCATTTGTGTGAGTGTGTTGCATCGATATTGAGTTTACACATTTTTTGATAAATTTTTGTTGTTGAACATATATTGTCAGGATTATTGATGAGGAAAACACATAGCCTCATCCATTTTTGCCAAAGTACCCATTTCCCCTTCTTCCCCATTAATTATTCATACAACTTGTGTTTAATTAGAAGAATTATGTGTTATTAGGAATAGAAAAAATTACAATTATCTGGTTTATTTATTCTGACTAATCATGAAGGAAAAATGATAAAATTACATGAAAATTTATGTTTTTGCCTCTGTATATTGATATGGAGACATCTTCGAAGAATAGAGGACAAAGTAGAAATCATCTATTAGACTAAAATATGATGTTCAATAACCTGTTAAAAAACTTTTAACCTCATAGAACAAAACAAATTCATCATTTAATCACAAAATATTTCATGTCACATATTAGATACAAATCCAGAGCATATAAACAAAACTCCATTGCAACCGAATCATGTTAACCAAAATAAGCAAAAACCCCTAAGTTGACAGTTCTTAGAAAATAGATAGAAAAGTGACTGATAAGGAAACAAAGAATGCCCTTGTAAGGCTAAGGAACTTTTAGAAAACAATATTTCAAGGTAGTCAGAAGCCATAAAAATCTAAGAAAAACTTGTTCAGTGATAGTAAAAGAATACTTCCACAAAGTTGGTGAAAGTTTCATGCAAATGCATCTTAAATATTTAACAGTGAAGGGATCAAAAGAAATGTTTTTCTAGAAATGGGAACTTTACATAAAATTCTCCTAAAAGATTACAATTCAAAGAATTAAAAATATTTCCATGGAATTGGAAACCATGAGAACTTTACTAACATTTCTTCCTGAAATTGAACATTTCTACAGTCAAAACTACTTCCTGGTAATCAGGGGTCATCACAACTGGAACCAGCTTAACTTTCTTCTAAAAACATGCTCTAAATCTTATAGTCCTTACAAGGAGAATAAACGAAATACAAAAGCTGATTTAATTGTGGCGTAAACCTTTATAAACCCTACTTTTAAGGCATTTTATTGAACTTCACATAACAACAAAAAATACATCATTCAACCGCAAAACTACACCATTGTAATAATCCTCAAGCCGATACTGAATATGACTTCATTATAATAGATTCGCACAATTTCTTCTACGGAAGAAACTAAAAGAAAGATCCTAAGCTGATCGTGCTTAGAAAATAAGCAAAAAAGAAATTGATATAAAAGCGGCGATGCATTCCCAAACCATGCATGGTCCAACAACTGCAAATACCAGGGAATCGGTAGCCATGAAGGTATCAGGAAAAATTCCTCCAAGCATTTCAAAAAGGTTGAAAGAAAATATGTTTCCAGGTGAGATCGATGCCAATGAAAGTTTAAAAAAGAATTATACTTGCAGGAAATCAGAAGCCACTATATCCCTAGCGAAATTTCCTGTGAAAAATTAACAAAAAAATATTTGAAGAGAATCTGCAGCCATAAAATTTGTAGCCAAATCTCCTAAAGATTGAAATATAATTATTTAAAGAGGATCAGAGGCCATGCAAGATAAAGGCAAATTTAAGTCCTCAAAGCCCCGAAAAACCTATCTCACGCCTATGAGCATGATGCAGACACATTCACAACTGCAAGAAAAGGTTCTCAATCTATACGCTATTCCTGCGTAACCACCTCCCTAAGTAGAACATGAATGGATAAATCATGGGAAACACATTTAATTCAAGGAATTAAAACTGTAAATCCACATTAAACTAATTGCCAACAATATACAGGTTTCTTATCAGCACACTAGGCATAAATAAATAATCAGAAGTATTCAGTAAGAATAAATACCAAAACAAAAACACTGCAAATTACTCTTATATTCATATCCCACATCATTTACATAACTTGTATTTACAAAGGCAACCAAGCCCCCCATCGGACTCATCCTCAACAAACTAACTACTACCCGTATCTTTTTCCTCCTCTAAATACAACATTCAGTTTTGTTTATAAAGATGCCCAACAATTTCGCCACCACTCTTCATATAATACAGCTTATTATTTATAGTTATAATATTAATTATATTATTAATATTTATTATAACACTTAGATATATTATTGTAATTGATATTATAGTATTATAATATAGTATAATATTAATTGATAATATTTGAATTAATTTTCTTCTTAGAATAAATATTTGTTGTATAGACAAATTGGATTCAAATAATGTTAAACAAATAATTTTTTTTAAAGATGATATAAATATTATAACCAAATTGTAATATTTATAGTATATTTTATAAATTTTTAAAATTAAATATTAATAAAATAGTATAATTAATTATTGTTTGATAATAAACAATGTTTATATTATAAATATGATATGATAATAGTATATTTATATTATTACATTATTTCTAATATTAGAATATTTTTATATAGTATTATATTATTTCTTAAAAATCCGAGCCAATGACAAGATTGATGATTGATTTTTCAATAATATTTGTTAAAATATTTTCATATAGACTTAGGAAAAATTTAATATGTGTTTAAGGTTTAAAAAAATACTCTCTTGTCATTGATTATTTGCATATAGATTTAGGAAAACTTTAATATTTGTTTAACGTTTAAAAAATAGTCTCTTGTCATTGGTTTATTTTGGATAGAATAATTATTAGATAATAAAGACACATTGGTAAGTGTGCCACTCCCTTTCCATAAGCCAATATTACCACCATTATTGTAATGGATGCGCATTAATTGCCCTTATCGGGTAAAAGTTTTCTGTCAATTAGATTAAAGAAAAATAATTTTTCAAATATGTTTTGTTATAATATTTGCATCTATACAATAACAATAGCTAAATATTTTTTAAATAAAAAAATTATTTTAGTTCTCATTGGTTGCAAAAAGAATTATTAATTTCTAATTAAGAACAGGCCTCCACTATAATTTCCTTAGTAGAAACTAATAATATTAATTGTGTTTGTGGAACTACGTGTCCTCTATCTACTCTTTTGTACATTAAGTGAGACTATGAAACAACTAAAAGACGTCATTTCTTTTCATTGAACACTACTGCACTAAAATTTTTAATTCAGTAACACCACTAGTCAGACAACAATTAATATGAAATAATTAATTTAAACTATTTTATCCTTATTTAATAAGGTTGGCCAACTGAAGAGTGCCACGAATATCCAAAGGATCAAGAAGAATCTTCTAATATTAAATCGAATGACAATCGATCGAATAAATACGTTCTTACATATTTTCAAGATAAGCTTCACAGATCTATCATCACATGGGAAAATTGTGACCATCATCCAATGCAGGCATAAAAATAAAAGCTTTATAGATATGTACTAAGATAAGTCAATTTTTTTGATAGCTACATTCTATGATCGTCAGCATTACTCCATGGTTAAGGTACTAAAGTAACCCAAAGGGAAATAAAAGATAAACCTAAAATGTTTGGAGTAAAAAAATTAAGTTGAATTCAAAAGTATCCATAATTATAATGGATTGTCAATTTACAAATAAAATTTTATTTTATTATTATTAGTTTTAATTTAATTTAGTTTTATATATTTTTTATATTATGAAATATAACAAGTTTTTGAGTTTAATTATGTTTAGAAGTGCGTTAGAAAGACAACAAGATATAGATGGTTGTGTTGTAATTATGTATATAAAAACCAAAACATAGCCAACACATATTTTAAAACAAACTAAAACTATAAAATTAACTTTTAAAAATAAAATATTAGTATATAACATAACAAAAGAATCACCATTTTTAAAAATAAAAATAAAATTTACATATAAAAATAAAACAATTCTTTAAATAAAAATAAAGTAAACAATGTAACAAAATAAAATAATTTCTAAATAAAAATAAAAATTTAGTCCATATAGTAAATAAAATAATTGTAAAGTAAAATAAAATAACTTTTAAGTAATAAAATAGCTTATTCATTGTATATTTTTTAGATAGATGTATTTAAGATCATTTACTTGTAAAACTAAAATATTTAATGGGCATTCATCCACATTGACTTGAAAGTTTGATGGGATAGTCCAAATATATTGTTTTTGTGTAATGATTTAGCCTAACTTCTCCCTTAAAACTTAATTAAAAGTTATAAAAAAAAGTTAAATTCTCGAATGCACTCTACTTAAATATCATCCACTTCAATAGTCAATTAGTCAATAGCAATTTTACACATTCACAATAAAAAATGGTAAATATTTGTCCTATTTTTATTGGCCAAAATTGACCTTTGATTGTTGAAGTGGATGATATTTAAGAATAACCAAATGATTGAGGCTAACCCTTTTGGTGAGCCTTTAATTTGAGTTAATCATTGTTCTTTCTATGATTTGTTCTATTAAAAAATAATAATTAAGCTTATTTTTTCATTGGATTTTGTGATATAAATGGAGTAAAACTATTGTTTTACTCACTAAAGGTTACTTTATTTTACTTTAGATTCATTGTATTTACTACATATTTAATAACAAATTTGTGTCTTTCATTATTTAATTTAATTTTCTATGGGCTATTTTATTTATTACATGTTTAATTTACTTTAGAGTTTGGGTCTTTATATTTAAAAAGTAAATATTAGCTTTAATAAATTTTCTTTCAATTATTCTTTCACAATCACAACATCATATGTTTCTTTCTTGCTGCCACTGTAAGTTATGTCTTTTGAGACATAATTGGACTTGATACATTATTCCCATAAGAGAAATAATGCAAGTTAGTTCAAATATATAGTTAACAATGTCCTAGATCTTTTATTTTGTTTTAACTTCCAAAGTATAGTAAATCTTATATGTGATTCGTAAGTATTAATATATATTTCAAAATGATGATGTTTTTTATATTTAAATATTTTTGCTAGATGCTTCTCACTACTAAGTGCTACTACTGTAAGCTATACCTCTCGACATAATTAATAAACAACGTATTACTAGCACGTCGATAATGAAATTTCTTTAATTAATCCTGAAGACGTCTTCTGTAAGCCAAGCAATTTTCGCCGTAAACAACAATGACGTACTGCATTGGATTTTAAAAACAATGAACGACGTTTATGTGACGCGCTTTAAAAAAGAAAATTACTAATGTAACATTCAAAGAATAAATATAAAAAGAAAACAATCCAGGATCTCAAATCTCCACATTGAATAAACCAATCCCAACAAATAATCCAGGGTTTTATACTTCTTGCCGGTATCGCTAGTAGTTGGTTTCCTCTGTGTCTAGGTTTCCTCGGTTAGGACGTTGGTCACCCAGAAAAAGAAAACTACGGCCTTGTTTCTCTCATTAGCTATAGTTTATGTAGCACTTACCGACTTCTCTTATTCAGATTCACTACTGTATTCTCAATTAGACGCCATGGCTGTATTCCTTACTAATACTGTTAGCTTATCATCCCATGCTCATGCTTTCAAGTCTTGTGATCACTCATTCAATAATTTCCCCTCTGCAAAACAATCGAATCATAGTAACCCATTCAGGAGGAGAAAGCTGAATACTGTGATGAGTATCAGAGCCGTCAAAGATGATTCTTCTTGTTATTTACCCACTATGACTTTGTACGATGTGTTGTGTGTTCCACAGAGCGCTGAATTGGGTGAATTGAAGAAAGCCTACAGGGAGAAAGTGAGAGTTTACCACCCTGATGTCTGTCAGCCTGCTGAGAAAGAGAAGTCCTGCAAAATGTTTCTTTTAGTGCAGGAAGCATATGAGACTCTGTCTGATCCCATGCTAAGGGCTGATTATGATTTGAACCTTGTTTTCAATCCTCACCTATTGCTCTCACAGAAGAGAAGTGTGACTCAGCAATGGGCAGAGCAGCTTCAAAGTCTTAGAACAAGGTCGAGGACTAGTGAGAGGGAGACATGGGGAGCCAAAATGCGCCGCTCCAGAGAAGAAATGGCAGCACATTAAAATTGTTGAGTTCTTCCTAAATTTTTGGAAAGTATGTATATAGATCATCTCTATTGGGGTTCCAGTCCAGCAGATCTCGACCTTAAACCTGCACATGAAAACATACTAAAACAAATCTGGGTTTTCATAGCTTTGCCTTTGTGGGGAAATTGCTCTGTCAGTTTATTTAATGAATATGATAATCCCCACTTGTTTGAAGTTTGTATTTTCCTATTTCAGTTTCTTCTAGATTTTTGTATATAGTTTAGATCCGAGATCAATGGAATCCAATGCGTGTGAGTTCATTTTTATCTGCCTCTGGTCCAATTTAAGAAAGGACGAGGTTATTCTAACCCTTCTCTTAGGCTTTTCTTTGTAAGGCTGTCAAGTCATGAATACTTAGTGGTCATGTCCTGCAATTGAGTGGCATACAATAAACAAGTTGTCAATACATGTAAGAAATGCGAGATAAGAGAAGCTTTTGTATTGTTGATATTAGTTTTAACATTAAATTATAAAATTACTTTAAAATATAGAGAAATATCGTTGTAATGTGTGGCAAGCACTTTCTAAAGTTCAGAAACTATTTCTTTAAAACATGAAGGCTTTAGAAGAGAGGGTCTTAAGATCCCTCCTGTTCTATATATAACGGGGGCTTAACTAGAGGTTTATCTTCAAGAACCCCATTCTATAATGGAGTTTTAGATAGATAAGTTTGTCTTCAAACTCTATTACTCTATAATGTATCCTTTCATTTTATATAAGAGATTATATCATCTTCCACCTTAGCTATGTCTTTATATAAATCAACATTTGAAGGGCTTTGGTTAGTTACATATGCAACATTCAATTTTAACTTGGCTTTATAGAAAGTCATTTACAGAAAGTCATTTGAAGAAACAAGAAGACAAGGGTTGACAACCATCATTCATTATGAGAAGCCATCAAATCTTTTTTTTTCTTATAAATTAATTAGCTAGGGGATTCTATTGGCAGTCTTATCCAAATACAAGATAGAGCATAAATATCATAATATAAAGTTTAAACTAAACAACTGTAATGATCTCAAAGATTAGGATATTCATAGGACAATACTTCCGTGATGACCTTAACTAAAATTTTGTGTGAAATTTTTCAAATTTTACAAGAGATTACATTCACTATAAAGACTTTCACACACTATAATTCCCTACTTCTAAATACTATTTTATTAGATTCCATAAACCCTAAAAATCATTCATACACAAATTGAAACCCGATATTTGTATTCACATATGTTGAATTATCACAAGTAAACAACTTACACATAGATAGCTTTCGACAAAATCCTTACATGAGATTGCCTTCTTGAAATTAGAGGTTAGTCATCCTCCAATCTCCTAAATGTCCTTAGATTGAATAGATGAAAATAAATTCTCAAATTGTGATAGTCAAGGTTTGTTTGTTTTATAAAATTGAAAAAGGTGTAAACTAAAGAAATTTCTAGACATATATATAGATTAAGGACCTAGCTTGGGGCCTAAAATCTGACTCTCAAAATGCCAAGGTTTTCACTCCATCAAAGTAGATACCACCCAAACAACTAACTAGCACTCTCATACCAAATGTTTTAGATTTATACCTTCATTACAGAGGACCAAAAGACTAAAATAACAAATTCTTAAGGTTATGTGTTTAATTAATAGTCAACAAGACATATAAAATATGAAAAACCAACATATATGAAGGTAATATAATAGTACATGTAATCATGAGATTACACAAGACATAATTTTTCTTACATGCGAAAACCTTATTGGAGAAAACCCACAGTGCCAAAATATTTTGTAATTATATTATTTAGTATCAACACTGACTCAATACAACAATGTCTTAGGAAAACCTTTTATAGAGTCTTAATCTACAACAAGCCCTTATTTTGTAATCTCTCAAGTATTTACACACCATCAATGTACATAATGTATTCAGTGTCTATAGAATGAGTTGTAACCTTGATTAACCTTGATGCACTCACACAAATTGATATATAGACATATGCATGGGCAAACGAATTGTTAGACTGTACAACCAACCCATGGAATACCGAGAGTCATTTAATGATATTCCAAATATACATGACATTAACATACCACACTTATCACTAAGTATAATTTCTCCACATGGATAATCACCTTATAAACTTTGTTGCTGCTATACACTATGAATTAATAGTTACAACCTTTACATTGTTAGTATCATTATGTTTGCCATATAGCCACCGCTACTAGCTTCTCACTTGTGTTATCACATATAAACATAACTTCACTCCTAATTGCTTACTATACCTTGTGTCATCTTCTATGGAAATCTCTAGCCCTTAAAACATGCCACATGTTCACAAATTCTACTACAATTGCTCCTAAATCACTAATCATGTTCTAACAAACACTAAACTCATATCCTTGTGATTTTTTTATTTAGGTGACTTGAGATTACTGTCAGAATACTACCACATGTAAATGGACATATATGATGTGCTACAAGACCTACAACATCATTAACATATGGAAATCACTATGCCTACTATACTGCAATACCTAAAAACTCACTACAGCTCATTGGATTCCACTACAATGAAGACTACAATAATCTCTTCCTACAAGGAATATTTGTAGGTGAATATCACCCAAGACCCAATAGTAAGGAATCTCTAAATGACATATAGAGGAATCTTTTGTACTAAGCCATATTCAACCTCAAGATGATGCAAGTAGTTTTGGACCACCACTAATATGGTTTAGGCAAGAAATTATTGATTAACTTCCTCCTCATTAGGATATTACTCAAGGTGATATTGATTATCCTTCATAGGAGAAGGAATTCTTGGTCTTAGTAGGAAGGGAATTCCTTTAAAGCCCATCCAAGTTCAAAGTAGAGGAACAGATTGAAGGAAGGAGTAGCCTTGGTAGGAGGCTAGGCAATTGGGAGTTGATCATAATGTGGCAACATGCCACATGAGGGATCTTATTTTTATTCATCCATCATTTTTTAGGGTTCCAAAAAGGAGTAGAGGCATAATCTTTCCTTATATCCCATTACTAATGTTTCATAATAGAGCCATTTGAGAGCAACATGAAGGATCATTATGCAATCATGTAGCTTCATGGATTTGCTTCCACCTAGTGGTACTAAGAAAAGGAAAAACATCATTTGAATAGAACCATTGTAACATGGGAGCCCTTATTAGAAACATTTCACAAATGCTAGTTTTCAAATAATTTTACGAAACATTGAGCCGGTGAATTCCATGAGCTTTAGCAACATGGTATGTTGGTTGCTTAGTATGAGAACTACATTTTTGAGCTAAAGTGGTATGCAAGCTTAGTAGATGATGAGAATAGTATTTTTAGTAGAGAGGACTCAACCCTTATATTGTGAGTGTCACTCAGTTGTTTGCACTTGAGTCTTTAGAAGCCACCATGGAAAAGGCAAGATTGCAAAAAGAATGTGATGAGATCTTATAGGTTGTTTGAGAGCTTAGGTAGTGGTTCCTTATCAGGTAGGGTATATGGTTTAGGGATCCTAATCTAAACCTAAGTGATATTTTATGATTCATTCTTTAACTTCTAGGGCTCAAAAATAGCCACAATAATAGTAGTAGAAGTAGAAGCCTTAGTAGGCTCTTCAGAGTAGTCTTCTGAGTAGTTAGTCTATTGGTGGCTAGAATCCTAGTGATTAGTAGAGAAAACATTAGAGGGACATTAGGACTCAACAACATGTGAGAGGTGCTTAGCCTAGTTCTATATAATCAAGCTTTCAATAGTTGAGTGCACCATATAGTTACTTCCATCTCAAATCTTTGGGGCATGGTCTACATATGGATATGAGGGCCATACTACCAAGTATTGTTTGTAGGGTCCAATTGTAGTTAGTGGTTAGTGTTGTGGAACATGTTGGTAGGTCTCATTAAGTGTATTTGGATGCGGATAGCCACTAGGCTAATCATTAGGGTATAGTTGTGGAGAGCTTGGGTACACTTGATAGTTTACATGTTTCTATATTATTTGATTCAAGAGTTTCTAACTCCTTCATGTCACCATCATTGGTTGATTGATGTGGGATAATGGTAGAATAGTAGGATAATAGTTGGTGGGTTTAGCTAGCCACATGTGCTAAGGTGTAGTGGCCTTACTTGTGTATGGTTGTGTGTTGGATCTTGGAACCTTCACCACCATCATCAATTTGCATAGATCCTACTATTATGATCTTATGAGACTTATCTTGGTATGGATTAGCTTGATGCACATTAGAATAGAATTCATATTTCTTCAAAGGAAGTTGTGTGGTTGATGATCACAGTGATCATTTTGACAAATCTATAGTGTTGGAACCCATATCTGTCCATATCATCACTACCATGTAGTTAAAATTAAGTATGTAGAAGGGGTGCCAAATGTTCACTATGATAGTGTGATTTTGAGGGTAAATGCTATAAGGCTTCTCTTGATGATCACTCAGTACTAAGGGATTTCACCAATGGTTTTCCTAGTGTCATCCCAAGTATGATGCCAAAGTAGGATGTGAATTTTCATATTGACCACATTCCTAGATCTAAGCCCATCTTATGTGTTCCATACAAAATGACTAAGTGGGATCTTAGTGACCTTTGATTAGAATTGGAAGAGTTGTCAATGAAGGGGAAATCCATTCTAGTGTGTTTACTTGGAGTGCACCTATCATCTTCATGAAGAATAAGGAGAAATCTATTTGTTTGTGTAATAGTTACCAATAGTTTTAAAACAAGGTAATGGTGAAGAACTACCATCCCATACAAAGGATAGATGGTTTGTTCAATCAGATGAAGGGAGTCAAGGTGTTCTCTAATATTGATCTATAGTATAGGTATCATCATCTTCACATTCAAGACGTATATATTCATTTGACAATATTTCAAACTCAATACAAACACTTTGAGTTTATTGGTTCTATTTGGGTTGATGACTGCTCTATCGATGTTCATGAGGTTGATCAACATGGTGTTCCACACCTATCTAGACCACTTTTTCCTTGTGTTCCTTGATGAAATGTTTATTTATTTGAGGACTATGGACAAGCAAGACCACTTATGTTATGTTCTACAATGTTTCCGTCAGAACAAACGTTTTGGCAAATTGGAAAAGTGTGAATTTTTTAAAACTAAGGTGAAGTATTTCAAAAAATTATATTTGGAGAGGGTATCTTAATGGATCCCATAAAGAGTCAAGCTATTGTTTATTGGCTTGTACAGATAAAAAATTCAGAGGTTCATAATTTCATGGGATTAGTGGGTTACTACCACTGATTAATCACGGATTTCACAAGAGTGGAACATCCTGTTACTTCTTGTTAGTAGAAAGGGGAGAAGATACTATGGTTGGATTAGTGTATGAGATCCTTTTAGGTTCTCAAGGAGTGTTTAACTATTGCACCAATCCTTGTAGTCTTTGAACCTGTAGTATATTTTATCATTTGCCCTAATGTTTCAATAGATGGTTTACGTGTTGTCCTTATGGAAGAGGACCATGTGATTAATTATGAGTCACATATGCTAAAATACCATGAGATTAGTTAGCCTACCCATGATCTTGAATTAGTTATGGAGATCCATGTGCTTATAAATTGGAAACATTTCCTTTTGGGTCATCATTTGTGGTGACGTATTGATCATTGTTTCATGTGTAGATAAACTTGATTGTTCATTAGCAAATTGATGGATAGAATTCATATGAAAGTATAAATTTGGTGTTTAATACATCAATGGGAATGAGAATATTATTGTGGATTCCTTGAGAAAGAGGTGGCACAAGGTCATTATTTTTTCCTTAAGCATATAAATGTGAGGTTGCATTCTTGAGGATCTTCTATAGAATCCATAGTATAAAGAGTTTTCGTAAGATATAGTGTCATAGATGGTCGTTGTGGTTAAGTTTTCTAGATTTTCTCTAGAGTTTGATGGACTATTAAAAAATATTGGTTGTATATATGTTCTAATTTTAGGTCTTTGCATTTTGTGTTGTCTAATCTATATTGTGCACCTTACACATCACATCCTAGGGTGAAAAAGAACCATGCTGATCTTTGGTGGTTGTATCAGTGGGTAGGGATGAGGTGTGATATCAATAATTTTGTTTTTAGATGTCTTGAGTGCCTAAGGTTAAAAGTAGAGCATCAACATCCCATAGGAATTTTATAGCCACATGACATTTTAGAGTGGAAGTGGGACATAATTTATATGGACATTATTATTGGTTTATCATTGTCTACTCATTTCTATGATGTATTCATGATGATAGTTGAAAATTTGACCATGGTTGGCCATTTTTTACCCATGAAGACATCCTACAATACCATATTAGTGGCACATGTCTTCATGGAGGAGGTTATTCACTGTTAGGATTAAGGTGCCATTAAATTTGTAAATCCTTGTAATTATTATTCCTAATATTGTTTGTAAATCACCAATAAGGGTTGTACAAGTTTCATTGGCATTGGTAAAAAATATTTACCGAGGATGGTAATTACATAATTACTACAAGGGTAAGTTCCAGAGTTACCGAGGGTAGTTATCGAGTAACATTTACTGATGGTAACTATAAAAATCAATAGTTATTGAGGGTAGGCACCACCTTGGAAGAATTTACTAATTTTGGTTGTTATGACACCTGTCATAAAGTTGGTAAGTGGTTGTAAGAGAATCTATGACAATTGTAAGTTGTCATAAGATTCTATGACAATATGACAACTTATGACAGATACTTATTTCTTGTAAGTTTCTGTACTTAGCACTTGGTGCCCATATTGGAAAGATACTATTCTTGGGTTGTTATGATAGAATCTATGATGGTTATGACAACATTTATTACCCTGTAAGTTCCTATTCTTGTCCATGGGCACCCAAGTTTGCATGGTTGACTATTGACAAGTGGCATGAGCATGTAAGAGGTCATTTAATGTTGCATGTTGGAGATTCCATGGAGAGAGAAAGTGGACACCTAGTTTGGGGATTGTAAAACCTCTATAAATATAGTGCCTTGTATGTGTTATGCATCTCATAAGTTTTGTACATAGGTTCTACAAGATTGAAGGTTGAAGAGTCAAAGGAAGTGCATGTATTGTATCTCCATTTTGAAGATAATACAATTTGAAGCCTCTTTTCTTGGTGCAGTTTTTTACCTGAAAGGGTTTTTGCCACATTACATATTGTGTTATGTGTTCATTTCCTCTTTGGTGTTAATTCTTGTGTTGTAATTTCATTTCTATATGCAATTTTTGTTCATATTACACTACTTTAAGATCATACACATATTGTAATCAAATTTTCATTTGGGTATTTTTTACCTTCATTTCTAATATTTGGTATCAAAGCCTAGCTAGTTTTGACTCTTGGGTGGTAGTGTGAAGGTTGTTTACTTATTGTGGGAGATTTGGTTGTTTTTCTTTATATATATTGTGTAGTATTCATGGATCAATCCACTACTTCAACCTCTCGTTTGGAAATTGAGAAGTTCAATAGTACGGGGTATGAATTGTGGAAGCTAAAGATGGAGGATTTACTTGAGGAAAGAAACCCATAGTTAGCTGTTACAAAATAGAAGAAGCCCAATGTTGTGAGTGTGGATGAATGGGAAAGGTTGGATAAGAAGGCATGGGGAACCATCTGACTGTGTCTTGCAGATTCCATCCTATGGAATGTCTCGAAGGAAGAGACTACCTTCAAACTCTGGAAGAGATTGGGTGAGATCTATCAAGCCAAGAGCATGTTAAGTAAGCTTTATTTAAAGAAAAATATATTTTTAGTTTAAATGAAAGAGGGTGATTCCATTGCAGAACATTTGAATAATTTTAATTTATTTTTGAGTCAACTTGACTCTGTAGATGCTACATTTGAAGAGGAAGATAAATGTATACTTCTACTTTGTTCTTTACCTAAATCTTGGGAGAATGTTATCCTTTATATTACTGCTAACCTTTGAAAATCTGAAGTTGGATCGCCTTGTTACAACTTTGTTGGTACAAGAGATGAGGAAGAAGACTTCTAAGGGTAACACTGAGGCTCTCAATGTGAAGGGAAGGTCCAAGAAAAAATGGCCAAAAGGAGAGATCAAATTGAAGGAAAAATCTAAGGGTCAGTCTAAGTCTCATGGGAAGAAGAACATAGTTAAGTGTTGGAATTGTAGTAAAAGAGGGCATGTGAAGAAGCAATGCATAAATAATAAATAATAGTGGGATTCCACTACTAATAAGTCCTTGAATGGAGGTGAAGATGTTTTCCTTTCTGCATGCAATGTTGTTACTAATGATCATTGGTTGGTTGACTCAGGATGCTCGTATCATATGACCCCACATAAAGAATGGTTTTCCACATACAAAGAGTATGATGGAAGTAAAGTGTACCTTGGGGACAACTCTACATATCCAATAGTTGGGAAAGGCAAGGTAATGTTGTGTTTCAGTGATGGGAGAGTTAAAAGGCTCCCTAGTGTTTTGCATGTTTTTGGATTGGATAGAAATATGATTTTAGTTTTGAAGTTGAATTATTTGGGAATGCATGTAACATTTGATAAGTGTGGTTGTAGATTGGTGAGAGGAAACTTGGTGGTAGAAAAGGGGAAACTATTGGGAACCTTGTTTAGGATAGAAGCCACTATAGTTTGTAATTCCTCTTATATTTATGAGGCTTTTGAAAACACTTGTACCTTTTGGCATTGTAGATTGGGTCACACAAGTAATAATGTTTTAAAAACAATCAAGAATAAAGAACTGTTGGATGGTTTCTCTTATTCTGATGAGAACTTTGATTTCTGTGAGGATTGTGTGTTTGGTAAACAAAATAGAACACCATTTCCTTTAGGAAGTAATAGAGGAAAAGAGAAGTTAGAGATTATTCATTCAAATGTGTTTGGACCTGTGGATAATGAATCTATTGAAAAATATCATTATTTGGTCACCTTCATTGATGATGTATCCAGATTTACATGGATTTATTTTAGGAAATACAAATATGAAATTTTCACTAAGTTTAAGGATTTTAAAGTCTATGTTGAAAATCAATCACAATTAAAGATAAAAATATGAAGATCTGACAATGGAGAGGACTATTGATCTAAGGAATTTGATGAGTTTTGTAAGAATGCATGTATAAGATCAGACAAAAGACAACTCTGTATACACCACAAAAGAATGGTGTTGTAAAAAGGATGAACCAAACAATCATGGAAAGAGCCAAAAGTATGTTGAGTGATTCAAAGTTGGAGAAATAATTTTGGGTAGAGGTTGTGTGTACCAGTTGTTACTTGATTAACATAACTGCTTGTATGGCTCTTGAATCAACACCTTATGAAGTGTGGATAGGTAAGAAACCTTCTATTTCACATTTAAGGATTTTTGGTTGTGAGGCTTTCGTTCATGTTCCTAAGGAAAAGTGATCTAATTGGATCTAAAAGTGCTTAAATAAATCTTCATTGGATATGGTTAGAATGCTAAAGGTTATAAGCTTTGGTATCCTTTAACTAGAAAAATTGTTTTCTCTACAAATGTTATTTTCAAGGAACTTAGAGCTATTTTTGAACCTAAACAACCAAAAGAGAAAGAAAGGTCAAAGGTAGTGCATTTTGATTTATAGCAGGAAGATGCACAACCATAAGAACATAATGATGGATTGGGGGGTGAAGAAGAAGAAGATTCGAGTGGAAGTAGTTCTGATGAGAAAGACTCTGTTGTTATAGAAGAAGTTGACCATCTAGAAGAACCAAAGGAGTCCCTTACTCCATCCTTAAGGAGATCCAAAAGACAACAGAACTGAGTTGGCAAGTATAGACTGTTAAAGTTGATAATTAAATCAAAACAGTAGGATCACCTACAAAACCTAAGATTTACCTTCCACGAGAGAAAAAAGCAAAGAGGAATAATTTGCACAAATAACGATGAATTAATGAATTTGATTGATGAATTACATGAGAGAACATTCTTTTATATTTGTAAGTTAGAGAAAAACCCTAATATGACTTAAGAATAACCTAAGACTAAAATTAACCCTAGGTAAACTTAATAAAGTGTAATTAAATATTTAATTACACCAACACCTTCCCTTAAGTGCAACTTAGGGAGAAATGAAAACCATGCAACTAATGCAAGAATGGGTCCCAGCTACAAGGCCATGTTAGGTACCCATGAACAATAAGAATCTCTCATAAAGTGGAGAAAAGGAGAAAAACCTAGTGGGATAAAAATCCTCTCCAAAAGAGAGAAAATATAACAAGTACATAAACATGTGATGGAAGGACTAAAACTAAGACCCCCTAAGAATTGAATCCATCACAAAAGTACAATCATGAATGCCCCCCATAAGAGAAAAAAGAAAAGAGGAATAATTTGCACAAATTAGGATGAAATAATGAATTGGATTGATGATATACATGAGAGAACTTGCTTTTATATTTGCAAGTTAGAGAAAAACCCTAATATGACTTAAGAATAACCTAAGACTAAAATTAGACTATACGATCCATACAGGGATGGAGCAGATTTTATCCGTGGATACCCTTTTAGTCTATGACATGGGACACCCATTGTCATCTCTTATGGCCTTTGGCTTAACATTACTGACTACAATGCCCCCACGTAGCTCGTCAAGCCCCGAGAGTGTAATACCAGGTTTGTCGATGTAGTTTTTACAATTCCAAAGGGTACATTGTTCCCTATGTCAGATGAATTTGGCCTTTGACCGTGAGTTGATTGGCCCTACAATGTATTTTGGTCTAATGGGTGATGGCCAGCCCATTAGTCTCTACGATGACATGTGGGTAGGTTGGTGTGTCATAGGCTTTCTTTTCTCTTGAGAGCATTGTGACATGTGTCACATGCTTTCTTTCCCCACTTTGTCTATTCTTGGATAGTGGTTGTGTATATCCTTTGTATTTATTTTTGAATAATGCAATGGGAATGTGAAGCACTAATTCACACATGCATTTGGCTTTTGTAATATTTTATTGCAACTATCTCTTGCAAAAGATTTCCTGCAAATGATCTTGGCTCCTACGAGTCCTTGCATGACTCCAACATAGACCACCAAATTTCTTTCATGTATTTTCCTTATTGAGTACTAAAAATGAGTCTAGATCCTACATGGAAGCTATTCATGCAAATGATAGTGAGTCTTGGCAGTTAGCCATGTAGGAGGAGATGATGGCTTCAGACTCTTGAAACACCTGGGATCTTGTTCATTTTCCCAAAGGAAGAAAGGCCATAGGTTGTAAGTGGGTCTTTAAGAAGAAGTTTGGAGCAAAGGGTTCATTGGAGAAGTACATTGCCTAGATTGGTAGCCAAGGGCTACTCCTAGAGAGAGGGAGTTGATTTTGGTGAAATATTCTCTCCTATTGCCAAATTATCTTCTATTAGATTTCTCTTATCCATTACTATACCTTTTTATTTTGAGGTTGAACAAATGGATGTTAAGAATGCATTCTTGTATGAAGAGCTTGAGGAAGAAATTTACATGCAACAACATACAAGGTTTGAGGTAAAAGGAAAAAAACATTGGGTTTGCAGATTGAAGAGGTCTCTTTATGGTCTGAAACAGTCCCCTAAAATTTGGTACAAAAAGTTTGATTCATTTGTTTTAAAATGTGGTTTTGTTAGAAGTGAGGAGGGTCATTATGTGTATTGATGATTATATACTGATCATTGCATTGTATGTTGATGAGATGTTATTTTTTAGTAACACTAAGGGTATGATCAGTGAATTGAATGCCCAATTTTTAGGTGCATTCAATATGAAGGATCTTGGAACAGCCAAGTATATTCTGGGTATGGAGATCAGAAGGGACAGAGGTAAAAAAAAGATTTGGTTATCTTAGAGTAAGGATGTGAATACTATTTTGTAGAGATTTAGCATGCAGGATTGTAACCCAGTTAGAATTCCTTTGCCCATTGGTAGTAATCTTTCATTAGACATGTGTTTGAATAATGAGGATGATTTTGAGGATATGATTAATGTGCCATATGCTAGTGTTGTAGGGAGTTTGATGTATGCAATGGTTTGTACTAGGCTAGATATTGCCCAAGCAATGGGGGTTTTGAGCAGGTTTATGTCTAACCCTAGTAGACAACATTGAAATTATATGAAGAGGGTATTTAGATATTTAGTTGGTACTTTTGATTACTATTTGGCTTATTCTATTACTGACAGTGTGGAAGAGACATGGGACATACATGGTTTGGTTGATGCAGATAGGGCAGGTGAGTTAGATAGTCAGAGGTTCACTAGTGGCTATGTGTTTACTTTGTTTGGAGGAGAAGTGAGTTGGATGAGAAAAAAGGCAACCCATGGTTTCTCTGTCCACCACCAAAGAAGAGTATATGGCTACTACCCATGTTTCTATGTTGAGGCAGTTTGTCTAAGGAGATTGTGTACAACAATGTATTGGTTTTGATTGTAGGGTCATTCAGATTGGTTGTGATAGCCAAAGTACTATTTGTATGGCCAAGAATCCTATGTATCATGCTCATACTAAGCATATTAATGTACAATATCACTTTGTTTGAGAAATTATTGCAAGTGGATAGATTGAGATGAAGAAGGCAGACACATAGGAGAATGTTACAGATGCTTTGACCAAACTTGTGAGCACACATAAGTTTACTTTGTGTAGGGAAACCATGGGCCTTGTTTCTTGTACTTACTTCTTTTATGTTTCCCTATGGGTATTTACAATGTATAATGTCAAGTGAGAGAATGTTAGGATTAAAGTGCTATTAACTTTGTAAATCATTGTAATTATTATTCCTAATATTATTTGTAAATCACCCATAAGGGATGTACAAGTTTCACTAGCAGTAGTAAAAATTATTTATCAGGGATTGTAATTATGGAGTTACTGTAGGGGTAAGTTCCAAAGTCACTGGAAATAGTTATGGAGTAACATTTATTGATGGTAACTGTAAAAATCAATAGTTATTGAGGGTAGGTGCCATCTTGGAACAATCTACTAATTTTGGTTGTTATGGCACCCGTCATAAATTTGGTAAGTGGTTGTAAGAGAATCTATGGCAATTGTAATTTGTCATAAGATTCTATGAAAATATGACAACTTATGATGGATACTTATTTCTTGTAAGTTGCTATACTTAGCATTAGGCACCCATATTGGAGAGATACTATTTAGGGGTTGTTATGATGGAATCTATGATGGTTATGACAACATTTGTTACCCTATAAGTGCCTATTCTTTTCCATGGGTGCCTAAGTTTGCATAGTTGACTATTGACAAGTGGCATGGGCATGTAAGAGGTCATTTAGTGTTGCATGTTGGAGATACCAAAGAGAGAGAAAGTGAACATCTAGTTTGGGGATTGGAAAACCTCTATAAATATAGTGCCTTGTATGTGTTATACATCTCATAAGTTTTGTACATAGGTTTTGTAGGATTGAAGGTTGAAGAGACAAAGGAAGTGCGTGTATTGTGTCTCCAATTTGAAGATAATACAACTTGAAGCTTCTTTTCTTGGTGGAGTTTTTTTATCTGAAAGGGTTTTCTCCACATTACATACTGTGTTATGTGTTCATTTCTTCTTTGGTGTTAATTCATGTGTTGTAATTTTATTTCCGTATGCATTCTCTGTTCATATCACACTACTTTAAGATCATAAACATATTGTAATCCGAGTTACTCAAAAGATCATTTTAGATCATGATCCAATGTTCATATCCACTTTGTAGAGTTCCACAAAATGTGTGTTGGGCACTCAACTCAACTTTAGCTCAACTTATCATCCAAAGACTTATGTTCATATAAAGAGGATGAATCAGGTGCTATAGGATATGCTCTACATCTATATTATAGACAACTAGTCTATGTGGGAGGAAAATTTGTATATTTTTGATTTTACATATAATAATAGAACCATAGTTCCCTTGGCATGGTTCCATTTTTAGAACTGTATTGACATCATTGTCAAACTCTATTTATTTGGGATAGGATTGAACATTGAGTTTCCCTTGGTCTTGAGATGCTATAAAATATGGAGTAATAGGTTGTTTAGATTAGAGAGTAGATGTTGAATACTTAGGATAGATAGAAGTGTGTTGATAAAAAATGATTATATAGATATTTGTTAGTTGAAGCTCAACTGTTCTTAAGATTGTGACTACATAAGAGTCCAATCTATTATAAAAAAATGTTCTTATCTCACCTTATGACTTATTAGGAATCTTGAGATCCTTGAGAGGATTGATCTTGTCATGTATTAACTTGCCTTGAAATCTAGTGTTTCATGCATCCATGATGTGTTTAATGTTTCTATCTTGAGGTAGTATATTTCAAATGTGAAATAAGTTCTTGACTAGGGTGGCTTGCTATTCAAGGAGGGTAGGTAACTTTCTTTGGAGCCCATCCATATATTACAACATTAGAGGTTGAGTCTTCAAGGTTGAGACATGGATCAAGTAAGGGTCCAATAGGACCATTATGATGATATAACAACCGCTTGGGAGGATGCTATACACCTAGAAATTTTTTATCCACACCTTTTGGTAGCCTTCTAAGAGTAAGACAAGTTTTAAGGGATGGGATGTAAGGCCCTAGAGGTATGTGCATTATTGTTCTTCTTGGTTTTAGATTTTTATCCAAATAATTTATTACTAGTGATGTTTTGTACTTCCATCAAGCTCTTCCAACTACGTACTATGGATAAAATTGTTATGATATGATGTTTGAACCTATAGTTGTCATTAAACTTAACCATTTTTGTCATGTTCCCTTTCAAATTAAACTCCAATTAAATAATTAATTAGTCCAATTGTCATTTCTAGTGGACTAAGGGAGAGAATTTAGGAAAAAATATTTACTTAATATTTAATTGGAAATTATAAATCAAAGACAAGTTAACAAGGAGGATCAATATGAATATTAAATATTGACATTTAATTTGAAACTTGAAAATTGGCAACAAGTTAAAAATCAATGGGAAGGATCAAGGAAAATATCAAAATATTATTATTTTATTTCCTCAAATTGGGAAATGGATTTACATGAATGATTTGGATAAATTCAATGGGAAAAAATATTTTCTTAATATTTAATTGGAAATTATAAATCAAAGACAAGTTAACAAGGAGGATCAATATGAATATTAAATATTGACATTTAATTTGAAACTTGAAAATTGGCAACAAGTTAAAAATCAATGGGAAGGATCAAGGAAAATATCAAAATTTTATTATTTTATTTCCTCAAATTGGGAAATGGATTTACATGAATGATTTGGATAAATTCCATATGAAAATTAGCAAATTATCTCATCCATAGGAAAACAACAAGAAAAAAAGCAAGAAAAAGTTTGGAACCTTGTAGGATAAGAAAAAAGCAGTTTTTAAGCAATTTGTTGGCAAGTTGGATAACAGATAAGAATTATTATTTTTAATTAATTTTTTATCATAAGAAGGGTGTTGGAATTTGTGCCCTACTTTTTGTGCTTAAAAAATTACTTATATATGAGGAATTTCTTCATTTAGTAGTCTTTTGCCAAACCAATTTCATCAAAACTTGAACACCATTCAAATTAACATTGAGGATGAAAACCCTTAAGTGTTAGAAATCATTAGACAAAAACCTAATGGTTTAAATGACTAGAGGATAAAAAACACTTGATTCTAGAGGGAAAATTCTTTCAAATTTTGTATTTGTTCATTATAGTATTGCAGAAGTTCAATAATGTGTTAGTTTTCTGTATTGCAGGTTGTGGGTCTTCTTCACAGCGGAGCAATGCTTTCAGTATTGGTAGATTTTATTGCTTCATTTTTTTGGGTGTTATTTGTGACTGCAGTATAGCATTCAATGGTGTGTTCTAGTAATCTAGTATTAGTTATTGTGATTCCATTACTTACATGTTCAACTTGTTATCAATTGTCATTTATTACAGGTTGTAGTTTGGAATAGATTGGACTAGTTTTGGGTAATTTGAGTTTTCAATCCATGTAATAGATGCTATGAACATGATTATTATATTTTAACACGTATTTCAGTCTGTTATTTCAAAAATTGTACTCGTACATGGATTAGCACAATTTCACATAGTTTAGCTCCTCTCATTTGGTCTCCTCTTACCCTTTCTATTTTTGACCTAGCTAAACCCTAATTGACATGTACCCTATCGAGGAAGCGTCGCATTTCAAAGAAATAATCAACAAAACCCAAAAAAAACCTTGGATTCCAGATACTCTGGACCCCCTTGAGCCATACCTTAAGTGAAATTTGGAGCCTGGACTTGGGCACCTACACCCTAGTCTAGCCCTAAATTTTTGGGTCCTAATTTTGGGATTGGTGTCGGCTTGCCCCATGCACCTCAGGATTTTGAATTCAATTTTGGTTTTCATGCGATGCCGGTGTATTATTTTGATTGTTTTCATTTATAAGGTTAGGTATTTAAAAAGAATTGAAAAACACTTTATCACACACAACTCTCATGAAAGCTTACTATGCCAAAATTCTACCACTATTACTATTGAAGGTCTACACTTTGTTGAAGCTCTTTGAAGATACTGATATTTGCTATCATGGAGATATTTGGTAGAGATTAGGAATCAAGATCTTAAGTCTATGTTGCTCTTCTTATGGTTTTGAAAAACTCTTTGTATGATCAGGAGAAGGGTTGAAGCCTTCAACTTGAGTTTTGGAATCTTCCGTGGATACGACTGCCTCACCTTATTATTCTACAAGTCTTCATCATTGTCATCTCCTTGAGTTGAAGTTGTTCCAGTGTTTCCTTGAGTGAAACATTGTGTGGATCTATCCTTGTGAGTCACTTAGGATCTTGCATTTATGCTTATACACTTGATTTATGAGCACACACATCTACATACTATATCATTGGCTATTGTTGAGGTAGAAATACCAATGACTAGATTTGACTGAGGCAAACTCCTATATTGCCACAACCATCATTCTCCTTTTTTTGTATTTGTAGGTTACATTCGAAAAGATCCAACAGAAAGGAGAGGAGGAGGAATAGGTATTGCAAGTATAGTCATCACACAACTTTCAATTTCACCATCGGAGAATCTTAGGGACTACAAAGTGGGTGGCTTAGTCTAATAGGGCTTTAAATCTAGGATTTGGAACCCTTTTGGAGACTCTGATGCCTGGTACAGAAAGTTTGACAGTCAAAAAAATTTCTAGACTATAGGGTGAGCGCCCTAGTCTGAGATGCCTCCAACTTCTAGGTACATAGTCACTGCTGCTTTTGATGTACATTTCTATAGTTTGTCTGATAGTTTCTATTTCAAAAATTAGTTTTTTTACACATATTATACAATTACGGTTTCATGTAATAAGGTTGCCTAAATCTTGTGAAAGCCTAATTGGAGCATCCATTCATTTACAACAGCATAAAAGGGAATAGAAATCAATAGCTTGATCCTTCATAGCAAACAAACTCAGTTCCTATCTTAAAACATTAGATGTAAGTGAAAAGAGAATCTTGATTTGGTTTATACATGCTTTAATTCTCTCTCTCATTTGCATCCTTTATTCTCAGATCTAAGTTAATTTGGTGTTCCAAATAAGATTTTGATTGCATTTTTATTACATTCATAGTGTATGCATTATATTTTGAATGTTACATTTATCTTTACCTTGAAAAAAGCATTAAAGTTAGCCTTGGATAGTGATTTCATTTTCATTCTTGAAAAGTATGCTTCTCTTGTTGGAAATAGAACATGTTCTAATGTCAGATTTCTTTTTACAAGACTTTAATGTGTATAACAACCCGTTTAGTTGTGATGACTTCAATATATTAGATGAAGCCCCTGAGGACTTTATCTTGATTGAATATTCCACTACGACTCCTAAACCATCATTCTTTCAAAGAATAGTAAATGTAATTTATGTTCCTAAATCTCAAGAAGGACCTGAGAAGCTGAAAATAGTGGTCAACCTATGTTCGGATGTGGTTCAAACACAACCCAAACTGGTGTTCATTGTTAGAGTCTTCTGCCTTCTTCTTGACCTCTTGATTACATCTATAACTATGCTAAACAAATAACACATCGAAGTCAACAAGAGGGATTACAACAACCTAGTCATACTATGGTTTCTCACACATATAATACATTAAATAACAAACAAAATAAGCAACAATCAAACATTCCAATATCTTTACCAACTTCTCAACCTATGCTTCCTCAACCACCTTGTCTTACTCATAAATTTTTTCAAGATTATGATCTTGCTAAGCAGCTTCATGCTATTCTTGCTAAGATTTCTCTTTGGGAACTCATACAAACCTTGCCTACATACCATGAAATTCTCCAAGAAGCTTTACAAAAGGTGAAATTTTACTATTTGCTATCAAGTTGAATAATGTAGTAGCTTTGTTAGATTGTATGAATGCAAAAAAAATAGACATCTTGTTTCAACAAAATGAGTTACCTCCTATTGAAGTTCAAAATCATTATGATCTTATAATCATATTTGTTACAATAAATAAAAAATTGATCAAGCGAGTTATGATTGACAATGGATCAGCTCTTAATTTTTGTGGTATCAACTTGTTACATAAGATTAAGATTGATACATCCTTAATCAAACTAGATAGACTTAACATTTGTGGCTTTGATGATGTTGGGAGACAAACTATAGGAGATATAACTTTACCTGTATAGGTTTGACCTATGACATTGTCTACCCTCATTCATGTCTTGTCCTATGCATTATCATACAATATTATTCTTGGTAGACCATGGATTCACACCTTGGGGGAGGTTCCATCTACTCTTCACCAATCAATCAAGTTTATTTATGCAAATAAAATTCACGCCATTGTTCAAAGTCAATCCTAAACTAGATAGTTGTTTACAGATTAAAATACAAAAGCAAATTATTAATCATAAAATTCTAAACAACTTGAAAATTGATTCATCAACTACTCTCACCTCAGATAATGTAATGCAAGATCCTAAACAATTGAATGCATTTCTTGGTGATGATTGGGGTTTATTAGATTTTACTCCTACTTCTATGGGAGAATATAAACTTAACAACTCTAATCCTGAAACATCAAATGTTGCATCAATTTCATCCAATAAATCTGTGAAGATACCTAAAGAACCTAAATTTCTTTTAGTGACAAACATAGACAAAACTCTTACTTACACTGTAGACTATGAGACATATGAGGGTCTACCTTTCTCTAGATAGGTGGCCTCTCTTTATGGTTGTGGATTTCAAATCCTTTTTAAAAATTGTGACTATGTATGCAATGGTTGTGGCATCAATCAACAAGGAATTTGAGTACCTATAGAAGTTGCTTAACATAACTACTTGAATGGCATTGGATATAATCCTTTCAAGTCCACCAAAGCCTGCAAACATCCTAATCTTATTGTCAACACAATGTCAACACTTAATCTGATATATCCTGAGATGATAGACATGAATTGTCCTCTAGGAGATATACCTTTAAATACATTTTCAATGAATGAATTCATATTTGAATTTATGGGAGATTATGACAATTTTCCTCATTATCATCATAAGCATTAATTACCTTACTATTTAAATACTGATGCATACTTTGGAAAATCCACTTTTTTGATAAATGTTACCTTAAAACTTGATGGAGAGTCTACAAAACCATCACAATCACCTAACCTCCTAGACCAAAATATTTTGCTTAATGGAAAGATTGTTTATACATGTCTTTATGGAAAAAGATAACCATGAAAAGATTATTCCTATAGGTGATTGTTTAAGTACAGAAGAAAACGAAGATATGACCAAACTTTTACATGAGTTTTCATAAGTCTTTTCTTGGAATTATTCAGATATGTCTGGCATTGACCCCAAGATTGTAAAACATAATATTTTATTACAACCTGATGCTAAGTCATTTAAATAGAAGATTTGTAAAATGAATTCTAAGGTTGCATTATTAGTCAAAGCTGAGATAGAAAAGCTTTTACAAGATGGTTTTATCTTCCCTATTGATTATTCACCTTGGATCTCAAATATTGTGGTTGTTGCTAAACCTGACAACCATATTCAGATGTGCACTAACTTTAGAGATTTAAATCTTGCTTCTTTGAAGGATGATTTTCACCTTCCAAACATTGATATGATTGTTGATTCAATAGCTGGACATAAATTACTTTCCTTCATGGATGGTTTTTGTTGGTTATAATCAAGTCTTCATCAACCCTCAAGATTAGTACAAGACAACTTTTATAACCCCGTGGGTAAAATTTTGTTGGGTAGTCATGCCATTTGGATTAAAGAACACTAGAGTAACTTACCAATGTGCTATGACTATTATTGTTCATGATTGCATGCACAACATCTTAGAGGATTATATTGATGACATTCTTGTGAAGTCTATTCATCACCAGAATCATGTCACAATCCTCTATCAAATCTTTGAGTGAATATATAAATACAACATGCGTTTAAATCCCTGTAAGTGTGTATTTTGTATAGATAGTGGTAAACTATTGGGATTAATAGTCTCATATCACAGTATTGAAGTAGACACAAAAAAAATTGATGTTATTGTTAACATGCCACCCCCTAAAAACATATCTCAACTTTGTAGTTTACATTGGAAGATATAGGCCATTTGTCGATTTATCTCATAGCTCATGGATAGGACTCACCCTTTCACTCAACTACTAAAGAAAGAATCAAAATTTCATTGGAAATCTAATTCTTAAAGATCTTTCAAAGACTTCAAAAACTATTTAGCTATACCTCTTGTTTTACAGCCTGCTACTATAGATAAGCCTTTTCTTCTTTACAGTTTGGCATCTACTAATGCTCTCACAACATTTTTAGCACAACATGATAATGAAGGCAAAGAACATGTTGTATACTATATAATCCAAACTTTTCTTGATTATGAAGTGTGATATACTGTTATCGAGAAGCAGTGCCTAACTCTTGTATTTGCAACATAAAAACTTAGGCATTATCTGTTAAATGCTGAAGTTCATGTCATTGTAAAATTTGATCCTTTGAAACATCTGTTTTCTAAAATAGATCTTTCAGGTTGCCTCGCTAAGTGGGTTATGTTCTTAACAAAATTTGATCTCAAGTTTATTTCTCAAAAACTAATAATAGGACAAGCCTTAACCGACCACTTAATTGAAGCACCTTCACCTTTCTCCATCCAAAATTAGGAAACTTTTCCTGATGATCAAATTCTAACTATAGCTACCAATGATAAATGGGAATTGTATTTCAATGTTTCACAGTGTAAAACTTGCTCCAGTGCTGGTATCATAGTAGTACGTCCTTCTAGTAAGATGATTCCTCTTTCTTACTGTCTAAACTTTTCATGTACAAACAACATTACTTAGTACAAAGCTCTCATTGTAGGACTTCATTCTGCTTTGGCTCTCAACTTTAAAATCATCACCATCTATGATGACTCATAATTAATTGTAAGACAAATCATGGGATCCTATAAAGCCAAACAAGACTGTAAATTATCTCAACACCATAATCTTACCTTACCTCTACTAAAGCAATTCTCATCTTTCATGATTCACACAATTCTGAGAAAAGATAATCGACATGAAGATGCAATGGCAAGTGCTACTTCTATTATATCCCATGATGATTCCCTCAAAGATTATACATTCACCATCCATAATCTCAAAACACCAACAATAGAGAAGGCCACATCTTTGGATACTAGACTCTGTTGTAACACAAACTCTAATGAATGGTTCTCCCATATATTCCATTATTTACATCATGGTACTATTCCTAATTCATCATATAACACCACACGAGTTTGCCTACACAAACTCATGATGTGTTATATCATCCTATCCAACGTCTTGTACAGACAAAGCTATAATGGTGTTCTTCTTTGATGTCTTAACAATTCAGAGATCCTGATTTCTCTAGACGAAGCTCACTCTGATGCTTGTGGGGGGTACTTTGGAGGAAAATATTTAGTACAAAAATTATTATGTATGGGGTTCTATTGGCAAGTCATGGAACAAGATTTGTTTGCCTATGTCAAGAAATGCTTGTAATGTCAACAACACAAGCATCTAATCCGAGAACCTACCTAGGAACTTCGAGCCCAAGTCTCACCTTGGACATTTTTCATATGAGGCTTGGATCTAATTGGCAAAATCTCTCCACCCTTCTCTTAGGGCATACTTTCATCATCACTGCTACTGATTATTTTACAAAGTGGGTCGAAACTGTTCCATTATGATCCATGACGATTGAAGTAATTTGTCATTTCATACAAGATAACATAATATCTCAATTTGGTATACCTTCCTCAGTTTTTGATAATGGTTCACCATTTAAGAATAAGGACATGAAGAAATCCCTTGAAAAATATCACATCCAACATCACTTCTCTACCCCATATTATCCTCAATCAAATGGCCAAGTAGAAGCTTCAAAAAAGATTATTGGGTAAATTCTATAGAAAACTGTTTATAAACATAAAAAAGATTGGCATACTCAACTCTCCTATGCACTTTGGGCCTATAGGACAAGTGTCTATATGGCTACTAGTACTACAATGTACAACCTTTTATATGGTGTCGATGTAATCATGCATTTCGAGTTAGAAATTCCTTCATCGTGATTTTCCCTAAGGGACATTATCGACAATGACATAGAATGAGAGAAGAGATTACAAGAACTTGAGATGATCGATGAATAGCATATTAATGCTCTCAAACACCTTAGGGCTCATAAAAAAGGTATCCAACATTCATACAATGAACGTGTTATACATCATTCATTCGACGTTAGAGATTTGGAACTATATGAAAATCAACATAATGTGAATGCACTGCTTAGAAAAAAAGGGAAGTTTAGCACTAATTGGCTAGGACCCTATGTTATCATTGCAACCTATGGATCAAGAGAGTATAAATTAGCTGATGAATAAGGTACATTACTTAAAAAGCCCATTAATGCTATGCATGTAAGAAATTTCTATGCTTAGGATTCTATGTTAGATGTTACGTCATAAAGAATTTTTTTTAGATTAATCAAGTTTAGCTTCAATTATGACAAGATGTCTTAATTCATTTAATATAAAATCTTTTTGGTTAATCATTGTTGTATCTAACTAAAATATGTTTTATTAAGATCACATTTACATTTACTAAAAATAGCATAGTATTCTACTCATGTAAAATTCTTTAATCATTGTTGTTACTAAACATTCTACAAATATTTGATTGGTTTACATCAAAATAGAATTAAATACATTGTCCACATGATCATCAAAACTATCACTTTTGCATTTCCATAAATCACATGTGATAAATCAATAACATCATAGCATTAGAAGAAAAGTAATATATACATATACATGGGTTCGAATGTACAAGCCTAATTGACTATCCCACATATCAAAATGGGATGTCGTAATACAAGAGATACACATCACATAGTTGAACCTCATTTACTAGACACCTTAGTACCTAGTGGTGTACGAGTAATAGAGGGCTATCCATGTGAGGTCATAGACCGTGTGTGACTCCTAGAGGCACTTCACAATTGTAGACACCTAAACTCTCCTACAAGATCTCCCATCTATCTTTGCACATCTGTGTATAGTCATTGAAGGCTGTCTCTCTCTGCTTATACCCTATCTCTCTCTGCTTGTACTGTATCTCTATCTTACTATACTATATCTCTCTCAGATCTCACCTGATCTAACTTAGCATGTAGGATCTGAGTCATGATGGGACCCATGTTGGATGGAGATAGTGTTCTAGCTTGATCTTGTAGTGCTCGGATCTTGTTCTCCACATGCTCTGCTCTTTGGACTACCTAGTCTCTCTCTCCTGTAATGTGATCTAAGGTGGCCTCCATAGCCACTCTGTATCTCATAAAAGGCATGAACATCTCTGCATGCCGATGCACTAGGTGCTATGGCAAGTACCTCATCTGCACTCTCTAGTTTGAAACATCAGCAGGAACCATGCTAGCTATGACGTGACTCACAAAGTCATTCCGTCCCTCAGTGCCAACTGTCAAAAGCAATGCAAAAATCATGTCAGCAACTCATCAAATATACATGTATATATGCAAGACATCACCATAATAAATAAATAATCATCACAACAACATAATAACATCTCGCTATGATCACAATCTTGCAAAGAAGGATCTCGAACCGTTGTTGGTATAACAAAATATGCAGTTGTCTCTATGGCTAGGGACATAGAGATACTCACCTCCCCTCACCTAAACTGACTCAATCTCCTTAGAACATTAGGTCCTCGACCACAAGCTCTCGACATGGGCCTCTCCTTGGTCTCCTTATCGTTGTCCACCTTTTTCTACCCTTGTCATGGTCTTGCTCTGAAGATATATTGTCAATGTATCCTCCTCCTTCTCCTCATCATCATCATCAAGATCATAGTACCCAGCGAAATCACTAACATCATCCTCTACTTCTGTGTCACCCCCATGACCCACCCATGATTGCAGATCACTTATGGGGTGACTGGTAGGGAAGATTAGAGTAGGTCGTGTTGTCTCCCACTAGGTTATGTATGCTTGGGTAGTACCGACATCATCTGCCTCTGACACTGGCTCTGTATCTGCTACACCATCATCATTACTTTCAAAAACATAAACTATCAGCAGCCGTGGGGTGTCATTCACCCTCACTGCACTACGCACTAAGCATGCATAGCTCAGACGCATCCTAGGGACATCCTATCTGCATCTGAACTGTCATGCAACTCTATCAAAATAAAGTTAGATAATGATGTGATCTAAGTGATTGGCTAATAGCCAATCTCACTGCATCCTCATTAGCTAACTGCATTGATCCATCCATGGCCTCTGGCTATGATATGGTCTCTAGATGATATCATCATGCCATAGTCTATCTAACACCACTCTCCAATACAATAAATCACCATGTCTCCAACACCTAATGACTAGATAAGCATGCGCACATGGATGTGTCCATGTCAATTCTTTAGGAAATCTTACATGCCGCATGCACCTAATGTGCTCAAACATCCATACCTGAAACAAAGTACACACCATCAGGCTATGTGCCTCATAATGCACATACTTACCCAAGTCTTGGTACAGGTGGACAAGCACACTATGTCCCCATGCGTAGACTATCCTCTACTCCTCTATCACCCTGATTGTATGTATGAGGCCCCAATGAAGGTGCGTGCCCCATCAATCTTGTACAAGTGCTAAGGTGATGGTTGTGATCATGATGCAATGCACTAAGGGTATGTCCGCATAGCCCTACTCCAACCATCAAAGCGTGATATGTCCCCGTCCAAATTATGCAGTGACAACATGACCTAGGCAGTAAAGTTGACTCTCTCGAGTATACTTCACCAGACACTACTCCATAATATGCATTGTCTATCCTCGGACTGAAAGTCATAAGATATGGTAAACATCCTCTAGTGTCATTGTCATCTCTCCTATGGGTAAATAAAATGTAGAAGTGTCTGCATTGTACCTCTCCATCAAAGCCATCAACATACTGCAATGAAATCTCATCGTGGACATGATAAACACCCACCATAGGACTATTTCCTGCAAGAAAACTTGATCCTCATCAGAGATAGCACCTATGTGGCTCTGTAATAGAGTCATGGGTCAGCCACCTATGTGCTCTTGTTGGAATGCACCGAACAACTGAGAGGGAGGGGGTGAATCAATTGTCACAAAACTTAAACACTTTCTGCAATTCAAACATTCATCACTTAGCCACAATTATTATGATTTAACAATGAGAGCATGAAATTAGAAACGTAACCACAGATACAACATCAAACACAAGAGACACTAGATTTATATGGAAAACCTCAAGGTGGGGGAAAATCACGAAGAGGATTAACTCTTAATATATATTGCAATATTGAAATAGTGATGTTCAGGCTTGGTCACCCCATGGGCCTAAACATACTGGCTTACTTCCATGAAGAACAACTAGGTCTAGTAGGCTCACTACCTCAACCTTAAACCTAGCAAGATTACAATAAGGGTTGTTAAGCCCTGAGGGCTATTAAACCCTACTGGTGGTTTACTTGCAGACTCACTGCCATGATCAACACTTTCTTTATTATGAATAAACAATTCCTTAGCTCTGCTCCTCCTCTACTCTGCTCTTCCTCTGCTCTGCTCTTCCTCTTCTCTGCTGTTCTTCTACTCTACACTTTCTCTTCTTTGCTCTGCCTCTTCTCTGCTCTTCTTCTAGACCTTTCTTAATATCTTATCATTTCTTCTCAAGGACACCTTTTCCATGACTCAGCTAGTATTTATACATTACATCAACCTTGGAATGATCGTGAAGGGCGGCATCACAATCATCAACCATTGGAACAACCTCCAAGGTTGGTATTACAAACAATTACAAAATAGGTCCTGACCTATTGCAATATCATGCAAAGGGAATGTAATGTGGATCACTCCATGCCTTAGTTGGGACTCAAACATGATCTTCTATGCCACAACATGCTTCCACAATCTTCCAGAGATCTCTATAATCACTGGGATCAACCAGGTCGGCCAAGACTAGTTACACACTACATTAACTGGGAATAATCTTCACACACCATCACAATTTCTTAATGCAAACCAAAGTCCATATAGGAACATGATTAGAAGACATCCACAAGCATGCTATAATCATCAGGTGCAACCGCATGAACATTAACAACTTTATCCATAGGAATCTTCTCACCGGAACACATGAGCTTCACTATCTTCAACTGTCATAAAAGAAAGATAGCTTGCGGACCACCAAACAATGAACCATTGCAACTGTAGTAACTTATCATCATCCCAAACTTTCCTCTAGAACTACAGAGAAAAATACTTTAGTGCAGAGGAATGCGAAGCCAAATAATGTCTTCTTGTCTCAACTGAACTTACAAAAAAAGTAGACTTCACTCTGGTGAACACAACTCACTTAGATCTTCATGCAGATGACTCAAACCCAGAATGTAGCATCCTTAGACATACTTCTAACTTACTTCCAATCTGCAAACCATGATATTCAAGGAGGAATAAATGCGGAGCAGTTTACCAGACTGTTCTTCAACATACAACTCACTATCTGCACTACACTTCTCTATAACTCACTTGTTTCTTCTGGAGAGGCTAATTTTCTCAATATCCTCAACATACAAGTCCTCTAAACAAGTAATAGAATAAGATACAGTTGACACCAATGACAACACCGATTAAGCACATAATTGCAACAATAACCCCCTTTGTCATTGATGGCAACATATGATGTGAAAAACTGCAACAACCATCAAGACAAGATTCTCCCCTTTTCTCTTTACACACCTACACTCTTTCTTTCTCAAAATTCTCCCCCTTTCTCTTACACATTTGCACTTTAAGTTTTTCACATGACTTCTCTCCCCCTTTGACATCAATGGCAAAGGGCACATACTTGCACTCTTCTGCTCTGATCTAATCTCTCTTTTGAACTCTTTGACTAGTCCCCCTTAGAAGTAGCCCTAAGAAGCATCAATCTGGACCTCTGAACACCTTAAGACTGATGCACTATTGTGCATCTTAGTTTAGAGTAGGAGGGGTGATGACCCCTAACTTTTCTCTGAGATACTCAAAAGTATCCTTAGGTAAAGGCTTGGTAAAAATGTCTGCAATCTGATCCTTGGTAGAAACATACTCCAACTTTACTTCATTTTTTGTCACCTTTTCTCTCAATAAATGATACCTAATGGATATGTGCTTTGTCCTTGAATGCATCACTAGATTCTTTGATATGTTGATGGCACTTGTATTGTCAAAAAATATTGTAATTCGATCTTCATACACAACTCTAATGTCCTTCAATGTCTACTTCATCCATAACACTTGAGTGCAATTACATGATGCTGCAATGTATTATACTTCTATAGTAGACAGGGATATTGAATCCTGTTTCTTGCACAACCAAGATACTAATCTTTTTCCCAAGAAGAATGCACCTCCACTTGTGCTTTTTCTATCATCCACATCTCTGGCCCAATCTGCATCAATATATGCACTAAGAGCAAAGTCACTATCCCTAGGGTACCACAAACCATAATCTACTATGCCTTTTAAATATCTCAGAATTCTCTTGACTGTGATCACATGTGATTCCTTGGCTTCTGCCTAAAATCTTGCCACATGACACACTGCATGCATTATGTTAGGTCTGGTTTGAGTCAAATAAAGTAATCCTCCAATCATATATCTATACTTTTTCTAGTCTACCATAGCTAAGTTATCATCTTTGCTCAACTTACAACTAGTTATCATAGGTGTGCATACTGGTTTGGAGTCTTCCATCCCAAATTTCTTAACAATTCTTTCATATGCTTATACTGAGAAATGAAGATACCCTTATCTAATTGACTTATTTGCAAACCTAAAAGGAAGTTCATCTCTCCAAACATAGACATTTCAAATTCACTTTGCATTTCTTGAGGAAAAACTAAGCACATACCTTCATTGCCTCCAAAAATAATGTGATCAACAAAAAAAACAACAATCAGGGTTTGTTCATCATTGATCTTGAAATAGAGATTACTATCTGTCGTACCTTTATTGAACCCTATGTATATCAGGTACCTATCCAACCATGCATACCATGCCCTAGGAGATTGTTTTAATCCATACAATGCTTTCTTCAATCGACATACCATGTCCCCTTGCTCTGATGACTGAAATCCTTCTAGTTGTTCAATATAGACTTCCTCTTCCAGCAATCTATTTAAGAAGGTAGACTTCACATCCATTTGATAAACTTGAAATCTTTGTATGCTGCAAAAGCTAGAAACATCCTTACTTCAATCCTTGCTACTGGAGAAAAAGTTTCTTCAAACTCTATTCCTTCAACCTGAGCGTATCCTTTGCATACCAATCTTGCTTTGTTTCTTACCACTTCACTGTTCTCACTCAATTTAATCTCTGATCTGTTCATCTACAATTCCTTTTATTTGTGAATGCCCCTTTCCTCTTTTTACCCAAGAACTGGTCTTTAGTGTGATACTTCTGAAAGACATATAATGATCTTCAACTATGAAGGCATACTGATCCAATTTTTGTTACTTACTTTGTATTTTGCCCATATTTTAGTCATTTTGTGCTTTCAAACCAGAATCCTTTTATGCCTTGATCTATAGAGTTCATTTCAAGCAATTTGTCATGTAAGTCCTCATATCTTTGTGTTGAATCTCAACACTGACTATCTGGCTGGGGGATTTTCAAATTTTCAATATAGTTCCCCCTGAGCCATGACTCACAATCTACTTCTTGGAGGATGTAGCTACTCCGGAGCCTGGAATAGACTCATCTCATCCTTCATTTGTTTCCTTCCTAACCCAAACCTTGTTGACTTCTTCCTTGACTTCTGCTAGATCAACCTTTTCCTTTGATTTCTTCAATTCTTCTTGATTATCCTTCTTCATGTTCTTACTTCTACAAAATCTTGCAACATGTCCAGGTTTGTTGCAATTAAAGCACACAGTATTTTTCTGACCATTATTCCCTTCATTCATCCTTGACCTGCATAGGTTAGCTTTATGCCCAAATTTATTGCATCTATAATAGTTGCCACTGAAGGATTCCATTTTCACATTTATCGCATAGCCTTTTCTCACTTGGCTTCTACATTCATTTGCTCTATGTCCCATTTTGTGGCAAGCATAGCATCTAATGGAATTCTGACTAGAGAAGGATGGGATATTTTAATTCACCCTATTTCTACACTAATTAGCCTTGTGACCAAATTTGTTACATAAATTGCAGTAACCATTGAAAGTAGAGTACCTTTGAGCATTTGGTTGTCTAATTGATAGTCTTCTGTTTCTTTGATTCTGAGTCTATCTGATCTTGTCCTCTTCCTAACTTGTTCTGAACCCTTTGTCTTTTCCAAATGTTATGCCTTCTCTATCATCTTTCTATTATGCTATTAGCTTATCATATCTAGAAGCACTCACACTAGATTGATCTCTTTCAGCCTGTACATGTTTCAGATCAACTTTCAAGTCTTCAACCTCTTCTTCAAGCTTCACGTAGTTTTTAATTTTGTCTTTCAGATAATTCTCAATCTTTGTCTTTTATTCAAAGTTCACTTTTAGAGTTTGCTATAACTGCCTGATTTGCCTTCTTAAATCTTCTTTCAAATCCATGTCTTCATCTGCAGTTCTTGAGTTGTCTTTGACAATAGTGGCAATTAAGCACATATTCATTTGATTCACAATAGCTTTGTGATCATCTGGGAACCTTCTTGTTTTTCAATTTGCAAACCCTTGTTGGTTGGGACTAAATTCTCCTAGATGTTTTCAATAACCTTGACATTTGTCCTTTCCACAATCCTTCCCAATCTATTGTTGTAACACTGGTAGGATCTAGTCTAGGATGAGTATCCAATAAAAATGCCTTCCTCATACTTAGCATTGTCCTTTTCCATTTTGATGAGGCACTTGCTTCTAAAGATTTTGAAATATTTCACATTGGGTATTGATCCACACCATAACTCAGCAGGGGTCTTTCCTTCTTTGGTTGTTAGCTAAACTTTGTTTAATATATAGACAGTGGTTTGTATTGCCTCCTTCGAAAATGCACCTGGTAAATTTTCTTCTTCCATCATTAATTTTGCATTCTCCTAAATAGTTCTACTTGCTTCTTCCATTATTTTACTTTTGGCAGAGAGCTATTTTTCTATCCCATAGGTTTCACAAAATACACTAAAATCATTTTAGATATGTTCTTCTTCTTTCCCAATTCTTAGGCCTTTGATGTTCATGCCTAGCTTTTTTTCAAGGGTTTCTTTAAAAAAATTGAGTGCCTCTAGAATCTCTGATTTATCTTTTAAAAATCTGACCCAAGTCATTCTAGAAAAGTCATCAATGAAAAACATAGAGTACCTTTGACAATGGAGGCTTGGTAATCTTGTAGGACCACAAAAGTTTGTATGAATTAATTACAATCATTTAGTGGAGAATCTTTCCTTATCTTTCCATGCTTTTCTTGACAATCTTTGACATTTCCTACAATTGATGTTGCTTGAGTAATCAATCTCTTGTAGATCCTTCATAATCTGAATTGAGTTTGTTAAGTCATCAAGATTTGTATGGCAAAGTTTTCTATCCAAAACCTAGATTTCATTTATCTAAGATGCGTACCCAAGAAAGTCTCTTTTTCTGAGATGATAGAGGTTCTTTTCAGTTCTTTTTGCAATTGCTATTGTAGCTCTAGATTTTTCATTGACTTCAAGAGAGTCATTCTCAAGTACAAACTTGAATCCCTTCTTGCATAATTTGTCTGTTGCCAAAATTAGTCGATCCTATTCCATAGACTTCAGTAGTGCAATCATCTCCAAACCTGACTAGCCCTTCATTGTACTCTTCCAGACTAACAAACTTACTTCTGTCACCAGTCATATGGTTTGAGCAGCTACTATCAATAACCTAACAATCTTCATCATTGGTACAATCTTTAGACCATCTTCGATGGTTGTCATTTTGTTCTTCATGAATCATTTCCTTGGACAATCTGTTGTTGATATCTCTTGATGAGCATTTGGTTGTATTGAAGAGTATTTATTTTCCTTTTGTCTCCATTTGGATCTCCATTTAGTTGTTAGACTCTTTCAAAGGGACCTAGCTCTAATACCAATTGTTATAATGTGTCAGACAATTGAGAGGGGAGGAGGGGTGAATCAGTTGTCACAAAACTTAAACACTTTTTGCAATTCAAATATTCATCACTTATCCACAATTATTATGATTTAACAATGAGAGCATGAAATTAGAAACTTAACCAAAGATACAACATTAAACACAAGAGACACCAAATTTATGTGGAAAACCCCAAGGTGGAGAAAAACCATCGAGATGATTAACTCTCAATATATATTGCAATCTTGAAATAGTGATGTTTAGGCTTGGTCACCCCATGGGCGTAAAAATACTGGCTTACTGCCATGAAGAACAACTAGGTCTAGCAGGCTCACCGCCTCAACCCTAAACCTAGCAAGATTACAATAAGGGTTGTTAAACCCTGAGGGTTGTCCTACTAGTGGCTTACTCCCAGACTCACTGCCATGATCAACACTTTCTTTATTGTGAATAAACGATTCCTCAGCTCTACTCTTCCTCTACTCTACTCTTCCTCTACTCTGCTCTGCTCTTCCTCTTCTCCACTCTTCCTCTGCTCTTTACTCTCTTCTTTCCTCTGATCTTCTTCTGGACCTTTCTTAATATCTTATCATTTCTATTCAAGGACACCTTTTCCATGACTCAGCTACAAGTATTCATACATTACATCAACCTTGGAATGATCATCAAGGTCAGCATCACAATCATCAACCATTGGAACAACCTCCAAGGTCAGTATTACAAACAATTACAAAATAGGTCCTGACCTATTGCAATATCATGCAAAGGGAATGAAATGTGGATCACACCATGCCTTAGCTAGGACTTAAACACAATCTTCCATGCCACAACACACTTTCACAATCTTCCAGAGATCTCCGCAATCACTGTGATCAACCAGGTTGAACGAGACTGGTTACACGCTACATTAACTGGGAACAATATTCACACACCATCACAATTTCTTAACATGGACCAAACTCCAAATAGGAACATGATTAGGAGACATCCACAAGCACGCTATAATCATTAGGAGAAACTACATGAACCTTAACAACTTTATCCATAGGAATCTTCTCACCAGAACACATGAGCTTCACTATCTTCAACTATCATAAAATAAAGATAGCTTGCAGACCACAAGACCACAAACCATTGCAAATGTTTGTACTTATCGTCATCCTAGACTTTCCTCTAGAACTGTAGAGAAAAATACTTTAGTGTAGAGAAATGTGGAGCCATATACTGTCTTCCTATCTCAACTAAATTTACAGAAAAAGTAGGCTTCACTCTGGTGAACACAACTCACTCAGATCTTCATGCAGATGACTCAAACTTGGAATGTAGTATCCTCAGACATACTTCTAACTTACTTTGAATCTACAGACCATGATCTTCAAGTAGGAATAAATGCAGTGTAGTTTACCATACTGTTCTTCAATATACAACTCACTGTCTGTACTGCACTTCCTTGTAACTCACTTGTTTCATCCAGAGAGGCTAATTTTCTCAATATCCTCAATAGATAAGTCTTGTAAACAAGTAATAGAATAAGATACAGTTGACACCAATGACAACAATGACTAGGCACATACTTGCAACAACTTTTGCGTCTCGGGAACATTTGGTACATCAAATAAACAATTTTTAATCAATTTTCATCATCAAATCATCTGCATCCACCTAGAACATCTAACTATGCCCTGTCTCTTTGGCCTATGTCCTCTCTGGACATGGGGCCCCTAGGAAGACGTAGGTTCCCCAGGAGGACCTGGGTGCCCAAAGTGGACTTGGGCGCCCTAGCTAGACTTGGATGCCCTAGTTGGGATCCCCTATCCAGAGAGTTCTACATGACACAAAAAATTAAAAAATTCACAAAAATGAGACAAGGATTGTGACAAAAGTGGAGTTAGAGTCCTACCTCTGGGCTCAATCCACCTGTTTGTGACCTAGGAATGGAACACCTCTTGCCTCAGAAGCTGGTATGACCATCGAGTTGGCTTGGTCAATCTCTCTCTCTCCTTCTTCTCTTATCCTCTCTATAAGAAGAAAACATGACTGAATAGTGAGAAAGTGAAAACTACCTTTTACTTAAAGTAGAAGGATAAGACTTCATATCATTATCCAGGTGCAAAAGTTTGTAGCTTTACTCATACATGTCTATCTTGGGCTGTCAAACTTAAATTTACATGTCATCTGTTGCATTGGACTCCTAATTCCACCCTCGATCTACCCTAATGCTTCGTGCCTCTGTGTTGTTTCCAAAAATGACCCTCATGAAGCATTCCTCATCAACTTTCCTTGAAATTTGTCTGCAAAGATTTCCACCTTGTTTATCCTTTTCAGACTAAGAAAGAAGAAATAAGGGGGGAATATATCTCCCTTAATTTCCACCCTAATCATGTCTCATTACTCAATCCCCTTAGCTCTTATGAATGACTTATTTGTTTGTTGTTTGCAGGATGATTTGATTTGGATTATCTAACAAGTGTTCCTTTGTAGGATACAGTCTCTAACTTTGTCATCTTATAGGATTATACATTGGGGGCTTCTTCCTCTTACATAGCAATGTTTTAGTTTCCTCAACAGTATCTTTTTTGGTATCATTTTCATGACTGAAGTAACTTTCCTTTAGTTGCATATGCACGTAGTTTCATATGGCCACTTAAGTGGGGGCTAAATGTTATGTCAAAAGTTGTAGTCCTGCATGGATTAGCATAATTTTGCATAGTTTATCTCATCTCCTTTCATGTTGTCTTACCCTTTCTATTTTTGGCCTACCTAAACCCTGATTGACGTGTACCCTATCGAGGAAGTGTCTCATTTCAAAACAATAATTGACAAAACCTGAAAACAAACCATCGATTCTAGATATTCTAGACCCCCTTGAGCTAGACCTTAAGTGAAATTTGAGGCTTACACTTGGGCACCTGTGCCCTAGTCTAGCCTTAAATTTTTGGGTCTTAATTTTTTTATTAGTGTTGGCTTGCGCTGTGCACCTCGAGATTCCAAATTTAAATTTTGGCTTTCACCTGATGTTGATGTATTATTTTGATTATTTGCATATCTAAGGTTAGGTATTTAAAGAGAATTAGAAAACACTTTATCACACAAAACTCTCATGCAAGCTTACTATGTTAAAATTTTGCCACTGTTTCTATTGAAGGTCTGCACTTTGTTGATTCTCTTTGAAGATATTCATATAATTTGCTATCATGGAGATATTTGGTGGAGATTAGGAATCAAGATCTTGAGTCTATCTTTCTCTTCCTAGGGTTTTGACAAACCCTTTGTATGATTGAGAGAAGGGTTGAAGCCTCCAACTTGAGTTTTGGAATCCTCCACGAATACAACTGGCTTACCTTCTTGTTCTACAAGTCTTCATCATTATCATCTCCTTGAGTGAAATATTGCATGGATCTATCTTTGATGCTTGAGTCACTTAGGATATTGCATTTATGCTTATACACTTGATTTGTAAGCACACACATCTGCATATTGTATCATTGGCTATTGTTGAGGTAGAAATACCAAAGATGGGGTTTGACTAGGTAAACTCTTATATAGAAACAACCATCCTTCTCCTTCTTTTGTATGTGTGGGTTACATTCAAAAAGATCCTATAGAAAGGAGTAGAGGAGGAATAGGTATTGCAGGTACAGTCATCACAAAACTTTTAGTTTTACTGTTGAAGAATCTTGGGGATGACGGGGCATGCACCCTAGCCCAATAGGGATTTAAATCCAAGATCTGGAACCCTTTTTAGAGGCTCTAATAGCTACTATAGAAATTTTGATAGTCAGAAAACTTTCCAGACTATGGGGCGGGTGCCCTAGTCTAATAGGCCTCCAACTTCTTGGTACATAGTCACTGTTGCTTCTGATTTGCATTTCTATAGTTTGTTTGATGGTTTCTATTTTGGAAATCAGTTTGTTTACACATATTTTACAATTAGGTTTTCATGTAATAAGGTTTCCTAAATCTTTTGAAAGCCTAATTGGAGCATCCATTCATTTATAATAGCATAAATGGGAATAGAAATTAGAATCTTGATCCTTCATAGTGAACTAACTCGATTCCTAACTCCTAATGTTCAATGTAAGTGAAAAGAGAATCTTGATTTGGTTTATACATGCTATCATTCTCTCTCATTTTCACCCTCTAACATAGTCCATTATAACAGTTCCATAACAGTTGTGAAGCTTCAATTAAAGTTGGGTATTAAAACTCTATAATTTGTGTATATTTTGTGGTGTTTTCCTTTATAAATTTACATCTAGTTTTTAATATATGTTGTATCTTTTATGATATCTGTTACTACAGAAATATATTGTGTAATTCTCATATAAATTCTAGAAAATAAAAAATACAAGAAGTGTTGAGTTGTTTGGAGCAAAAATTGCCAATTGTCATTGACTAGTTTTTGTTAAATTAAGTTGAATTTGAGCTAGTCTTTGCAAGTCATTTTATCATAGTAATTTTGTCATAAATAATTTGTGTGGGACATTAAAGTGGTATTAGAGACAAGATCTTACCATCTTGTATGGTATTTAATCATGGACATGACAGAAATAGATGAAATATATAACACCTATGTGAATCTAGTTGAGGGTCTTAGAGCCATCCTATCACTTGAAAAATTTGTAAAAATGGAAAGAAAGGAATTTACAAAGATAGAGGAGATTGATAAACTACTTGAGCAGTACCAAGAGAAATTTGATGTTCTTAAGGCTTCATTTACATATGGTAGATATTTAGATTTACCCAACTATGAAAGAGACCAATATGATTTGGAACAAGAAGTTTTTGAGAAATCTCCTAAACCTTGAGGAGATTTAGAAAATTTATAAGCTGAGAAAATGGAAATTGAAGTTGGAGAACTTGAACCTCAATACTCCATTAAGGAAGTGATATAAGAAGTAGAAAAATATAAAGAGATAGAAAAGAATATAGTGGAACTAAAATAAAGTGTTAGATACACTTGAGCCAAAGATTAAACAAGAGGTCAAGGAAGAATAGTTTAAGCCAGAGTTACCAAAATTGGTGAAAGGACATATTAGTGAGAAAGAATAGAAGGGAACCAACCTAGATGGAGGTGTTGAGGATATCTCAACTATCACTCTTCTAGCAAAGGAGGGTAAGCAATATGATTGCAACCCAAGGGATGAAAATATTTTATCTTTGATGTGTCCCACTATACCAATACAATAATCTTTTCATCAAGAAAAAAATTCTAAAAAATGGAATAGAGTGGGGAATGCAATGTGCATCATAGGACATGATATTTGTTTAATTCAAATTAAAAAGTGTATTGGCATTTGGGATCCAAGTAACTATTTGGAAAAGTTGAAACTAAAATCAAAATCAGTATTGTATTTTATGGAAGTAAGAAATTTTTTAGGTTATTGTTCTTCTTTTCTAGTGGGAAGTACTGAAGGTGATGGGAGAACACTAGCTGGTTACATAACAATATTGTGTGCCTTCACAAATAATAAATTAAGAGGATATAGAAATGCACTTATATTTATTGTCTTTGTTCTAAATAAAACTATGTTGCAAGACCATCCTCACTATTCTTCCTATGCATTAGCTGAGAAAATATGGCAAGGAAAATTCATGATATGGTAAATTCAAGAGGTCTTAAGTTGAAAAATAAATATCATCTTGAAAATTATGATATAAGGCATCTTTCTAAAAATTCCATGAGAAGGGATAATGATGTTATTGGTAAATCAATTTATTCACCAAACCAATGTCTTCTAGGGAATGCCATCTCTAAAAATTGGGAAGATGTTAAGGAAAATCTCCTAGCAGCGGCTTAGCCAAGTCCAAGTTCCACACCTCTTACACTTTTAATGACTAATGTGAAATAAAAGAAGGATTCTATTGGAATGTATTTTGTTTACAGGGTACTAAACAAGAAGGCCATAAAGAATAGAGATCTCAAATTTAGGATAGAGGTAGTAATGAGTGATTTTCATGGACTGATGTTCATTTCCATGATGGATCTTAAGTTTAATAGGAGAGAAGAGGAAGTGTAGAAAATAGCCTTCAAAATTTATTTTATGAATTTCTAATTATTGGTTATGTCCATTGATTTAACCCCTTCTTTCCATGCATACATGAACCATGTTTTTAGTAGACAATGGAAAGCAGTTGCTTTTTTTATGGAATGAGGTTTTGAGTTCTAACAAGATTGGGAAGGTTAATTTTTAGCCTTGGGATGTATTAAGGAACATAATAGAATAGCATACACTCTTTGTAAAAGAATTCAAATGAGTTTTGATTAATGGAAATCTTTTATTTGGGCCATATTGTTAGTGTTAAAGAAGAACAGGTGGATCAACTGAAGATCCAAGTTATTTTAGATTGGCCTTTCACCACCACATGGGAAAATATGAGGGAATTATTTAGATCAAAAATTGTCTCCATCTATTGACAAAAGGGGAGTTTTTGTATGGACCAACATTGCACTAGCCACAAGGGAGAAACTACATAAGGTAATGAGCTCATTTCCTGCACTTGCAACTCCTAATTTTTCATTTCCAATGGTTCTAGAGAGAAATGATTTAGAAGTAGGAATAGGGGATTTCATAACTCATAAGGGGCATCTTATATATTTCGAAAAAAGAAAATTGAGCAGATTGGAAAAAAGGATGTTTCTTTGTGATAAGGAAATAAGGATGATAATTCTTACATTGGAGGAGTTTTTGAAATATTTAGATGGTGGGAAAATTATGATGATAATTGGTCATGATAACCTAAAATTGTATTTAAATCCACATGATTGGAATGATCTCCAACAAAAATGGGTGACTAAAACACAAGATGTTGATATAGAGTCTATGAGAAGAAAGAAAAATCTTGTTGTTATCAGTCTTTCTAGGAAGCCTACTTTGTATGCTATTTAATCTATTTATGTTGAGTGGAAGTTTCTATGGTTGGTTAAATATGTCCAGAATCTTGTTGGTACTAAAACTGTTTAAAAACTTGTAATAGATTATGGACATACAATTTTAGATGCACTCAACTTGTACAAGAATATAATATTTTTGGTATTTGATTTAAGGGCATTACCCAACAAAGGAGATCAAGTTTAGCCAGTAGGATTGTTTCCTCATCTACTATCTTCAAATCATCATTGGGAGAGTATATCCATGACTTTTGTCACAAGCCTACCCAAGGTACAACGTAAAGATTTCATTTTTTTGTTATGGGCATAGTAATTAAGAATGTACACTTCTTTACCATATTATCAAGAATACAAGCTCTCCAAGTGGCAGATTTATTTTCCAAGGAAGTTTTCATATTTTATGGGCCATCTAAGATTATTATTGGGGATGAAAATAGTAGATCACTTGATTATTTTTGGCACAAGTTATCTCCTTTGATAGGTACAAAGATCACTTCTAGTACAATCCTTCCTTCACAAATAAAAATGGGGAGTAAATGGGTGGAGAAAAATTGGAATAAATATGTTTCAAATCATAAATCTATAGAGGTTAAATGGTTGCACTTGGGGAAGTTCTATTAAAACATATCTTACCATATGGCCAATGGTATGACTCTTTTCAAATCTTTGCATAATTATAATGCACTAATCTCCATTAATTTAGCATTTATAGATAAAATATTTGCAATAGCAGGGGATTGGGTGGTTCAAAGCCAAGGAGAATTGATGTTAGTTAAGAACCATTTACAAGGATTCATTGATGATGAAAAGGACATGAAGTGTTTCAAATTGTATTATTGCCAAATATCTTAGTTTTGTGAAGTCTACAGAATGGATAAGAGGAGTCATGAAAGAATTGATGAGTTAGAATTTTCAAATCTTCTACAGAATAAAAGTTGGAATTGATTGAGGACAAGAAAATTTGAGGAGGGAGGACATGTCATGTCCCCTTTCAAATTAAATTCCAATTAAATAATTAATTAGTCCAACTATCATTTGTAGTCGGCCAAGGGAGAGAATTTCAGAAAATTTTATTTTTTAATATTTAATTGGAAATTAGAAACTAAAGACAAGTCAACAAGGAGGATCAAGATGGATATTAAATGTTGATACTTAATTGGGAATTGGAAAATTGGCAAGAAGGATCAAGACAAATATCCAAATATTATTATTTTATTTTGTCAAATTGGGAAATGGATTTACATGAAGGATTTAGATAAATTCCAAATGAAAATTAGAAAATTATATTATCCATAGAAAAAAAATTAAGAAAAAAGTAGAAAAAACGTTGGCAACTTGCAGGGTAAGAAAAAATAGTTTTTTAAGCAATTTGTTGGCATGTTGGATAAGGGATATGAATTATTATTTTTAATGATTTTTTATCATAATAGGGGCATTGGAATTTGTGCCCTCCTTTTTGGTGCTTCCAAAATTACTTATATATGAATAATTTCTTCATTTGAGGCTCTTTTGCCAAACCAATTTCATGAAAACTTGAACATTGTTCAAACTAGCATTTGAGGTTGAAAACCCTTGAGTGTTAGAGATCATTGGATGGAAACCTAGTGCTTTAAATAATTATAATAAAAAAAACCCCTTTTATTCTAGAGGTAAATTCATTCAGAGTTTGCATTTGTGCTTTACAACATTGTAGAAGTTGAGCAATGTGTTAATTTTATGCATTGTAGGTTGTGGGTCTTCTTCACATCAAAGTAGTGGTGTCAATATTGGTACTTTTTATTGTTACAGATATTGTTGGTGTTGTTTTTCAATTCACTATAGAATTTAATGGTGTGCTCCAATATTCCAGTATTAGTGATTGTGCTTCCAAAAGTTACAGGTTCATCTTGCGATCAATTGTGAGTTATTAGAGGTTGTAGTTTGGAATAGATTGGAATAGTTTTGTGTAATTTTAGTGTTCAGTCCATGTAGAAGATGTTATGAACATGATTTTAATATTTTAACTTGTATTTCAGTCCATTATAACAGTCCCATAAAAGTTGTGAAGCTTCAGTTGAATTTTGGTATTAAAACTGTGTAATTTGTGTATATTTTGTGGGTTTTTCCTTTATAATTTTAAATCTAGTTTGTAATAGTTGTTGTAGATATCATGAGTGTTTTTAATACAACAATATATTGTATAATTCTCATATAAATTCTAGAAAATAAAAAACACAAGAAATGGCAAGTTGTTTGGAGCAAAAGTTGCCAATTGTGGTTGACTAGTTTCTGTTAAATTAAGTTGAATTTGAGCTAGTCTTTGCAAGCCATTTAATCTTAGTAATTTTGTCATAAAAAATTTTTGTGGGACATTCCAATTTCACTATATGTTGATATTTCATTATAGTACATAGTTTAACATGGTGTATTTTATGAGATTCTTTATATATATCTATGTTTGATTTTCATCACATTTTGATATTGTATTACTTATTCACCTATATCACATTAGATGTTTTCATTTTTTTCTTTGGCTATTCTATATTGTGTAGATGCAAGTGATGTTTTAATTGAGTGTTGAGGTACATTGTTCCCAATGATGGTTAATTAGAGACTATTCAAGTTGGTTAATATGTTTGTATGTATTTCACTATCTCACCAATTCATGTAAGAAGACGAGTCTGTTAAACCTTGTTAAACAAACATCCAAATTAGTGTCAATTATAGATCATTGTGTTGTGTGATTAAACCCATAAAGCATAGGGTTACTTTGTATGTTAAGTTAGCTCTTTTCGTACTTGAATTTATTTATTTTTCAAATGTCTTGGTTAAGTCTTTCTGAAATATCTTTTTTGCTTAAGTTGAAAGATTCTATTAATTTACCTTGGTAAAAGGTTTTGTGCATTTGTATCATGGGCATGTGCACCAATATGGGGGGCCAGAAATTGGCCACAAATTAATTTGAAGAAAAATATATGGCATAATGCAATAGCAGTATAGCTAGGTATGGCTCAAAAATCCTAAGTCATAATGCAAGTGCATTATAATGTCCTAGCATTATAACATGCCAACATTATTTCTCATAGAAAGAAAAGAAAAAATGTCTTTTTTGAATTGATAATGTATGCATGTTAAGGATGGGATTCCAAATCAAGTTTAAATGAAACACATGCACATTATAAGACACATGTTTCATTTAAACTTGCTTTGGAATCCCAACCTTAGGATTGGATTTGACTTGGATATCCAAGTCAAAGGGTCGGACCTACATGTAAGGTGGCCAAATACATGATTTCAAGAAAACATAAAAAAATAACTAAATCTTGAGCATGCTATCCATTTTACACATTTTTCAATGTTAATCTAAAAAAAATCTACGATCACTTCAATTTTTTTGTTACCTTTCTAACCATATAATTTTTTCTAAAATTTGAAAACATTAAGGTTTTCATATTCAATTTATTTTCAAGTGTCTTTTTTTCCAAAAAACTATGTATAGTATTTTTTATGTCATTTTTATCTATTCATCTAAATTTGAAACAGATTCATTTTTTAGATTCTAGACTTTATTCTATACACATTAAAAATAGTTTCATTTTTTATTAGTTTTCAAAAACTTTAAGGGGAGAACAATAGTTTCATTTTTTATTAGTTTTCAAAAACTTTAAGGGGAGAACTAGTGATTTGTTTAGTGGAAAATATTCACTAATTGCCTAATAGTTGAAATTGGAGATTCAAAATTTTTCTAATAGTACAATTTGTAAGGTGACCTGAATCGCCACATTCTTACAGAATTTTATTTTAGTCCTTGTTAAATCGCCATAATATTTATTTTATTAAACTTTTAAACTCAAAAAATTGCCACAATATTCGATACATAATTAGACTAGATTCGCCTAAATTTTATAAGTTATAGTAGAAAATGAAATTAATTCTCCAATAATATTATATAATTATTGGTTACTTGTTAGAATATTCATCTTAACTTGGTAAAGGTAAAGATTATTATTTATTTTTTCATCTCTTAAATAATTGTATTTATAATACAAAGTATTTTGTCTCTAGTGAATATCCTCACACATGTGTGAGGATGACTCACATACACATTCCTCTTGGAGGAATATTTGAGTTTAGCCACCTCCTTAAGAGGTTGACACTTTGCACACACCAAAGTGATAGATGGCATATGGGAGCTCCATACAACTCCTCTTCTCACCTCTATTTATGAGGTGTTTTCTCTCTAATTATCTCAACTCCATTCTCTCATTTTTCACATTCACGTGAACATTCTCTCATTGTAATTCTTTCAATACTTCTTGCCAGCTTCATATATATTGGGTTTTTTTTTGTTTTTCCCCCTTCAAAAACTCTTCTCTTCATTGTTGATTTTGGTGTACACTTCTCGTTGTGTTCTTATTTGAATGGTAATATTAATTCAAACATAAACTCCAATACTTGATTAGTTCTTTCCTTGCTCTTCATTTGTCTTTCATGGTATCAGTGCAGGTTTTACTAATACAAGTGTGAGTTGAATTGTTGAAGCTGCCACCATTGGAGAATTTTTAGATTAAGAGAAGAGAATATTTTTTTGTTTTGTTGTGTAGGAACAAGAAATTACAGATTTGTGTAACAATTTTTTTTAAGGCTTAAAGCCCTGGTTCTATCTTCCAGTTCTTTAAAAATTCTCATTCTATTTCTGTTGTAGAAAAACTAAATCTATTATATAGATTCATTTCCAATTTTAAAAAAAACTAAATCTAGGGTTTCTAAATCTTTTTATTTCATTTCTATTTTAAAAAATTAATTTCTTTTTTCTTTTTAAATATATCTTAAATTACCAGATTTTCTTTTACAAATATTTCTTAAATCTAAAATTTTAAATACAAAGCTTTTAATTTTTTTTAATAATAACTAAAGCTTTTCTAAAAAGCTCCTAAGTAAAATTTTCCTAGCTTTAAACATTTTTTATCAAAGAAAAATTAAAAATAAAATAAAATATTTTTAAAAAAATTACAAGCTATAAACAAATTTTTCAAAGTGTAAAATTTATTTTTTTTTGTTGGAGCCCTAAGGCCGCAGGACCTTAAACGCCCGCCGAACTTAGGTGTCAGTGGGTTGATTTAAGCCCCCGCTACGGCCCCTGTTAGTAGGACCCGCCCACCACGCTTGACACTCCACCGATCCCCACAATCTTCCCTCCTCTGCCCTCTCTCCATCTTCCCTCCTGTCCACTCGCCCTCCATAATAAAACTATTCCTCTGCCTTTAGGGCATTTTATAATTTGTTTTTAAGTTTTGTTTAATTTTCTTATTTAGTTTTTAATATTAGTTTCTTAATATAGTTTGTATTATTAATGTTTTTTAATTTGATTCCTTCCATTTTTTTAATGTAAATTTTTTTAATTATGTTTTGTTAATATAATCTTTTAATTAAATTTTTTTAGTTAAGTTTTAATAAATTTTTAATAAGTTGTTTTAATATATTTCAATTAGTTTTTAAGTATTATATGCTTTTATTTTAATTTTTTTTTAATTTGACTTTTGGTTATCTAAGTAGGCAATTTTTTAAAAAACTGCATTTTGTTTTCGTAAGTAAGCAATTTTTTTAAATTTTTTTTGCATTTTGGTTACCTAATTGGGTTTTTTTTTCAATTTTTTTTTGCAAAAATGTCTACTTTGATTCTTGAAATCAAATTTAATTTGTCCAACTATCATTCATGGAAAACACAAATTAGCTTTATTTTTTTATTTTAACATCTTTTGGATGTAGCCACTAATTCAAAATCGGAGCTTGGTGCTACAATAAGCTAGGATGAGCAAGATAGATGGAATAAGCTGAATGACGAAGCCCTTGGCCTAATAGGCATTTCAATGTCACTTAAACTCTATGTTCACATTGGGACATGCACGAAAAACTATAATGCATGAGAAATTCTATAGAAAACTTATGATAGTTCGAATGAATCTCAAAAGGTTCAACTTTAAGATAAACTCAAACATCTCTAGTATACAGATTTCAAAACCATGGAAGAATTTCTTCTCAAATTTTATGCTCTTAATGGTCAAGTAACTAATTTAGGAGTTAATCTTGAATATCTTATTAGATTGATTCATATTGTTCTTAGAAAATGTTTGTTACAAATATTCATGGTCAATTAGCTATTCCATTTTAGCTACTCAATTATCCTATGATATTTTTTGTAATTTGTTAAGACAAGAAGAAGCTAAATTGATTCAATTTAGTAATCTTAAGAATAGTGAGCATGCTTTTATGTCTAAAAATAATAAACCAAATTTTAAACCTCATAATAAACAAAATCATAATCCTAAATTTCGTAACAATAATAATAGTTATAACCATTGAAATAAAAATAATAATGGTTATAATAATAGAAAGAATAATTCTTCTAAGAGGCATCATTGTAACTATTGTAATAAAGATGGTCATTGGCCGAACACTTGTTTCAAGAACCAAAATGCCAATAACAATAAACAACCTATGAGGTAAAATTATCAACAAAATCATAAGACTCATGATAATAATAATGGACCAATCAATCAAGGCGTGCTTTTACTTGTGCTCTAAATGCTTCTAAACCTCTTGAGTAGATTATTGATTTAGGTGTATCTCAACATGTTACTTCTCATAAAGAGGTATTTGAATCAATGCAACCCGATGACACTAATGCTCCTCTTCAACTTTCAAATAATTATAGTTGTAATGTTGAAGCAATTGGAGATGTGAGTCTTCCTAATGGTAAGCTATATTATGTTTTGTATGTTCCCGAGTTGACACCAAATTTGCTTTCTATAGCGAAGCTGTGTCAAGATTACAAGATCGAATCTTATAAAGATATGTTCTATGTGATTGATCCAAATCAAAATGATAAAGTCATTGCTAATGCTAAATTAGACAATGATAAATTTTTCAAGTTTTATGAGTTTGCTACTTCTAAATACTCTTTATTATCTACCATTGATTTTAATGTTTGGCATGAAAGAATTGGTCATATCAATGTTGACAATATTGCTTTGATGCAAAAATCTAATATGGTAGAAGGATTTCCTAGTATTGTTCCTTCTAAAATTGTATGCACAGGATGCATGAGTGGTAAGATGCATAGGGATCCCTTTCCTAAGGGTCAAGCATGGAGGGCAAATCATAAGTTACACCTCATTCATAGCAACCTTGTGGGACCCATGGAAAATGAATCCATCCAAGGATCAAGGTATGCACTTACTTTCATTGATGATTATTCAAGAAGAACTTGAATCTATTTTCTTAAAAACAAGGATCAAGTTCTTGATACTTTTGTTGATTTTCATAAATTTGTTGGAAGCCAATCTAGTTTTAGACTCAAAATACTTAGGAATGATAATGGTATTGAATATGTGAATAATGCTTTTAATGGTTATTTGAAGTCTTTTAGTATTAAACATAAGCTAACCATTCCCTATACACCTCAACAAAATGGTGTATCGGAAAGGAAGCATAGAACTATTGTTAAAAGGGCTAGATGTATGTTACATGCTAAAATCATGTCTTATAAATTTTGGGTTGAAGCTTGTTTTGTGCTACTTATATTATTAATCAAACTCCAACCAAATCCTTATAAGATATCACTCCTAAAGATTCTTGATCAAGTAGGAAGCCTAATCTTAAGCATTTAAAATTTTTTGGTTCAACTACTTTTGTTCATAAACCTAAGCAAAAAAGGCAAAAGTTAGATTCTAAATCTTCTTCTCAAAATTTTATTGGGTATGATGATCAATCTAAAGCTTATAGAGTTTATAATCCTATTACTAATAAAGTTAAAGATGCTAGAGATGTATGCATTGCTAAAAATTGTGTTCATGATTGTTCTAAAGTTGTTAACAATGATTCTTCTCCAAACAATATTCTTGTTATTGAGGATAATCCACCTTATTTTAATACTTGTTTGAATCCTTCTAATACTTCTATTGGTCAAAGTGATAGTGAACATGATGAACATTCTCATGATGATTCTTCTTTTAGTGATGCTACTCCTACATCTAAACATATGCCTAAATGGTTTAAAAATTTCGTTCAAGAAAGTGATCATATCTTAACTAGAATGGATAGATATAAGGATAGAGAAGAAAACTATTGAAATTATGCTTTGATGTATAAAATTATGGATACTAATGACCCACAATTTATGAGCAAGATAAACATCAAACTCATTGGGAAAAGGCTATGCAAGATCAATATAACATGTTGATTTCAAATCAAACTTGGGAGCTTGTACCTTTACCACAAGGTAAGAATCTTGTTTCATGTAAATGGTTGTATAAAACTAAGATCAATGATAACAATGAGATTAATAAATTTAAAGCTAGATTAGCATCTAGAGGTTTCTCTCAAGAGGAAGGCTTAGATTATAGTGAAACTTTTGCACCAGTGGCTAAAATGCCAACTATTAATTAGTTCCATCTTTAGCTTCTCATATGCAGTGGCTTATTCATCAAATGGATGTTAAAAGTGCATTTTTAAATGGTGATTTGCATGAATAAATTTATATGTCTCAACCTTTGGGTTTTGTTCAAAAAGGTAAAGAACATCTTGTTTACAAATTGAAGAAATCAATTTATGGTTTAAAGCAATCTCCTAGAGAATGGTACGCTAAAATTAATTCTTTCTTTACTTCTCAAGGATTTAATAGAAGTCAAAATGATCCTAATCTATATATTAAACATAGTGAAAATGATATTGTGATTGTTATTTTACATGTTGATGATTTGATACTTATTGGTAGTTCCAACAATTTGATTTGTGATACTAATTCTCAACTAAATCATGAATTTCCAATGACTAATTTAGGCTTGTTACATTATTTTTTGGGTATGGAAATTTGGCAAACACCTAATGGTATTTTCCTTTGTCAACACAAATATGCTCAATATCTCTTAGATAGATTTAAACTGAATGATGCTAATCCTATTTCTACTCCTTGTGAATTAGGAACAAAATTAATGGTTGATATGGAAACTCCTTTTGTTGATTCTGCTTTATATAGGCAAGTAGTTAGAAGCTTAAATTACTTAACTCTAACTAGCCTTGATATTTCCTTTAGTGTTGGTTTAGTTTCTAGATTTATGTCTAAACTTCAACAAACTCACTTTAAGGTTGCAAAAATAATTTTAAGATATATTAAAGGTTTCATTAATGGTGGTCTCTTTTATGATGCAAATTGTAATTTTTCTTTATATGGTTATACTGATTCAGATTTAGGAGGTGATCCCAATAATGGGAGATCCACTTGTGGTTATTGTTTCTTTATTGGATTAGGTGCCATATCTTGGAATAGTAAGAAACAATAATCCACTTCTCTTGGTTCTACCGAAGATGAATATAAAGGTTGTACTAATGCATCTATAGAAGAACTTGGTCTACCTTAAAAGGATCCTACTCCTTTGTATTGTGATAATCAAAGTGCCATTGTCTTAGCAAAGAATCAAGTTTTTCACACAAGGACCAAGCATATTTCTCTTCAACATCACTTCATTAGAGAGCAAATTGAAGACAATCAAATTCCTCTTTTGTATTGCAAGGGTGAAAATCAAGTTGTTGATATTCTCATTAAACCTCTTTGTAAAGACAAATTTCTTTATCAGTGAACAAATCTAGGATTACATCTATTGATGGATTTGATGTAATCTTGCCAAGTAACTATTAAGGGTAGTGTTACAATATTAATCTTTACTTGGTAAAGGTAAATATTATTACTTATTTTTTCATCTTTTAAATACTTGTATTTATAATACAAAATATTTTGTCTCATGTGAATATCCTCACACATGTGTGAGGATGACTCTTCTACACATTCTATTTGGACGAATATTTGAGTTTAGCCACCTCCTTAAAAGATTGACACTTTGCGCACACCAAAGTGATAGATGTCATATGAGAGTTACATGCAACTCCTCTTCTCACTTCTATTTATGAGGTGTTTTCTCTCTCATTCTCTCGACTCCTTTCTCTCATTTTTCACATTCACATGAACATGAATCTCTCATTGTAATTCTTTCAATGCTTATTGCCATCTTCATATATATTGGTAGTTTTTCTTTGTTTTTCCGCCTTCAAAAGCTCTTGTCTCCATTGTTGATTTTGTTGTATGCTTCTAGTTGTGTTCTTTGAATGGTAATATTACTCCAAACATAAACTCCAATACTTGATTAATTCTTTCCTTGCTCTTCATTTTCCTTCATTACTTTAGGGCCATATCACTAATTTTTAATCACCATGTCATTGATTTTATTTATAATCTACCGACTAGGGTTGTATTCCATGGTTTAAAATGTACCCACAGAGCTACAATGCCCATAGACACTGAAATTATATTTGGGCAATTGATCTCAATTTATAATCTAATGGTTGGGGTTAAATTCCACATGCCAAAATGTACCTAAAAAGCTCCAATATCCATGGGGCCCAAAAATACATTTGGGTCATTGATCTCCATTGAGATGAATGACCCAAAAATGCATTTTCAAGCCCCATGGGTATTGGAGCTCCACGGGTACAATTTGGCCCATGGAATAGAACCCAAACCGTTAGATTATAAATAAAATCAATAGTGGTGAAAAATAATTTAGGGCCAATTTAAAATATTCAATATTTGATTTAAAATATTCAATATTTGATTTAAAATATTAAACAATTAAGTAATTATAGATACGAGCACTACACCTTAATGGCTTAAACTAGTCAATCACTGCCACGCTCAGGCCCCTACTTTTCCATAGGAATTTAAGTTTTTTTAAAAGGAATGATTCGCCATGGTAATTAATGCATTTACCTATTTTTCTTCAAGATTCGCCAGGGTTTTCTACAAATTTCTAGTGATTTAAAAAAGTGGCCAATAAAATTCATATTTTTTTCCAAAAAAAGGGAAAATTCGCCAATAGAAACTAATATTTTTTTCCAAAAAAATGATTTAAGATTCGCTAGGATTTTATATCTTTTTTCAAGGGGGGTTTCTTAAAGTTATGACTGGGGGACAACACTCAATCTTCACTTTTTCACTATGTGTCCACTTTGAAAATTCATAAAAAATCATATATTCATTAAAAAATTAGTAGAAAAAATAAGAATAAACTACAAGATGTGAGCCAATTTTCCATTGAAACAATTTTTGAAATACTTAAAAAAAGTCAACATTTTAGGGGGGGCACACCAGATGGCATGTTATATTGTTTTGACAAAAATAGGAGCACTTTGTGTGCTCCCACTATTTGAATGTCTTAATCTCTTCCATTTAAAAAAAAAATAGTAGTTTAAAAAATAGATTTTGAGCACTACAAGTATTGTTCTTTTCACATCTTCCAACTTTGAGTGTGGCTATCCTCAATTTCTCATCCAAGATTAGCTTTTACTAATTTCAAAAAAAAGTTGCCACTTTTGACCCCCCTTTGGTCACCCATTTCCATGCACATATGTTCATTGCATGTTGAAAAAGTTTAATAGATATTTAAATAGAATGCATTAGTTTATTTGAAATAAAAATATGACATTTGAAATCTATTTTTTGAAAATAACTTAACTAGAAATATTGAATAAAAATATTTACGTTGGCATATTGTAAAATAAGTTGTTTTAAATATCTTTCTTGGATATGAATTGAAGAGAAAACACCTAAGGGGTTTAGGGATTTTAGAACAAAGGAAAAGAAAAAGGAAATTAAAAAACTTGAACTCATTGTGTGGATTTCCCTACTTGTCTCTCTCTATTTTCCTCCATGTTTGTGTAAGTTCTTTCTTGGAGAAAGATGCCTTAAAGATTGCTTTGGAGTAGTGTTTTTTGAACTAGAAATATTGATTGGATCTTAGAGTGGATTGGAAAAATAATTTTTTAGGTGTTGCATGCAAGATAATAAATATATTCATAGTAGTGTTTTTGAAGACAAGGTATTCTCCTTTTTGAATTATATGCACTCAACTCACTTGATTTATCATTTGGCCATGCCCAAACTAAGTGTTTGCATAGAGTATTTTTCTATAAGATTTGTTTGATGAATCTATAATTAGTTTGTAGATGTTTCTAATTTCATTGTTTCATTTTCTAATACAAAATAGTGCCATAATGCTAGAAAAATTTGCCTAAAATAATTTGTTATGTATGTCATTAATGTTTTGGATAATGGCATGCTTTTAGATAAAATTGAACTTATGATTTATATGCATCTATAATGTGAAAAATTGACCTTAGGCATTGTGAATATTTATGGTTCCACCCATCTACAAATAACACTTTTAATACCAAAGTTATAGCTTTGATAGTCTAGGTTCCTAGTGGCTTCTCTAGGCCTAAGCCTTCACTCATCATAGGTTTTGGGTCCTTGAGTATTTTCTTTGATGGTGGTAACTTAGTGTTGAGTATGAATTATGACTTTAATCTTGTAGGGGACACATTTATTTACCTTGGAACCAATTTTTTTCTTTCAAGAACCCCACTAGCCATTCTATGCTCTACACATTGTTGGGAAATAACTTGTTTTGTTAGGGGCGACTTGTCCTAGAAAAGGGGAAGTTTGAGGGTGACAGGGACACCTAGGTGACTTGAATATCACATGGATGATTTGGACTAGAAATATGGGAAATCTAGACCCAATGGGAGTTACTTGAATATAGTGAGCACTTCTAGAGCTTTATTATAAATGTTTCCTAACACTACTTTGTATCTTGGTGTCTACCTTGAATTATTATGACTTTGATTTGGATGGTACTTTAATATTTTTTCATCTTTCAATGTTGGGTGTCATGACTTCTGTAATAAGAACTAGCCTAGTGTGTTTAGGAGAGATATTAGGTCTCCCACTTTTCCTCCCTCTTGTGTGAGTGAACCAAAGGTTACGATGTGATTTCCACATCCTTGTGGATGTGTGGTTGTGTTGAGTTAGGATTGGAGTTAGACATTGTTTCACTCTAACCTTATTATTCTAGGTGTAAGTGATGGGGATCATGGTCTTGGATATGATCATCATAGCTAGAGATAACTTACCCGCCTTGTAAGTTTGTTGTGGGGTTATTTTCACGCGACTAAGTAAGAATTCTACTTGTACATTCATGTGTGTGTATTGGCTATGCTATATGTGTTTTGTTACATTGAGTTATTACAATCCTAGAGTGTGAGTTTAATTGTGTATATTTTAGGTGTCATAAAATTGAAATGCAAAAAAAATGTTCATCCATTCGTTTACCTCTAATGTCTTGAGTGCAATATTGGGGTAGTACATTTGGTATTTAAGCTAGTTTGTAGAATTAGAAGCTTCAGGTTATCTATTTACTTGTTGCATATATTTTATGTGTATGTGTACTTTCTTAAACTAATTATTATACTTGTCCTAACCCATGCAACTTGTTTATGAATGAAAATGCCTCCTAATTACTAGCACAACTACTAATGTGGTCAAGATGACCTTGGTAGGGAATTCTTGAATAGGTAGAGTGAGGAATCTTGTTTTGTGAGGCATATTTATCCTTAGGATGATGTAGTTGGTTTTGGGCCATAACTAGTGGAGTTTATGTATGAAATACTAGATCAAGACTTCCTCCTTGTCAAGATCTTACTCAAGGTGATAATGCTTAGTCTCCATAAGAGAGTGAAACCTTGTTATTAGTAGGAAGGGAATACTCTCAGAGCCCATGCAAGTCTAGAGTAGAGGAAATAATTACTCGTAGGAGTAGGCTTGGTAGAAGGTTAGGTAGTTGGGAGGTGATCACAATGTTGTGGAAATACAAATAAGGGATCTTCATCATATGGATCCATTAAATTTTGAGAGTTCCATAGAAGGGATGAAGTTATAATCTTGGCTTCTAACCCTTTATTGATGTTTCATGATGCAACCATTTGAGAGTAACATGAAGGATTGTTATGAAATCATTGAGGTTTATGGATTTTCTTCCACCCATTTGTGCTAGTAGGAGGAGAAACATTATTTGGATGTCACCACTATCACATGGGAAACCTTCCTTGACAAGTTTTTCTCACATTAGCTTCTTGGAAGCCATGAACTATTACGACTCTATTTTATATAGGGAATTCGCTAGGTCTTAAAAAATAGGATCATTTATGTTCATGGAATATCCTTCATGGTATCTAAAAAATTAATTGTGTATGCTACATGGCTCAAAAGTGATGGGGAGAGGATGTAGAAGTATTGCAAGGCGAGTAATTCTACGAACATGGTGAAATTCTTGTGAGGTCATGAAAAGGTGAACCATTTTCAAAATGGCTTTAAAAGGGATGAGATTTCCAACCCATGGAGATTTGTTGCTAATGTTCTCATAAGGTATGTCACACTTGAATGAAGGTATAAAAGAGTTTATTATTATCATTTCCCCATGTTGAATCACCTGAGGCACAAACTAAAACTCAACTTCCCTTTCTTTCTATTCCAATCTCTTGAACACTTTTTGTAAAACATTTTATTATGTTTGAGCTACTATTATACTAGGGTCTAGTCTTCTGCCTCTATAGACAACAACTATATAAAGCCCCTACTAGCACTATTTTCCCAAAGATCTTAAATCCTATCAAAGTTTGCCCTAGATACCATAGATAGGGTGTTGCTTGTAAAATTAAATCTCCCAATCCTACCACCCCTAAGAACACCCCCTTGTCCTCTAAAATTTATCCCTACCATTTTCTACTAACTTGGAGGACTCTAAGATTTTTGGCTCATGAAAGGGTCCAAGGGTAGTGAGAATCCTAATCCCCCTAGCCGAAGTTGATTCTACAAAGACCACCCCAGTCATCACTATGTATGGAGAAACTTCTACTGACATCCTTGCTAAAGAAACCCCCTTCTAGAAGAAGGAAATAAAGTTTGAATGATCCTTAAAGCTCCAAGTGCATGCCCTCTTCTTTCAAGGAAACTCCCACCAACCCCCATGCTAAGGGCTCAACCCTTAGTTGTAGTAGTTGTGTTAAGATCTCTAGAAAAGTTAGCAAGATGGAGGAAGCTCTAAACCTATAGAAATATTTTATGAAGGGTCTCCTATGGCATATCAAAACCCATAACAATAATTCACTAGGAACAATTGATCCAAGTAAGATCAGAAAGCAGAACAATGTGGAGGGTAGTGAGGAACTTTGTAAGGATGCTAATAGTTTCACTACTACCATCAATAGTTGGGAAAACATGCAACACAAAATGATGGAATTAGAAAGGAAGTCAAAAGAAATCACAAAGGGTCTAGTTGAGGTCATATCCTTAAGAAAGAACACAATAAAAAATTATCCATCATCTTGTTCATTCTTCAAAATATGTTACAAAAGAGGAAACAAACTATTACTGGAGAAGGCCTTGCAAAGAGGACTCAGGCTAAACTTATTGCTAACAAAACTGGGGTCATTGATATTAAAGACAACAAGTTGGGGTATCTTTCAAACAATAGGTGAACTTTACAGTGAAATACTTGAAGGAAATCTTAGGTTTGTAGATGTTTGTTAAGTAGACTTAGATGCTCCTTTATGGGTTATTTTTGATTGTGTGCCTATTCTTTTGAGGTTATGTCATGTCAATTGTCTCTTTATTGTTGTCTCCTTTGTATGTCTCACACCTTGTCAGGCACACTTCTTATACTATTAGGCTATTTTTTGTATAGGAGAGAGGCCCCTTTGAAAACCCCTTTTTACCCTAATAAAAACAGTCTATTTTCATCATACAATATTTAAATTTCATAAAGCCTCTTTACTAGAGTATACTAAAATATACAAACTCTTTTTATATAATAGATATTTTACAAACACATTAACAATAATTTCAAATATCAATTAAATATAAATGGAATAAGAGCTAAATAAACTCACACAAACAATTGGTGTGAAAGGGTATATTACCTAAATGATTTCACTCTTTGGTCCTTTTCACACCTTGTTACTTAGGGAATTACTAAGGCATTGACCTTTTATATCTCAAGTTATAAGATTAAGAAACATGTTATAATCATGTGTTGTCCTATGTCTCATCCTTGCCAATATATACAAGGTTTTTTTTATTGTAACAATAAGATCATATTGTGTATTTACATCCTTTGATAGAATATACTTATTTTCTCATGTTGGTTCTCTCTTGTGCTTTCATTTAATATCCTTGATCTTGGGTGGCTATCACCACATCCAATTATTGCATGGTATTAGAGTATTCTATAACAAATCTTACATGGTATTAGAGCTTGTGGGATTGCTTCTTATTAGTCTTTTGAGAGATCTAACTTCTAAATATTGGATTATCTTGGAAAGTTCAGTATGCTCTTCTCTTGCATCAAATGATAACCTAAAGAATAAAATACTAAATAGAAATACTAGATTTGGTGGGTCCTTCATTGTGGCTTTATATTGTAGGTGCATTTTTGGAGCTTGATAGAGCAAACCTAAGCACACCATTAACTCTAGAGCATTTGAGAGAGTTAGTTTTACCTATTTTTCATCAAATGTACATAGAGGACGCTAGATCTACAAGGTTTTGAAGTTAGGATGTGCATGCTAGATCTAGTGGGTACCTAATCCTTTGAAGCATTTTGGGTGAAATCTGACCCTACCATTGCATCCAAGATGCCCAAGAACCTATAGATTAGCTTTCATTTCATCAAAATCAAAGATATTTACCCAAAGTACTAAAAAAAATTCCCCTCTTTAGTCTATGAATCATACATTAGATAATATTCTCTACATCATCAACATCCTTGAATATGTTGGGCACTAGTGGATTTACAGCATAATACATAGAGTGTATGGGTATATTATTTTCTTTTAAGGTGATATATATATATATATATATATATATATATATATATATATATAAGTGGGATGAGGGCCCACTCTAATGTATAGAATCATCCACAAAATATTATGAAGCTTCACACTCACAGAACAGGGAACATAAAGAAACCAAAGGCAGGGGAATCTCATTGATTAATTGTTGCAAGCAACTAAGAAGAAATACAAAAAGAACGTCCAGCCAACCAATCTTGACATTCAAAAAGAAGGATCAAAGCTTCATCAATAGCTGCCTCATGAACTTTATTTTTTAGTTAGATTACGTTTGCTCTCAGTGAGGAGAGCTTCCATAGTTTATTGTGAACCATCAACCACAGAGTCCTGAGCTTCCATCCTTAATTTTTCAGCCTCTATTTTCCTACCTCTCCACTTGGCTAACAACCCAATATTTGGTTTTGAAATCTTACTCATAGTTTGAGTAATGGTGGTAAAGATGTGGGATGCCAAATATTATTTTATTTTAAGGTCATATATATATATATATATATATATATAAGTGGGATAAGGGCCCACTCTAATGTATAGAATCATCCACAAAATATTATGAAGCTTCACACTCGCAGAATGGGGAGCATAAAGAAACCAAAGGCAGGGGAATCTCATTGACAATTGCTGCAAGAAACATAGAAGAAATAGAAAAAGAGCATCCAGCCATCCAATCTTGACATTCAAAAAGAAGGATCAAAGCTTCATCAATAGCTGCCTCATGAACTTTATTTTTTAGTCTTATGTTTGCTCCTAGTGAGGAGAGCTTCCATAGTCCATTGTGAACCATCAACCATAGAGTCCTGAGCTTCCATCCTTAATTTTTTAGCCTTTATTTTCCTACATCTCTGCTTGGTTAACAACCCAATATTTGGTTTTGAAATCTTACTCACAGTTTGAGTAATGGTGGTAAAAATGTGGGATGCCAATTCATTCTATTTCTCTCCAAATTACTACACCTCATCATTTAAAATAAGATTTTTGTTTTGTTGAAGGTCTTCCAAGCCACCTGAATTCTACAAATTCTCAACCATCAAAGGATCAGGCACCTTATCGCGAAGAGGGTCTGTGAGGGCCACACTAGAACCAACAACCACATCATGGAAGGAGGGTTGTTGGGGATGATCCATTAAAATGTTGTGATTTCACCAAACAAAAACATCATCTAGGCTACCTTTTTTCTGAACCCATTTTTTTAGGTTAATAGCTCAGAAACTAGAAACAGACCTAGTTGAGCAACCGGCTAATTTGTGCCCAATTTAGTGACATCTAAAGCAATGGTCTAGAAGCCCCTCATAATTGATATATTGTATCCATGATCCATTTGAAGAGTTGATTCTGATCATGTGCAAGATAGGCTTGGATATGTTGATCATTGCACAAATTATGATGAATCTTCTTATCTTGTTGAAAGGTCGCTCATCCATTTTAACAAATTTTCCAATTTGCTTAACCAAATTTTGAATGAGTCTAGAGTCCCTCATGACAAGATGAAGATTGTATAAGATTAGGCAGATCGGAATGTCGGAGATAATCCTAATAGCATAAATAAACCTGATCTTCCATAAAACCATGGACCATGATCTAGAACATAGCTACAGTTAGATGAAGAGTGGAAGATGACCAAAAAGAAACCATGATCCAAGAGTTCCATCAGAGGAGTCTCAATGCTGTGCCAATTCTCTTTGCTCCATGCCATGAGCTCATCCTCTTGGGGGTGTTTTCCCACACTCTACTTAAATATCATCCACTTCAATGGTCAAACAATTAATATCGATTTTACACCTCATTCAGAACAAAAAGTGGTAAATATTTGTCCTATTTTTATTGGCCAAAATTAACCTTTGACTGTTGAAGTGGATGATATTTAAGAACATCCGCTTTCCAATGTTTTAAAAAATAATCGATCTGGAGCCCAACTTCTCAACATGTCATTGATGCAATTATCCGAAATGTGAAAATCAATGGGATCAGCTACCAATGTGACTTCTTTGTCTCCCATAGTGTATGTAAAAGATGAAGACAATGAAGGGGGCGAGGAGGAGGTTCAGGAGTTAAGGAAATGTTCTCCCCATGTGTGCCATGGATCGAGGGACTCTACTCTGCCACACATTTGTCTTTGAATTCAAGGTTCGAGTTAGACAATTCTTTCAGGATCTGGATTTTGCAGAAATCATTGCAACAGTGATAAGGGTTTGAGGAATTTTTGCACCTCTTAAAAACCCTAGACTCCGAAGCAGCAGGCAGTTGTTCGATTGAGGACGCCTTGTGTACCACTATTTTGAGGGGATCAAAAGTTTTTCCACCAGACACCGTCGAAGATGATCCTTTGCATTGAAACTTCTTCCGCAACACACCATTCTCCTTCACCTTCTCATTGCCATTCACCTTTGCCCGCCTTTAACTATTTGCCTCAAGTCGCTTGCTCGCCAGCTTCTCCCAAGCTTTCACGATGAAACCCATTCTCTAAATTTGGCTATTGATCCTACGCAAGCCTTGTTGGGCCTCGTACATGCTAGTGATAATAGTTGTACTAGTGGGGTCAAAGCCTTGGGCGTAAGCCTAACCTAGAAGGGTTTAAAAACCCTAGCTAGTGCTCTTATAGGATTTTCTACCTGTAGGTAATAGTACTAGCAGTGGCAACCACATCTATTCACCGCCATGGTAAAAAAATTCTTAGAAGAAAAAACCCAAAACTGGCCCCGCAGTTGATAATAGAATATTCATAAAAAATTTTGCTCAAAAATTCCCTCACCCCCAAAATCCACCTTCTGTAGTAGGATCAATGGATTTCTGACATCATATTTTAATCTAGAAGGTGGTTCGAGAGAAATCTAACATCAATATTGAGATTTGATAGAATATTCCATCCACCTAGAGCATATTCTACTAGTAGGCATCGGCTAATGTCATCCTATAGTGGCCAATGTCATCATGTTTTCTTTCCCCACCATTTACATTTTCGTTTTGGTACGTAATCTACAAAGGCTATGTTCTAGGTCATATTGGCTCCATTTTTAAGCAATTTTTTAATTTAGGATAGATTTTTGAGAGCTTCATAATGGTCTAGATAGATTTTAATTTTAGTGTTTGAAATCTCAAAATTGTAGATTCTCATAGTTGATGCTGAGTAGTTCTTATTTTGAGAACTTTTGACGCTTTGTTCTACCTCGTACGGAAACATATTTTGGTGCAAATTTTTTTTTAAATAAATAATTTTTTGTACTTCTCCTGGGTGTAATCTAATCTACTCCACTCTTTATCAAAATTATACTTTTATCTTTATGTCCTAATTTTTCATATGTAATACACTAAGATCAACGACTTTTCTAATTTGGCAAGTGGTAACTATAATTAGACTAGGTATTTAAAGTGTCATAATCATAATTCACTAGGGATTTCATTATTATGTCATTTTGTGGGTTTGATCTTTCGTTTCATGTGATTTTGTTGATTAAGTTTCTTGATTGGTCTATTGTGTGACTAAATTTGAGTCCAGTTAGTTATGGGCATCAAAAGGCATCGTATTATGATCAAATTGGATAAAAAACTATAAGTCCTAGTGAGATGGTTTTCTAATGCATTTCAGGGGGCTTCATCTCTTCCCCATCTTTATGGACTAGTTCCTAAACCCACATTCCTTTGGCAAAAAATTGTATGGAAAGACAAGAATGAATATATGTTAGGATTGATTGTTTTTATCTCGATATCAACACCCAGATGGCCACTAATCACATTGAGTACCCATGTGACCTTTGGACAAAAATTTGGGATATGTTTGGAGACTTGAATGATCTCCATTCCCACAAGATCTTGTTGTAGATTGTTTGTTACCTCTTCATGTTTTTTGAAAATATGACCATATAATAGCTATGATGCTTGATAAATGGCAAGACCTTGAATGTCAAGATGACATAAAGACTTATCCTAATGCTACTTCTCCACCTACAAATGCTTCTTTTGATACTTCATCTTATATGACTCCTATCATGGATTTAGAGGGTTCATAGTCTTTATCTATGAGTAAACATCTTGAGGCTAACAATTTTAATGCCCCAAAATTACACTCAAGACATTAACAAACAAAAATCAACCAATTTTTTTAATACAAAAGTGGCATTAAGCAACCACACAACACACTTATGTGCCCAAGGTGTCATAACAATACATGATGGCACACATGGCATGTACAACAATGCACAATGAAAGCTAATACACAAGTAAAACAAGTAAGGGTACCATGGCATTAAACACTATGGTTGGTATAGAAAATTACCAATGGAGGAGAGTTGGAGTTTCTAAGACCAATTAAAAACCATCACAACACCTCAACTAAACCACCGCTCTAATATCTCAGAATTACAATAGGTAGAATTGCCAAAATTGCCAAATTTTAGGTTTTAATAAGAACTTGCACTAGGATTGGGTTTTAGAAATGGGAAGAAATTTTATGACACTAGCTTGAAATTTAGGTTGCAATTGCATACTACACCTTTTTGGACTTCGGGTTTCTTTTTCATATCACACTATGTAAAATGACAAACTAGCTACAGAATCTAACCCTAGGATGACTTTGGGCTTCACAAAACATTTACAGTTGCACATCTGGAATGTGCAAAACAACTTTGGTTCCTAGCTTAGAACAACATTTGACTTTAAAAAATATTTATAGTTACATGTTTGGAAAGTGCAAATGAACTTTGAACCACCTACAACCTAAAAATTTGGAATTCAACTACAACATGCATAATGCAAATTATTGTGGGATTCTAAACCCTAGACCTCTTGCACTTTAGGTTTTAAGGACTAAATATAACCTATAGTGTGGATAGGTCAACCTAGTTTGCATGTAGTTCAAACTACTTTCCTAAATGGAAAATATAGGATGTAGAAAACTTCTAAGACATGAAAAATACCAAAATTAGGTTTCACACTCAATGAGGCATAAATTCCTCGTTTTTAGATCTATTTAGAAATGGTTTCAAGAAAATGTTAAAGAAATTGTGGACTCTAACTTTGCCACATGAGAGCCTCATAAATGGTATAATTCCCAAGAAATGGGATGGAAAGAAAATCCACATTGAAAACCTTAAGAAAGGAAATACATAGCTAAAATGAAATACTAAAAATACATCTATTTCTAAAGACTCATGATGTCATCAAGAAGGAAAAACTGTCGACACACTATCTAAGTGGATCAAAGGTCCATGTTGTCCCAAATGGTGGTACAACACCACCCAACCATGTGGAACCCTCAAGCCCACTCCACTACCCAACCATGTGGAACCCTCAAGCCTACTCCACTAAATTGTGATATGATCAACTTGGTATAAAACACACTCATGCAATAGAACAAGAGTATGGAAACACACACCAGTCAACATGCATAAAATGTACTACATCCACATGAATACATTGAAATGCAACAATCACATAAGAATCAATAAACATGATCACAATCATGTCAACTATAGAATTTGATTGAAAGAAAGGATGAGGATCCTACAATTAAGATGAGAAGTGCCATTTATAGTAGCACAATGGCCATGCAGAATTTTAGAATAGAACTTCCTTAAATAAGTTACTAAATGACATTCACCAACTTCCAAGAGTTGTGACATGCCCTTCATGATCAAACTTGAATCTATCCAAGGCATTTAGCAATGGTACATGTATCTTATTTAATCATATTCTAATTACCTAATGAAATTATGTTATCTCTTGATTAAACTCTCCCCTATTCTATCATCATGTATCTCTCTAGATCATGGTAAGTGGTGAGTGACTTTTCTCTCCTATTCTATACATCAACCCTAATGGTCCACCACTCTAAATTCATAATTTGGCTATGCATAGAAATCAATGCACTATTTTCTGACACATTTCTAAAAGATGCAAAACTCTAAATTACAAGGTAGACTAATCCTTTTAGATTCTAAAACATCTATCTGAGTTCTAAATTGCAATTTTCATCTCTTTTAAAAATGCAAAAATGGTAACATATAAGGACATTCCTCCATTAGTGGAGATGGTTGCAACCTTCAATTTTCCTATATTCTTGTTTTAAAGTAAATTGCAAAATCTAAACTTACCCTCTTATACCTATCTCACCCAACAACACTATTCTTAAATAAAATTAGGGAGCTTAGAGATTATAGAAAAAATGTCATAGTAATGGCTCTATTTTAGGCATTTTAAAAATTTCAAAATATAAAATTTAAAACATAAAATTATTAAAACCATTCTCTCAATATAAAATACTTCCTACAACTAGAGGCCACATGCAACCACCTATTGTGGGAATGACAATGCAGATTTCCATTTTAAAATTCAATTTTCAAAGCATTTACAAAATGAGGAAAAATACATTTGAACACAATTTCAAAAGGATGAATAAGATTCTCTTAGAGGCAAACACACCACAAGCAATCCCTCACCACAAGAAGATAATCCTCAATTCAATCCCATCCCAAGCCAAGCAACACCAAAATCCTATATTTCATGTTGCAATAGTTCTTTCACAAATGGGAAAAATGAGGTTATTTTTCCAAGAATATGAGGAAGTTCCAAATGAAATTCATTCTTTTTCTTTTTGTCTAAAATTCCTTAAACCCTTTTACTTTTTTCCATTCCTTTTCACACTACAACTAGTCATTTTAAAACACACCCTTTTGAAAATAGATACTTCTTAAAAAATAATTCCCAAGCATTATTTTGAGTAAATCTAATGCATTGAAAATAAATCATTATTAATATTCCCCACAACTTTTCTACTAGATTACATTTCCACTTATAAAGTAAATCTATTTTCCTAATGCAAATAATTTCAATTTCTTAGGCAATTAAATTCACTATATTTTATTTTCACTCAAAATAATAAAATGACATAGGGTCTTTATACTAAAGCATAATTAATATGTTTTCGATAAACATGGTAGAAATGGATTTTGAGATAAATTTAAATTCAACATACATTAAGATAAAATAATCACATGTATAGCGCTTCAACACACTTTATGGGTTTCTATAACATGTAGATTATAGAATTACCACTTATTCAGATGTAGGTTTACAGAAGGATTACCAAGATCCATCTAGTACTTGAATAGAGTGACATAAAGGTTAATAAATAAGTTTTACCAAATGTGAACATCTCCTTTATCACCATTTTTGGAGAATATACACTTAGGTCAAACATTACGCCTACCTACTTCATATAATAATAGCTAAAACAACATAATGCATCCAACATGATATAAATCATAATATGATATTAGTTCATCACATCAAATATGAATCATTAACCATAGTCATAAAGACACAATAACCAATAGTAATCCAAAATACTATCCAAAGTATAATAACACATCTATACCATATATATTGAATGTAGTGGAATAGTAACAATGAAAACTCCAATGTACAAAATTATAACATATATATCCCTAATCAAAAGTCTAGATGCCAAAACAAACCACATCAGAAACACCTTGATGACACAATCCAATATCATCACTAATAACAGTAGCAAATCCAAACAAAAGTCAATGGATGATAAGGCACAAGTGTGAGATGCATTACATCCTTCCCCCTAAGAATAGGCTTACTCTTGGAAAACTTGAAACTAGTGAGGATGCACAATCCTCAGCTACATGGCATCCTCCTAGGTAGTTGTGGAATCATCTTGAAGTGAGTCACATTAGACCCTTAACTAATCTAGGTCTCTACCACAAAGTGGTCCTTTAGTTCTGCAATATACCAATGGGCTCCAAAGAAATTAGTTTAGGCTCCTACACCTACAAGGCACCACAATCAATTAGATGTGTAATATCTAGAATATACTATCAAATAAAATAAACATGAAATACATCATGGATGCACAAGAGACTAGGTAGAAAGGTAAGCTAATAAATAACTACACCAATCTTTGCAAGGATATCAAAAAGTCCAAAAAAATGTGGTGTGAGATTAGAACCTTTTCTATAATGGATTGGGCTCTTGTGCAATCAAACTCTTACAAATACATGACCACTAACTGAGAAGTGTCAATCTAATCTCTTGGCATCAACATACTTCTTTTCCCTATCTTAGGCAATCAACAATTACTCTTTGATTAGAACTACCTACTACTTCATATCCTAAAGCATTTCAAGACCAAGTACAACCCAATCTTCAAGTCTATCCCAACACAAAGAAGTATGATATGGACATCCATACAAGGCTTGGAATGATTCCATAGCAAGATAATTATGGTACATGTTATTATAGTAAAACTCAACTAGGTACAAATAGTCCTCCCACCAAGACTGTTTGTCCATTACATACATATGAAGCATATCCTCTAACACCTAGTTCACCCTCTCCATCTAACCATCTATTTTGGGGTGATAGGTAGAGCTAAAATTAAGCTAGGCACCTAATGCATGCAACAAGGATTCCACAAAAATGATGTGAAAATAGGATCATGATCTAAAATGATCCAATGAGGCACTCCATGCAAGCATACAATATTCTCCATAAAAGTACGTACCATAGGTGCAACACTATAGGATACATTCATGGGTGAGAAATTAGAAACCTTGGTCAACTTGTCTATTAGATCACTATTATGGCATCATGACGATGAAAAGAAATAGTTAAATCACTAATGAAGTACATAAAATCATGTCCCATTTTCATTTAGGAACACCATGTGGCTATAGGAGGCCCTCCAGTTGATGATGTTTTGCCTTTACTCTTTGACACTCAAGGCATCTAGTGATAAAATCAAAAATATCATGCCTCATCCCACCTAATGGAATAATTGACAAAGATCAGCATACATTTTTTTCACACCAAGATGCACCGCATAAGGAGCACAATGCACCTTAGTCATCACAACTAGGTGAAGGCCACCTAAAACTAGGACATAAATACAACCAAGATATTGTAATAGACCATTGGAATCTAAACAATATCTATAATACCTACATTTAAGGGTTGTTTGTGACTCTATTTTAGCACTAATCTTCTGATGCCATGGATCCTTAAGAATCTTTTCCAAAAAATGCTCTCACAAGTCTATGCTCAAGGATAAAATTGAGACATTGTGATGCCTCTTTCACAAAGAAACAACAACCACATTCTCCTTTCATTTGATGTACTGAACACCAAAGTCATACATGCACAAAAAATCTATCCATCAATATTGATGAGTGTTCAAGTTCATTTTCCTGATGATGTACTTTTATGGTAAGTATGAAGCTCAAACCAATAGCCAAAAAGAAAATGTCTCCATTGCACAAGTGCATGGATGACCATTACCAACTCTAGATCATGGGTGGGGTAATTTATCTCATGATCATTAAGCTTTCATGAATCATAAGCAATCACTTAGCCCTCAACTTGCATAAGGAACACTCCTAAACCATCTAACAATGCATGCATGCAAGCCAAAAAATCCACTACAGGATCATGTACTACAAGTATTGGTGCACTAATCAACCTCTCCTTGAGACACTGGAAGGCTTTATCAAACTTATTTGACCAAACAAAAATATTCCTTTTTCTTTGAAGGGAAGTAATCAGATGCACCAATCAAGAAAAGTCCATGACATATGAGTAGTAATAAATTGCTAATCTAATGAAACTATAAACCTTTTGAGACATTCATGGGCACTAGCCAATCCACAATGGCCTAAATATTTGAGGCATCAACTAAGATACTCTGACTAGAGATGACATGATCCAAGTAGTTACCACTAACTAGAAGAATTCATAATTTAACAAGCTGCACAAAAGATTGTTGTCATACAAACACTAAAGGACTTGACGCAAGTGGACCTAATGTTCTTCCACAATACTTCATTAAATAAAACTATCATATAGAAACACTAGGGAAAACTATTCAAGGTATGCATGAAATAACCCATTCATCAAAATCATAAGCATAGAGGGAGCATTTGTCAACCCGAGTGAAACTGTAGTAAACTCATAGTGCCCATAATGCATACAAAATATAGTCAAATGAATGCCTGCATCATGGATACTAAGTTGATGGTATCCAAACTTTAGGTCAATATTAGACAATACTCTATCTCCTTTAATTTGGTCAAACAAATCATTGATTCTCAGTAAGGGATATCATTTCTTCATCATCACTTTGTTCAACTATTGGTAGTTGATTCACAGATGAAGAGATCCATGCTTTTTCACAAAGATATTGAGTGCACCCCAATGATATACACTAGGATGATTGTTCCCTTTCTCTAGAAACTCCTCTAATGGAAATCTAAGATTAGTAAGTTCTTGAGTGACCACACAGTATGATGCATATGAGATGGGCTCTACTCTTGGAATAAGATCATTGAAAAATTTCACATCCCATTTAGGTGGCATACCTAGAATAGGAATAGGAAACTTATTAGTAAACTCCTTAAGAAGGGGGTGATCATCAAGAGATACCTCATGGTAATCCCTTCTCAAAATATCACTCAGCAAGATACCAAACTTATAACATTCCTTCCACATGATCTGTTTTAACTAAATTACAAAAATCTTGTGAAAATACAAGGGTAAAAACCCTCACTACCTCAAATAGATGACCCTAATAATCCGCACAATTAATGACCTTACAATAATAATTGATGCTTGATTGATGAGATATAATCAAATCCATGCCAAGGATAATCTTGTAGGATCACAAGGGTAGGATGTGCAAATTGATAGTGGTGGTGAATGTTTTGAGATCTAACACACAACCACTCATAAGGAAGTATAAAACAACCTCAACATTGGTAACTAACCCAACTTACCATTTACCATCCTACCTTACTGCTGCAAACCTAGAATGCTCAACCAAGGATTAGGAAATAAGAGAGTCTAGAGAAAGATAATCAAATAAAATGGATGTATGCACACCATCCAACAAACTTGAGGTCTCCACCACTATACCCTAATACTTTACCTGATGGTTTTCTATAATACCAAATACTCTATGTGACTTACCAAAATCTCCCATTTTCGACTCTGCCATTGTAGTACTATGACCCCCAATTGCCACTAATTCTTGAGGGTAGGTTCTCACATAGTGAACTTTCAAACTACAAGAGTAACATTGTCCCACAAACTAAGTAGGAATTGACTCAGGTGCACTCAACTACTCAATTATTAGTGTGACTAGGAATAGGTTGGCCACCATAGGCCTACAATTTTTCTATGAAACCACTATCACACTACCCCCTCCAATCCCCATGGGATCATTTACCAAATCTTTTCCACTTTGAGGGGCCTTCTAAGGATTTTTATTTTATTGTTGTTGCTAATAGTTCTTGGATGGTGCTATTGGTGCCTCATGATATCCCTTGGTTTGGGGTTGAGATCTTCACACCCCTTAACCTAATTGAAAAGGGACCACTACCTAAACTACGACCTAATGGCCATAAACCTTAGCCAAATTCTTCCAAATGAACTTAGCTTTCTCAACAATAACCTCTAAGGTTTTGAGTTCTAGTACCCAAACACCTCCATTGGTATGAGCATTCAATCCTCTAACAAAACTCTACACTAGCATCCCTTCATCCTCCCCTAAGCTCACATACTATCTGAGTTCAAATAAATAGTTCTCATACTGATCAATAATCATGTGAAGTTGTCAATGATCGTGGAATTCATTTGCACAATGCTACCTAAAATGCTCAAAAACACTCCAAAAAATTCTTTCTTGAGACTATCAATATCTAGATGATGATTTTGTTCCTCCTAGCACCACCAAGTGGAAGGAAACCTACATAAGTGTAGGATGGCATAATGAGCCTTGGTGTTACTACCATAGGGATGCATAAAAAAACATATATCTAGGGCCAAGATCCAATTCCTAGCCTCAAATCCTTATGAAGAACCTTCAAAAGTGGGTGAGTTAGCTCTTAGAAGATTTGTCACATGAAACACTACCAGTGTCCTCACTCACTAAATGTCTATCTCTTTGATGAGGTAGATCTTGAAAGGTTACCTCCTCCACTCTAGAACAACATGGCCTCCTAGAGTATTCCCTTTCACCATCTTTGTATGAAACCTCTTCCCTTGATTAAGAAGGGTGATGACCACTAGAATGCATTCCCTCATGATGAGGGGTCAACCTTGCTAAAATATCATAAAGAAGGACCATTACTTGTAATGCGCCTAAAGCATCTTTAGGATAATCTTATTGTAACCTTAGGGAATGATCACTCTAAATTTCTAGTGACTCTCCATTAGGTTTAACATTATTTACCTAATCAGTGTAGTAAGACTTGGGAGACAACCTTCTTACAACTAGTTACATGGGTTAGCACATACATGATAATTTACAACACCATGCTATGGCATACAAGAAATATGGAAACATGAAGCTAGAACACACCAATAACCACTTAAGAAAACTCATAAGAAAGAACATAAAATAGAGCTCCCAATTTTGTAACATGGGATCTAATAGACAATGTAATTCCCAAAGATTATGCTCAAGTCACTAATAGACAAAAAATGACTGAACATTTTTTTATGATACAAATAACATATTGAGAAACCACACAACACACTTATGTTCCCAAGATGTCATTAACAACATGTGATGGTACACTTGGCATTCACACCAATTTATAAAGCAAGATGACACAAGTAGAAGACTTAATAATACCATGGGACTAAACACTATGGTTGTCATGGAAATAAGGCATGGAGGAGAATTAGGCTTTCCAAGATCACTAAAAATGATTATAACATTCCAGTTAAACCACCCCTCTAATTTAGCTTAGAGTTACAATATGAAGAATGCCAAAACTACCAATGTTTTGGTTTCAAGAAGAACTTGCACTATGATTGAGTTTGAGAAATGGGAAGAAAGTAGCAACTTGTAACACTACCTTAGGTTCAAGTTTCAGGGTGCAATAGCTTATTACACCTTTTCAAACTTTAGATTCCATTTGCCTATTACACTATGCAAAAAGATAAACTAGCCCTAAAATTTGACCCTATGATGACTTCAAGCTTTGAAAAACATTTACAGTTGGACATCTACAATGTGGAAAAGAACTTTGGTTCCTAGCTTAGAGTGACCTTAGAGTTCAAAAACCATTTGCAACTACACATTTGCAAAGTGAAAGTGAACTCCAAAATATAAAAGTTGACTGTAACATGCATAATGCGAAATGTGGTGGGATTTTGAACTCTAGACCTCCTACACTTCAGGTTTTATGGAGTGACTGCAAAAAGTAATTTAGATTGGTAAACCTAGACTTTTGCATGTAGTTTAGAATACTTTTTTGACTTGCAAAAACAAAACATTGAAAATATCCAAGGCATGAAAAACAACAAACTTAAGTTTCACACTCAAGAGGCATAACATCCTTGATTTTAGAGATATTTGTTAGTAGTTTCAATAAAATGTTTAAGGAATCATGAGCTCTAACTTGGCCACATGAGAGCCTCTTAAAGGGCATGGTTCCTAATAAATGGGGTCGAAAGTGAATTTAACTTTCAAAACCCTGAGAAAGTAGATACATAGCTAAAATGAAATACTAAAAATACATCTATATCTAATGACCCACCATGCCATCAAGAAGGGAAAAATCTCAACATGATAGAACACCACCCAACCATGTGGAACCCTCAAATCCACCCCATTGAGATAAGAGATAGTTTCATGGGTATAAAGCACACTCACACAATACAAGGGGAGTATGGAAACACATATGACAATTGACATGCATAAATTGTACTACATCCACTCGAATACATTGAAATGAAACAATCACATAAGCATCAATAAACAAAATCACAATCATTTCTAATACAAAACCTAACTAAAAGAAAGGATGAGGATCCTATAGTTGAAATGAGGAGTCTCCTCGCAGTAGGACACAATAATGTAGAATTTGGGAGTAGAACTTCCTCAATGAAGCTAATCAATGAGATTCACGAACTTCTAAAAGTTGTGACATTCCCTTCACAATCAAAATGGAATCCATCCAAGACAAAAATTAATGGCCCAAGTATCCTATTTAAACATTTTTTAATTACCCTATGAAATTACGTTACCACTTGATTAAACTCTACCCTACTCTATCAACGCATGTATCTCTAGCTCATGATAGTGATAAGAGCCACTCCTATCCTATTCTATAGCTCAAACTTAAAGGCCTATTACTCCAAATTCACAATTTGGGTGTGGCACAAAAATCAATGCACTATTTTCTTACATATTTCTAAAAGATACAAGTTTTCAAATTACAAGTGACACTAGTCTTTTCACAATTTAAAACATCTATTTAGGTCCTAAATTGTTATTCTCATATCTTTTTAAAAATGGACAAAATTATAATATATCATTCATTCCTCCATTAGTGAAGATGGTTGCAACCTTCAATTTACCTACATTTTCATTTTAAAGGAAATTACAAAAAGTAAAGTTACCTTCTAATAGGTAATTCACCCAACAACACTATTCTTCAATAAAATTGGGGAAAAGGATTTTAGAAAAAAAAATCCATATTAAAGGCTCTATTTTGGGCATTTTTAAAATGTCAAATTACAAAATTTAAAACATAAAATTCTTAAAGCATTTAGAAAAGGAGGAAAATTTTCTTTCAACATAATTTGTAAAGGATGAAGAAGAATCTCTTGAAGGAAAACACAACACAAGAAAGAAATCCTTAATGCAATCCAATCCCAAGCCAAGAAACACCAAAATCCTCTTTTTCAAATCACAATAATTATTTCACAAAGGGGAGAAAGTCCCAAATGAAATTCATTCTTTTCTTTTTTAGATCCATAATTCCCTAAACCCTTTTATTATTTTCTTTTCTTTTCATACTACAACTAGTTATTTTAAAACACACCCTATCAAAAATAGATATTTCTTAAAAGAAATTCCCAAGCACTATTTTAGATAAAGCTAATACATTGCAAATAAATTATTATTAATATTCCCAAAGACATTTTAATTAAATTACATTATTTCTATTTATCAAGTAAATCTATTTTATTTATACAAATAATTTCAATTCCTTAAGACAATTAAATTCACTATATTTTTCTTTTCCCTCAAAATAATAGGTTTTCATATGCTCCTACTAAAGCACAACTAATATCTTTTCTACAAACATGATAAACATGCAATTCAAGATAAATTTAAATGCAATGTACTCAAATAAAATATTCACATGCAAAGGGCTTCCACACATTTTATGGGTTTTTGCAACATGTAGATTTCAGAATCACCACTAATTTAGATATAGGTTTACATAGGGATTCACAAATCCATTTTCTACATGAATAAAGTTAGATAAAGGTTAAAACATAATTTGTGTGCAATGAAAACATCTCCTTTATAACCGTCATTGGGGGATAACCCTATACCTACATACTCACATCAAACATCAAGGATACCCGCTCCATATAATAATAGTCAAAGCAATATAATCCACCTAACATGATATTAGGTCATCACATCTAACATGAATCACTAATAATAATCATAAAGATGCAATAAGCAGTAGTAATTTGAAATACTATCCCAAGTATATATATTCCTGGTCAAGAGTCTAGATGCCAATATAAAACCCCATATAAAGCACATCAATGTCATAATAAAATATCATCACTAATAATAGTAGTAGATCCAAATATAAATTAATAGATGGCAAGGCACAAGTGCCAGAGGCATTACAAGAAATCTTATGTATACCAACATTAGCTATGGCATCCAATGTTTGTAATCATATATCTTGTGTGGACACTTTATCCAAGGATGAGTAGTGTAGTTAGATGACATGCATCGAGATCTCATCTCCATCTTCATCTTCTTCAAAGTTTAGTGTTTCTTTGGATGTGCTTTTGGTGATTTAGTGTAGTAAGATCATATGCATTGTCTTTCAATTATAATTTCTTGGGATGAGTAATTGACATTTGAGGTTTGTTTTGGGATTCTCATCTTAAAAATTTAGAGTACACCATTGAGGACAATCATCTTTTCTTTTATGCTACCTTTTATGGAGTTGCATCATCTTCTTTAGTTATCATGAGGGCACATTCATGTCCTTTTGTTTTGTCTCTGCCAATTCATTTGTTATAGTTTTTCAATGGTTTAAAGATTCCTAAGAAACATTTGAAGAAATAATCATATTTGGATCTTGTTCTACATTCATTTCCACTAGGTTCTAGATTGTCACATTCTCTAGTTAGGCATAAGAGTTGATTTTGGCACCTTTCAGCATTGATGTGGCAAAAATTAAGCAAATTCTAGAGATATTATATGTCTTGATCTTTCTTCCAACATATTCCTTTTAAGAATGGGAAGGTCTTCTGCATATACCTTTCACCTAGTTTCTTCTTAAGTGGGGAAATGTTGTTCAACAATTTTAGACCATCTTTAGCATTTAGTGTTGAACATCTACCATTGGCACAAGAGGTTACTTGAGGGGGATTGCATGGTCTCTCTTCTTCTCTCTATTTTGGATTGGAGTTGTTCTTCACATACACTTTTATCATTCTCATTTTTTTAGGGGGTCACTTTGACCTTCTCTCCTCATCATCTCTTAGGGGAGTGTTGTCCTATGGGTTTTTCTGCTTCTCATCTTATAAGGGGAATCATTTTATACATGGGTACCTCATCAAGCCTTGTAATTATGACCCATATTTACATCTTTACATGTTTTCTTATTCTCAACTTAAGCAGTGGTGTTGGTGTGAATGGGGTATATTACCTATCTAGTTTTCCTCTTAGGTCATTTTCACACCTTGTTACATAATTTTACTTAGGGTATTTCCTTTTTATATCTCAAGTCAATGAAAATGTAAAGAAAATTTCCACAATACAATAGATGAAGCTACATAACCTGACCGATGGGAATGGAATTAGGCAAGGCATATTGATTAGGGTGTACTCCATCCAACACACACAATATAAAATTATAAACTTCAAACCAATGAAAACATGAACTCATGGGGAAAAATATAGTGATTTACATGGGGAAAACTGTTTCGGGAGAAAAACCCCACACTCCAAAAGAAGCTCGATATATTATTCATAAATCTCAACACTTGATTACAATAAACTTGTAGATAAAATTTTCAAAGGAGAATCACCAACTAGAGATCCGGAGGCAACTCAACATCTATAATACTCTCTCACCCAACCTCCATCTCAAGCCCCTAGTATATAGAAGATAGAATACATGAAACCGTCAAATAGTAATTACAAAACCACAAGTTAAAACCATGTAAAAGTGGTGCCCAAATTATCTCCAATAAAAGATGCCTTATGATGTGTCACAACACACATCAACACGTGTAACTCCCCCTAACAACTCTTTTCTGTGTCCAACATGTTTTTTTATATTTTCTACTATGGGAGGTGCAACTTCTGGAGGCCATAACTTTTGATATGAGAGGCCAATTGATGAACCATTTGATGTGTTGGAAACTTGTGAAGAGATCTATGAAACAATAAATTTCTATATTAATTATGGCCATTTTGGATTTTTTTGAGGAAAAAATGACCTCTAGGTGCCTCAAAATTGACTTTGAAACTATTTTGGGTATTTAAAAAATTGAAAACTTTAATATCTTGACATCCAGACATGACCTTGGGTCTAAACTAACCCAAAATGTTCATGTTTTTATTTTTTATCTTTGGGAAAAATTTTGGACTCATACATGCTCAAATGCAAACTTAAAATAGAAACCCTGCTATTTTTAGCCTTACTTGAAAATTCGCATGTTATCAATCATTTTCCTAGAAATTTTAGATGAAATAAGCTTCATGGATAATTCCAAAACCAAAATTGAAAAGGAAATAAAATAAAATTATTTTTTTTTGGGTGATGCAAGGTTGCTCTTACAGCTCTGGATGCTCCTGCATCAGACACCCAAGACCTTCTTTGAGAAGTGACCTCAAGTCACATCTCCAATGTTTGAGGAAAATTAATATTGTCAACCTCTAATTTGGATAACCATAATGAATCTTCAAAAGGCATTCCTCTCCATTTGACCAACTATTCTTCATACTACTTGTTTCTTGTGAGCTCCTTCCCACATGACTATCTAAGATTTCTTCTATTTCTTCCGTCTCTGAAATAGGTGTTCGGATATGCCACTATCCTTTTTCTTGTCCAACTTATATACTTCCTTCATGATATTACAAATCAAATCAAAAATATTGAATACAAGTGTAATGTTGATCTAACTTGGCATCTCAACTTCATAGGCATTCCCTAAGTCATGCTTCTTCAAAATCTTACAAGGTCCAAATTTCTTCATCTTTTGTTTATTATATGTTCCTATGGGAAATCTCTATTTTCTAAGATGGACCATAACATCTTCTTCAACTTTGAATTATTTGAATCTTCTTTTCTAATAGGCTTTCTCCTTATACAAACTATTCATTCTAGTGAGATGTTTCCTTACCTCATCATGTACACTCTTCATGTATTTTGCAAAATCTTTTGCATCTTTGTTCCTCTTCTCCTCCTTATCCAACCTCATCAACTCTGAAACATTTTAGGAACTACTTCCATATACAATCTAGAATGGTGAATTTTCTATACTCCTGTTAACTGAGTTGTTCTATGCAAACTCAACCTATGGAAATATCAATTCCCCTCCCTTTGGATTTTCTCCTACCAAACATCTCAAAAGGCTGCCCAAAATTCTACTTACCAATTCTATTTGACCATCAGTTTATGGATGATGTGCATAACTAAACTTCAAATTTGTCTTCAACTTCTTCCATAATGTCCTCCAAAAATATCCAACAAATTTTACATCTCTGTCTGAAACTATACTCTTATGTAGACCATGAAGTCTAACCACCTCCTTGAAAAATATCTTTGCAATATGAACTACATCATTTTTCCTTTGCCAAGGAATGGAATGTGCCATCTTGGAAAATTTGTCAACCACCATAAAATTGGAATCATGACCTCATTGAGTCCTTGGAAAACCAAGTACAAAATCCATGCTAATGTCTTCCCATGGTCTTTTAAGTATAGGTAAAGGCTAATACAAAATAGTATTTTGACTCACTCCCTTACCCATATGACATACCCTGCAACTTTGTACAAACATTTTCACATCTTGATACAACTATGGCCAATAATAGTTCTCACTTACTAAGACAACTATGTTGTCTCTCCCAAAATGTCCTTCTAATCGTCCAATGTATTTTTCTTTTATCAAGTTTTCCCTCATGGAACTTCTCAGAATGCATAACTAACTTCCTCTAAATGGGTCATCCCACAATAATGTGTTGCACTTTTTGGCCAAACTTGACATTGAAATAAACATTTTGAAATAAATCTTCACCTTCTAACACTTATAGCCCCTAAACCGTTAGGAACTTGAAGATGATGCGAACTAGTGATTTGTGAGATTTGTTTGTAGATTCTAAATATATTTTTTTTAAAAAAATTGAATTTAAATTGTAAATTTTTTGTGTCTCCTTTGATAACTAGCTTTTAATAGTAAACAACATTTTTTTAAAGTGATGTGTATTCCGTAGCACATAACTTTTTTTCTACAAAGGATAAAATTCTGATTCAAACTAAATTGCATGCCATCTTGGATTATATAATCTAACTAGTGTGTTATGTCCATGGTGATAGGTTCTAGGAAAGCTTTCCATGCCTCTGAAAAATCTTGATCTTCTAGATATAAATGTTTGAGTTCTTCAAACCCAACAACTTCAATTCTCATCTCTACCAACAAATTTTTCCTCCTATTCAATGCATCTGCAATTCTCATAGACTTCCCACTTCTATGCTTTAATACAAAAGTATAGATTTGAAAAAAAATAACCCATTTCAAATGCCTCTGATTTAACTTTACTTCGCTATTCAAATATTGTAAGGCTCAATGATCTGTACATACAAAACAAATTCCTTATGAAAAAGATAATGTCTCCATTTATTTAATGCTTGAACAATATCATAAAATTCCTAATCATAAATAGAATACTTCTTCCTAGCCTGATTGAGTTTTTCACTAAAATATACAAATGGGTCTTCCTTCTTGACTTAATACAACTCCTATAGCACTACCACTAGCATCACAATATACTTGAAAGACCTTGTTAAAATCTAGAAGTGCTAAAATAAGTTGCTCTATAACTTTTCACTTCAACAAATTAAAAATCTTGGCTACCCCTACAATCCTTTAAATTCTTTTCTATCTCCTCTCATTGTTTTAGGTAAAGGTACACATATGATTCTAAAATTTCTAATGAAATTTCTATAAAAACTATCCAATCCATGAAATGATCATACCTGAGTAATACTCCTTGGTGTAGGTCATTCTATGATAGCCCTCACTTTCTCTAGATCCATCTTAAGACCCTCAGCTAAGATCACAAATCCTAGGTACACTAACTCCTTCTTTACAAAGCTGCACATCTTCATATTTATCAATAGTTTCTCTTCCACTAACCTCTCAAAAAATATATGAACATATATCAAATGTTCCTCCAAGTTTTTGCTAGAAATAGAATATCATCCAAATAGACAATAACGAAGTTACCCAAAAAAATCTTTGAGTATCTCATTCATGAGCCTCATGAAAGTGCTTGGTGCATTGGTTAGTTCAAATGGAATCACTAACCACTCATGCAGTCCTTATTTTGTTTTAAATATTGTCTTCCATTCATCTTCTTCCCATATCTTGATCTGGTGATACCCGCTCTTCAAATCTATCTTCGTGAAGTACTTCACTTATGTAGTCCATGATATCATCCATCCTTGGGAAAGGAAATATGTACTTGATTACAATTTTGTTGATGGCCCTAGAATTGATACACATCCTCCATTCTCCATCCTTCATAGGTGCTAGTACTACAGGTACTGTACATCAACTCAAACTCTCTCTGATTAGCCCCCTTTTCAACAATTCGTGAACTTGTTTGTTCAACTCCTCATTTTCTACAAGAGTCATTCTATAGGCTAAATTGTTAGGCAAATTATCTCATCATATCAAATCCATCTGATGACTTATGCTTCTCATTGGTGGAAAAAATTCAGGTACATTATCTAAAACAATATCTTTCAATTCATCCAACATATTTATAGTTTTTGTACACACATCTTCTCCTTCCTCTTTATTGATTTTAGGAATCAAGGAAAAGCACATATGTTCATGCTTCATTCCATAAAAAAAATTTCTACCATATACCAAAAAATTATAACATTAGTACATATTGTTTCCTTTGCTTCTCTCATAGGTTTTGTCTTATGTCTCACTCCATCTTTTATCGAAGAATAAGTGTTAGCATGGCCATTATAGATAGCACACCTATCATACTGCAACAACCTTCCCAATAACAAGTGGTATACATCCATTTGCATAATGTCACACAACACTTCATCATGATAATATCTAGTCTTAAACTTTACCAAACATTGCTTATTGACCAAAGCCTTATGATGCTTTTATAACCAAACAATCCTATTGGGCTATGGATGCTCTATTCTCTTCAAATTCAACTTTGAAATCATTTTTTAAGAAACTAGATTGTCTATACTTCTACTATCAATAATCACATCACAACACTTACCTCCTAATTTACACCTTGTTTAGAATAATCTTTTTCTTTGTGTTGGTTCTTATTTTTCCTTCATTTTTTAGCAAGGCTCTCTTGATAACAAAAGCTTCACCTCTTTCTACATCTTTTGAATTTTTAGATCTAGCCTCCTCATCAACATGGGCAACTCTAGTATTACCCTTTGGCCTTATGTTGGTTCCTTCAAAAATTTGTTGATAGTTATATGCTCTATTCCCTTCTTCATCACATCTGAAACACGTTCATTTCAATCCTCCTCTTCTAGGTCCTCTTCCAAATCTACATCTTCTTCTCTAGTACCCATCATTATGTCCTCAAGGGTAGTATGCATTTCCACCTCTATTAGTTTGACTGTTGCCTGCATCTTCATTTTTCTTTTTCTCATCTTGTTATCCACGAGCCTCATATGATCATTCATTAGTTCTTCTACCATGAGCTTTTCCTCTTTATTTTTTCTCAAATTTTCTATTCAACATTTCTTCTACCTTCATTGCCAACTAATATGCATATTCAATAGTTGTCAAGCTAACCAGGTTTCACTCTTCATGGACACTGGGTTTCAATCCATTGATATAATCAGATACCTTCTAATTATTAACCTCTGTGTGATCTTCTCTACTGATAACTTTGTAAAGCTCTTTAGTGTATTATTTGACTATCTTTTTCATTTGTCTTAGACCATGCATTTTCTTCAAAAGTTCCAACTCCTAATCCATAGGAATAAACTATCTCTTCAATTTATCCACCATTCTATCCCATCTGTTGATCTTCTCTTTTCCTCTTTGACTTCTTCCTAATTGCACCTCCTTTCACCAAATTCTAGTATAACCTTTGAGCATGGTCTTGGAAAACTTTACCCTCTCAGGATCTTCTATTTCTTCATATTCAAAATACTCTTCCACATATTTGATCAAATCTATTAATTCTTCCAAATTAAGACTATCAGAATATGTAAACATATCTATCTTTGGTCTTTTCCCAATTTTTGTTAAGGCCTTGAATAGTCTAACTTATTCAGGTTCTACTTCTCCCTCATTTTCTTCAAATTATGCATCATCTTAGGCTACATCATCTTCATCTTCACTTTCATTTCTCGTTCTTAGTTCAAACCCTCTTCTCAGCTCCTCTTAGATTGCAGTAATTTGCCTCTGCAAAGCTCTAGATCCTTCTTTTGTCACAACATCATTTCTACCACCATGGTTTCTTCATGGAGGTATCTTGATTTGTTTCTTTCTACTCTACATTTATTATAAAAAAAATCTTAGTGCAAAGTTGCCTCAAATCAGTCGTTTTGCTTCCACATTCAAACTCACTATCTCAAGGTCCTGGCACAAACTCTCATTATTCACTCAGGATCTGCTCTCTCTAATACCACCTGATGAGGGTGTACTTAACCCAACACACCCATAATAGAAAATTATAAACTTCAAACCAATGAGAATATGAACTCATGGGGAAAAACATAGTGATTTACATGGGGAAAACCCTTTCGGAAGAAAAAACCCCACATTTCAAAAGTAGCTCAATATATTATTAAGAAATCTCAACAAGATTACAATAAACTCTAAGTAATATTTCACAAGAGTATCACCAACCAAATATTTGAAAGTAACTCAACATCTATAATATTCTCTCACCCAACTTCCATTTGAAACCTCTGATATATAGGATATACAATGCATGAAACCGTCATATAGTAATTGCAAAACCGTGAGCTAAAACCACCCAAAAGTGGTGCCCTAATTATCTCCAATCAAAGATTCCTTATGATGTGTCAAAACACACATCAACATGTGTAACTCTCCATGTCTGACATCTTTTTTTGCAGTTTCTGATATGGGAGGGCCAACTTTTAGAGGCCATAACATTTGATCTAGAAGGCTGATTGACAAAGTATTTGATGTGTTGGAAAGCTCGTAAAGAGATTTACGCAACCATAATTTAATATGTTATTTATGGCCATTATTGACATTTTTAGGGGCCAAAAACGACCTCTAGGTGCCTTAAAATTGACTTTGAAACTTGTTTAAGTATTTCAAAATTAGAAACTTAAATATCTTGACATCTAGACATGACCTTGGGTTGAAACTCATCCAGAATGTTCATTTGACAATTGTGTAGGCTTTGGAGAAAATTTTGGGCCCATACGTGCTCAAATGCATACTTACTAAAAATAGAAACCTTGCTATTTTTAGTGTTACTAGAAACTTTGGACATTCCCAATCATTCTCCAAGACATTTTAGAAGAAATAAGCTTCATGGGTGTTTGCAAAAATGAAAATTAAAAATAAAATATAACAAAATCTTTTTTTTGGGTGGTGCAAGTTTGGTCTTACACCTTTGGATGCTGTTGCATCACATACATAACATCTTGTGAATATATTATAATGAACACAACTTAATATAAGACAATCATAATATAAAAATACAACAATGATCAAATCACATTTAATTATCTCATAATATTGAACTCATAAACTATCTTACTGGCAACAAGTATCAATTAACTAGATCTAACTAGAAATAGTCTAACACTAACATAATCTATATATCACATATGCAGAAATCAATAACCATAATAAATAATCATAATTGTAATATATATGTGAATATCAAATCATAACATATATATCCAAAACACACATTAGGAGCCTGGAATGTCAATACAAAACATCAAACGCCAATTTAGATACCATAGTCCTAATTATAAACAGTAGAATATGAAATTAAAAAATATATATGCTATTAGATCTTTAAAAAAAGGATAAATATTCATATAAAATTAAAATTGAAATCCTCATCAAATCCTATAGACCTGAATTTTATTTTACCTCATAATGTTTAAATCAAACTTTAAAATAAAGATAACACGAGCAATCCACATGGAAGAAAATATACTATTGATGGTAACAGGATGCATCCTAACAATTACAAAGTACAAAAACAGAATAACTGTCCTGCTGAATTTACATGAAACGAGATACTAAATTCACAATGCATAAGTTCAAATAGCAACATTGTAGACATGGAATAAGTATATTCCTGCCGTCCCATTAGTTTTCTCTGTATAGATTTTTCGCTGTGCGCCGAATCCCCATATTGTAAATACCAGTTGGCCCATAGGAGAGCTGTGCCGTATGGTTTGAGCACTTGTCTTATTAAATCCTATAAATATTAGGGAGGCAACGGTATGGCTCTAACCATTACCAATGCCTGCAGTTTATCATTTCATTCTCCTTCCTTAGCAGATCTTCATGTTCTATTTTCCTCAAAAAAACAGTCAAATGGGTATTGTCGATTCAGGACACCCATTATGCTCAGAAATACTTTGGCCAATGCTTCTGTTGCTTTTTCTACTACCCTGCTAATGGCTGATTGTGGTTTTCATGTTCATTTTGATATAAATCATTTTCAGAGGACGAATGAAAATGAGTGGTGGAAAGATCAATGGGCGGAACAGCTTCAAGATCTGAACACAATGGCGCTGAGCGATAGGGAAACTTGGGGCGGCAAGATGCGCCGCTTCCGAAAAAAAGTAGTTGTCTATGCCCTCTGAATTTCGTATATTTACATCATCCAACTTATTGGATTGCAATAAACTTCACCTTCCTAAATTGGATTTAAAAGCTTCATGACTTTTCTTTAAATTCTTTTGAATTAAATTACGAATAACTCTTTATGGGTGGATCATTTTCTATAAAATTGCTTATTCCAGCAAAATTTATTGGTTTGGGATCTAATTCAAAAAATGGTTTCTGCCTAAATGATTCTGTATTTGCTGTAACTGTTAGACCAACCATGAATTAGCTTTGAAATAGATGCATCATGCCCGTTGGAACTAAAGGCTAAGGTGAAGCAATTATCATTTCTATTTGAATCCTTCCCAACAAATAGTTGAATCCTATCGTAACATGAGTATTTAAAAAAAAAAGCTAAATTTCTATCTTTCTTAATAGAGAATTGTCAAGATTTCCCCTTGGGAAGCATACCAAAATTGGAAGAACTTTTTTTAAGAATTTGGGCAAATCTCGTGGTTGACGAGCCATGACAAAGGTTCAGATAAAAAAGGTTTGAATAAATCGTCAATCCAAGTCCATGTAGGTTGAGCTCTTGGATAAAACAAAAACAAGTGCTTAATGGTCTCCAAGTACCTATAGAAGTGGCGCTTGTGATTTGAAACCCCAAGATTGACCAATGGAGTTCATAGTGCCAAGGCCTAGTAAAGGATGCCCCAAGGAAAATAAGAAAGCTTTGGTTCCAAAATTGTTTTTCAAATAGTTTGAAACCTTGACTCTAGGTCTAGCTAAAGTGGATTTTAGAGATCATCTCTCACTCAATTTCTACACCATATATAAATGTGGAGAAATGCATGTATAGTCTTTGTTAGGAGTGTAATTACAAAATGGTTGCATGAACTAAATAGCACTCCTATATTACCTATGAGGAGGAACTATCTACAAGATTTCTATAAATGATTCTTGGTCCTAATTTCTCAAATTATGTTCAGCCTTAAACTTTTACCATGAGAACCTACAGCATATGGCATTAGAAAAGAGGTAAGAAATGGTTTTGATGCCTCTTCTGCAAAGAATAAGAGCATGGATCTAAGGCATCTTTGCAAGTGGAACATAATGAAAATTGATGATTGGGGAGCATCATAGAGAATGTTTATTCATTGAATTGCCATATCTAGAAGAAAATCATTCCATAAAACCGAAGGTTTGATAGCATCCCACAAATTTTGAATGCCTTTTGTAAAAAAAGTCCCTTCAATCTTAAAATAGAACTTCCATGATCACAATGGAGGAAACATCTAGGCCTTACCAAGAATTGCAACTAGAAGGAAGGATGCAAAAAATGTGAATTATGAGCAAAACCTTTCAAGCCTCACTACATTGTAGAGGCCCTTAATAATCAATATGCCACAAAGAGTAGTGCTTAAGTTCTATTCTGTTAGATATCAACAAGGTATATGCCACAAGAATCCCTAGAAAGATAGTAGAACTACTGACCGCCCTATAGAAGCCTTTCCTTTATTTAGATTTGTTCCAAAGGAAGTCTTAGATAATATTTTCTATTTTTCTATAACATTGGTTTGTGAGCATCTCAAGGGTTATTCAATCTTGCACAACCTAGAAACATTTTTGGCACACAAAGCTTTTGGATGTGTGTGCTTCTATTTTCATTGTTCAAGTTTTTTTGTGTGATGTGTGTAAATTTTTTATTCTTATGTCCATGTTGTTTGGTTTACAAGAGCTTTATGGATGCTTACTTCCTTATTAATTTTAGTAGCATGTGTATAGTTTATAGCTCATGTAGGTGTTTTCTAAATCATACACATACTCTTCTAAGGGCATAGTTTGATCATAATCCTATACATATAGTTTGCATTGAACACAAACCTAATTAACTTGTTGAAAAAACAAGTGATCCACTAAACAAGAAAATATATCTTGATATTCATACTTACTTCCTAATCAATTCAAATGGTACATTAGAAATTGATTTAGTTGTATTGGAAGATGAATCACCTCGAGTTTGATAACATGAATTTTTTCTTAGAAGTTATACCAAGTGAAAGAGCAATGCTTTCTAGAGTGTACAGATACAAACCCCATTGGAAGGAAAACGATTGGACCTAGATACTATCATGGCGTTAGTACTAGAGTTGGACATCAATAATGTTAGAACCTATCCTAAGAATGACCATATTTAAGATTTTGTATTGCTTTGTGTTTCTCCAGTTTTCTTATGGTGATAATCAAACTAAGAATGTGTGATAATGGTTTGTTTTTTCTTGTAGGTATGCATTTAAATGCTCTCTCTATGTTTTCCTCCATTACGTTATGTTCTTCTTGATATTTTTCCTAGTCTATGTGTAAATCTTGTAACTCTTCATATCTTGGCCCTCTCCGCTCATAACCAACTTGGGATAATTTTTTTCTAGGCTTTGTTTTTTTACATTATTAATCTTACAATGAATCCCTTTTATCTTATATATGGCTCCTATATTGTTTTCCATGTTCTAGGCCTTTCTTAAGCTCCTATATTGTAGTAAGGGCAACCTAGAAAGAATATACGTAAGTTATTTGTTATCTTGGTCCACTTTATTTCTAATTCATTGTTGACCTGTCGTTGTTGGTTGTATAACACCTATGTAAAGTTCTTATTTTTGAGTGGCAACTAAAACTAGATAGCTGGCTAGTGGTTGATGCAGAGGCATCCACACTATAACCTTCGCATATAGCATGGATGTCTGCAGCCCATCCTCATCATCATCATCATCATCATATTTCGCGTTACTCTGTCAGCATCCTCATCATGTTTCCTAAAAACACCAACAGCATCATCATATTTCGGATGAGCAGAATTATCCTCCTGCCGACTACTGTTCACCTCCTCCGCCTGTCGCCTATCATCATCATGATACTCAATGGGTGCAAACATCCTCCTGTTGCACTGTTCATCGGGCGCCAAACACTAGCGGCATCATCATGATATTCGACACCACCTTCGTCAGCAGGATATCAAATATCCGGTTGCTCCAAATATCCTGATGATGATCACCTTCAGCACCTTCCCTTCGATGCTCCGCTGGCCGACGACACAAGCAACAGCATCCTGATATGGTTTATCCGGTTCTCTCGAAACCTCCTGATGATGTTAATACAACCTTCTGCCGATACCAAAGCACTTAACGACGGCAGGATAAACTCGCATAGGGGGATATCTCAATATCCTGATGACGATGACGTCATATCCTGATGACGATGACGTCACCCAATATCCTGATGACCTCTTCAACACTTAGTAAAAAAAATGAACTTTCACTCCGCATCTGCTAGCGATACGCGGATGATGGGCTCTCCCGAGAGATGATCCTGATGCCGATACGCTCCTCCTCGGCTCCTCCTGATGATGATCACCCCGACGCACTTGCACTTCATGCAATCGACAACATCATGTTCTCCTCCACTTGTCTAGATGACGACGCCCAACGCGACTGCAGGATATTTGCAGAAATATCCTGATGATGCCATCTTCACGAACTTTCAGCTTTAGCAAAGTTTCACTTCGCCGATCCTCCAGGGACGACCCGATCCACTCTCAGGGTGATCTTCCAACTCGAACTTATCAACTCGACCTAGCACATACCCATGCTACGGTCTTCAACATCTGTCGACCGCGATCCTGCACACCTGCATGCAAACAAACAAACTACAACCTAACCTACTATACATCGCCATTCCACCGATCAGACGGATCAACCGGTGGAATGGATCAGTAAATCCATGAAGCCACCCAAACCAGCAAATCGATTACACAAAGGGGATCAAACAGGAAACCGGAAACAGGATCTTTATTGATTTCAAAGATGCAATACAATATGATGTTCCTCACACAGCACACTCAAACTCCTCTGCGCAATACAATACTATACTATCAATCGATGATATCTCTCTGTCTATGCAATATCAACCGATCTCATGCTTAAATAGATTATCCTACGAGTACTACTGACCCGACTCCAAGCGGCCGGGAACTCTCCAGGTGGCTGGGAGACCCAACCGGACCCTACCGCATGACAGCTGTTATAACCAACTAACTAAAAATAGCAAAAGCATGGTCAGCATGATCTTATCATGATCAGCGTGACCTTATTACATGCATTTGGTCTTACCAGACCTTCTTGAAAACATAAACAAGACCTAAAACAACTAACTGCCTCATGAAGGCCAGCTGTCAGGTAGGTGCTCCTGCACCATACTCCCCAACAGAAAAGAACTCATGTCCCATGAGTTTAGTATGTGGAAGTCCTCCACCTTTACACTTTGCCTTTGCAATATGCTGATCTGCTCCAGCTTTGTCCTCTGCTGGCTCTTGGCTGCTCCAAGTCTTCTGCACTGTAACTTGCTTTCTGGCAAGTAAATCCTCATGCCTGTTGATGTAGGCCTTTTTCTCACATACCCTGTGTTTGCCAAGTTGTCGGACCAGAACCTCTGTCTGAACTGCCTCTTGAACTGCTGAAATGTTCAACTCTATCTTCCTGTCAATCTTTATAGGACAAGCAATAGTCCCAACTATGACAATATCCTTGTCATTCTTCTGAACTGGTTGCTATGTGCAAACCTGTTTCTGCACCTGCTGCTGACCTCTGTCAGTCACAACTGAAACTTTCTTCAGCTTGTTGTCTGTAACAACTCCTTTCCCTGCAGTGTCCTCAGCTGCCTTTATGCCTGCTCCTCTAGGCATCTGCACAAATTCCTTCTTTCCCATTAAAATGATTTGGGCTGCCTTCTGTACTGCAGCTTTTGCCTGCAATGGCATCAACTTAATAAGCTTCCCATCCTTCTTGATGGTGTAGGTATTAGCATACCCATCATACAGTACCCTTCTGTCAAATTGCCATGGTCTACCCAACAGCAGGTGACAACATTCCATGGGCAAAATATCACACAAAATTCTATCATGATATGCCCCAATCTGAAAATCCACATATGCCTGTTCAGAGACAAAACGTGATTGACTATCACTCACCCAAGATGCCTTGTAAGGGTGTTGATGTGGAATCCTTTCCAAATTCAGTTTATCCACCATTTCCTGAGATACCATGTTGTCTGTTGAACTAGTATCAATGACAACCTTACATACTTTACCTTTGCTCTTACATGTGGTCTTGAAAAGAGCTCTTCTTTGCATCAGATCCTTTGATGCCTGCAAACTAATTCTCCTTAACATCAGTGATTCTCCACTCTCTGGATATCCATAATTATCAGGATCTCTGTTTGAACTCTGTGCACTTTCTTCTACTTTCTCTTCTTGCACAAGTTGTACTCTCTTGTCATTAGTTCTATCATTTCTGGATGATGAACCTTTGTTTTCTGGACATTTGAAAGATGGATGACCAAACTCACCACAGGTGTAACATTTTCCTGAAAATGTAGTAGAACCTCTACCACCTCCAAATCTTCCTGTATTACCTTTCCATCCACCCCTGAAATCAGACTGTCCCTGTCCTTTACCAGTGTCTTCTTGACCCTCATTGGTTTGCTTTTGTGCAGGGGCTGTTCCTCTTCCCCTATGGTTTCCTCTTGCTCTCATGGACTTATCATGTCCTCTATTCATCTTTTCTTCAATCCTGATTGCCATTTGATAACAATCCTCCACATTCTTAGGGTTAGCTAACACTAACTCATCCTGTATGTTAAATCTCAAACCAGCCAAGTACCTAGCCACCTTTTCTACCTCATTCTCATGATGACCAGATCTCATACTCAACTTATAAAACTCCTCAGTATATGTCTTCACATCCCTTTCTTTCTGCTTTAAAAATTGCAGTTTCTTAAACATCTGGATTTCATAATCCCTTGGCAAGAATTTCCCTTTGATCCTTGCTACCATCTTATCCCATGAAGTGATCTTTGACTTCCCTTGTTTCCTTCTCTCAGATTGTACATAATCCCACCATACCAAAGCATGACCTCCTAACTTGGTCTTTGCAATCTTTACCTTCTGATCCTCAGCAATATCTTCACATTCAAAGTGATTATCAAGTGCAGCAATCCAATCCAACAACTCATCTTCATTCAAGCTTCCAGTATATTTGGATACATCAACCTTTACCTTAGGTTTATCATTCTGCACTGCCTTTAACAGTTTTACAAATTTCTGGTCTTCAGCATCCAGATCTTCAGCTACCTCTTCATACTCTTCAACAGTATCTTCATCTTCTTCAGACTCACTGTCTTCTACCTCCCTCTTTTTGTTCTTTTCCAGGGCTGTAAGCCTGGCTTGAAGAGCTTCAGCAAGCTCCTTCATCTTCCTCATCTCTCTAGCATGTTTTTCCTTCATCTCCTGCAATTCCCTTGCAGTACCACTACCTTTAGGAGGCATTTTGTCAACCTCTCAATCAACACACAACACACAATTCAACTCTACCTCTGCCCTTTCGGTGACAGAATCAACACACAACAGCCCAGATGTTTTGCTGAGCTCTGATACCACTATGATGCAGAGGCATCCACACTATAACCTTCGCATATAGCATGGATGTCTGCAGCCCATCCTCATCATCATCATCATCATCATATTTCGCGTTACTCTGTCAGCATCATCATCATGTTTCCTAAAAACACCAACAGCATCATCGTATTTCGGATGAGCAGAATTATCCTCCTGCCGACTACTGTTCACCTCCTCCGCCTGTCGCCTATCATCATCATGATACTCAACGGGCGCAAACATCCTCCTGTTGCACTGTTCATCGGGCGCCAAACACTAGCGGCATCATCATGATATTCGACACCACCTTCGTCAGCAGGATATCAAATATCCGGTTGCTCCAAATATCCTGATGACGATCACCTTCAGCACCTTCCCTTCGATGCTCCGCTGGCCGACGACACAAGCAACAGCATCATGATATGGTTTATCCGGTTCTCTCGAAACCTCCTGATGATGTTAATACAACCTTCTGCCGATACCAAAGCACTTAACGACGGCAGGATAAACTCGCATAGGGGGATATCTCAATATCCTGATGACGATGACGTCATATCCTGATGACGATGACGTCACCCAATATCCTGATGACCTCTTCAACACTTAGTAAAAAAAAATGAACTTTCACTCCGCATCTGCTAGCGATACGCGGATGATGGGCTCTCCCGAGAGATGATCCTGATGCCGATACGCTCCTCCTCGGCTCCTCCTGATGATGATCACCCCGACGCACTTGCACTTCATGCAATCGACAACATCATGTTCTCCTCCACTTGTCTGGATGACGATGCCCAACGCGACTGCAGGATATTTGCAGAAATATCCTGATGATGCCGTCTTCACGAACTTTCAGCTTTAGCGAAGTTTCACTTCGCCGATCCTCCAGGGACGACCCGATCCACTCTCAGGGTGATCTTCCAACTCGAACTTATCAACTCGACCTAGCACATACCCATGCTACGGTCTTCAACATCTGTCGACCGCGATCCTGCACACCTGCATGCAAACAAACAAACTACAACCTAACCTACTATACATCTCCATTCCACCGATTAGACGGATCAACCGGTGGAATGGATCAGTAAATCCATGAAGCCACCCAAACCAGCAAATCGATTAGACAAAGGGGATCAAACAGGAAACCGAAAATAGGATCTTTATTGATTTCAAAGATGCAATACAATATGATGTTCCTCACACAGCACACTCAAACTCCTCTGCGCAATACAATACTATACTATCAATCGATGATATCTCTCTGTCTATGCAATATCAACCGATCTCATGCTTAAATAGATTATCCTACGAGTACTACTGACCCGACTCCAAGCGGCTGGGAACTCTCCAGGCGGCTGGGAGACCCAACCGGACCCTACCGCATGACAGCTGTTATAACCAACTAACTAAAAATAGCAAAAGCATGGTCAGCATGATCTTATCATGATCAGCGTGACCTTATTACATGCATTTGGTCTTACCAGACCTTCTTGAAAACATAAACAAGACCTCAAACAACTAACTGCCTCATGAAGGCCAGCTGTCAGGTAGGTGCTCCTGCACCAGTGGTAATAGGTTTAGGTAGTGGTTGCTTTCTCCTTAATGCTTCAAGGATGTACACATTGATAGTATGGACTTAATCATGTGGATGTGATTTGTCTTATGTGGTACTGTCATTTATGTCTTTGACTTCCATGATGTATTAATGTGGTAGATAATTATTAGTCAAGTGAATAAATGTTTGCATACTATTGGGCATGTTTGAGTGTGTTGGTTCATTATTGAAAAGTTTGTGCATAGGATAACAATGTGGTAGTGTTTCATTGGACATAGTCAAACAAGGGAACATATTACGTAAAATAATATTCTTGGCTAATGGGTTGATGTGGTGCACATTATAAAGGTAGGAGTTTTGTTCTATTTGAAAAGTACAATATAAAGGTAGCAAAACAAAAGTTGATCTTGTGGTTCTTGCTTGGTTGAGACTAATTTTCTCTTTTTGGGAAGTCAATTTCCCTACTTCTTTGTGGATTACCATAGTAGAACAAAACCAATGATCTATATATAGATCACCATAATGAATGTGAGTCATTAATCAAAATCAGATATACAACTAGCTTAAATGACAAAGCTAGATTAGTCAAGAGATATGTAGTAAGAATGAATCCTTCCTATTTTTCAAAGACTAATAATAAATATGTCCAAGTAGATTTCCATGTGTAATATCAAATGAAAATATGCCATTGGAGGATTTGATGATGTATTTGGTGGGCCCTACATTACATATTGATAGTGCTCAAAAAACTAGTAAGGTACATAGTAATATAAAATATGAGATATACATGGTATTTTTTGATAGGAATGGTAAAAACATATTATTATGTGTCTACAAATTTGGAAATGGTGTTTTAAACTAGGTTGTTGATCTTAAGTGATCAATTTGGTGCATCCAATCCTAGATGAGAAGCATGAGTTTGATGGCTAGGGCATAAGGGTACAGTCTCATGTGTCTTTGCAAGAAAATGAATGGTGGACATGTCAAATTTACCGAGTGTGGTGGGGTCATCAATGTTATTTCCTCTATTTTGAACTCATAGCTATATTAAAGGGAAAATGATTATGTGGCTACATTGATGTATTATAGGCTATGTTGTCAATGGTAAAGTATCTTGCAAGTTTAAGTATGAATGTAGGTGATTTGTATGGATATGTGCCAGCATGTTTTTATGGCCCATTGTATTACTTAGTTGAAGGATTAAACAATTTTCAAGGGGACACTAAGCACTAGTAAAAAATTGATATAAGTTTGATAGTCATTGGAATGCCATTATGACATTAATAGAGGTGTACAACATTGTTGGTTGTGTTTAATCCTTGACCATAGATCTAAAGGTAGTAAGAAAACGCTATTGATCTACGAGGGAATTTTAAAAGGTTTATCTCAACTATTGTGCTTGAAAGTTCAACTCTATGAAAGTAGTAATAATAATGGTTTTCATAATTAAAATTTCTAGCCATGAGCATATACAATTAAGGGAGAGAATTAAATGTTGAATGAACATAGACCTCTAACTAGTTGTTTGAATATGATGGTGACATAGTTGAAGCTAAAAGAACATTATCCAATTTTAGGAATCTAGTTTTTTATTAGGATTAGATGAAGAGATGATTGACACATAATATGGTGCCTTATTACTTTCTAGGACTCTTTAATTGAAAATAGTGTGGTGCTCCATACTTGTCTTGGATATTTTATGGGATTTTATTTTTAATGCTATATTTTTTATCATGTTCTTGTAGTTGATTAGTTGATTTGTAAATATATGTATTTTAAGGACTCCTCTCACCACAATATATGGAATACCTTTCTCATCTGTGGATGTTTAAAGTATGATTGATCACTCAAGTATTTTTGTAGATTTAGGAATGTGCTTGAGTGAATATATAAAAAATCTTACAGAACTTTAAGTACATTCTTGGTTTTGTATTTTATCTTGGATCACATTATCCTAATAGTCATAGGCTTTCATACATGTTCTAAATTATAATTTAAAGATTGATTTAATGTAACATCACTTTCCATAATGCTCCAGATTTAACTTAGACATGTAACTTAATCAAGTCATTAATTAAGAACTGATAGAGATAATCAAAATTTGAACCAAAAGAAAAATATTCTTTTCCATCAATTAAGCATGTTAATCAAATCAAGATATAACAAAGCTTACAATCTAGTAAACCATTACAATCTTTAGTGGGTAACCATCACTAATCAAATACAATATATGCTCTAGGCATCTTAATCAAGATATTTTTACATTACAATAGACCAACTAGTCATAAAATGCAAACATTGTATCTAGAACCAATGACATTTGTCTTCATAAGCCTCATCTTTTCTCATGCTTGGAAAGGAGAGCATCATCCTGGTGCTTTTCCTCTAACCACGAACCTACGGTCCCTTGCTCATCTTCCTAACTAGAAGAGGCCCTACCCTTCACGGAAAGGTTAGACATTAGAAACCAATTGGATAGCCATCTAAGTAACTGGTGTTTTGTCCTTCCTAATGTCTCACGATCACACACTACAGATCCACTCTAACTTGTATGACACTACTACAGACACTAGGCCATTTGGAACATTATGGACGGACAATGCATGCAGAGATGGATACATTACTTTGGCCAAAGTTTTTCATACATACACATTGTACAATGAACATCATCATATGTCCACCACCCTCACTCGACTTATAAGTTGTCATGTCCTATGGTAAGTTCTTAATGAATCAATTCTTTAGGTCTTCTGTGAGTGGGATCAATTCGAATCACTATCTAGACTTGGACATTCAACTCCCTCCATAGGTTGGTTACAACTGAAATATGTTATTTCATTACAAGAATCTAGTGACTCCTTGTCACTAGGTTCATTTTCATTTCATATCAATTTTGACTATTTTGACACCTAGGTCACATATGGTTTGCAATTACAAAAACAAGTCATCTCATATGATGAAATTGAATACATGTACTCAAGGCAAACCTTGCCTTAGTAGAGTAGAAGTAAAATATTCATAACTCATAACATTTAACAATAAGTCTTAAATTCAAACTCATAATGTTCATAAATTAGTATTCTTTTGTAAATACATTTCAACGGTTTCATGATGAGACCAAGTTCTCAATGATCTCACCATTTCCATACTCAACGAAATAAGTATATAATCTTGATAGTCTAAGTAACCCTAAAAGTGTTTCATAATCAGATTTTCATACAAGCCCGATTGGGTATAAGTTTTGGTTTTGTATACACACTGTTTTTCGAATGCCTCCTCAATTGTTATCATAGTTGGGTGACTATATTATGAATGTTAATGCCTTCGTGGATGAGACCATAGTCATATGACTATATTAATCACTTATGATAGCAATCATTATGGAGTTATTCCCTACTCCATTAGAGAGTTCATAAACTCTATCCATGTCATTAAATGATGTGAGTTTATCATTCTTTAATAACAAGCCCAACAGATATGGCTTCCTGCACTAGTTATTCTTTGCAAAGTGAAAGATGTAAAAAGCATTCTAGTTGGATTGTGAGACCCCAACTCATACATAGAAAGGATTTAATTATAAAAGACTTGGCCTTGTGGCCTTGAGCAAAAAACACAATCAACACATGGGGCAGCCGATGCTCGGCTTCAAAGCCTTGAGCCTAACCACCGATAACATTATAATATTTCGCTACCTCAGCCACATGGCTTGGAGTGCAGTCTCCAAAATAATATTTTAATGTTTATACAATTAGCCTTACAGCCTATAGTAATATAAAAAGATTCCATTAAGTTCAAAACTTGGCTTAATAGTCATGTGTACATACATACGATATTTAACTGGTAAATCTAGCTCAACCATTAAGGCTACAATCTTGTTCTTGACATAAAGATAATCTTGTTATGCTCGGCCTTAAGGCCTAGGGCCACTGTAAGAAATAAAACTTAGAAACCATAATAGCTCAGCTCTATCAACCTCGTGCCATGGCTAAGTAAGGAATTTCATAATTAATGGCATGGCCTCACTCACCTCATGCCTCTGGGTTATGACAAATAACTTCATCTTAACAAATATTATTCATGATCATGGCTCAATATGTATATATAAAATAGGATTACATCCTTCGTATTACCTGGTTGATGATTTCAATAGAGATGTCATTCTAGTACAAGTCTCCTTCAAACTACACATGGCTTCTAATCGACCTATGTTTTCTCTATAGCTTTCACTACATTGCTCTTAACAACCAACCCTAGTCTGCTATTTCCTCAACAACAAAAACCAAAAACTACATCCCCATAATACGATCACCCCCAGCTCGATAACCCTCAGCCAGCCCTTCACATGCCATCTTGAAAGGTAACTACCTTTCCCACTCGATCGGTTCCCACAAAAGGTGGCTAAAATCTGGCATCATGCTAGAAAATGGTTTAGTTCAAAGCTCTCCATCACTTCACAAAGCTGACAAACAATAATTAAATAGCATTCGATATCAAATAATATGATAAAAGAGATAATAATAATATCATTATTGTGGCAATTTAACCTATAATAGGGTTTTTAATCCTTACTAAAGGATTAAAACTAAATAATAGAAAGCACAAAAGAATCACATCTAGATCGTTGATTGTCAAGTCAAGCAATTCTCCTTTAAAATAGACTATCATCCTTAGTTGAAAGACTAAAGAATAATATCCTTGAGAACAAAAGATTACGAGAGACTTCCTTGTCTCTCTACAAGATTTTCCCTCAACTTGAGATGATGCTTCGAGAACATCGTCTGGTCTTCGTGACTAGACTAAATGGCCTCAAAGACATAACAACTGACAGAGGACATGAAAACTAAGAAAAGAGGCATGACACATGTCAACTTACGAACAAAGTTTAGAAGAAGGACATAAAAGTTGATACTTAGATGGCTATTCAACCCTTTTCTTTCACAACGTCTAACCATTCCTCCAAGATGATACTCTCCTTCTTCGAAGGATGATCAAATGTTTTCCTATTCACACTCAAGACCACAAGATCATGATTAGTGTATCATTATCATGTCTCATAACATAATTTAATCAATTTATAAAATAAATTATCATCAATAACTATTTGATAATCAAGAGTTAAATCAAATATTTCCACGATATCAAATCAATTAACTATGTCTAATCCTCCTGACTATCATACTAAGTTAATGATTAAGTCTAGTCGTAAGTTGGAGATGTAACATATCTCCCCCCATAAGAATCATCGTCCCTGATGATTAATTGTCTTAAGATAAACCAACATAATATAAAAATGTTTTCAAAATCATAATATCAAATGTCTTAGAAAAGATGAGGAAATCTAGCATGGAAGTCATCATAATTTTCCCAGGTGGCATTTTTCACTGAATATTGGTCCCACTGGACCTTGCACTGTGTTATTTCCTTATTACGTAAGCGTAGCTTATGCGTTTCGAGCACCTTGATGGGCTCGATCACCATCACTCCTGGGTCTTTCACCTATAGAATATTCCAATCAAGCATAGGAATTTGATTATCAATAGAATTAAACTTTTTCGAATAAGAAACATGAAACACATTATGCATCATGGCAAGTGCTAGTGGTAGAGAAATTTTGTATGCCTTGGGTTGACTTCTTCTAGAACTTCAAATGGGCCCACATATCTTGGTGCGAGTTTGGACATTTTTCCAAATTTGATGGACCTTTTTTGAGGTTTTACCCTTAGGATAACTTTATCTCCCACAGTGAAATGCCATTCAGTACACTTTGCATTTGTATAACTCTTTTGCCTATCATTGGCTTCTGCTAGCCTTCTCTTAATCAGATGGACTTGTTCTTCCATCTGTAATAGCATTTTTGGACCAAGGCTAACCTTATCCTCTAGCTTATCCCAGCATATAGGGGTTCAATACTTCCGTCCATATAATGCTTCAAATGGTGCCATCTTAATAGCTAAGTGATAATTATTGTAGGCAAATTCCACTAGAGGAAGGTAATCCTCCCACTTGTATTACTGATCCATGCAATACATACTTAATAAGTCCTCCAACACTTGGTTCACCCTTTTAGTTTGACCATCTGTTTCAGGATGATAAGCAGAGCTTATGTTCAACTGTATACCAAGGGAAGAGAACAAGGTTTACCAAAACCTCGATGCCATCAGTGCATCCCTATCTGAGATAATCTTCTCAGGAATTCCATGCAGTCTGAAAATCTCTTGAACAAATTTTTGAGCAATGATGGGTGCCCCATCTGTCAAGTTTCCAGGTATAAAATGGGTTGCTTTGGTGAGTCTGTCCACCACAACCAAGATAGCATTGTTCCTGTTCCTTGACATAGGGAGCCCTTGTACAAAGTCCATGCTTATAATCTTCCATTTCCAATCAGGAATTTCATGAGGGTATAATAATCCCGATGGGTTTTGGTGTTCCGCCTTCACCCTTTGGCATTCAATATAAGTAGCTACAAAATTTGCAGCATCCCTCTTCATTCCTTTCCAAAACTATAAAGGTTTCACATCAACGAGTAACTTGGTTACTCTAGGATGCCTAGAATATGGTGTAGAATGAACCTCTTTCCAAACCATATTCCTTAACTCTACTGAGTTAGGTACATACATCCTTCCTTTGAACCTTAATAACCCATCTGGTTCAAGGTTGAATCCTTCATATTTTAGATTCTGTGGATCTTTCTCAAGTGCCTATTTTACCTACTCAGAAAACTCATCTCCCTTAGATATTTGTAACACCAAATTTCTAAAATCAGAATGTATAGATATCAGAGTGGAGATGTGCCTTCTCCTATTCAAAGCATCCGCCACTATATTTTCTTTTCCTTGAATATATTTAATCTCGAAATCATAATTTGACATAAATTCTAACCATCTTCTTTGATGAGCATTAAGATGGGGTTGAGTGAGTAGATATTTAAGTCCCTAGTGATCTATTTTCAACTCAAATTGTTTTCCATGTAGTTAGTGTCTCCACATTTGAAGTGCGTGAATCACTACTAACAATTCTCAATCATGCGGGGCATAGTTTTGTTCATAGTTTTTCAATTTGTGTGATTCATACATAATGACATGTCTGTCTTGGACTAGTACACCACCTAAGCCTTCCCTAAAGGCATCGGTAATGACTTCAAATTGACCTTCTAGGTCAGGTACTTTCAATATCGAGGCTGAAGTCAATTTTTCCTTCAGTAGGTCAAAGGCCTCCTGACACTTTTCTAACCATTCAAACTTTTTTCCCTTTCTTTGCAAGGAAGTTATAGGATGTGCAATTTTAGAGAAGTTTTTCAAAAATTTCCTATAATAACCAGCAAGGCCTATAAAACTTCAGACCTCATGAACATTTCTTGGTTTAGGCCATTTAGAAATAGCCTTAATCTTAGCTGGGTCCATAGTTACTCCCTTAGCTAAAATTATATGACCCAAATACTATACTTCTTTCTGAAAGAAGGTACACTTAGAGAGCTTGCCATATAGTTTATGCTCTCTTAATCTTTGAAGAACAATTCTCAAATGCTGCATATGTTCCTCTTCATTCTTAGAATAGATCAAAATCTCATCAAGAAATACTAAGACAAACTTGTCTAGACAGTCTCTGAACACACTGTTCATAAGATTCATAAATGCTGCTAGCACATTTGTCAACCCAAAATGTAGGACAGTGAATTCATAGTGTCCATATTTGGTTCTAAAGGTTGTCTTATGGATGTCTTCATCCTTCAAACTCAATTGGTGATATCCTGATCAAAGATCAATCTTGGAAAATACTATTGCACCCCTCATTTGATCAAAAAGATCATAGATTTGAGGTAGAGAATATTTGTTCTTAATGGTTGCTTTGTTTAACATGTGGTAATCTATGCACAACCACAAAGTGCCATCTTTCTTTTTCACAAAAATGATAGGCGCTCCCCATGGCGACACACTGGGTCTAATCAACCCTTTATCTAGCAGCTCTTGTAGTTAAGCCTTTAACTCCATTAGTTTTGTTGTGGTCATCCTGTAGGGGGGTTTAGAAATAGGTTCTAACCTAGGTATAATATCAATGGAAAAATCAAAATCTCTCTTAGTGGGTAACCCTAGTTGTTCATCAAGAAATACATCCTCAAAATCTCTGAGGAGGGGATGCTTGTCCATATCTAATCTTTCTTGACCTATGGACTCCTTCATCCCTACTTGTTTAAGTTTTTGCAATTCATAAAACATCAAGTCATCTTGGAAGTAGGTTCCCTTTGTTTCATCTATTTTATCCATCTTGACAGCAAAAAGTTGGCATCCTTTTGTTCATGCCCTTTTCTTTTGTAAGGCAAAAATTTCTATTAGTTTAATTTCCCTAGGTTTCCCTTGGAGAAGGACTTGGTTTCATAGATCATCCAAACATTCTACTATCTTGGCATAAGAGTCTACGTCTCCATAGCCAATTTATCCCTAGGATAACATCATACAAGCCAAGTGGGGCTACATATAGATTTACTTTTGTGGAAAAGTTTGGAAGTTCAATCCGAGCTTTAAATATGCATTGCTCTACCTGAGCCTTGGTGTGATTTGCATACTCTATAGGCCAAGTATTTGCCATGAATCATTATTTTCTAGGTATCTTATTTACAATTTTGGGAGAAATAAAACATTCCATGGCACCTGTATCAATTAAAACTAAAATTGGAACTCCAAATAAAATACCTGTTGTCTCTACTGGAGTTATTTGATACTCGGCTTGATGGTTGTCCAAGGTCATATGGATATGTTGCTAGAATGCCACTTGCTGGGAAGGTAGAGGATTCCCTCTTGGTTGCACTCCCTGTGATTTTTGGGACACTATTGGCATAGTGATCTCTACCACAAGTGAAGCATCCTCCAACTAGTCCTCGCCTCTCTTGAGGTTTTCCAAAATTGCTCCCATTCTTCTTGGAGTGGTTGTTCCTCTTTTTCTCTCCCCTGGACTCATTTTGTTTATTTTTATCCCCTTTATCACTCTTCTCAGTATAATCTTGTTTCTTCCCCTTTTTCTTTGAGGGTTGAGAAAATTGAGACCAGTTATATCTCTTTCTATTTTTTTCCCTATAGGCCAACATAGCCTTCAGGCTCTGTTTTTGCCTAGCGGCCTTCTCATAGACCTGTTCCATGGTAGTAGGACCATGAACATTAACCTTTCCCCCAATTTGGGCATTCAACCCCATGATAAACTTCTAGTCATAGAATTTATCATCATGTTGATACTGTGGCACATATTTCAATAGTCCGGTGAATTTTTCCCAATACTCATTTACAGTCATATCAGCTTGTTTCACGTTGTGAAAGTTTATAATTTTTTTATCATAGAATAGTTGAGGCAACCATCTTTTCCTAAATAATTCTACATACCTATCCCAAGTAAGGCTTGTAGACCTCAAGCCTAATTCCATCTTTTTGTTCATCCACCATGTGGATGCTTCACCCACTAGCTGAAATGCTCCCCAGACAGCTTTGGTAACTTCATTATAAATTCTAATTTCAAAATACTTCTCCATCTCTATAAGCCATGCCTTCGTGGCATCTCCACTTATAGATCCATCAAATTTAGGTGGCATGACCTTTTTCATTTCATGAGACAATTCCATAGCCATAAGGCTCCTCTTATCCCTTTCCTGTTTAGCCATGTAGTTATTTTCTCTGTGGTGGCTTTGGATGGTGTCATTATGGCATTCCTCACCATCACCCCCATCATTATCATCTTGTTTGTCTTCTGACTGGCCTCTGACTTTGTGTTCGAGAGTTTCCACCCTCTCCCTTGTTTCTTTCAACAAAGTCAAGATTTGGTCTATTTTAGACTCAGATTGCCTTGAAGGTGCTCCTCCATCCTGGCTATCCTCAATTCTAGTTCCAAATCAAACCTTTACTACAATCTACTTCTTCCTGAAGTGTGCAGATTAATCACAGATTAGTTTTCCAAGCTATGCAATTTATTCATTTACAAATCTATTCACATTCATATAATCTTTAAGAAGAAAGGAAAGATTGTGAAAATTTTCCATTGCATTACAGTTTCCTTTGGAATACATATAATCCACAAAATTACAAAATTATGTTACACCTTGCTTCTAAATGTCATTTACAATTTGGGATAACTTCCCATAATCATGTTTTCTTTTTAGTCTCAGGAGGTGAGGATACACAATGGTATTCCATTACATCCTCCTTAAGTACATTATAGTCCTTAGGGATATTTCCCTCAGATAGTGCTTTAAGGGAAGAGGGTGTCACTGATGCTCCTGTAAAGTTAGGGGAAGCCAACCATTCAACCTTCCTTAACTCTTGCTTGATGCATTTCATGGCATCAATAAATGTTTCATCATCAGATAACCATGTACCTACCAAGCATCCAGTCTGTTTAAGTTTCTCCTTCATGGAGGCTCATGCCTACAAGATCCTTTGTTGGCATATATAACATCCATGTTCTATTACCTTCTTGTGAGGTGTGGTTCTAACTTTTACCATTCTGGCATAGGACATCCAATTATTAGCATACTTAATGTTGGATACTTTAATCATCAAGTACTGAGCTCATTAGGTCCATGTGTTGAACCTGATATCTTTGATACCATATGTTACATCACTTTCCATGATGCTTAAGATTTTATTTAAATATGTAACTTAATCAAGTCATTAATTAATAATTGATAGAGATAATCAAAATTTGAACCAAAAGAAACATATTTTTTTCCATCAATTAAGCATTTTAATCAAATCAAGATATAACAAAGATTACAATCCAGTCAACCATTACAATCTTTAGTTAGTAACCATCACTAATCAAATACAATATATGCTTTAGGCATCTTAATCAAGTTGTTTTTCTTACATTACAATAGACCAACTAGTCATAAAATGCAAACACTATATCTGGAACCAATGACATATGTCTTCATAAGCCTCAGCTTGTCTCATGATTGGAAAGGAGAGCATCATCTTGGTGTTTTTCCTCCGACCACGGACCTGCAATCCCCCACTCATCTTCCTAACTGGAAGAGGCCCTACCCTTCAAAGAAAGGTTACACATTAGAAACCAATTGGATAGCCATATGAGTATCTAGTGTTGTGTCCTTCCTAATGTCTCACGGTCACACACTAAATATCCACTCTAACTTGTATGAGACTATTGGAGACACTAGATCATCTGGAATATTGTGGACTGACAATACATGCAGAGACATATGCATTACTTTGGCCAAAGTTTTTCATACATATGCGTTGCACAATGAACATCATCATATGTCCACCACCATAACTCAACTTATAAGTTGTCATGGCCTATAGTAAGTTCTTAACAACCCAATTATTTAGGTCTTCTATGAGTGGGATCAATTTGAATCACTATCTAGACTTGAACATTTGACTCCATCCATAGGTTGGTTACAACTAAAATATGTCATTTTCATTACATGAATCTAGTGACTCCTCATCACCAGGTTTGTTTTCATTTCATATCAAGTTTGACCATTTTGACACCTGGGTCACATATGGTTTGCAATTTCAAAAATAAGTCATCTCATATGATGAAATTGAATACATGTACTCAAGACATACCTTGCCTTAGCAGAGTAGAAGTAAAATATTCATAACTCATAACATTTAACAATAAGTCTTAAATTTAGACTCATAATGAATAAATTAGTATTCTTTTGTAAATACATTTCAACGGTTTCATGATGAGACCATGTTCTCAATGGTCTCACCACTTCCATACTCAAGGATATAAGTATATAATCTTGATAGTTTAAGTAACCCTGAAAGTGTTTCATAATCAACTTTTCATACAAGCCCAATGGGGTATTAGTTTTAGTGTTGTATACACAATATTTTTTTAATGGCTCCCTGGCTATTATCATAGTTGGGTGACTATATTATGAATGTTAATGCCTTCGCGGCTGAGACCACATTCATATGATTGTGTTAATCATTTATGATAACAATCATTATGGAGTTATTACATGTTCCATTCGAGAGTTCATAAACTTTATCCACGTCATTAAATAATGTGAGTTTATCATTCTTTAATAAAAAGCACAACTTATACGGCTTCATGCACTGGTTATTCTTTATAAAGTGAAAGATGTAAAAAGCATTATAGTTGGGCCGTGAGACCCAAGCTCAAATATAAAAAGGATTTCATTCTAAAAGACTCGGCCTTGCGGCCTTGAGCAAGAAGTCAACACATGGGGCAATTGATGCTCAGCTTCAAAGCCTTGAGCCTAACCATGGATAACATTGTAATATTTTGTTGCCTCAGCCACATGGCCTGGAGTGCAGTCTCCAAAATAAGTTTTCAATGTTTATACAATTGGCCTTATAGCCTATAGTAATATAAAAAGACTCCATTAAATTCAAAACTCATCTTAATAGTCCTGTGTTCATACATACGACATTGAACTCGTAAAGCTAGCTCAGCCATTAAGGCTATGAGCTTGTTCTTGACATAAAGACAATCTTGGTATGCTCGGCCTTAAGGCCTGGAGCCACTGTAAGAAATAAAACTTAGAAACCATAGTAGCTCGGCTCTATCAGTCTCGAGCCATGGCTAAGTGAATATTTTCATATGAAATGGCATGACCTCACTCGCCTTGTCCCTCTGAGTTATGACAAATAACTTCATCTTAATAAAGATTATTCATGATCATGGCTCTATATATATAATAAAATAAGATTACATCCTTCATATTACCTGGTTAATGATTGCAATGGAGAAGTTGTTCCAGTCTGAGTCTCCTTCAAACTGCACATGGCTTCTAATCCACTTGTGTTTTCTCTATAGCTTTCACTACCTTGCTCATAACAACCAACCCTGTCTACCTTTTCCCCAACAACAAAAACCAAAAAATGCATCCCCAGAATACGATCACCCCTAGGTCAATAACAATCGGCCGACCCTTTGCATGCCATCTTTAAAGGTAACTACCTTTCCCACTCGGTTAGTTCCTATAAAAATGTGGCTAAAATATGGCATCGTGCTAGAAAATGGATGAGTTTAAAGCTCTTCATCACTTCACAAAGCCGACCAAAAACAATTAAATAGCATTGAATTGAAATCAAATAATATGATAAAAAAGATAATAACAATATTATTATTATGGAAATTTAATCTATAATAGGGTTTTTAATCCTTACTAAAGGATTAAAACTAAATAATATAAAGTACGAAAGAATCACATCTAGATTATCAATTGTCAGGTCGAGTAATTCTCCTCCGAATTTGACTATCATCATTAGTCAAAAGACTAAGGAACAATATACTTGAGAACAAAAGATTACGAGAGACTTCCTTGTCTCTCTGCAAGATTGTCCCTTGACTTGAGATGATGCTTCGAGAACATCGTTTAGTCTTCATGAATAGACTAAATGGCATCAAAGAAAACAACTTACAGAGGACATGAAAACTAAGAAAAGAGGCATGACACATGTCAACTTATGAACGGAGTTTGGGAGAAGGACATAAAGTTCAATACTCAGATGGCTATTCAACCCTTTGCTTTCACAATGTCTAACCATTCCTCCAGGATGATACTCTCCTTCCTTCTTCGAAGGATGTTCATTTTATTGTTCACACTCAGGACCACAAGATCATGATCAGTGTATCATTATCATGTCTCATAACATAATTTAATCAATTTATAAAACAAATTATCATCAATAACTATTCCATAATCATGAGTTAAATCATATATTTCCACAATATCAAATCAATTAACTATGTCCAATCCTCCTGATTATTATACTAAGTTAATGATTAAGTCTAGTTGTAAGTTGGGGATGTAACACTAATCACTCATAATATCAATGCAATAGCTTTAGGAAGCTAATAGTTCCACCATCCTAAAATTGTATTCAAATATAGTGTATCCTTTTCATTGGTTTAGCTTTCTCTATTCAAAAAAATTTTATAACCGAAGTGTTTTATAATTTGTAGATTTTATGAAATCTAATTCATTCCATTATCTTTAGAGAGTTGTATAGTTCTATTTTTATTGTAGTTATGTGTGTTGTATGAGCCTAAAATGAAAAACACATTAAGTATATAACTTTTTTCATAAGTTTGGTTGTATACATAACTTTCTCATATCTACTCATAGAGGGTCCAAAGGTGTTAATACTAGTAAACTAGTACATTGGAATATTATAGACAAACCTTTGGATTTTTCTTGGCCATAGGGTATGGTTTATCTAAATGTCTAATGTACTAATATTATTCTTCTTTAACCATCCTATAAATAATCTCTAATATCACCCTCCTTGGTCTAATGAAGCTTAAGTGAAGATTTACACTATATGGTCTATTGGCCCTTAATTATCCAAAGTCTAATTACTAGTCTTATTCCATTAGTCTAAATTGAAATAGATCCTTGGATCTAGGTCTTGGTTCATCCTCAGTGAATATGGGATATATTTTGGATCTCCAACAAATGGCATCATTACCTAGGATTGAAAGATACCTTAATATCTATTATCTAAGATTATTGAATATATTTTGGATCACCAACAAATACCACCATTACAAAGGATTGAAAGATACCTTAGTTCATTTACTATGCATAGTGCTAGCATTTTCTCAACTTTTGTTAGAATTTGCAATAAACAACAAATCTACTCAGTTGCAAGTATGTCTTAATTGGTGTTGTCATTGATCTCAACATATATGTGTTGTCATTAGTGCCAATTGTGCTCTTGTTTTTATGCTTGCTTGTAATGAGTTGAGTATTAAAGATAATAAGTATTCTTGATATAGCAGAACAATCCAGTAGATTGCTCCGCATTTCTTGTAGAATGAATATCTTTGTCTGTAGATTGAAATTTCATTAGAGACATGTATGAAGATGCCATGTTCCAAGTTTGAGCCTCCGGTATGAAGATTTGAGTGAGTTATGTTCACCAGAGTGAAAAATGCTATTTCTGTATATTTGGTGGTGATAGGGAGAATGTATTATGCTCTGCATTCCTCCGCATTAAAGTATTTTAGTTGTAGTTCTGGAATCAAGTTTGTAGTAATGATAAGTACCTTCAACTTGAATGGTTCATGATTTGGTGGTCTGCAAGCGATCTTTTCTTTATGATGGTGTTGCTTATGTGCTTTGGTTTGAAGAATCTTCTTGAGAGAGTGGTTAGAGATTGTGTAGTTGTTCCTGGTGATTACAATGTGCTTGTGGATGTCTCCTGATCATGTTCCTACCTTTGGATTTGTTCGTAAAGAGAAATTTGGATCATGGATGAAGATTGTTCTTAGAAGACTTAATGTTAACACCAGTCTTGACTGACTTGGTTGTGGAGATACATCGAAGATTGTGGAAGCGTGTCATGGTGTGGAAGATTACATTTGAGTCCCAGCTAAGGCATAACATTATCCACATATATCTTTCCATTAGGTAATTTTGTTTAGGTCTAGACCTATTTCCTTGTATATTTGTAATGCCAACCTTGGAGATTGTTCCAATGGTTGATGAATGTAATGCTAGCCTTGATGTACTTTCCAAGGCTGATGAAGTGGATAAAAACATGTTATGAAGTTGAGAAAAATATGTCCTTGAGTGAAAATGAAAAGATAAGTGCGAAGGTGTAAGAAAAGCAGAGTAGGGGAGTTCTACTGAGCTTCAACGGAAATGAACGTAGGCATGAATTAGATGTTATCAAATCAGTTCACCAACCCTTGGTAGTGAGCCACCCCTTGTTAGTAAGTTGATCTTGGTAGTGAGCCCTAACATTTGTAGCGAGCATTTTGGGTAGTGAGCCCTAAGGTAGTGAGCCTCTATTTTTTGATATTGCTATAACATATTTTTATCTGTGGGCTAACACCCACCATGGTTTTTCCTTTATAGGGTTTTCCACGAAAAAATTTGGTGTCTCATGTGTTATTGTGTTGAGCTTCTTGTTTCATGTTTTCATGATTAAATCTAATAACAACAATTGAGCATTTGATGTGTTGATAAGCAATTAAAGTTTTAGAGACACTTATTCACCCCCCCTCTTAGTTGTCTTGTGCATTTCAACAATTGGTATCAGAGCAAGGTTCCTCAGAAGTAAGCCTAACAACTTGTGAAAGATCTGGGATGGCACGCAAGGATGAATTGTCTTTCAATTGTTTCATATATGGTGAAATAGGTCACTATGCATCTTGATGTCCCAAAATAAAATCAAGAAATAATGCTGAAGAAGATAAAAGCAGAGTGTCCAAGAGAACACATTATGATGTTAAAATCGATGAAGATGATGATTGCTCTTTCACTAATGCGATGATGAAGAATGACTTCATCCAGAGTGAAGTACTGATAGTGAAGATATGTTTCAAGAAAAGAACTATTGGGTTATTGATAGTAGTTGCTCAAATCACATGAATGGTGACAAAATTAAGTTCATTAATTTTAAGTATGATGAAGGATTAGTTAGATTTGGAGATGACTATACTAGTAATATATGTGGAAAAGGGTCAATTAGTCTTGATGGAAAACACCATACTAATGATGTTCTTCATGTTGAAAGCTTAAAGCAAAATCTCTTGAGTGTTGGACATTTGTGCAAAGAAGGATACAGTCTCATATTTCAAGATGATACTTTTGAAATTAGAAAAAAAATCTGGGCTTGTAATAGCTAGTGGGAAAAGGACATAAGGAAATCTTTATAAGCTCAGAGAAGGTGGCATTATCTACTCCATGACTCAGAATAGTGAAAGTTGGCTTTGGCATAGGAAATTGTGTCATATCAATTTTGATGATCTAGTAAGGTTAAGCTCAACTAAAGTTGTGAAAGATCTGCTAGAAACTATACATTCTAACAATATCATCTACAAGAGGTGTCAAGTTGAAAAGAAAGAAAGAGGAAGTTTATAGGAGGAAGAAAAATCCTCAACTAAACTACTGGAATTGGTTCATACAAATCTCTGCGGTCCCACAAGAGTAAAAAATTTCAATGATGACATGTATTTTATGTTCTTTATTGATGATTGTTCTAAAATTATTTGGGTTAGCTTTCTTAAAGAAAGATCAGAAGATCTAGATGCATTTAAAACTTTCAAAACAATGGTTGAAGATGAATTGAATATGAAAATCAAATGTTTGAGGTCTAACAATGGAGAAGAGTTGACCTTTGATAAATTCAATATGTTCTGTGAGACTCATGGGATAAAAAGATAGCTATATACAGAGAATAGAGTGCTGGAAACAAAAAGAACTATTTAAGAAGCTACTAAGACAATGATTGAGGTGTTGCAAATATGTGCCTAATCGGTGTTGTCATTGATGTCAACATATCTTTGTTATCATTGGTGTCAACTATGTCCTATTCTATTACTTATTTATAATCTTTACATGTTGAGGATATTGAGAAAATTGGCCCCTCTGGAAGAAACAAGTGAGTTACAGTGAAGTACAGTATAGACAGTGAGTTGTATGCTGAAGAATAGTCTGGTAGATTACTCTGCATTTCTCACTAGTTCAATATTTTTGTCTATGGATTGGAAGTTATTTGAAGGGATGTCTGAAGATGCTAAATCCTAATTTTGAGCCCTCGGTGTGAAGAATGAAGAGAGTTAAATTCACTAGAGTAAAACCTACTTTCTTTGATTATTCTCTAGTGATAGAGAGAAAGTATTTTGTTTCGTATTCCTCCACAATAATGTATTTTTCTCTACATCTCGAGAGGGAAGTCTTGGATGATGATAAGTTCCTACAATTGTAGTGGTTCATGTTTTGGTGGTCTGCAAGCTATCTTTCTTTTATGTCAGTCAAAGACAGTGAAGTTCATGTGTTCCTGTGAGAAGATTCCTATGGCTAAAGTGGTTAAGGTCCGTGCATTTTCTTCTGATGATTATAATGTGCTTGTGGATGTCTCCTAATCATGTTAATATCTTAACATTGGTCCACGTTAAGGAATTGAGATGGTGTCTGAAGATTGTTCCCAGATAATGTAGTGTGTAACTAGTCTTAGCCGACTTGGTTAATTCTGGTAATTACAGAGAGTCCTTGAAGATTGTGGAAGTGTGTTGTGGCATTGAAGATCATGTTTGACTCCTAGCTAAGGCGTGGTGTGATCCACACACATCTATACTACAATTCCTTAGCATATTTTTGTATTATCTCAAGACCTATTTTGTAAATATTTGTAATGCCAACCTTGGAGATTGTTCCAATGGTTGATGATTGTAATGCTGACCTTGATGATCATTCCAAGGCTAAGGAAGTGTATAAATACTTGTAATTGAGTCATGGAAAATTTATCCTTGAGTGAAAATGGGAAGATAAGGAAAATGGATGAGGAGATAAGCCAGAGCAGTGAAGAGCAGAGTAGAGGAACTATAGTACTTAAATGTATTAATCTCAAACATAAAGAATATGGTGATTGTGGTAGTTAACCTAGCGGTGAGCTGCCAATAGGGTTTAACAACCCTTATTATAATCTTTCTAGGTTTAGGGTTGAGGTAGTGAGCTTGCTAGACCTATCTATAGAATTAGTATCAGAGAAAGGTTCCTCTAAATAAAGTCTAACAGGTTGAGGAAGATCCAAAATGTCTTACAAGAAGGAAGTGCTACATTTTGATGGGAGGAACTATGCTCTTTGGAAGGCATGAATGAAAAGTCATCTTCTATGTCTTGGTTACAAATTATGGAAAGCTGCAGAAACAAAATACACCTTGTCTCAAAATGGTTTGACGACTAAAGATGAAATCAAGGAATATGAAGTGGATGTTAAAGAAAAAGATGCTCTGTTAAGTTCATTAAATGATTTAATACTGACAAAAGTCATGGATCTTGAAACTGCAAATGAGGTATGGGAAAAGATGAAAAATCTTCATGAGGGAGATGATTCTATGAAGGAAGCCAAGCTACAAAGTTTGAAAGTGAAATATGAAAGTTTGAAGATGAATGAGGATGAAAACATAACAACCTTTATGCAAAGAGTTGATGAACTTGTCACCAGAATAAAAGGTATGGGGGGAACTCTCAATGATAAGGAAGTTGTAAAGAAAATTCTCAAATCACTGCCAAAGTCCTACAGTCACAAGGTAGTTGCAATTGAAGAATTTATGCAAGTAAAAGCTATTGACAGAGATCAGTTGCTTGGTAAGCTTATTGCCTTTGAAATGAGAGAGTTTGGTGATGCTCTACCAAAAGTAGAGACTGCCTTCAAACCCAATACTTCTAGGAAAACCTCCAGATCAGACAAGTACAAGGTAGAATCAGATGACGAGTTTGATGAAATTGAAGCAAACTTTGTGGATAGACTACAAAGAGGATCCGGTAAGTTCTAAGGTAAATTATCTTTCAATTGTTTTTCCTGTGGTAAAGTAGGCCACTTTGCTTCTAGATGTCCTGAAAGAATTGAAAGAAATAGGAAAATATATGAGAACATGCCTAGGATCCAAAAGAAATGTTACTATGTTGAAGATCTTGATTATGATGGAGTATCAGATAATGGTGAACCAGATAATGTTAGTACTTCTGGTAATGAATGCCTGTTTATTTTTATTAAAGAAGAACATGTGTCTACTAATCTTGCTAGCTGTGTGAATAAAGAAAAACCAGTGGAAAGTGCTTTGGTGGCTCAGATTCTTGAAGATAAAGAGGAATGGGTTATTGATAGTGGTTTGTCTCACCACATGACTGGTGACAAAAGTAATTTGGTGAGTTTGGAAAGATATGATGGTGGACTGGTTAGGTTAGGAGATGATACAAGTAGTAAGATTTGTTGAAAGGGATCTATTTCTTTTGATGGCAAGCATAATATTGAAGATGTCTTGTATGTCAAACGATTAAAGCACAATCTTTTGAGTGTGGGTTAGGTGTGTGACAAAAGTTATGACCTAAGCTTCAAGGACAATGGATGCAAGATCAGGGAAAGCTCTGAAATAGTCATTGTAACTGGTAAAAAGACTAGAGGTAATATCTATCACTTGAAAGGAACTGATAATTATTACTTGTTGGCTCAGACTGATGAAAGTTGGCTATGACATAGAAGGTTGTGTCACATCAATTTTGACAACATTATGAAGATATGTACTATACGGGCTATTAGAGATTTGCCCAATCTTGTGAATCCCGCTAATCCTATTTGCAAGGAGTGTCAATTTGAGAAACAAACAAGAACAGTTTTGAAAGAAAGGACCAAGCAGTTGATGGACTACTGGAACTAGTGCATACAAACTTGTGTGGACCTACCAGAGTAAGAAGTTTGCAAGGAGACATGTATTTCATGTTGCTTATTGATGGTTATTCTAGAATGACTTGGGTTACCTTTTTGAAAGAAAAATCAGAAGCTTTGGATAAGTTCAAGGCATTTAAGGCAATGGTTGAAAATGAGATGGATTTGAAGATCAAATGTTTAAGGTCTGATAGAGGAAGAGAGTTCATATCAAATGAATTCAATTTCTTTTGTGAAGAACATGGGATAAAGAGACAGTTATCTGCACCTAGAACTCCACAACAAAATGTAGTCATTGAAAGAAAGAACATAATGGTTCAAGAAGCTGCTAGAACCATGATAAAGGAAGCTGATCTTCTGGAAGTATATTGGAGAGAGACAATTCACACTACTGTATATATCCTAAACAGAGTCCAAGTTAAAGGTAACAGTTCTAAGACTCCTTATGAATTATGGTATGGTAAAGTTCCTACTATGAAATATGTCATAGGTTTTGGTATAAAATGTTATATCAAGAGAGAAGAAGATCTAGGCAAGTTTGATGCTAGGTGTGATGAAGGAATCTTCTTTGGTTACTCAATCAAGAGAAAGCCCTACTGGTGTTATAATAAGAGGCTAAGTAAGATCATTGAGAGTGCAAATGTCAAAGTCGATGAAAGCAAGGAAAGGTCTCCTGAATCAAGTGGATATGAATCAGATAAACCAGATGTTTCATAATTAGTGCAGCATGAAGACAATTGAGATGAAGAGGATCAAGCTCTAGAAAGTGTTGCCAAGACACCAAGGTATGTAAAAATTAGTCATTCTAAAGATCAAATCATAGGAGATAAGAGTAAAGGAATCTTGACCAGAAGAAGAGCTGCAAAAGAACAAGTAAAATTTTGTTTGATCTCCAAGATTGAACCTAAGACTATGAATCAAGATTGCAATGATGAGAATTGGGTAAAGGATATGAAAGAAGAATTGACGCAGATAGAGACGAATCAGACCTAGGATCTTGTTCCCAGACCAGTAGATAAAAATGTAATTGGTACCAAGTGGGTCTTCAGGAACAAGATGAATGAGAATGGTGAAGTAGCAAGAAACAAAGCAAGGTTGGTATGCAAAGGATACTCTCAAGTTGAAGGAATAGATTTTGAGGAAACATTTGCACCAGTGGAAAGGATTCAAGCTATAAGAATTTTTTTGGCATTTATAGTCTACAAATATTTTAAGGTATAATAGATGGATGTAAAGTCTACATTCTTGAATGCAGAGTTTGAAGAAGAAGTCTATATTGAACAACCAGAAGGATTCCAGTCATCACATCTGGGTGACATGGTATGTAGATTAAAGAAGGCATTGTATGGGTTAAAACAAGCCCCCATGGCCTAGTATGCTATGTTGGATACGTATCTGATACAATTAGGATTCACCAAGGGTACCACCGACAACAATCTTTATCCTAATTATTGCAGTCTTTGTTGATGACATTATCTTTGGAGGTAATGAAGGTATGTGCATAGTCTTTTCCAGAGAAATGTAAAGTGGATTTGAAATGTCCATGTTTGGTGAGATGAATTTATTCATAGGTCTACAAATAAATCAATTAGATAAAGGTATCTTCATTTCTCAGTCTAAGTATGTGAAAGGGTTGCTAAAGAAGTTTAGGATGGTAGACTCTAAACTGGTAAATACTCCCATGATAACCAGTTCTAAGTTGAGAAAAAATGATGATTCACCTATGACAGATCAGAAAAGGTACAGATCTATGATTGGAGGATTACTTTATCTGACTCATACCAAAATCGACATAATGCATGTAGTTTGTCTTGTGGCAAGATTTCAAGTAGAGCCCAAAGAATCACATGTGATGGCAGTCAAGAGAATTCTAAGATTTTGAAAGGCACAATGGATTATGGTTTGTGGTATCAAAGGGACAATGATTTTACTCTCAGTGCATACACTGATACAGATTGGGATAGAGATGTAGATGATAGAAAAAGTACAAGTGGAGATCCATTCTTTTTGGGAAATAGGCTTGTATCCTAGATAAGCAAAAACAAGACTCAATATCTCTATCCACTATGGAAATAGAATATATTACAATAACATGCAGTTGTACTCAAGTGTTGTGGATGAAACAGACATTGAAGGACATCAGTGTTGTGTATGAAGATCCAATTGCAATCTTTTGTGACAATACAAGTGCCATAAACATATCAAAGAATCCAGTAATACATTCAAGGACAAAGTACATATCTATAAGATATCACTTTCTGAGGGAAAAAGTGACAGAGAATGAAGTCAAGTTGGAATATGTATCTACAAAAGACAAGATTATAGATATTTTCACCAAACTTTTGCCTAAGGATACCTTAGAGTATCTCAGAGAAAAGTTAGGGGTCATTACCCCTCCTACTCTAAACTAAGATGCACAAGAGTGCATCAGTCCAGTGGTGGTTCTTCAGATCTGGATTGATGCTTTTAGGGCTACTTCTCAGGGGGAGTAGTCAGAAAGTTCAGAAGAGAAATTGAATCAGAGTAGAAGAGTGTAAGTATGAGCCCTTTGCCATTGATGTCAAAGGGGGAGAGAAGTCATGTGAAAAACATAGAAATAAAGAGTGCAGATGTGTATTTAGAGATAGGGGAGAATCATGTCTTGATGGTTGTTAAAGTTTTTCACATCATATGTTGCCATCAATGACAAAGGGGGAGATTGTTGCAAGTATGTGCCTAATCAGTGTTGTCATTGATATCAACATATCTTTTTTGTCATTAGTGTCAGCTATGTCCTATTCTATTACTTGTTTAGAAGCTTTGTATGTTGAGGATATTGAGAAAATTGGCCCCTCCGGAAGAAACAAGTGAGTTACAGTGAAGTGCAGTATAGACAGTGAGTTGTATGGTGAAGAACAGTCAGGTAGATTACTCTGCATTTCTCACTAGTTGAATATCTTTGTCTTTGAATTGGAAGTTATTCAAAGAGATGTCTGGAGATGCTAAATCCTGAGTTTGAGCCTCCGGTGAGAAGAATTAAGAGAGTTGCATTCACTAGAGTAAAACCTGCTTTATTTGATTATTCTCCAGTGACAGGGAGAAAATAGTTTGCTCTACGGTTCTAGAGGGAAGTCTGGGATGATGATAAGTGTCTACAATTGTAGTGGTTGATGTTTTGGTGGTCCGTAAGTTATCTTTCTTTTATGTCAGTCGAAGATAGTGAAGTTCATGTGTTCTGAGGAGAAGATTCCTAGGGCTAAAGTGGTTAAGGTTCGTGTGGTTGCTCCTAATGATTATAACGTGCTTGTGGATGTCTCCTAATCATGTTCCTATATTGACATTGGTCCGCATTAAAGAATTGAGATGGCGTTTGAAGATTGTTCCCAGATAATGTAGCGTATAACCAGTCTTATCCGACTTGGTTAATTCCAGTAATTGCAGAGATTCCTTGAAGATTGTGGAAGCATGTTGTGGCGTGGAAGATCATGTTTGAGTCCCAGCTAAGGCATGGTGTGATCTACACACATCTATACTACAATTCCTTAGCATATTTTTGTATTAGGTCAAGACCTATTTTTTAAATATTTGTAATGCCAACCTTGGAGATTGTTCCAATGGTTCATGATTGTAATGCTGACCTTGATGATCATTCCAAGGTTGATGAAGTGTATAAATACTTGTAATTGAGTTAAAATGGGAAGAGAAGGAAAAGGGGCGAGGAGATAAGGTAGAGTAGGGTAGAACAAAGTAGAGGAATTATTGTACTTAAATGTATTAATCTCAGACATAAAGAAGATGGTGATTGTGGCAGTGAGCCTAGTAGTGAGCTGCTAGTAGGGTTTAACAGACCTTAGGGTTTACGATGCAAAGAAAGGTGGAGTATGCCAACCCAACTCAAAGAACCCACTTTACAAGTTTTAAACCCTAACTTTGTTGGTATATCACACTAGCCTTCATATTGCCTTGTAGCCCTACTTAGGTGGTTTTTGTAGCATATATTTTAGATATGGATCTCAAACCCAAAATAAATTACCTTTCTAGATACCCATTAAGGAGTTCTTCAACATATCAAGAATTAAGATAGGGTTGTTTTGTAACACCTCAGCCTAAAATTGACCGTCCTCTATTTCCTAGGCCTAATTATGCCTCTTTTTCAAAGAAAGTAGCCCCTAAGTACTCTCCCAATCTAGAAAATCAACTCCACTACTCTAGGTAGGCATAAAATAGGCATACTTCATAACTTTTAGCCTAAGAAACACTCATTTATGCACCAAACCGCAAAACCCTGAATCTAGGCCTATTCTAGGCTTGTTTCAATGATGGTTTATTGAAAATCCATACTCCAGGCCCCTACCCTGCTAAACAAAGCTTCAAACACTTCAAATATTATCTTTAAATACTTACTCCATTAAGTCTCAGACAATTTTAACAATGAAAAGGGCGATTAGTGTATATTAAGTGCCTTCAAACCCTCAAAACAAGGATATAGACCCATTATCAACAAAATCACCATAAAAATCTCAAATATTTATAAAAACCATTAAAACCAATTGCAAATTGATGGCACCTCATGCCTTCATTGATTCTAATAGCTTTTGAATCGTAAATCACCTGTACAGGGCTGTACAGTGGTTTGTAACAGGGAATTACCAGAAAAAACAAAGAATTTACTATATAACAAGGGTTTCTTATTGATTTTAATCATATACAATCCCTCCAACCAACTTCCTTGAGGTTCTAAAATCATGTTTAAACATGTTTCAACCAAACCCAATGGCTACAACTAACTTTTGAATGCCTTAACTGTTGGGCTTCCATACTTTGCACTTGTTTTATATTTTTTCATGACAACAATTGACCACATTACAAAATATGAACTCAAGTGACCCCCTAGATGACTTCAAAATTACAAATGGTCTATAATGACCTTATTTACTTGATAAAATACTTAACACACCAAAATTTACCAAAAGACCTCATTTACAAAACTTGCAAATTTGAATTCTCATGGTGCCCCTGCACCATACACCCGGCCAAAAAAAAACTCATGTCCCATGAGGACTATACTGCCATGAACCTTTCTTTTTCACAACACTTGCTTGATCACCGAATGCTCCTCTTTCTAGAATTCATTTCCCCTAGATCAGGTACTATAGTCTTGTACTGTCCTTTGCATCCTTGGACTTGTTTCTACCTTGCCATTGTCTCATTTTTACAAACTAACATGTTATCTTCCTCTTATCCTTTCCCTCATCAAGACTTGGTATTGAACCTACCTTTATACCTTTACCAACTATTCCATGAACTCTTGCCTTCATTACCATTGTTGCATGCTTGCGTTCACCCACTTGTTTTGGCCAAACACCCATTTTCACTTCACTTTTTGTCTTCACACCCACCTTCAAGTTCTCTACTCTTAGAACCCCTATGTAATCAGGTCTATAGACCTCTGTCATGGCAGAATGTGACTACCTTCCAACCTCTCTTTGGATTAAAGGACAAAGCATTTTACCAACCACAATATCATCATACTTTCCTAATCTATTTGGAGTCTTCACAAACAATCCATCTTTGGCCTTCTTTTGGCCTGCCTTTGCCATCATCACATCATTGTCCTTCTCCAATACTGGGACCCTCTTCAAACTCACTATTGTGACATCTTCAGCTCTTGGGGTGACTGCAACCTTCATCTTCTCTTTATCCTCAACTTTCACTAACTTTTTCTTGCCCATCATTATGACCTTTGTTGCCTTGGTCTGCTCCTTCACATCTTCTTGTGATGGTGTCAAGGTGTACACAACTCCATCTTTGTTTCAATGTCATAGGTGTTCATGTTGGCAAGAGACACTACATAGCATTGATAGCTGTTGTCATTGATGGCAACTAAGATTGTTCCACACATCCGCAGTGTAATGTCTGATCATACCAGAAGTTAGAATGATAATCTATCTAAGTTTGGGAGCTTGAAATAGAGAATATAGCAGAGTCTAGTATTTTGGTTAGCGGATCTCTCCAGTTAATCATTATGTGTTGTGGATTTGAAGGAGTGTAAAGGGACACCAAGACAATCTAAATCCAAGTTTTCAGCCTCTAGGGATGAATCAAAAGATATAAGCATCTAAATATTGGGTCCTATTATGACAGAATAGTTCAGTGAAGAACAAGAAGACTTATGTTAATCCTTATGTGGACCAAATAGAAGTGTTTTGATCAATTGTGTATAAGATAGAATGTTAGTGGTTGACATGTATGATGATCTAAATGTATTATTTTTGGTACGCATCAATACTGGTGTATGGATCTAGCTGACAGAGTAGAGAATTCTTAAAAGTTTCTAAGTGTTGTTATTATTGCCGACTAGCAAGTGATTTCAATTCAAAGATAGGTATATATAGCTGATGATTGTGGACATTTTGAGGGTGTATTGTGAGTGTGGAGAAAATGTGAAAGTAGCAGAAATCTAATATCTGAATGAAGGCAAAATAGAGAGAAGAGTAGAATAAAGATGAAGTGTACAAAGTCAGTATTTGTACTTAACAGGAACTGATCTCTAGCATTGGCAGATGCATCTTACCAGTTCAAAATCTCTATAAATCTCTTGTAAACTTTTTTTTAGGCAGTGAACCTCCACTTGAGTAGTGAGCTCGAGGCAGTGAACCCGAATGCATGTGCATTCCCATTTGTAAAATACTTTTAACAGGGTATTAATTTTTGTGGGTTAACCCCCACCGTGGTTTTTCCCTTAACTGGGTTTCCACGTCAAAATCTTGGTGTCAAATGTGTCATTCATGTTTTCTGCTCATATGCTACTGTCTAATGCTGGAATGTTTATATCATTGATTTAATTTTAAGTTGTGAAAGAAGAATAACAATAGAAAAAGATTAAATAGAGAAACAACTATTTCACCCCCCCTCTTAGTTGTCTGGACCTATTCCGACAATTGGTATTAGATAAGTTCCTTTGAAAAAGATTAACAGCTTAAGGAAGATCTGGGAAGACAATAGAATGGATGAATATGACCTTCAAGGGCAACTTAATCTCACCCTAGATGATCTTGAGCAGTCCAAGGCAGAAGATTCAAGAACTGCAAGACAATCTCAAAAAGGTTGAAAACTTCATTAAAATTTTAAAAGAGAAATTGAGCAAATCCAATGCAAAAGGAAAGAAGCAACCTCTTCAACTAGGAAAACCTTATGAAGACAAGACCCTGGATGAGAAGACAAAGGAATGTGAAAATTTACCTAAAGAAGTTACTATTCTAAAACATGAGATGGAAACTGGGGTAATGAGACTAACCATGGAAATTGAAGATAAGAAGAAAGATGAAGAAGAGTTAAATCAAAATCTAAAAAAGAGTTCTGAAGAATGCTACAAATTGGACGCGATAGCTGGCCTTCTAGAATCTAATCTATAAGAAATAAGAGACAATGAAAGAGATCTTGTGAGATAGATTATCACACTCAGACATGACCTAGAAATTGCAAATGAGTACAAGGAGAAGTTCAAGATAAGCTCAGCTAAACTTGAAGCACTCATTGAAGGGTAGAAAAAGGATGTTGATAAGCATAATCTTAGGTATGAGAAAGGTAAAAGCTTCAGATCCAGACAGATAAATTTTCAACCTAGGAAAGGGAGAAATAGATCTAGAAAACCTCTAGTAAGATAGCCAAATGCTGAAAGATATCCATAATTCAATGGAAATTGTTTCAATTGCAACAAATTTGGTCATAGAGCTACTCAGTGTAGAAGAAGAATAAATCAAGATGGTCCATCCTTCTCTGATCAATGCTTCAAATGTAATAGGTATGGTCATAGATCAAATGAATGCAAAAGTATGACAATAAACAATCCCAATAATAGAAGAATTATCAATTCTTTCAATGGATACTACTTTGTTTGCAATGGGTTTGGACATATGGCTAATCGGTGTAGATCAAGAGGAAATCAGGTTTATAAGAAAATAAATTTGTATGCTTTAACTGCAATAAATTTGGTCATATTGCAAGATTCTACAGAAGTAAAGATAATGGAAGAAAAGGGCTGGTAAACAGAAAATTAGATGAGTAGAAACAAGATAGATGTAAAAGGAAAATTGATGTGGATGAGATACAGAGTGAAATGAACAAGATTTGGATAAAGAAAGATATAGTAAACAATGGTAATGAGTCCGCACCAGAATCTGGTGCTGACAATTCCTCCAGGAATTAAGTTAGAAACTCTAGCTTAGGGGGAGCTACATAGAACATCAAATTCCCCTGGTCAATAAGTGGGTACCTGAATCTGGTACATTAACAAAAAATACTCTAAATTGGTCAAGAACTTATGGAAGGATTTTCAGAAGAAAAGATGTTGATATGAAATCTTGCGAATTGATACATGAAGAACTGTCAAAATAATGTAATCAGATACAATTAGGGCAACACATTTATTACAAAGGCAAGTTAGGTAATGCAGAGCTTTAAAAGGTCACTGATCACTTATTGGAATTACCTTGCATTCAAAGTAAACAAGAAGAAGAGAATTTGAGCTACAAGTCCAGAGACTAAGGTAGAGAACAAATTCAATCAGCAATTGATCAACCCTATCACTGCAAAAGAAAAGGTGCCTCTCTGTAAATCTTTAAATCTAAAATCTGTTGAAATGGCTACCCCTCATGTTATTGACATTACCGAAAGGCCCCAACCCAAATTTAAGAAGCATCTTAACAAATCAATTCAAGCCAATCCATTAGGTGCTTTTTCAAGTGTTCTGTATGGCATACTACATGTAGAAGATGTTGGATCTAGGGCATACAACTGAGAGGGGGGGGGGTGAATCAGTTGTATAAAACTTCTTCTTCTTTCAAACACTTGATTCTTTGTTGTTAGTTAGCAGCATATCAAACAATCATCCATGGAAGCATAATACATAAACACAAGAACAGATAAGCATCAACACATTGAACACCAAGATTTTGACGTGGAAAACCCGGTTAAGGGAAAAACCACGGGGTGATTAACCCAAGAATTATTCTCTGTTAGAAGAATAAAGAAAAATGAATGGCACATGCCAATAAGGGCTCACTGCCCGAGCACACTGCTCACAAAGAGGCCCACTGCCTACAAGGAGACACACTGTCTACAAAGTGATAAAAATCATAGTCTTGAACTGGAGAATGACATCTCTACCATGTCTGGATCAGTTCCAATTAAGCCCAAAAATCTCTGCTCTGCCTTTCGCACGTTTCTTCACTATGCCACACTCATCCACACCACACACTTTGAAATGAACTCACAAACCGTTATTTATACAAGACATTGACTTAGGAACAAACATCTAAGTCGGCAAACAACCATAGGAGTATCCGCAAGATGAATAACACATCCGGTCGGCCATCACAAGAACATTCGCAGGATGAACAACTCATCCGGTCGGCTAAACAGAGCAAGAACTTCATCCGGAAGAATAACTTCAATTCTGGGCTCTACCATCAATGCGGACCAACATCACAACCTAAACATGATCCAAGAACCTTCACAAGCCTGTCTGAATGTCCGGATACATCCGCACTTCCTCTACTTACTGGGATCTCTTGTCTTCCTCATCCGGAACTTCAAGAACACAGTCTGTCGCCACTGTCATAATGCAAGGGGTACTTCCGGACCTCCAAATTATACACAAATCAGGATGACACATCACAAGGACATCCCAAACACTCCGTCCAATCCGCAGATTAGGATAATACAATTCCGGACCTCACCGGACCTTTTTGTGATCCTCTGTCACCTCTGGATACTTGCCAGAACCGGTTCTATACCGACAGCCACAACTCCTTCAGATCTTCATGCGGACCTCTGAAATCTTAACTGAAGCATCTCAAGACTCATATCTACTAACCCTTTAATCCGCATCCTCCGGTTCTCATCCTATACAGTACATTTGCCTTCTTCTCATCACTGTTCTTTACTGTTCCTGACTGAGGCTAATTTTCTCAATATCCTCAGCACACAGCTCATCAAATCCTTCTTGTCAATGCAATATAAGTATGTTGACATCAATGACAACACTGGCTCACCTCATACTTGCAACAATCTCCCCCTTTGTCATTGATGGCAACATATGATGTGAAAAACCATTAAGACAAGAACTTCAACTTTTCATATGTCTTCTCTTCCTTTACTGCTCCCCCTTTGATCATCAACCACTTGTTTTTCACATGTCTTCTCTCCCCCTTTGACATCAATGGCAAAGGGCTCATACTTGCAATTCTCATACATCAGAATCATACCAGCTGCTCCCCCTTAGTTGCAGCTCCCCATTAGTCCAGATCACAAGATATGACTGTGATAGCCACCGGACTGATGCAGATCAGTGCATCTTAGTTCATCACCGGAGGGGCCATGACCCCTAACTTCTCCCGGAGATATTCAAAAGAGTCTTTGGGAAGAGGTTTTGTAAAGATATCTACAATCTGATCCTTGGAGGGAACATACTCCAATCTGACTTCTTCCTTGTTTACTTGTTCTCTCAAAAAGTGAAATTTAATAGATATGTGCTTAGTCTTAGAATGCAATACCGGATTCTTGGAGATATTAATTGCACTTGAATTATCACAGAAAATTGTGATAGGCTTCTCATATTCAACTTTGATGTCTCTTAGCATCTGCTTCATCCATAAGATTTGAGTGCAACTACCTGCTGCTGCAATGTATTCTGCTTCAGTTGTAGACAGAGATATTGCATCTTGTTTCTTGCTTAGCCAAGAAACCAATCTCTTCCCCAAAAAGAATGCTCCACCACTAGTGCTCTTCCGATCATCCACATCTCCTGCCCAATCTGCATCTGTGTAAGCATGAAGAGAGAAGTCCGGATCTCTAGGGTACCATAGACCATACTCAACTGTTCCTTTCAAGTATCTAAAAATTCTTTTGATTGCCATAACATGAGATTCTCTAGGATCAGCCTGGAATCTTGCCACAAGACCAACAGCCTGCATTATATCTGGTCTAGTTTGAGTGAGATACAACAATCCACCAATCATTGATCTATACTTTGTCTGATCTGCCTTTGGAGAATCATCATCTTTGCTTAACTTACATCCGGTTGCCATAGGAGTGTTCATAGGCTTTGAGTCTTCCATACCAAATTTCTTTAACAATTCTTTCACATATTTGGTCTGAGAAATGAAGATCCCTTCTTTTGTTTGAGTAATTTGCAGACCCAAGAAGAAATTCATTTCACCAAGCATAGACATTTTAAACTCACTTTTCATCTGATTTGCAAAAGTTTTGCACATACTATCTCTTCCTCCAAAAATGATATCATCCACAAACACTTCAACAATTAAAATATTTTCATGATCAATTTTGAAATATAAGTTACTGTCAGTAGTACCCTTGTTGAATCCAATCTGCACAAGATGCTTATCCAACCTTTCATACCATGCTCTTGGGGCTTGCTTCAATCCATACAAAGCTTTCTTCAGCTTGCAGACCATATCATCATTATCAGACAATTGAAAACCATCCGGTTGTTCAATGTAGACTTCTTCTTCCAGATCACCATTTAGGAAGGCAGACTTGACATCCATCTGATATACCTTGAAGTCTTTGAAGGCAGCAAATGCAAGAAGTAATCTGACTGCTTCAATTCTTGCCACCGGAGCAAAAGTCTCTTCAAAGTCAATTCCTTCTATTTGAGAGTAGCCTTTGCAGACCAATCTAGCTTTGTTTCTGATTACTTCACCAGCTTCATTTAGTTTGTTCCGGAAGACCCACTTGGTTCCAATTACATTCCTGTCTCTAGGTCTGGGAACAAGATCCCAAGTATGATTTTTCTCAATTTGCATCAATTCATCTTCCATTGCTTTGGTCCAGTTTTCATCATTGCAGGCTTCATTTATTGTTTTAGGTTCAATCTTTGAAATCAGACAACATTCATTCTGATTTTGAGCAACATTCCTTCTAGTTTGTACACCTTTGCTTCTGTCACCTATGATTTGATCTTCAGAGTGGTTCAGTTTTACATACCTTGGAATTTTGGGAGTATCCTGCACTACTGCTTCTTGATCAGGCTCATTCAGACCTATCTCTTCTTCCTGATTTACCGGATCAGGCTGACTCTGTCTCACTGGAGAGGATTGAGGTCCTTGAACACTGTCTTGGTCATCTTCATCAAACTCATAAAATCTTGAAGGCTTCTCAATTCCTTCATCAACTTTTACATTGGTGCTTTCTATCATCTTCCTCAATCTCTTATTGTAACACCGGTATGCTTTGCTTTGAGTGGAGTAACCCAAGAAAATTCCTTCATCACTTCTAGCATCAAACTTTCCTAGATCTTCATCTCTTTTAATATAACACTTGCTACCAAATACTCTGAAATATTTCATAGTAGGAGTGATGCCAAACCAGAGTTCATAGGGGGTCTTACCGGTGTTGTTTCTGATTTGAACTCGATTGAGAGTGTAGACTGCGGTGCTGATAGCTTCTTTCCAAAACATTTGAGGAACATTTGCTTCCAACATCATTGTCCTAGCAGCTTCCTGGATGGTCCGGTTCTTTCTCTCAACTACTCCATTCTGCTGTGGAGTCTTAGGAGCAGACAACTGTCTCCTTATACCCTGTTTCTCACAAAAGTCAATGAATTCACCAGATGTAAATTCACCACCTCTATCAGACCTTAGACACTTTAGTTTCAATCCGGTTTGATTCTCCACCATAGCTTTGAAGATTTTGAACTTCTCAAAAGCTTCTGATTTTTCTTTTAGAAAGGTAACCCACATCATCCGGGAATGATCATCAATTAACAACATGAAATATCTATCACCCTGCAGACTCTTGATTCTTGTCGGACCACATAGATCAGTATGTACTAATTCCAACAATCCGGTAGAAGACTGATCTTTGCTTTTGAAAGAGACTCTGCTTTGTTTACCTAACTGACATTCTTTACACACACTATTTGTAGGTTTCATCAATTTTGGAAGATCTCTCACAGCCTGAGTATTGCTTATCTTGATGATGTTATCAAAATTTACATGACACATTCTTCTATGCCATAACCAACTCTGATCAATTTGGACAAACAAACAACTTTTATTTGAGCCAACCAGATGAAAGATATTACCTTTTGTCTGAGTACCGGATGCAATTTCAGTTCTGGAGCTTGTAAAGATTCTGCATTTTCCATTCTTGAACCGGAGATCATAGCCTTTGTCCACTAACTGACCAACACTGAGAAGATTGTGCTTCAATCCTTCAACATACAGTACATTTCCTATTTTGCTCTTACCATCAAAGGAAATAGTTCCCCTGCCTCTGATTCTGCCAGCAGAATTGTCACCAAACTTTACCATTCCTCCTTCATATCTTTCCAAATCTAAGAACTTATTCTTGTCACCAGTCATATGGTGAGAACATCCACTGTCAATAACCCAATCATCCTTTTCTTCCACTTGAGCAGCCAAGGCTTTTTCAACAACTTTGTGATTGACAGATTCAGAGAGTATTGAATCTTCTTCCTTGATGGCTATAAACACCCACTCATTTCCGGATTTGCTTCCTAGTTCTGATTCATCATCTGTTACTCCTTCATTGTCATCTTCTTCATGAACATAATAGCAATTCTTTTGAAACCTTTGTTTGTGAGTATTAGATCTTGCAGATCTCTCCGGACATCTTGAGGCAAAATGACCAATCTTATTGCAGTTGAAACACTTAAAGGGTAGTTTTCCTTCATACTTACCAGATCCTCTTGGCAGTCTCTTTGCAATGAGGGCTTCAAGTTGAGCTGTTTCTGCTTCTTCTTCTTCCATGTCTCTTCTTGCTTGATCATACCATGACATTTTCCTTGATGAGTTTTCACCCGGATCAAATCTCTGTTTGCCTTTCACATAGGCACTGGCTTTGAAAGCAGATTCAGTCTTGGGAGGATCATCTCCAAACTTGGTCATTTCAAATGCAGCTAGTTTGCCAGCCAGTTGTTCTCTTGTGACAGTTGTGTGGGCTCTGAATTCATCAATGGCAGCAACTTTGATTTTGTAGGCAGCAGGAAGGGATCTTAGGATTTTGCAGACAATCTCATTTTCATCTAAAGTTCCACCAGCATTTCTGATTCCACATACCAGCTCATTTACTCTTGGCATAAAGGTAGTGATGTTTTCATCATCTCTCATTTTCAATCTTTCAAATTTCCCTTTCAGACTTTGCAACCTTGCACTTTTGACAAACTCATCTCCTTCATACAGAAGTTCCAGTTTAGTTAGGATCTCATATGCAGTTGGTAGGTCAATGACATTCGAGAGATCTGAGTCATTCAATGCGCTTAGAAGAGCTTCCTTGGTCTACAGATTGTTTTCAGCTTCTGTGATTTCATTCAGAGTTGTCGGACCACCTTGTGGAGGTACATATGGTTTTGAAATCATAGCCAAGTATGCTTTTCCCATACATTCCAAGTGACACTTCATGCGACCTTTCCAGAGAGTGAAGTTGGTTCCATCGAACTTCGGACTATCCTTCTTGTATGACGACATCCTGGATCTCCTCAAGCGGTTAAGCTCCTATCAGAGGAACTTAGCTCTGATACCAATTGTTGGATCTAGGGCATACAACTGAGAGGGGGGGGGGTGAATTAGTTGTATAAAACTTCTTCTTCTTTCAAACACTTGATTCTTTGTTGTTAGTTAGTAGCATATCAAATAATCATCCATGGAAGCATAATACATAAACACAAGAACAGATAAGCATCAACACATTGAACACCAAGATTTTAACGTGGAAAACCTGGTTAAGGGAAAAACCACGGGGTGATTAACCCAAGAATTATTCTCTATTAGAAGAATAAAGAAAAATGAATGGCACATGCCAATAAGGGCTCACTGCCCGAGCACACTGCTCACAAAGAGGCCCACTGCCTACAAGGAGACACACTGTCTACAAAGTGATAAAAATCACAGTCTTGAACTGGAGAATGACATCTCTACCATGTCCAGATCAGTTCCAATTAAGCCCAAAAATCTCTGCTCTGCCTTTCGCACGTTTCTTCACTATGCCACACTCATCCACACCACACACTTTGAAATGAACTCACAAACCGTTATTTATACAAGACATCGACTTAGGAACAAACATCTAAGTCGGCAAACAACCATAGGAGTATCCGCAAGATGAATAACACATCCGGTCGGCCATCACAAGAACATTCGCAGGATGAACAACTCATCCGGTCGGCTAAACAGAGCAAGAACTTCATCCTGAAGAATAACTTCAATTCCGGGCTCTACCATCAATGCGGACCAACATCACAACCTAAACATGATCCAAGAACCTTCACAAGCCTGTCTGAATGTCCGGATACATCCGCACTTCCTCTACTTACTGGGATCTCTTGTCTTCCTCATCCGGAACTTCAAGAACACAGTCTGTCGCCACTGTCATAATGCAAGCGGTACTTCCGGACCTCCAAATTATACACAAATCAGGATGACACATCACAAGGACATCCCAAACACTCCGTCCAATCCACAGATTAGGATAATACAATTCTGGACCTCACCGGACCTTTTTGTGATCCTCTGTCACCTCTGGATACTTGTCGGAACCGGTTCTATACCGACAGCCACAACTCCTTCAGATCTTCATGCAGACCTCTGAAATCTTAACTGAAGCATCTCAAGACTCATATCTACTAACCCTTTAATCTGCATCCTCCGGTTCTCATCCTATACAGTACATTTGCCTTCTTCTCATCACTGTTCTTTACTGTTCCTGACTGAGGCTAATTTTCTCAATATCCTCAGCACACAGCTCATCAAATCCTTCTTGTCAATGCAATATAAGTATGTTGACATCAATGACAACACTGGCTCACCTCATACTTGCAACAGAAGACATTAGGGTTTACATTCATGCAAATATAGATGAGTTTGGAGATTCAAGGTATGTGGATTTGTTTGAGAAAAAACTCATTGATAAAAATAAAGAACTTAAACTTGAATATAAGGCACTATAGGATAAACACTTTGTTCAGGTTATGGGGTTTTTGACATTTGATGAGGATGAATGGGTCTGATACGTCTTAAGTCAGATACATGATGAATTCATTTGGTTGTTAAAATTGTTCAACATTACCAAGGATGCTATTAGAAATGTAACTGGTCTAAACTCAACTGGATGATTGCCCATGCTGAAAGCTCTAAAAAACTAGACAGTAACTGATGCTACCGGAGCTAAGTTTGATAGAAGAGCAATGACCATAAATGATATTATAGAACCGGATGTCAAATTCACCTCCATGGTTATTGGGTATAAGATTTAGCACTTAAGCATAGAAAATTCTATTTCTGGAACAACCATTTATGCTGCATACAAGATGCTAAAAGAAAATGTTTATTATGACTTGTTTGAACTATTGCAGAATCAATTGATTGAAAATTTGAACAAGATAAAAAGGGATAAGAAGAACACCTTCAAGTATGGTACTCTAATTCTATGTCTATTCTTTTACTTTATGGATGATGTACCTGGGGTAAAAGGTGTCCATTGGACTAAGGATGAGCTAGTTGCCATTCAAATCAGAAATCATCTTCGCAGCATTGGTGATTTCAATGCTTATAAAATGACAATATGGGGTTACTTCAAGAATTTTTAGAATATGATGCACTCAAGGGAAAGAATCCCCAATTCAATTGTGGACAAATGCAAATATGAAATATGCTTCATGGTTAATACTGATAAGTGTTTAATGGAAGCAGTGAAACCCAAAACTGTTTGGATCATGCCCATGGGGTATGAAGTAGATGAAAGGATATTGGATATGTATGCTCAACATTTGCTAAGCAAGCCCAAATACACAACAGTGGAAAGGTTTGGAACTTATGAGGAATTGAGTTTAAAATTACATACATAGCTCAGAGAACCTGAAACCAATAGGAGAGTAAGAAAAGAAGTTGAGAAGCTAGCTGAAAATCTGGGCTTAACTAAGGAAACTATAAAGAAGTTCAGATAAAGAACAAAGAAGGATGAGAAAGAAAAACTCTCTCCCACTTCAAGAACTACTAGAAGTTTTACTACTGCCTTTGCTCCTCCCAAAACCACAAAACTGGAAGCAAAATCATCCAGAAAAATGGGAGAAAACGAAGAAAACAAAAGCTTCCCAGACCTATGAAAGCATAAGAGAAGATGAAGTAGATATAGAATCTGACATTTAAATCAAAGAACTAAAAGTCACTCGAACAAAAGATGCAAAGTTAACCAAAGAAAAGTCCTGCGAAAGTAAAAGGTCCAACAAAAAGCAAAAGAGTAAAGAGTATGAAGAATATGTTGAGAAACCCACACTCTTGCTAGAAGATATGATAAAATCAGTCACTGTGGATGGTAATCTAAAACCCATGATTGAATTATATGATGAATACAATGATATGGATAAAAGGGTGTTGGAGGAAGAAACGGTCACATATCTCAACATCTACAACAAGGCACTAATTGAGATAACTTCTGAGTTACCAAAAAGTCTAGCAAATATCTTGGAATTGAGAAAAGAAAATGCCAAGTGCAAGGATGTGGAAATTAGAGAACATGAGCTAATAAATCTATGTCCTCAAATTTCTCCTGATCAAATAGATATGATACTTAAGGAAGTCAAAGATGATTTCAAAAGAAAAAGGAGAATGAACAAGCTCATGCTTGGAGAAACAAGTGAAATAGTTGAAGAAACTCAAGAGATTCTTTTGAAAGCATTAAAGAAGTATAATTTTCACATAGTCACAAAAGAAGTGCCAGATGGTGAAGAAGAGAATATTATTGAGCAGCAATCTGAGTTGGGTGGAGCCTCTGTTCAGGAAGTAGAACAAGCAATTCAGGAGGATACAGAAATGTTGGATAAAATATTTGATGTAGAAGATACTCCCAATCCATCTGATACAATAGTGAAAGAGGATAATGTTACTGTTTCACATAGCCCTCCTGATCAGATAGCAAGTGATGAACAAACAAGAAAAAGTTCCTCTACAGATAACACATAAAAGGATAAAGAAAAGTTAGAAGAAGAAAGAGAAAAGAAAGATAAAATAGAAGAAGATGGTGCAAAAGTTGAAGCACCTAAAGCAGAGACTGAGAAATCAAGAGATCAAAAGGTTGATTCTGAAATGGCTGCAAGAGACACTACAAATGCAGTAAAAAGTCTTCTTGAAAAAGAAGTGATTGAGAATGATGAACCAAAACTACTCCAAGGTCTAGCCAATCAGATGTTCTCTCTCTCCAATTCAACTGATGAAGATAACATAATTCACCCAAGTAAAGTCTAGAGAGAAGATGTTAAAGTTCCACATGGAGGAGAATGAGATACTGGGACTTGCAACGGGAGTTTTGGAGAAATTAATGCCAACCTATCAGAAGAATCAAAATGATTCCCCCTCCAAACATCTAAAGAATCTGGTAAGTTCAGTAAATTCACATTTTGAGTCCTTTGAGAAGTCTGTGGAGGTAAAAGTTTAGAAATAATTCTTAGATAAGAAATTTTGTGAAATAAAGAACCTGACAGGAAATGATAGAAGAATACTTGGTATTAGCATAAAGAGTATTTATAATTCTCTCAATGAGGGAAGTGATATATACAAATTCTGTCTATCATGGCCCAAAGTGAACAAGGATATTGAGAACAAGATAAAGGAGAAAGAAAAAAATTTGTCAAATCTCTCTCGAAATTTTGATCCCCTAACAGTTTCACCCATAAGTCAAGAATGTCAAGTAATTAACCTGACTGAGGAAATAAAGAAACTTGTCAAAGAAAAAAGAAACATTATGAAAATAATGTGTGAGCTCTGGGGATTAATTGCCCTAAGTTAGAGACAATGTATAATACCTTATCTAAAGCTCAGACTGCAGTTCAGACCAGTGTTCCATCAGATCTGTCAAAGGCAAAAGCATACTCATTTGTGTTAAATGGGCACATTTCAATTTTGGACGAAATGAAGAGTACTTGGGCCTCCAAACTTGTGCAAATAAAAGGTAGTTTTGTAGACATCCTCAAGTTCATGTGAATGGAACTTAATGGTTACTTGTACATATGCGATAATGTATACAGAAATTTTAGAGAATTTTGACTTGCGATCCCACCCTTTGCTATTGATGTCAAAGTTGGAGTGAAGGGAAGTGAAAAATGAATTATTCAACAAAGGGGGAGCACCGAAATAAGTGAAGTGCATGAATGTACAGAAAAAGATGGAGTTGCACAAACACACTTAGTCATTTTTCACTAAGTGTTTCCATAAATGCCAAAGGGGGAGATTGTTGGCAAGAGACACTACTTAGCATTGATAGGTATTGTCATTGATGGCAGATAAGATTGTTCCACACATCCGCAGTGCAGTGTCTGATCATACCAAAAGTCAGAATGATAATCTATCTAAGTCTGGGAGCCTAAAACAGAGCATATAGTAGAGTCCAGTATTTTGGTCAACAGATCTCTCCAGTTAATCATTATGTGTTGCAGATCTGAAGGAGTGTAAAGGGACACCAAGACAATCTAAATCTAAGTTTTCAGCCTCAAGTGATAAATGAATCAAAAGATATAAGCATCTGAATACTAGGTCCTATTATGACAAAACAATTCAATGAAGAACATGCAGACTTATGTTAATCCTTGTGCAGACCAAATAGAAGTGTTTTGATGAATTGTGTATAAGATATAATGTTAGTGGCTGACATGTATGATGATCTACATGTGTTATTTTTGGTACGCATCAATACTATGTATGGATCCAGCTGACAGAGCAAAGCATTCTTAAAAGTTTCTAAATGTTGTTATTGTTGTTGACTGGCAAGTGATTGCAATTCAAAGATAGGTATATATAGCTGATGATTGTGGATATATTGAGGGTGCATTGCGAGTGTGGAGAAAATGTGAAAGTAGCAGAAATCTAATATCTGAATGAAAGCAGAATAGAGAGAAGAGAAGAATAAATATGAAGTGTACAAAGTTAGTATTTGCACTTAACCGCAACTAATCTCTGTTAGCTGTCATTATACCAAAAGATCAACCTATTAATGCCCAATACAACCACTTGAATTAACAAGCATAGGAGGTGGTTAAGCCCTTGTTACAAACCACCGCAGTGCTGCGCTAAACCAGGAGACCAAGGGCCACACCTCGCAACAATCCCTCCCAGCACAAGCGTGCGGTTTCAACCTATGACCTCGGCTCTGATACCAATTGTTAGCTGCCATTGTACCAAAAGATTGACCTATTAATGCTTGATACAACCACTTGACTTAACAAGCATGGGAGGCGGTTAAGCCCTTGTCACAAACCACCGCAGCGCTGCGCTAAACAAGGAGACCAAGGGCCACATCTTGCAATAATCTCTAGCATTGGCAGATGCATCTTACCAGTTCAAAATCTCTATAAATCTCTTGTAAACTTTTTTGTAGGCAGTGAGCCTCCACTTAAGCAGTGAGCTCGGGGTAGTGAGCCCGAATGCATGTGCATTCCCATTTGTAAAATACTTTTAATAAGGTATTAATTTTTGTGGGTTAATCCCCATCGTGGTTTTTCTCTTAACTGGGTTTCCATGTCAAAATCTTGGGGTCAAATGTGTCATTCATGTTTTCTACTCATGCTACTATCTAATGCTAGAATGTTTATATCATTGATTTAATTTTAAGTTGTGAAAGAAGAATAACAGTAGAAAAAGATTAAATAGAGCAATAATTGATTCACCCCCCCTCTCAGTTGTCTGGACCTATTCTAATAGTTCCTTCTTCCATCATATATGACATGTCTATCAAACTTCTATGGTATTCCTAGCAGCAAGTGGCATACACTCATGGGTAACACATCACATAGTATCCTATCCTTATACCCACTAATATTAAATTCAACCCAAGCTTGCTCATTCACAAAAATAGATTGATCAACATTCAACAAAGACAATTGATAAGGTGTTTCATGAGGTATCTTCTCCAAATTCAATTTAGTAACCATTTGATTTGACACCATATTATAAGTACTCCCTGAATCTACTACAACTTTACATACCTTTTCCATTACATTTGCAAGTTGTCTTGAATAGTGTCCTCCTTTGTGTTGATTCCTTCTCCATTGATGCTTTGATGGGTGTTCCTCTTATCATCAGTGATTCACCTACTTTAGGAGAAGCATGTAGTAATGGGGAGTTGACACTCTCATTGTCTTCCGCTTGTACTATTTGATTCCTTCTTTCACCTCCATATGAAGTAGATGCCTCTCCTTCCTTACACTGCCATCCTTTGTGCCCAATTTCGTTGCATTTGTAACATCTTCATGAGAACATATTGGGACCTCTACCTTGCCCTCCAAATCTATCCCTACGACCTGATCTTCCTCATCTATATCTTCCTCTAGATTTAGCAACTTGTTCCCTATCTTTGTTCACTTCTTCTTGATCATCATGTGACTATTTTGGAGTGTAGAATGATCATCTTCCTCTCTAATTGTTGTTTTTGCCCCTAACTAATTTGTCTTGTCTCCTCTTGAGTTTCTCTTCTACTTTAGCAGCCAATTGGAAGCATTCTTCAACTATTTTAGGTGTGATTAGGCTCATTTCATCTTGGATGTTGTATCTCAAGCCATTGAGATACCTTGCCACCTTTTCTTCTCCATCTTCCTCATGTCTTGTCCTTATACTTAGCCTATAGAACTCCTCTGTGTATGCTTGCACATCTAGGTCCATTTGCTTTAGATTTTGAAGCCTCTTAAGCAATTGGATATTGCAGTCACTTGGCAGAAACTTCTTCTTGAGTTTTGCCACCATTCTATTCTAGGATGTTATCTTGGTCTTCCCTTCCTTTCTCCTCTAAGTTTGCATAAATTCCCACCATAACAAAGCATGTCCCTTCAACTTTGACTTTGTAATCTTCACCTTTTGGTCTTCATGTACATCTTCACATTCAAAGTGATTGTCCAATGACCCTATCCAATCCAAGAGCTCCTCTCCATCTAATTTTCCCCCATACATAGGTAAGTTCACCTTGGTCTTGGGACCATATCCCTTAACTTCTTTCAGCAACCTAGCAAACCTCTGATCCTCGGGGTTGAATTCTTCTTCACTCTCTTCATGCTCTTCTTCTTCTTCTTCTTCTTCTTCAGGTTCACTAACATCTCTAGAGATTGCATCTCTTCTCTGTCCTATTTCTACAACAACAAGCCTTGCCATAAGTCTCTCCTCTAGTGCTCTCATCTCCCTAGCATGCTTATCTCTCAAATATTTGATTTCTCTTGCCATATTGTTCCCTTTAGGAGGCATCTTGTCCTTCAATCTACAACTTTTCACCTTCCACTGATCTACTTCCTAGATTTGATACCACTATGATGCAAAGAAAGTTGGAGTATGCCAACCCAACTCAAAGAATCCACTTTACAAGTTTGAAACCCTAACTTTGTTGGTATATCACACTAGCCTTCATATTGCCTTGTAGCCCTACTTAGGTGGTTTTTGTAGCATATCTTTTGAAGAACGCTCTCAAAACCTAAACAAATTGCCTTTCAAGATACCCATTAAGGATTTATTAAACATAGCAATAATTAAGATAGGGTTGTTTTGTAACACCTCAGCCTAAAATTGATTGTCCTTTGTTTCCTAGGCCTAATTAGGCCTCTTTTTCAATGTAAGTACCCTTTAAGTGCAATACCAATCTATAAACTCAACTCCACTACTCTAGGAAGGTCTAAAATAGGTAGAATTCACAACTTTTAGCCCAAGAAACACTCATTTATGCATCAAACCCCAAAACCCTTACTAGGCATGTTCTAGGCTTGTTTCAATGAGAGTTTATTGAAAATCCACACTCCAGGCCTCTACCCTACTAACCAAACCTTCAAACACTTCAAATATTATCTAAACATACTTACTCCACTAAGTCTCTAACAATTCTAATAGTGAAAAGGGTGATTAGTGTATATTAAGTGCCTTCAAACCCTCAAAATAGGAATACAGACCCGTTATAAAAAAATCCACTAGAAATATCTCAAATCTTTATAAAAACCATTCAAACCAATTGAAATTTTATGATACGTCATGCCTTAATTGATTCCAATAGATTTTGGATCATAAATCACTTGTACAGGGCTGTACAGTGGTTTGTAACAAGGAATTACTAGAAAAAACATAGAATTTGTTATGTAACAGGGGTTTCTTATTGGTTTTCTTCATATACAATCCCTTGAACCAACATCCTTGAGGTTGTACAAGAATATTTAAACATGTTTCAACCAAACCCAATGGCTACAACTAACTTTTGAATGCCTTGACTATTGGGCTTCCACACTTTGCACTTGTTTTGTATTTTTTCATGACAACAATTGACCACATCACAAAATATGAACTCAAATGACCCCCTAGATGACATCAACATTACAAATGGTCTATAATGACCTTATTTACTTGATAAAAGACTTAACACACCAAAATTTACCAAAAGACCTTATTTACAAAACTTGTAAATTTGAACTCTCATGGTGCCTCTGCACTAGTTTAACAACCCTTATTGTAATCTTTCTAGGTTTAGGGTTGAGGCAGTGAGCCTACTAGACCTAGCTATACTGCATGGAAGTGAGCCAGTATGTTCTAGACATGTGGAGTGACCAAGCTTGAACATCAATTTTCAAAGATTGCAATATATTTTGAGAGCTAATCCTCTTTGTGGTTTTTCCCCACCTTAGAGTTTTCCAAGTAAAAATCTGGTGTCTCTTGTGTTTAATGTTGAATCTGTGTTTAAGCTTTGAATTTCATGCATTCTTTATTTAATTATAATAACTACAGATAAGTGGTTAATGTTTAAGTGTAGAATTATTTGAGTTTTTGGGACAACTGATTCACCCCCCCTCTCAGTTGTCTGACACATTTCAACATGAGGGCGCTGACTTACTGGAAGTGTACTCGAGAGAAGCTATACATACTATTGTCTACATTCAAAATAGAGTTCAAGTCAAAGGTAATGATACAAAAACTCCCTATGAATTATGGTATGGAAAAGTTCCTACAGTGAAATATTTCAAAATTTTTGGAAGCAAATGCTATATCACAAGAGAAGAAGAACTAGACATGTTTGATGCTAAGTATGATGAAGGGATTTTTCTTGGATGCTCTACTAAGAGTAAAGCCCACTGGTGTTACAATAAGAGATTGAAAAAGATCATTGAGAGTGCTAATGTTAATATTAAAGAAGATGAGACTAAAATGCAAATGAATTGTCAGTATGAAGTGAAAGGACATAAAGTTGTTGAAGAGAAAATAAATTGGTGTTTAATTGCTAATGTTGAATCAAAATCAGTGACTGAAGTTTGCATTACTATGAAATCTTCTAAAGATAATTTTCTGTCCACTGACTATGAAGGACACAAAATTGTTCTTGAAAACCTTAATAAATCTAAAGAAAGAAAACATGGACCTATAATAAAATATAGTAGAAGCAAATGATTACATCAAAGAGTTAAGAAAGAAAATCATGAAACTCAAGCAAAGACTGAAAGAGAATACTAAAGAATTGAGCTTAGTAAATGAAGAGAAAGCAAAAATTGAGGAGTATCTAAAAGGAAAAACAAAAGATTTTATAAAGCTTGAAGAAGAAGTTGTGGATCTGAAAGCGGATCCGAAACATGCATGGGCTCAACAAGACAAACTTAGTGTGAGTGCTACCAGATTTGATAGATTAATGGCAAGTCAAAAAAATCCTGATGACAAAGAAAGTATGAGACTTGAGAAAAGTGAAAGCTCTAAAATAGGTCAAGAGAAGATTACTGAGGTTAAGGAGGACAAAGGCAAACATAATAAGAGGAATAGATCAAGAAGACCACCAGTCAGACAACCAAATGCTCAAATATATCTATCTTTCAATGGTTATTGTCACTCATGTAGTAAATTTGGCCACAAGGCTACTCAGTGTAGGAGTAGAATGAATCAAAATGTCTCATCCTTCTCTTGTCAATGTTTCAATTGCAAAATAATTGGTCACATGGCAAGTGAATGTAGGAGTGTAATAAGGAATGGTTTTAACAATGTAAGGTACACACAATCCTTCAATGGAAGATGCTTTGTATGCAATAGATTTGGGCATATGGCTAACCAATGTAGATCAACAATAAATCAATCAAATGGAAGGAATCAGGGAAAGAGGAATGTGGTATGCTACAATTGCAATAAGTTTGGACATGTTGCCAGATTCTACAAAAGCAAGAATGAGAAAAGAGACTATCCTATAGAGAAGAGGAAAATAAAGTAGGAGAAGACAAAGGAAAGAAGAAGGTTGATCTGGTAGAAATCAAGAAGGAGGTGAGAAAAATCTAGACTAAGAAGGATGCAAATGAGGTTGTAGATGGATCCACACCAACCTCTAGTGTAGACACTTCTAGGACGTAAATTGGGAGCCCTGGCTCAGGGGGAGCTTACATTGATATTCTTTTCTCTCCTGCCAAAGGATTGATGTTGATACGCCAGCACGAAAAGATATTGGTTTCACTCTTAATGCTTATACAAATGTAGATTGGGCTGAAGATGTTGAAGACATAAAAATTACAAAAGGAGGTGCTTTCTTCTTAGGTAATAGATTGGTTTCATGGCTGAGCAAGAAGCAATATTCAATCTCCTTGTCTACTACAAAAGTAGAATATATTGTAACAACATGTTGCACTCAAGTGTTGTGGATGAAGTAGACTTTGAAGGACATGAGAGTTGTGTATGAAGATCCAATTGTAATCTTTTGTGACAATAAAAGTGACATTTCAAAGAATCCAGTGATGCCCTCAAGAACAAAGCATATATCAATAATGTATCACATTTTTAGAGAAAAGGTGATAGAGAATAAAGTAAAGATGGAATATTTGTCCATAAAGGATCATATTGTAGATATTTTCACTAAGCCTCTGCCGAAGGATACCTTTGAGTATCTAAGAAAAAAATTAGGGGTTATCACCCCTCCTACTATGAACTAAGATGCATAAGAATGCATCAGTCTAGTGGTGTCCAAAGCCTCATTCTTTGATCTAGATTGATGTTTTGAGAGCCACCTCTCAAGGGGAGTAGCAAGTGTTTTTGATATGTGCTCCTAACAAAGAGAAGTAAGTGTTACGGTATTGATGAAAGAGCAATTTGATCATAGCAGAAGAGTGCAAGTATGTGCCCTTTTCCATTGATGTCAAATGTGGAGAGAAATCATGTGAAAAACTCAAGGAGAGAAAGAGTGCAGATGTATAAAAAGAAAGGACGAGTATCTTATCTTGATGGTCTTTACAGTTTTTTCCAATCATATGTTGCCATCAATGACAAAGGGGTAGATAGTTGCAAGTATGTGCCTTACCGGTGTTGTCGTTGATGTCAACATATCTGTGTTGTCATTGGTGCCAATTATGCTCTTGTTTTGATGCTTGCTTGTAATGAGTTAAGTATTCAAGATAATAAGTATTCCTAATACAACAGAACAATCTAGTAGATTGCTCTGCATTTCTTGTAGAATGAATATATTTGTCTACAGATTGAAAGTTAGTTAGAGATATGTCTGAAGATGCTATGTTCCAATTTTGAGCCTCCGATATGAATATTTGAGTGAGTTATATTCACCAGAGTGAAAAATGTTATTTCTGTATATTTGGTGGTGATAGGGAGAATGCATTATGCTCCACATTCCTCTGAATTTAAGTATTTCAATCTATGGTTTTGGAATGAAGTTTGTAATGATGATAAGTGCCTTCAACTCAAATGGTTCATGATTTGGTGGTCCACAAGCAATCTTTTCTTTATTGCTGAGAAATTGTGCCTCAAACTTGTTGGCTTAGAAGATGTCAGCTTTAGGTTTATTGGCCTGACAATTGAGTTTTGGCAGGATGATATTCCAAGTCCCCTCGATGGATGATGAGTAGTGGTAAATGGTGTTAAAGCTCTCATCAGTGGGACAAACTCTTTTCGATGGAACATGAGAATGAGTCTCTTCAATATGATGACTAGGTGGGTCTAAGTAACTGTGAAAGGTGATGTCAACTAGGTACGTGACATTAAGTATTTGGTTGGCATGATGATGTTAACTGTATGAAATACCTAGTGGGTCCTGTTGGTGATGTGGCTGAATGTGTGGCGATATATTGCTCGCTTCACATCGTTGTTGTGAAGAGAATGGAGTGATTGACATTTCAGGATTTTAGAGAGACAATGTTCAAGGGCTCTTCGATATCTTGATGGTGGGTGCTAGTAGTGGTAAACACTAGCAAAGGACTTGTATCTGTGTGACAATTCATAATTGGTGGGACCTTCTACTCTATCCCCTCGATGGATGGAAATCTTTGTATGGGTTGGCATTAAGTTGCTTCGTCAGAGTGACAGATCAATGACGGATGAGTTAATGAAAAATCCCTTTGACATTTAGATGAATTGTTTGAAGCTATATCGAAGTGAAATTGTATTATTGTCGGGACCTTGGATGTTGTCCCCTCAACATTCTAGATAACTGTATTGAATGCCGATGGGGGTTATATGACCTAGTCTATGCAATATATTGGAAGTCGATGAGGAATCCCACCTAGGTGGTGAAGACCATGGTCAAAGCTTGGCTAGTTAACAATATCAGAGTAATAATGTGCCTCTTCGAAGTTCCAATGAAGGAAGTGACAGTTATGGATTGTGTAACTATGCAGTTCGCTGAGGAAGTTGAACCAAATCATCTTCTTGGTGTTGTGTAAGAATGAATGTTAAATAGAACATTGAATGCTTTGCAATAGTGAGTGAGATTGAATCAGATAGAGAAGTTATGGTGTTAGGTTATTCTCTAGATTGAACATGATGTAAAGTCTTTGTGAAAAGGCTTAGAGCTTGCAGTTGTATTGTAACTCATTCTATGGTTGCAGAATAATACAATGGGTTTAAGTTTTTAGATTGTGGGGTTTTTTACCCGAAAGGGTTTTCCCCATGTAAATTTGTGTGTTCATTTATTTTGTTTTGTCTTTCATGCTTCGTGATTCTGTTTATTGAATCTATTTAACAATTGCTGCTGAAGCTGGTTTGTTTCTGAATTACAATAACTTCTCTCTAAGGATTAATAGTGGGAAATGAACTATGTCTAATTCCACTTTATGGCATAGTTGTATATGTTTCTAAGGCAATCTAAATAAATTAAAAGCCATCGAAGACACTACTATTCTTAGATGTTCATTCTAAGATGACTTAATTTCTTCACAAGTGGTATCAGAGCCTTCTTTTGGGATTTGTTGTTCCTAGTGTTTATGGTATTGCATATTCCTTTTGTGAAGATTTCTTAGTTTGGAAAGCTTGAGGAAATCTGAAGGAATTAGTTGATGATTGATCCTCTTCGAAGAGTAAGACTTTTGCTATTTTGTTTCAGTTTCAGAAGAACAACATGTAGCCTGAAGGATGTTGAAGATGGAGAAACTGGGGCTGGTCATTTTGAAATGATGTGGTCAGAGGTTCCTAGTTGACAGTAGAATAATCCTGATGCATGGGGTGGTATTTTTTTCTCTATGGTTGTGTTGCAGCAAATATTTCATATTGGGTGTATGTGTGAGAGGCTCCCTGGTGATATGGAGAAGCCTGTGTTATTATTCAGCCATGGAGTAATGTGCTTATGCTAAGTGATCCTTCTTGGTATTAGAAGGCATTATCTTTTATTACCCCGATTGCACATAGGGTATGGAGTTGATCATTGGATGGTCTAAAAGCTTCTACAATAGGCAAACTCTCTCAGATGCATGTGTATGTTTGTGTTTGTGGAGTTAGCGTACAAGTGGGCCTAAAGTTCCTAAACTACTATTTCCTTTTAAGGAGGTTTTGTACTTGCATGTCTAAGATTCATGTTCCTTCGATTTGAGGGGTTTTATAGTTTTTCTTAAAATCTATGGTTATACATATTCATGATAATTCATTATTCTAGTTTAATTGAACTATGGTGTTTTAACTTCAGACCATTGAGTCATCCAGATGTGAAGTGGGTGTGGATGTGCATCAGTGTTTTTTTTAAGGCCTAGTGGTTTTGCAGGTTTTTTCATAATCAAGAGAAAAACTTGTGGTTTTTTGTGGAGCTACAGTTAAGCTATTTTCTAGACCCTAGCTTCTGGAGTGTTACTAGATGAGATAGTTGCAGTTTTGCATGCTTTCTCTATGCATGGTGTGAGGAGGTGAGGTGCTTTCTCTGCATGGGAGTACTAGTATGTGATATCTCACTCAACATTTATGTGGTAATGCTTCTAAATTCCTAGACTATGGTGCTCGAGTTGTGGACATGTTTGACAAATCAGATTTGTAAGTAATCTAGTGTTTGAGTCATATAGTCTACATGTGAATTCTCCTTTTTTACTCTTAGTTTTCTGATTACTAGTGCAATGATGGGTTTGCATGGTATATTGATTGGATCTATGAGTTATGCAATTTGTGGATTAGCTACCCATCGGCTGTAGTGGGATAACTCAAAAGTGGACTATCTATATCCACAAGGTTGATTCAGTGTTGATGCAGACTTGTTAGCTGGCCCTGTCTGTGGTCACTTGTGCATTGGTGTGATTTCTTTGGGATGAGTGACTGGATACTGCAGAGTACCTAAATAGTTAGTTATGGAAACTTGTAGCATGTGTATCACAATGCCATGAATAGATTGGATACATAGTTTTGTGTAAGCTTTTGACAACGATGGTGTATTTGCTTGGTCTAGAGATCTTGGTTCCACTTGGTATTTTTTTGTTAGATGGATGTTTTGGTGTGTGGACTTGGAGGATTTTCAGATTAGCAGTTTTTTGGTCATGATGCTTGCAGAGCTCAGATGTCATGATTCAGTGGGAGCTTCAGCAATGACTGTGAATTCATCACTTGGTGGTGAATGATCTTCCTTAGTGTTGCAGATGTCACTAGCAGGGATTCTTTGATCCTCTTGCTACATAAAGGTTCTTCTACATTTGTGTGGACACTATGTGAGGATATGAAACATCTTGAAATCCATGAAACTCACGGAGTATTTGGTTGAGGTGTTGGTGGTGCTTGACAGGTTATGTTAGTTTAGACTATGTTGCTATTATGCCATGATATACTCTTTATTCTAGATTAAAATTTTGGCATGATATGTTGTACTTGAGACCATGTTATGCTCACTTGGAGCATGGAATCTCCTAAGGGGGATGATAAGATCATGATGTCATGATAAGTTCATGTTTCAGATGATTGAAGCTTTGACAATGGTCTAGTGATTCTCCGTGTTTTGGGTACTTTGGTCATATGCTTGAGAACTTTATGATAGTACAATGATGCATTTAGCATTTAGCATGAGATGATTGTTTGTTGGTGCTCATGGATACATAGAGAATAAGGTGAGGCTATATTTCTCTTAAGATAAGAGAAAAGTGTGTTGAGATGGTTACTCTTGATGAGATTTCAATAGAAAGTCTAAGGAACCTACACCTTGGTTGGACGTAAGTTCAATAGAGACCTATGAGGAGATTGCTCTTGGAGGAGTCATGATGGCTTGCATATCTTGGAGGAGCATTCTCTTTCCCACTCTTGGTTTGTTCAATAGTTTAATATTTCAAAGGTATTTTCCCATTATATCTTTCAGATATGTTATGTTTCGTGCTTTCATTCTCATGGGATTGAATTGATTCATGGTCTTTGATTATGGAGACTCATTTGGGGGTCTTTTAGAATGAGTCTATATACTTCATCTTTCATAGAAATGGATCTTGAACTGCTAATAGATGGTTCTGGAGGATTGGTTGTGAGTGATAGATAGCTCATTGTTATCTCCTTGGGATTGCATTTTCATTGATGAGGAATATTAGGAGATAGGTTATGGCCTGATTTCCTGAGATGGGAAATGGATTAGTTTGGTTCTCTTTGGTTTGAGAGGCTTACATCCATGTTCGTTATTTGATACATATGTTGTGTTTGAATGTTTTTGGGTGTTGTTATAATTTTTTTCTTTTGGGGATTGTGAAGAAGATCATACTTGACACAATTGGTATTTAGAGGTGTATGAAGAAGGATTCTCTATAGGTATATGATGTGCAGTGTTTCTCTCTTTGGTCTTGGTTTTCTTCCTGGATGTTTGGTTTCACATTACATTGGTTTGAAGTCTGATTAGAGCTATTTGTGATCACTATCTTGTGGTCATGTGTTTTCACTTATGTTCTTGGGTGATGACATGGAGGTTCTGTTATCTCTTTTCTTTGTTGGGTGTGGAGAACTTTGGAGATTTCTAGACTGGTGGTGAGAGTTGTTTATTTACAAGTTTTGCATATCATTGTGGATGTTTCCTTGGTGCTACATGATGTTTACTTTTTCCATATGATGCTATTGGTAGACTTGGTATGCCTTGATTATTTTTAGATTTGCATTACCCATGCAGTGGGAGTTCTTGGATGTGTTTGGTCTTCTTCGACTGGTTGACACATGAAGCTTGTATTTGCAATTAATGGGTTGGCTATGTTTATGGCATTAGTCTACTATGTTCTTTGATACCTTGGAGGTATGGATTGGCTGGATGTTTTAGCACCGGCTATGTGTGCTATTTTCAGTCAAGTGGGTTTTTTGTTCAGTTGGATGGGAACAATCAATTTTTTGGTTGTTGTTCTAGCTGATGTTCTATCTTATTTCTGGAGGATGACTTCATGGTTGTGTTCAGGTTGAAGCTTTGAAGTTGATGTTGTTGATGCTTCTGTACAACTTGTGAGAACAGTGGAGTGATGGCAGTATTTTGTATTCTTTACTATAAGTTGGATCTGTTGTAGATGTCTTGGATTAGACTGGTGTCTTGGCTAATACAATGCCTTTGAGCATTGGTTGGGAGCCAGTAAGTTCTTTGTCTAGTGGGAGAATGTTGAGAAATTATGCCTCAAACTTGTTGGATTAGAAGACATTAGCTTCAAGTTTATCAGCCTGATAGTTGAGTTTCGATAGGATGATATTCCAAGTCCCCTCGATGGATGATGAGCAGTGGTAGATGGTTTTAAAGCTCTCATCGATGGGACAAACTATTTTTGGTGGAACATGAGAACACACCTCTTCGATACAATGATTAGGTGGGTTTGAGTAACTATGAAAGGTGATGTCAGTCAGGTATGTGGCGTTAAGTATTTGGTCAGTGTGATGATGTTAACTATATGAAGTATCTAGTGAGTCTTGTTGGTGATGTGGCTGAACGCGTGGCAATATATTGCTTGCTTCACATCATTGTTGTGAAGCCAATGGAGTGATTGATGTTTTAGGATTCTAAAGAGATAATGTTTAAGGTCTCTTCAATATCCTGATGGTGGGTGCTAGCAGTGGTGAACACCGGTGAAGGACTTGTATCAGTACATGATAGTTCATAATCAGTGGGACCTTCTACTCTGTCCCCTTGATGGACTGAAATCTCTCTATGAGTTGGCATTAAGTTGCTTCGTCGGACTGACAGATCAATGTTGGAGGAGTTCATCAATAGTCCCTTCGACATTTAGATGAATTGTCTGAAGATACATTGAAGTGATCTTGTATTATCACTGGGACCTTAGATGTTGTCCCCTCGACATTCCAGATAACTATATTGAATGCCAATTGAGGTTATATGACCTAGTCGATACAATGTATTGGAAGTCGATGCGGAATGCCACTTAGGTAGTGAAGACCATGGTCAAAGCTTGGCCAGTTAACAATATCAAAGTAATAATGTATCTCTTCGAAGTTCTAACAAAGGCAGTGATAGTGACAGATTATGTAACTGTGCATTTCACTGAGGAAGTTTAACCGAATTGTCTTCCTGGTATTGTGTAAGAATGAATGTTAAATAGAACATTGAATGTTATGCAATAGTGAGTGAGATCAAATCAGACATAGAGGTTATGCTATTAGGTTATTCTCTAGATTGAATAAGATGTAAAGTCACTATGAAAAGCCTTAGAACCTACAGTTGTATTGTAACTGTATTCTATGGTTGCTGAATAATACAACGGGTCTGATTATTTAGAGTGTGGGGTTTTTCACCCAAAAGGGTTTTCCCCACGTAAATTTGTGTGTTCATTTATTCTATTCTATCTTTCACACCTTGTGATTTTGTTTATTAAATCTGTTTAACAATTGCTGTCGAAACTGGTTTGTTTCTGAATTCCAATAACTTGAATCAGACATAGAGGTTATGCTGTCAGGTTATTCTCTAGATTGAATAAGATGTAAAGTCTCTGTGAAAATCCTTAGAGCCTACAATTGTATTGTAACTGTATTCTATGGTTGCTAAATAATACAACGGGTCTGATTTTTTAGAGTGTGGGGTTTTTCACCCAAAAGGGTTTTCCCCACATAAATTTGTGTGTTCATTTATTCTATTCTATCTTTCACGCTTTGTGATTTTATTTATTGAATCTGTTTAACAATTGCTGTCAAAACTGGTTTGTTTCTGAATTCCAATAACTTCTCTCTAAGGATTAATAGTGGGAAATGAACTATGTCTAATTCTGCTTTGTGGAATAGTTGTATTTGTTTTTGAGGTAATCTAAAGAAATTGAAAGCTATCGAAAACACTACTATTCTTAGATGTTCATTCCAAGATGACTTAATTTCCTTACATTTATGATAGCAGCTGATAGTGTTGTTTATGTGCTTCAGTTTGAAGAATCTTCTTGACAAAGTGGCTAGAGATTGTGTGGTTGTTCCTAGTGATTACAATGTGCTTGTGGATGTCTCTTGATCGTGTTCCTACCTTTGGATTGGTCCACAAAGAGAAATTCGGATCATGGATGAAGACTGTTCTTAGAAAACTTAATGTTAACACCAGGCTTGGCTGACTTGGTTGCGAAGATACATCAAAGATTGTGGAAGCATGTCATGGCATGGAAGATTGCATTTGAGTCCCAGCAAAGGCATAACATGATCTGCATACATATTTCCCTTAGCTAATTTTTTTAGGTCCAGACCTATTTCTATGTATGTAATGCCGACCTTGGAGATTGTTCCAATGGTTGATGAATGTAATGCCGACCTTGATGTACATTCCAAGGTTGATGGAGTGTATAAAAAGATGTAATGAAGTTGATAAAAAGATGTCGTTGAGAAAAAATGAAAAGATAAGTGTGAAGGTGTAAGAAAAGTAGAGCAGAGGATTTATACCAAGCTTCAATGGAACTGAACCGAGACATGAAGTAGATAATATCAAATTAGTTCACCAACCCTTGCCAGTGAGCCCTAACATTTGTAGTGAACATTTTGGGTAGTGAGCCTCTGTTTTTCAGTATTGCTATAACATATTTATATCTGTAGGCTAACACCCACCATGGTTTTTCCCTTATAGGGTTTTCCATGTAAAAATTTGGTGTCTCATGTGTTAAATGTGTTATTATGTTGAGCTTCTTGTTTCATGTTTCCATGATTAAATCTAATAATAGTAATTGAGCATTTGATATGTAGATAATTGATTAAAGTTTTAGAGACAACTGATTCACCCCTCCCTCTCAGTTATCTTGTGCATTTCAACATACTCAAGATCCTAAATAAGATGAAAAAAAATTTGAATGAAAATAATAAGAATAATAGCATTCCAATATCTATATTCAAGGTCTATAAAATAGGTAAATGGACTACAATATATGGGACATAGGAATGGAAAAGTCAAGGTGACAAGCATCTTAGAGGAGAGAAGTGAACTACATGACTAACTTAACTATAGGAGTACATGTGTCAAGTGAACTCACCTTGATGACTAAGTGAACTCATCTTGATGAGGGAGATGTGACACCTAAATAACATCAATCAAGGAGGTGAATGAGGTAGAAGTGTTATGTTCTCTCATCAATAAAAGAGGTGACATGTGATCTCGTTTCCTAATTTTCCAAAATAAATAATATGAATTATCTACATAATCTTGACATAAGGTCTAATATAAACTACACCAAAACTACCCTTAAGTTCAACTAAGGTAAAAAAGAAATAGGTCTTGGTAAGACAAGCCATGTTAGGTACTTGTACAATCTAAAATAAACCTAGTTTACAAAGAGAGTGAACCACCTAGACGTAAAAATATAAAAAAACCATTGGACAAGAATCCATCCCAAATAAGGTACAAAAAGGAGGACAATGTAGCCCATTGAGAAGTGATAGTGCTATAAAATCCCTATAAAATAAGGCCCATGTTTGCCTCCATAAAGAAGATAGAGGAAGTCAATGTAGAATATTGTATTATGAATGTTATAGTAGGGACCTTGATAATAAATGATGCATCTTACTAATGGAAGAAAGAAACCTCAACTTTTCAAAATAGTAAATTCCCACCCAGATGGTAGAATGTAGGGAGAAATTAGGATGTATGGTTCTAGAAGCTACTCATGTGTCTTAATGTTGATGCTAGGTATGATTGTGCTATAGAAGATTTGAAAGCACTAACCAAAAAAGTGTGAGACCTAAACTAATATCAGTAAGGATGTGTCAAGAGAGTAGCATGATATGGTAGAGAGAGAATAAGAGGATCCAGAGTGGAAGAGGTGAGTTGATGTGAGCTATCACGAAATATAAGACAAATGCCCTCAATGTTATTGTCATGATCCATAATGAAAGATTTTACAAATAAATTATGTATGTTTTATTAGTAGATATTGTAGTAATAAAGGAGACATGTGTCAACCTACTAAAAATAATTTGTACTAGGATGTAGATAATTAATGATCTTTGTCAATGTAGTACATGGAGGTGGTAAAATCAATGCTAGTGTTGGATGAGTAGGAGTGGTAGGAGAGCTATCTTTGTCATCATAACAAGTTTTCCAACATTAGCGAGTTCCTCTTTAGTATAATTTTGATATGGTGGATTGTCACAATAATAAAGAGTAATAAGTATGTCCATAGTAGGATTTTCTAGGAATGGAGGTTCATTAGGATCTTAAAACATCTCCTAGAATATGGTGCAAAGAATGTGAAGAAACTCAATGTATGACACATCCCTTTTTGTGTATTCACCAACACTAAGACTAATTAATCTTAAGACATAATCATTTCTATTTATTGACACATATTTCTACTAATGACTACTTAGTTCAAGAACAATCCCATATAAATGGAACAAAAGATGAACCCATAAAAAGTTCTTGAGGATGTTGGGTCACTATGATTTATAGTTTCCCTCTTCCAAGAAAATGACAAAGTGGTGATTTTTTATACCCATCAGTAATTTAGATTTCCCCCTAATAAAATTTAGAACTTTAAGTGAGTTTTTTTATTATGAAATTCTTGTGTCTAAGTCACTTAGGACTAGTAAATGAAATATAAATTTATAAGTTGAGTGCATTTACATTAGCACCTCATCCATAATAGCTCAATTTAGATAATTTGAGCAAGTTACAATGTTTGACACTTTATAAATTAAGAAGTTTAAAAAGTGGAAGCTGATCTTCTAAAGTTTTATAATGTTTGATGGGGACCAAAAAGTTGAAAGTATAATTAAATTATAACATGAGAAAAAAATTTCATCACCAATTTGTAGTGATTATAAAAACATCCACTTTTTAAAAAGATGGAGTCAAATTTGAGTCTCATTGTAAAAGTCATGTGGCCTAGAAGCTCAAAAAACTATGATTCCACATCAAAATCTAAGAGAAAACTAAAATTATAAAAAATTCTAGGAGTCATGAATCAAAAGTATACCATCATTAAATTCACAAAATTCTAACATATTTTTAGAAAATCACCAGAAAATACCTCCATTTGATGAAGATATTATCTTTCAATATTGGATTCCAAAACTAAAAATTGCATTGGATAGGGGGTCTCTCCATGGTCGCACCTAGGTGTAGATCACTAAAGCCAAACTAAAAGGTTTGGAGGACATGGAAAATAGTAGTCATGCATTAATGCAAAAATTTATCAAGAATGAAGGTGAGCACCACCTTAACCACAAAAAGTTATGAAGGTCATAAGTTGGAATCTTTGGGGTATGAATGGCCCCAAAAAAATTGTTTCCTCAAATGGCTCATTAATATGGAGGCTTGGGGTATCATTTTGATCTAGGAGACTAAGATTGAAGGAAAAATTATTCAAGAGATGCTGCACTAAATTTGGAAGAAAGGTGAATGAGTTATGGTGGATGTTGTTTCCATGGTAGGGGGTTTGGCCATGATATGGAATGACACCAATATGGTTGGTTCCCTAGTTTCTAATTCTTAACATTGTGTCACTATTAGCTTTACCAATCTTCAAGATAAATTATCTTTGTTGGTGTTGAATGTGTGTGGCCCTAATGTGGAGGTGAAAAGGGTTTGTATGTGGGATGAAATCAAGTCTATGATAATGATGTTCAAAGATGACAATTGGATTGTTGGTGGAAACTTCAATGTCATCTTGAATCTTGAGGAGAAGATGGGGTAGTAGGGCCTCTGTGATACATTCTCATTCATTTAAGGAATTTTGTGTTGATCTCTCTTTGGTGGACATTATTCCCAAATCTATGTGGTTCACCTAGAGTAATAGATGCATTAGGGAGGATAATATTTTATACAGGTTGGGTAGATATTTTGTAAACACAAAATGGTTGATGTATTTTACCTTATTTATTTCTTATGATATCCAATTTGGTGGCTCAAATCATTGGTCTATTGAGATGGTGAAGCTTAATAGTAAGAAACATAAGGGACATCCTTTGAATGTGAAGTCTCTTAAGGGTTGGTGGAAGAATGATATCAAGGGGTTCTAGAGGTTTGGGACACACCAAAAATTGGTAGAAGTTAAGAGAAGAGATAGAGAATGGAATAAGGAGAAGGTTGGAAATATTTTTTCAAACAAGAACTAGGTTGAGAATAAATTATAGAATATTGAGGCCTCTATTCTTCAAACAGGTCTCATGTTGGAGCTTTAGGCTACTGAAAGATCTCAGGTGGAGGAATTGAATTCTATCCTAAGAATTGAGGATATTTTTTTAGAAACAACTAGAGTGAAATGGTTGCAAGAAGGGGATCGAAACACAATTTTTTCATCTCTCCACCAATATTAGAAGGTAGTATAACTAATTTGATAGTATTTATCCCCGTTTAAGTTCTATGGTGAATAATTTGGATGCCATTAGGAATCAAGGACTTGATTATATTAAGGGATTATTATCTTTAACTCCTCTGGAAGATTAGTTGGGTCAAGAGATGATGCTTGAAAATATTCCTAGTATTTTATTCGATGCTCAAAATGAGGAATTGATGAAGTCCTTTACCTTTGGGGAAATACATGAGGCTACCTTTTGTCTTGGTGAAAGGAAATCTCTCATGATAGATGGTTTTTGGGAAAGATTTTTTCAAACAAATTGGGATGCACGATCAGTGAGAATGTTTTGCTTATGACTAAGGATTGTAGATCTAGGAGGGCTATGTTGAAGGTTTGGAATTCCACATTCTTATCTTTCGTCCCAAAAAAATATGAGTCCAAAATACTTCAACGAATACATATCTATTGCTCTATGCAACACAATTTACGAGATAGTTACCATGGTTATGGCTCCTAGAATGAAGAATAGGTAAGATAGGAGCTTTGGAGGAACATATTGGTTTTCTAAAGGGAAGGAATATTCTAGATGGTATTATGATTGCTCATGGGACCATCCACTCTATCAGGAATAAGAAGAATGAAGGTATGATTCTCAAGATGGATATGAATAAGGCATAAAATAGGATTTCATGGGACTTTTTTTATTAAGGTCATGAAGAGGTTTGGATTCATTAATGACTTGTGCAATTGGGTCTTCAACTATATTTCTATAGTATCCTTTTAAATTTTAATTAATGGATCTACCATAGAGTTCTTTCAAGCTAAGCATGGTATTTAAAAGGGAGATCCTCTCTCCATTTTTGTTTCTAATTGTCAAAAATGTTATGGGAATGGCTTTGAAGGATGAGGTTCTTTTGGGAAATTTAAAATGTTTCCAAGTCTTTGGGGGTGTTAGAAATGTTACACACCTTTAGTTAGTTCATGAAATGTTCATATTTAGGGAGGCCCTGGCCAAGGAAGGTCATGTGCTCAGTAATGTACTTGAGTGATATGAGAAGGTTGCAGATCAAAGAGTCAACCCACTTAAGTCCAAATTTTTATTGATTAAGGATAATTTCTTGGAAATATTGCAGGTACAAAGAATTATGGGATTTGTCGTGGATAAATTTTGTAGTAAGTACCAAGTGGGATTCCTCTGGTGGATAGAAGAATCTCACAAGTTGAATGGAAATTTTAGTTAGAAAAATTTTAGGGCAAGTTGGTGGCTTGGAAATAGAAATGGTCATCCCTTTCTAGAAAGATTACTCTTGATTAAGGCTTCCTTCTCTACTATCATGATTTATTTTATGTATGTCTTTCAAATCCCTAGTAAGGTGGCTAAGGCATTAAATCCCACATAGAGAAGATTTCTTTGGTGTGGCATTAAGTCCACTCATTAGTATAGCTTGTTGAAGTGGGAAGATATATATAAGCCTAAAAATTTAGGGATTTAGGGTTCAGATTGTACATATGGATGAACAAGGCCTTAGACTCAAAATTAGTTTTGGAGAATCTATGATGAAAGTGACAAATTGTACAATTGGGTTTTGTAGTCCAAATATTTGCAGCTCAGTTTTGATAGTCTTCTTTGTGATGTTGGTATGCTTCTACTGAGCTTAAGCATATGGAATTTCTTTAGATGGTATTGTCAACTCATGTGGCCTAATGTTAGGTGGAGGTTGGGAAAGGGAGATAAGATTAGGTTCTAGAAAGACATATGGCTTGATAAGTCTATCTTAGTAAATATTGAAAATTTGAAACCTTTAGCTACTCACTTTGAATGTTGCATTGGAACTTTGATTAAGGATTACTAGTCTTAGAAGGCTCTTCGGAATATTTGGAAGCTCCTCCTTATTTTGATTTTGGAACACAATGATGCCTATTCCTCTTTGAATGTTATGATTTCTAAATGGCACGTTATGTTTATTGATAGAGAGGACTCCTTGGTGTGGAATGGTCATATTAGTCATAGGATTACCATTAGTTCAACGTATCATTAGTTTCTTGGGTTGAATGATTCTTGGGTTCACTTTCTTCAGGAAAATATTAGGCTCTAATTGTGTCATTCTAAATCTTGTGTTTTTTGTGGATTGTTGTTAATAGGTGTCCTTTTACCTAGGATAGATTGTAGAAGTTAGGTAAATTAGGTCCCTCCCAATGTGTTCTATGTTATGAGGAAGAAACCAATGACTACCTTTTGTGCATTGTGATTATTCTATTACATTATGGTACTAGTTTCTAGGAAGATGGGGGCTAAATTGGATTATTTCAAATGATATTTCTAGTCTTCTATCTTGCTACTATTTTAAAATCCATAGTCAAGGGTTAAAGTTGATTTTTAGGACTACTTTCAAGTTATGCTCACTTTGAATATCTAGTTAGAAAGAAATAGAAGAATATTTTAGGATAGCTCAAATTATCCGTGGAAAGGATTTGGGGTAATTTAGAATCTTATATCAAGGAGTTAGGTGACTATGACAAGTTAAAGTATTAGAGTATTCTAGTGAAGGAGAAAAGTTGTGCTAATGTTTGGCCCTAATTCTATTGGCTTGATTACACCTTTTTTGGAATGAAAAAATAGGTCTTGTTGTGCTTTTAAATGTGTCCTAAAAATGGTTTCATCAAGCTCAATTTTGATAGGGATACTAAAGGGAACTATGGTAATGCAGGTGAGGTTGTGTTTTTAGATATTATAGAGGCTTCCCCCTTGGTATACTAGCCTTTGATTTCAATGTGGATACCAATAACATGGATGAGGCTAAGGACCCACTAAGGGGAATAGTTTTTACCAAAAATAAAGGATAAAAACAAATTTGGGTGGAAGGTAATTCCAAGATGATTATTGGAGCGATCGGTAGTGATGGGAATCAAAGTTGGTTGTTAGATACTATTTTAATCATATTGAGCAAAAGGAGAATGTTGTTCCTAATTAGTGATGCAGTCAAGGTAGCGGGGTCTGGTCAGGGACTGTCCAACCTTGCAGCCTTATCCGAACAACACCATGATCATAATAGATATGCAACTAAAGCTAACAGCTAAACAACAGAAAGATAAAAGATATTCGTGAACACAAGATGTATCCTGGGAAAACCCTAATAGGGAGAAACCTAGCCTTCAAAGTTCATTCTTCATATATTATACTTCAAATCAAATTACACATGCCTCTAGGGCTTTGCAGATGCTAGTCCATAGCCCAGGGATTAAAAAAGATTCATACAACAATATTATTTCATGATTTCTTCCTTCTACAACTTAATTCTCTGCTCTACAACTCATTTTGTTTCCTTCTCTGCCTTCTACCCTATTCTACTACTCCTCGAGATCAAAATAACTTCAGATCTCACTTCATATCATCATGCTATCAATCACTTCCTCACTGCTACCTTGTAATAAATCATTATCCTTCATTTATATCCTCTGCAAGCCTTTGGATCATCATCAAGTCAGCCTAATTGCAACAACTAGCTTATGTAACGTGTACACAAAATAGGTCAGGCCTTATCCTAAGGCACTTCTCCAAAAATGCATAGAACTTCATGTGGATCACCATTGGAGGTCAGTCAGGTCCTAAACTTCATCAAACAATGCTCCTTTTTTCTCCACAAGTCATGGATTTGATCCACGAGTCGATTTAGACTCCACTGAACACATTCGTCTTTGTTCTATAAAAACAATCAATCTTCTAGTAGCAATAACTCTCTGCAATCAAAGACAAATGATCTAAATTCTTGATATGTTATAATTGGCTACATGTCTAAATGTTAATTCCAGATCTGTAGCCTCTAATTTTCAAATGCCAGAATTCTCCAAGGTCGCTCTCTTTGCAATCTGCAATTTCACTATCAACTATCTCCATTGTTCTGAATGCTTCCAGATGCTCCTGCATCATACTCTCAGGGTTATTTGAAAATTGAGCCTCTTCACTTTGGTCTGTATTATGTCAGATTCAATGTTGGTTCTTTGAATAGGTTCGGTGATTTGTTCACATATACTTGGAACTACCTCAAGCTCAGTGGTCTATTCAAGTCCACCCTGCATAACTACCTCAAATTCTTCTAAGGTCGGCGTTCTACTTTCAAGCCTTGTATTGCCTCTATGATCGGTGATTTGAGCAAATCTTCTCCACAAGTTGCCTCAAGTTCTTCATCTTGTCATGGTATAGGTTTGACAGTGGTACAGGAGCATTCATGGTCAATGGCAATCTTGCATCATCAAAATATTGTAATTTTTAGTTGTTTGGTTTTTTCAATAATGTTGGAGCTTTGAGAAAAATCATAATTTAATTTGCAACAAATGTAATTTCCCTTAGGTGCAATTGTAAATCTAATTTTAGTGGGATTTGACTGATTTTGTCATAAGTGGGGCTGCCAAGAATCTTGGAATTGATTTCCAAGAGGTGGGGCCAGAAGCTTTGCATGTTATTGCATGTCTGGGTTGTTATTATGAAACCCAGTCTCGGTAAAATGGGCATAACATTCTTATTTTAGATATAAATTAAGAGATTTAAAATGTTCTGGAAACTTGGGAAGGAGAGACATAAAACCTAGAAACTATTTTAGAAAATCCAAAAAATTGAGGGAGAGATGATAGGTTGGAAGTGGCAGGTTTTTAATGATGGTTTGTAGAGGTTGTTTTGAGAAACCAGTAGTGGTTTCTTCTCAGGCAAGATATACATATTGAGGATTTCTCATTTGTAAGAAGAGACTTTTGGAGAAGATGTGTTTGCATATCCAGATGAACCTAGAATGTTGAGTTGCAGATTTTTGTATGTTTGAAGCCCATGTTGTATGAGATCATATGAGCTCAATGTTTATGTATCTCATTTTTAGATTTTCAATATAATACATATTGTAGATTTCTCTTCCATTTTATGTGTTTCAAATTAATTTTTAGCCTTCTTACATAGGCGTGTTGAAGTGTTGTGTTGCATATTTGAATGGATTAGTATCTCATTGTTACATCAATTGGTAAATTAGCCCTCCTCTCTTCATCAGTTGGTATTAGAGATTAGAAGGTCTAGGCAAAAGAGAGTTTGGTGTTTGTGGGTTTTTGTTTGTGCAAGTTGAAAAGAGAACCTATTTGCCAAAATACTAGGTAGAGGAAAAGAGAAGACACCTAGGTGAGGCAAAGACAAGAGGAAGCAAGGTTAAAGGGACTTGCTTGAAGAGGAGATGGATTTGTTTAGAAGGTACTTGAAGGTTGGGGGTTCACAAAAGAAGAAGCAAGAAGAAAAAGAGAGGAAGAGGAAAGAGGAAAATATGACACAAATAGAGGTTGAGAAAGATATAAGAAGAACTAAGGCAAGCTATGGAAGAGATGGGAAAAAATATGGAAAGAATAGTTCAGCAGTTGCAAAGTTGGCACTTATCAGTGAAGAGGAAGGTTACATGGCCCATCAAGAAAATTGTCCAAAGAAGAAGAAGACAAACAAAGGTAGAAGCAATAAAGGAAGAACAAAAGCAATCTCAGATAGAGGAAGAGGTAAGCAATGAAATAGTGAATTACTGTTTTGACATCAAGCATTAAAGAAGACAAAGTAGAGATGGTTGTGGATGAACCTTCATTTCATTTTCAGTTGTTTGAGTCTCAAGAGCAAGTTGAACAAGTAGAAGGGCATATTACTGTTAATGTTGCTAAAAAAGTTGATAATGAAGTTGCTGATAGGGTTGTTATTATAGAGTTATAGACCAAGTTCTTGCAGTTGGATGTTGTTATATTGCAGGGATCACCAAAGGAGTGTGAGAAGCAAAGTAAAGAATGCATTATTGGTAATGGCACTGACCAAGTTGTTTTGATGAATGAAGTTGTCATTATTCATGTGCAGGTATCCAAAGCACCAGATAAGAAGAATTTGTTTCCATTTGACAGGCCTAAGCACATGAGCAAGAAGGTAGGAAAGCCAAGAGTGAAAATGAAGTGGACATTACTTTGTTTCAAGAAATTTGGAATGCAGGAAATTCAAGACATCAATCAGAGACTATCAAACATATTTTTCATGATGATATTCCTTATTCAAGTGAACTTGAATTTTTTTTTCTCTAAGAGTATGGTATAGGAGGATTCACGATCAATGGCAATCTTGTATCATCAAAATATTTTAATTTTCAATTGTTTGGTTTTTTTAATAATGTTGGAGCTTTGAGAAAATCATATTTTAATTTGCAAAAAATGTAAATTCCCTTAGGTGCAATTGTAAATGTAATTTTAGTGGGATTTGGCTGACTTTGTCATAATGGAGGCTGCTAAGAATCTTGGAATTGATTTCCAAGAGGTGGGGCCAGAAGCTTTGCATGTTGTTGCATGTCTGGGTCGTTATTATGAAACCCAATCTCAGTAAAATGGGAATAAATTTCTTATTTTATATCAAAATTATGAACTTTAAAATGTTCTAGAAATTCGGAAGGAAAGGCACGAAACCTAGAAACTATTTTAGAAAATCCTGAAAATTAAGGGAAGAGATAACAGGTTGGAAGTGACAGGTTTTTATTGATGGTTTGTGGAGGTTGTTTAGAGAAACCAGTAGTGGTTTCTATTGTGATGTTCACAACATGCCCCATTTTACTCCTTAGCAAAATGAGGACCCCTGCTATGGCTGTTGCTTTTGCTTGTGTGTGTTTTGTTTTGTTTGGTGGTAAAGGGGAAAAGAGAGTCAAAATTCGCAAACTTTGTTAAAAATAGAGAAAAATGCATTTCTAGTACCAATGCATGACATGGTTGGATTCCTTGTGAAAAATGAGCTAGGGTTGCTTTTTGAACCATCTTAAAATTTGCCATATTTTACAAGTTATGGTCAGTTTGGTAAAATGTACATTCAGGTTTGTATATCGCTTTGCATATACAAAGTCCTTTGTATGTGCAAAGTCGTTTTATACTTAGTCAGTTTTTTGCATTCGGGTTCATATACAAAATCAGTTGTATATCCTTTCATACATACAAGATGGACCCAAAATGGCTTAAGTTAAAATGAATAGATGTTTGGATTCCACTTTGTATCTAACGTTTGAATGTTTAGTAGGTTGCAACATACAAGGAAATATATGAGACGTTTTATACATTGCGCAGAATCCAAAAGTTATGAACTAGAGGGAATTCGTTGTATGTCCATGGGCTTGTATGTTTGGATAACATACAATGCAAGTATACACCATGCGGACTTGAAAAGTTTTTAAACAGTGTTAAATCACTATACATTTCGGGCTTGTATATTTATGCATACATTTGGAACATACAACGTCCATATACAAGTCGCGGACCCAAAGAAATTGTTTAAATAGGGTTAGTTGCTTGTATGTTTCGGAACATACAAGACATAGGATACAAGTGTTCTATATACAACACGGACCCGATAGACTTATTAAAACAAATTAAGTCATTGTATATTCGGCACATGTATGTTTTGACATACAAGCGAAAGATACATTGGCAAATATACAAGCCGTGGAATTGATGAAGTATTAAAATTAGAAAATTCATTGTATGATTCCGGCTTGCATGTTTGGATTGCATACATTGTGATACAAATGCATTTATACATTGCGTGGACACAAAGGAAGGTTAAGAAGAGTTAAGTCGATGTATGCGTCTAGCTTGTATATAATTCATATACTACAGTTTATACAAGCCACAGAACTAAAAAGGATTGGAATCCGATTATATGCTTGTATCACGTCCGACTTGTATATTGTGATATGCAAGGAATTTTTGAGCGGGAGAATGAAGCGATTGAAATTTGGAGGCCGATTTGGGGTCCAGAGTGCATGTTTCTGGTCAACGATGGTTGACTCGACCAGTTTAAACGTTGAATATATATTTTTGACCCGCATTTTTTTATCGATTTGGGGCCTGATTTCTGTGTTCACGCAGTTGACTAGATTTGGCAGCTGTTTTTCTTCCTGCAGGTTTATTAAATGATGATACTTATTGCTTATCCCTTTTTGCAGGTTTGCAGTTGAAAAAAGGGGCCGAAACTTGATGACGATGGTGTCATAGAGAGGAAATCAGATCTTAGGAGTAGAGGAAGATAAGGTTGAAGGGCGAGGAAGTCAAAGGTCTTCATTGACAAAGACAAAATGCAGTTGTGCACATCATTGTAGCAGGCAGCGGAAGTTATTATTGAACTGCTAGGGTTTCCAGAAGGGCATGTTTCACCCAAATTTGATGTATGCTCAGAGATATTTCTGGGGATTTGTTCTCCAACATTTATTGCTATAACCAAAGGTTTGAACCATTGTTTAACTAGGGTTTTGAGCTGTATTGAGGATAGTGGAAATCCATATATGGTGCCTTGGTACACTGTGATAAGGTTACACAGGGATTTTTTAGAAGATAGCCAGCACTCGTAACTAGTTTGAGCATTTTAGAGTAGAGGGACCTTTTAGTTTAGAAGTATAAGAAGGAGGTCGCCTGTGTCTGCAACAAGGAGAGTGTGGAACATCTTGCCTCCTTGGTATATCTGTAAAGCTTGTAAGTTTTCTGTAAATTGGTCAATGAAGCTAAGAGTCATTCAGACATTGTAAATCTTATGTGACTGTCTGTTTCTAATACAATTGAATCTAGAATTCTGCATCTATCTTCTGAGTGTTTTCTTTCTCTTCATTGTGTTTGAAACATTTCTCTTAGAGCTTGCAATCTTAAGTGTAGGTTTGTGAAAATGCTCAGAACTTACATTTAAGGTTTTGTCTGTGGATTTGGTCAATTTGCTGCAATACTTATATAGTGGATAATAAAACAATTAGATCCTTTGGTAGATGAATGATGTTTAGATTAGATCTTTCTAACATTTCCCAACCCATCTAAAAATACTTAGCTTAAAACGTAGAAAGCTGAAGGAAATTTGTCTCATATGTGAAAGAGCATGCATAACAAAGTTAAAAGTAGACAGTTTTCATAAATATTTATGAGGAGAAAGCTGCAATAATTCAAGAAGATCATTTAAAGCTTTGAAATACAACACTTTTACGCAAAAAGAGAATGAACAATATACTGATATTTATAATCTTTTTTGCATAAGTTTGAGTCCAGTTAACCAACAGGAAACCCTAAACTACTTAAGGCCCCTTGAACATTACAGCTTCACATTGACCAACTGAATTTGCCCAACAAGTCAAGACCTAACCATATTAAACTTGGGATTAAGTGAATCTTAACCAATTCCTTCATATCTTTCAAGTAAGTTTTGGTTCATTTTATGTGAATTTTAACTAATTGTTATGATTGCATCAAAACAATCACCAACAGTTTCTTGGTGCTAGAAGGAGGGCCTGACTGAGTTAGGGTTTAGTTTTAAGTAGAACTGGCTCATAACAGTGATAGAGTGACTAGATCTAGATCTAGTTCAGGGGATATATTTGTACAATTACCTGATATAAGGCAAAGTAAGAGTCCTTTGATTTGGAACCCTAAGGTAACACACCCAGGAAGTTCATCTAACACACCCCCTGGATCACCTTATAATATCCATAACTTTGTGAGTCCTGACAGATCTTTATTCAAATCTTTAAATCTTGGTTTAGGTACTCCTAGAGGTCCTAGTCCTCCTAAAGATCCTAATCCCCCAGTAAATCTAGGTATTCCTACAGGTTCAAGTCAAGCGCAAATACCTACAATGGCTTATTTCAATGTCCAGTCTCCCATACACTTCAATGATTACAATGAGATGCCCAAAAATCTAGAAAAGATATGTCTCAAATACCAGTTGCACCAAGACCTGGAAGACCACATTAGAATATTCAAGGAAGCATGCTTTAGGGCCAGATTAGAACACGAGGACGTTGTGTGTAGATTGTTTCCCTACACTTTCAATGAACAAGCCTCTAACTGGTATGTAAACTTACCTAATGGCTACATTTCTTCTTGGTCATTAATGGAAGAAGCATTTCTATCTAGATTTAGAGGACCCATTGACCCTTGCATCTTGTATCATAAATTAGCTACCATAAAATGAGGTGAGGGAGAGTTGATTGATAATTTCAATGACAGATTTCAAAAGGCATACTCTAGGTTAGTACCCCCTTACACCGTAGATGATGATACCTTGTTGGCTATGTACTATGCAGCCTTAGATCCTTTAACTACCATGTTTGTCAGAAGAAAACCTGACATAGATTCAATATCCAAAGCCTATAAGGAGGCAGCCTCAGTAAGCCAAGAGATGAGACATACAACTTGTAGCCCATTTGTTAATGGAGGAAATTTTGGGATGTAGAATCAGGGACAATAATGGAATGGAGCCCCTATGCATCACACTCCATTATTAAATCTGGTTCCAATTATACACCTATGTATAGTCCTACCCCAATCCAAGACATAGCTCCTTACATGGATAACACTGCTAATAACAATCAAAATAATGGTCAGCCTTTCTTCCGACCTCCTAGAGATACAACTGTGGCAAAGGCACAAGAGGAAAGGGAAGAAATTAAAGAGATCACTGCACATTTGAAAAGATTAACCACCGAAGTGACACAACTAAGAAATGAGAATCTTTATGGAAGAGGCAACCAAGGATTCAATAAAAATCAGAATTATAACCAAGGCCAAAATTAGAACTACAGTTCAAATCAAAATCAACTTTGCAATCAGAACTATAATCAGAGTCATGCCCAAAATAATAGCCAAGGCCAATTTTCAAATCAAAACCAAAACTACAATCTGTATCAAAGTCATAACCAAGGGCAACCAATGCAAAATAGAGGGCCAGTGGTAGACAATAGGGCCTGGGGTAACAATATCAAAAATCAGAATCAGCCTAGGCCACCCAAAACATGGAACACTAGGCCAAACAACAGTACTCTATCTTCTCCTTTTGAGAATATAGATAATCATGATGCAAAACAAACAGCTGGCATCCAAATGGCCAATACATCACTAACAAGCTGGTGCAGATTTCACAATACCAATGCCCATGCTGAGCTTGACTGTCCATAGTTCCATTTAATAGCCAACATTTTTAATATAGACGTGCAGCCTCCTACTTCTGAGTTTCTCATTCCCAAAGGTAATGAGGTAGTACCCTCTGGGTAGGATACAACTTTAGTTTTAGAAACCTTTACCTTTGCAACTACAAAAGAGAAAGAAGATGAATTGTTAGAGGATGAACCATACTTATGTGAAAATATTTATCCTAAATCAGCCTTTCTATTAAATGCTTTTTAGTTTCCTTTTGAAACAGAAAATGAAGTATTGACTGAAACAGAAGAGGTGCAGGCTTGTCAACAGACAAATAAAAACCACACCTACAATTTAAGGAACAATACTAGGCCAGGAGGACCTTTCACCACTTCCATTCCTCCTAACAACTTCAATACACCCCTAGATCAGAATGCTAGCAACAATCTTGCCATACTTAAAGATAATCATCACACAAATAGTGGAAGAGCAGTACAAAAGACCCAAACAAGTAAAACTGAAACAATAGAGACAACAAGATTAATGAGTTACTTGTCAGAAGAAATAAAGAAAATTAAGGTCAGTATACCTCTGAATGAATTATTGAAGACCCCAGGGATCAGAAACACTTTTATAAAATCTCTGGATACATCCATGATAGATGAGGTTGCTATAGATATAACTATTCCTAATAGAGATTCATTGCCTAAAGAGAAAAGTAAGAAAGTTGAGTAGCCTTCCAATACAAATGTAGTAATGTATGCTGATAAGAAGGATGCTCCTCCTTTCTTGTTAACTATTAGATTGTGTGGGAAGAACATACACAATTGCATGGTGGACTCTGGTGCCTCAGCCAACGTAATACCCTTTGGGATATGTAAAACTCTCGGGCTTACCCCCACCAGATCTGCTAAGGTTGTCACACAGTTAGATAAAACTAAGGTTAGTGTGATAGGAGAACTCATGAACATTCAAATGCAATTAGCTTCAGACCCTAGGGTAAGCCAATTTATTGACATACAAATAGTGGACATACCCATGAATTATGGAATGTTGTTAAGTAGGGATTGGTCCAAGACATTAAATGGATATATGGCCACTGACTTTTCACATATGTGGCTACCTTGGAGAGGTGTCCCAAACCAGATTAGAATAGAGGCAGAACCTAGGATGAAACACATGATAACAGAGTATAATCGAACAAATGAAATATTATATGTTGCTGTTGAACCTGGTGTTTATAGGATTACTAACAATGGGGTGCAAATTGAAGAGATTATGATGTTAAACATTAGAGAAAAACGTGTCAGCAAAGAGACAACATTATTCATTGAGTCTGAAGGAAATTCTTCGGATGAAGAAAATAGTGCAATAGACAAATTTGGCCATGCCATTAGACAAGAGGTGGAAGAATGCATTAAACAAAATATGCCAGTCCAATGTAAACTGTATGAGAACAAATGTAGAGTCCATAATAGGCCACATTCTGAGGAGAGTTGTGGAATGTGCAAAGACATCATTGAATATGGATACAAAAAATGCACGAAGAGGGTAGAATTGCAAGAGGAAAATGTGAATCCTAATCAACCACAGAGATACTTTCAGAGTAGTATAGATGCTCTGATTACAGATTTTGGGGAAAGAGTAAAGGACAAAGGTAGTTGTCTTTCTGATTAACAAGATGAAAATATACCAAATAGAAATACCCATGAACAAACATACCAGCACCTCACGAGTAATAGAAGAGACAAACCATGCTAAGGTAAAAGGTCGGAAAGGTAAAGATGGCATATGGACACTAAAATGTGACAGGTCCAAGTCAAAACAGGGTACGGGTGCAGGTATTGAACTCAGAGATCCTTAGGGTAAATCATACCTAGCAGCATATAGACTGCATTTTTCCTGTACTAACAATACTGCTAAATATGAAGCCTTAATTTAGGGACTTGTCATGGCCATCAAGAAGAAAGTGAAAATGATTAGGGTATTTTCAGACTCTGAACTAGTAGTCAGACAAGTAAGGAAACTATATGCTTGCAATTACAAGAAAATGATTTGTTACAGATATAGAGTATGGGGTTTAATAGATTCATTTGATGCTTTCAACATAGAGCACATCCCCAGAGAATTAAACCACGGGCTAGATGCACTAGCAGTTGCTGCTAGCACATTAGAACCCTTGACACTGCCAGGTTTGAGATGATTTGCTGTAGAATTAGTTAATGTTCCCAGTATCCCAGACAATGTTACACATTTTTAGGTATTTGGAGGGGATCAACAAATTATTGATTTTCTGACTTGTAATGAGGTATTTGAGGCCCAAATCATTGGTGAGCAAGAAAGGCCTGAGACAACATGGGACGAAGAGGATATAATCAACTTGAAGTGCAACTTTTTACCCAAAGGAGTAATTGAATTAGAACATATTTTTGACTTCAATGGAGTGATGAGACAGAAAGACTTACCCAAAACAGAAGGGGGTAAGTGTGATTTGCACAACTTAGGGACAGAGCAAAATCCACAAAATGTACCGATTGGAAAGGCTTGTTTTGAGAAAATTAGAAAAGAAATTTTAGATGCTCTGAAAGATTACAAACACGTAATAGCATGGACATATGAAGACCTAAAAACCTATGATACGTCCATCATAACTCACGTAATACCTTTGAGACTAGAGGTTAAACCATTCAGGCAGAAACAAAGGCCTATGAACACCATTCTAGAGCCTTTAATCTTCGAGGAAGTTAAAAAATTTCTGTCTACTGGAATAATTTTCCCAGTCAGACATTTAGTCTGGGTAGCTAACCTAGTACCAGTAAGGAAGAAAAATGGAGACATCCAGTTGTGCATAGATTTTAGAAATTTGAACAAAGCATCTGAAAAGGATAATTATCCTCTGCCTCCAACAGAAAAAGTGCTGCAAGCAGTAAATGAGGCAAAGATGATGTCTTTTTTAGATGGTTTCTCAGGTTATAACTAGGTTTTAATTGATAGAGATGACAAATTAAAAACCACCTTCATTTGTAAATGGGGAATTTATGCATATAGGAGAATGTCTTTTGGTCTGATCAATGCAAGTGCCACTTTTTAGAGAGCCATGGACATTGCATTCCATGGGTTATCAAGTAAGTGCATTGTTATGTATATGGACGATCTAACTGTGTATTCCAAGGATGCATCAACTCACGCTGAAGATCTCAGGAAAATACTTAAGTGATGTGAGAGGTATGGAATTTCCCTTAATCCTAAAAAATGTTCATTTGGGGTAATTGAAGGTAAATTACTAGGGCATGTCATTTCTGAAGATGGAATATCGATTTACCCAGATAGAATAGAATCAATAAAAAATTTACAAATACCAAACAGTAGGAAAGAGTTAAAATCATTTTTTGGTAAAATTAACTTTGTTCGAAAGTTCATCACGGGTTTTGCAGAAATCATGCAGCCGTTGAATGCCATGTTAAAGACGGATGCGCAGATGGAGTGGATGCCTGTGGCTAGGGCTGCATTCAAAGATATTAAGTGGGCCATTTCTGACACCCCTATACTGACAAGCACAGACTACATAGAGCCATTTTCTATCTACTCCTTCGTATCCTCTCATTCAGTTGCGGCTACCTTGACACAAAAGAGTGAAGAGAATGAGGAAAAGCCCATCGCATTTATGAGCACGCCTTTGAAGGATGCACAATTAAGATATCTAGATATCGAAATACAAGTATTTGCACTAATGAGGGATGTGAAGAAATTCAGACATTATGTTTTGCGCAGCCAGGTCAAAGCCATAGTGCCAGACGCAGCAGTGAAGATGCTGCTGATGCAGAACGAACCTGGAGAAAAGAGAGCCAAATGGATCACCACGTTGCAAGAGTTCGACATGGAAATTATTCCCATGAATCTGGTCAGAGGGCAAGCATTGGTGCAAACAATAGCAAACACAGACCCAGATTTGATAAAACAACAATATGTAATAAATTCCAATGACATACTAGACTGGTATAGTGATTTAAACACTTTTCTAATAGCTAGAAAGTACCCAAATAGGATGAAAGCTTCTTAGAGGAGAGCTTTGAAGATTAAAGCACAAAAATATATGGTACAAAGAGGTCTTCTATTCAGGAAGAACCATGATGGAAATTATTTGAGATGTCTAAATAGAAATGAAGTGGATAAAGTGTTAACAGAACTGCATGACAAGTACGGAACAGGTCATGGTTCCCATCTAGCTACAACACACAAAATATTGAGGGCAGACTATTTTTGGCCCATGATGTTCAAAGATACAGAGAGTCACATCAAAATTTTCCACACATGTCAGACTATAGTAGATAAGGGAAGAAATCAGGCCAATCCACTACAACCTATGATTGAATCGAAACCATTCGCACAATGGGGCCTGGATTTCATTGGAGTCATCAATCCTCCATCTTCTGCAAGACACAAGTTCATACTGACGGTGACGGACTATTGTACAAGGTGGAATGAGGCCACATGTTGTAGGTTCTCCACAACTGAGGTAGTTATCAAGTTTTTTGAAGAAAACATCATCACCAGGTTTGGAACTCCCTATTCATTGGTATGTGATAACGGTCCTGCTCTCTCTTCTTTAAAATTTTCTAAATGGGCATTCGAATACGGGATTGTTTTAAAATTTTCTTCAAATTATTACCCTCAAGGTAATGGATTAGCTAAGTCTATGAACAAGATTTTATTAGACATAATTAAGAAGCTAATTATAAAGAGTCCTAGAGAGTGGAATACCTTGTTAAAATATGCATTATGGGTAGATAGGACCAAGTTCAAAATAGCCTTAGGCAGTGCACCTTATCATTTAGTTTATGGGACTGATCCCATACTTACAATAAATCTGAGAATACCAATTTGGAAGTTTGCCAATGAGTATCTAGGATTTGATGACCATAGAGAAGCCAGAATAGTACAAATGCTACAACTAGATGAGAAAAGAGGTCAAGCCATCGAGAAATTTGCCAAACACCAAGTAGTAGTAAAGAGGTGGTTTGATAAGAGGGCAAGAGTCAAGACATTTAGGATATCAGACTTAGGCGCTGTGCTGGGACAAAGAACATGAAAAATAAAGGAGGCCATGGAAAATTTGATAAACTATGGTTAGGCCCATTGCAAGTCTCAGAAATAATAGGAGACAACACATTCAGACTCAAGACCTTGACAGGGGAAGATGTGCCATTACCAATTAATGGCCAACATTTGAAACACTACTCCCAGGCTTGAGGTAAAGGGTAGTCCATTTTTGTGTAGTATGGTGTAAGTAATGTATAGTTTTCTCTTTCTGTTGTTTTCTTTTATAGGTTAGTTGTTGTATAGTTTTGTTTTGTTTCTTTCTATTTTGTTGTTTTTGTTTTTGCTGCTTGTAGAGTTTTCTTTTTCTTTCTTTTTGTTTTTTCTTGTATAGTCTGTTGTTTGGTTTGTTTGTTGTCTCCTCAGTAGGGATCTTTGTTTTTTCTTTGGAGTATTGAGGAGCAAACTAACAACCATTGAAAATAGTATAAAATTCAAAATATTCAGGTTAACCATTTGCAATTTATGCATAACTTGTTGTGACTGTCATGAATGTAGAGTGTTGTTTAGCTTCTAAAATTTTGTATTCAATAATAGTGATTGAGAGTTCAAGGGATGTTTCTCACAATGACACACCTAAAATCCTTGGGTTTGTTGAACCTACTAGTGTAGATATTAGGTGAAAAATTAGAGGTAACCCTTGCTATCAGTACAATTCTTAGCTTAATTTCAGTAAGTGCTCATTCCTTGCATCATAAAGTTACAAATTGCTATATCTTGTGAAATATCTGCCAAATATCAAAATATATAAAATAAAAATAAATAAATAAATAATAAAGCGAATTATACTGAAAATCTAGATTAAGCCATCTAAGTAACTCTACTGGGGCTATAGATGATCGCTGGCAGTGGGGCTCTATTTAGGCGAATTGTAACGATAACCTTGTCGGGGCTATAGACGCTCGTTGGCAGCAAGGCTCTATCTGGTCGGCTATGAGGGAATATCCTCACCTACATAGGCTAATATTGGTCACTAGTTTGTTCAACCGATCTTCAAGATGAGGATAATTAATCACATGCACACACCTAAAGTGAAAATGAAAATTCATGCACCCTTATTTAATACCTTAGGTCTCAAGTTGGATAATAATTTGCAGGAAAAATAGTTGGAAGTTATGGATTTGTTTCATTTAGTTTTCTTGAAAGCTTTGAATTTAATTGTTTTGTTTGGTTGCTAGTTGTTGTGATGTTCACAACATTCCCTATTTTACTCCTTAGCAAAATGAGGACCCCTGCTGTGGCTGTTGCTTTTGCTTGTGTGTGTTTTGTTTTGTTTGGTGGTAAAGGGGAAAAGAGAGTCAAAATTCTCAAACTTTGTTAAAAATAGAGAAAAATGCATTTTCAGTACCAATGCATGATATGGTTGGATTCCTTGTGAAAAATGAGCTAGGGTTGCTTTTTGAACCATCTTAAATTCATCATATTTTACAAGTTATGGTCATTTTGGTAAAATGTACATTCAGGTTTGTATATCGCTTTGCATATACAAATTCCTTTATATGTGCAAAGTCATTTTATACTTAGTCACTTTTTTGCATTTGGGTTCATACACAAAGTCAGTCGTATATCCTTTCATACATACAAGATGAACCCAAAATGGCTTAAGTTAAAATGAATACATGTTTGGATTCTGCTTTGTATCTAACGTTTGTATGTTTGGTAGGTTGCAACATACAAGGAAATATATGAGACGTTTTATACATTGCGCGGAATCCAAAAGTTATGAACTAGAGGGAATTCGTTGTATGTCCGCGGGCTTGTATGTTTGGGTAACATACAATGCAAGTATACACCACGCGGACTTGAAAAGTTTTTAAACAGTGTTAAATCACTGTACATTTCAGGCTTGTATATTTATGCATACATTTGGAACATACAACGTCCATATACAAGTCGTGGACCCGACAAAATTGTTTAAATAGGGTTAGTTGCTTGTATGTTTCAGAAAATACAAGGCATAGGATACAAGTGTTCTATATACAACATGGACCCGACAGACTTATTAAAATGAATTAAATCGTTGTATATTCAGCGCATGTATGTTTTGACTTACAAGCGAAAGATACATTGGCAAATATACAAGCCGTAGAATTGATGAAGTATTAAAATTAGAAAATTCATTGTATGATTCTAGCTTGCATGTTTGGATTGCATACATTGCGATACAAATGCATTTATACATTGAACGGACGCAAAGGAAGGTTAAGAAGAGTTAATTTGATGTATGCATCTAGCTTGTATATAATTCGTATACTACAGTTTATACAAGCCGCAGGACTAAAAAGGATTGGAATATGATTATATGCTTGTATCACGTCCGACTTGTATATTGCGATATGCAAGGAATTTTTGAGCGGGAGAACGAAGCGATTGAAATTTGGAGGCTGATTTGGGGTCCAAAGTGCATGTTTTTGGTCAACGATGGTTGACCCGACCAGTTTAAACGTTGAATATACATTTTTGACCCACATTTTTTTTATGGATTTGGGGCCCAATTTTTGCGTTCATGTAGTCACGACTAGATTTGTCAGTTGTTTTTCTTCTTGCAGGTTTATTAAATGATGATACTTATTACTTATCCATTTTTGTAGGTTTGCAGTTGAAAAAAGGGGCCGAAACTTGATGACAATGGCGTCATAGAGAGGAAATCAGATCTCAAGAGCAGAGGAAGATAAGGATGAAGGGCGAGGAAGTCAAAGGTCTTCATTGATGAAGCCAAAATGCAGTTGTGGACATCATCGCAGCAGGTGGCGAAAGTTATTATTGAACTGCTAGGGTTTCCAAAAGGGCATGTTTCGCCCAGATTTGATGTATGCTCAGAATATTTCTGGAGATTTGTTCTCCAACATTTATTGCTGTAACTGGAGGTTTGAACCATTGTTTAACTAGGGTTTTGAGCTGTATTGAGGATAGTGGAAATCTATATATGGTGCCTTGGTACACTGTAATAAGGTTACACAAGGATTTTTTAGAAGATATCCAGCACTCGTAACTAGTTTAAGCATTTTAGAGTAGAGTGACCTTTTAGTTTAGAAGTAGAAGAAGGAGGTCGCCTATGTCTACAACAAGGAGCATGTGGAACATCCTGCCTCCTTGTTGTATCTGTAAAGCTTGTAAGTTTTCTGTAAATTGGTCAATGAAGCTAAGAGTCATTTAGACATTGTAAATCTTATGTGACTGTTTGTTTCTAATACAATTGAATCTAGAATTCTGCATCTATCTTTTGAGTGTTTTCTTCCTCTTCATTGTGTTTCAAACATTTCTCTTAGAGCTTGCAATGTTAAGTGTAGGTTTGTGAAAATGCTCAAAACTTACATTTAAGGTTTTGTTTGTGGATTTGATCAATTTGCTGCAATACTTATACAGTGGATAACAAAACAATTAGATCCTTTGTGATGCAGAGTGGCACAAGGGAAGCAACAACACAAGATAAGTTTGTTCTCCTTAGCCCACTCACCCACTCACCTAGCCTTCAACCAACCAATCAAAGGCACATTTAAGGGTATATTATGGATTTGTTGCCTAGACTTCTATTCAACCTTCAAGGCTTCTCCAACACCTTGAGGTAGGTCTGCAAACACCTTACCAACACTTGGTTTGATCACCAACTTCATTCAACTCTCTAACCTTGACTAGGCCTAGTGAGGCTACTAGCCCTCCAAAACAGGGTTTCACTACAAAACTTGACAAAATCCCAAATGACCAGACAAACCAATGGTGGATTTGAGTACCCTCTATGGGAATCTAACAAACTTCCAAGTTTCTTGTTTCAACTCTACTCCAGCAATCCAGAACACCTACTAGGTCTCTAGGCCTAATTGATCAGTTTAGGGCTAGGTTACAAAGCAAGTGGTCCATTTTGGGTGCATAGATCAGGGACAGGAATTTGGAATGCTTCTACCATGTCTAAACAACACAAAACCACCATTCATTCACTCACCATATCAGCATTCTGTCATCTACAACCTCAAATAGCATAAATTTGGTCAAATACAAGGAAATACTTGACCTAGGGCATCAACTTAAAATTTGAAGATTGTCTCTCCCAAGGAAATGCTTTTGGAATCCTATAATACACATCCCTAGCCTATATTTCACCAGTTTTCATGAATTTTCACTAGTGGGAATGCATTCTATGGCCAGATTTATATGATAAACCCTAGAAAATAGGGTTTTAGGGCAGTCTGCACTAAAATTTCAATATCTCCCTCCTCTAATCACTTCAAAACCTCAAACCAAGTGCATTTGAACCCTGACTCAACCTACTTTCAGAAACAGTACATTGATCTACTCTACCAATCAGTACCATCTGTACAACAGGAGAAAAATAGGGAAAATAGTCTAAAAATCTTTATTTCTGTGCTCAAACCACCGTACAAAAACCTCTCTACTGTACAGGAGTGAGATCACCATCATATCAATTGATCCATGTCAATGTACAACTTCTACAATTAGTTTTCAACTACCAAAACTAAGTGGCAACCGGCCAATGTGTCATTGACACTATTGGCAACATTTTACTCTATGGAATTTTTTTTTTCCTTTACACAAGGATGGCGATTGGGTTTTCTTGTCCAATGGAAACAAAACCACCATCCTACTTCCTACAACATGCTAAAACACTAGAATCAATCAAAAGACTCAAAAACCAACATTAGACCTACTAGGCCTAAGTGGCTCAACAAGGGTCCAGATGGACGAAGTATGATAGAGGTTTATATGGTCACCTCAATCATCTTGACCACACAAAAAGGACCATACAATCATGGCTAAAGCCTTATTACAGAGCACATTAAACAAAAACCACAACCTTTCAAAAAAAATGTAATAAAAAATGATCTTGGAATCAAGGTGCTCCTAGGTGCCCTGCACCACTTTGGTAGATGAATGATGTTTAGATTAGATCTTTCTAACTTTTCCCAACCCATCTAAAAATACTTAGCTTAAAACATAGAAAACTGAAGGAAATTTGTTACATATTTGAAAGAGCATGCATAACAAAGTTAAAAGTAGACAGTTTTCATAAATATTTAAGAGGAGAAAGCTACAATAATTCAAGAAGATCATTGAAAGCTTTGAAATATATAAACACTTTTATGCAAAAAGAGAATGAACAATATACTGATATTTATAATCTTTTTTGCATAAGTTTGAGTCCAGTTAGCCATCATGAAACTCTAAACTACGTAAGGCCCCTTGAACATTACAGCTTCACATTGACCAACTGAATTTGCCCAACAGGTCAAGACCTGACCATATTAAACTTGGGATTAAGCGAATCTTAACCGATTCCTTCATATCTTTCAAGTTAGTTTTGGTTCATTTTATGTGAATTTTAACTAATTGTTATGATTGCATCAAAACAATCACCAACAGTTTCTTCTCAGGCAAGATATACATATTGAGGATTTCTCATTTGTAGGAAGAGGCTTTTAGAGAAGATGTGTTTGCATATCCAGATGAAGCTAGAATGTTGATTTGTAAATTTTTGTATGTTTGAAGCCCATGTTGTATGAGAGCATATGAGCTCAATGTTTATGTATCTCATTTTCAGATTTTCAATATAATACATATTGTAGATTTCTCTTCCATTTTATGTATTTCAAATTAATCTTCAGCCTTCTTGCATAGGCTTGTTAAAATGTTGTGTTGCAAATTTGAATGGATTAGTATCTGATTATTGTATCAATTGGTAAATTAGTCCTCCTCTCTGCATCAAACGCTCTACTTGCAAGCCTTGCACTGCCTCAATGATCAGCGGTCTAAGAAAGTCTTCTCCACAAGTTTCCCCAAGATCAATGCCTATTTCAATCAATTAAGAGTCAATATATACATACTTGAATCCTCTGGAACAATCAGGTTACTTTCTGATTCGGTCAATACACTTTCTTAATTTCTCTATAACACTATCTACTCTCTGATAATTTCCTCCTCACTCATCAAAATCTTACAGCTTCCACTATGCTTACACTTCTTATGTACTTCACTTTGATTCCTTTACCATAATCACTTCAATCCGGTAGACAAAATTTCTCCTTCGGTAGAATATCTTGTCATTCCCTCTTTCTCTGCCACATGAACTTCTCTTTTTCTGATATGCATCACACAAATTTTCTATTTCACTGTTTTCTTTGATGATTAGTTTAAAACACAATTCTTCTCAAGATTAAGGCTTCACCTTCTTTTGGTTTCTCTATTATACTCCATGATTCAAAAGGTTCTTCTTCTTCCTCTGCATAAACTATCTTTGCATCATTCTTTTCTAGTTCTTCTGTCAAACTTAGTGATTCCAAGGGTTCTTATTATTCTACACAAATCATCTCTGTATCAATAGGATTTTCATCCTCAGCACAAACTATCTTTGAATTACTTACTACTTCTCCTTTATTAGCTTCTTTGACAACAAGTTCTTGATGACATTCACTGCTTGATTCTTTTCTCCTCCAAACTTGCTATCAAATCTTCTTTCATCTCTTCTGTATCCTTCACTGTGATAAGAATTGTGACTCCTATCATTTCTCCCTCTGTAGTTTGAATTTCTGCTTTTTTCCTGCTCTGCATAAGGCCTTCTATCTCTGCAACCTGATCCAACATATGAATACTTCAGTTTATACCTCCCTCTTAACATACCAGTAACACTTCTCCATTCTTGTCCATCAATCCATCAATAATCTTTCTGTATGCAACATGTCATAGATTTTCTCCTTTCCATTCTATTCCAACACATCTTTTCAGAATGATTCCTTAATCCACAAAACTTACAAGTGTAAAGATCCCAACACAACTCCTTCTCATGTCCATGTCTATTGCAATGTGAACAATACATACCTCTTCTTCCCTGATTTGATTTCTTTGAATTTTCCATAACATCCTTACCTCTGTCATATCCAAAGCCTTCACTTCTTGAACTGATTACTGGTTTAATAGGTTATGTAACTCCTTTCTGATGCTTTCCCAATCCTTGTCCTTCATATCCCATTCTCTGCATGATTTTGAAACCAATACCATCACCAACAACTCTAGGTTTTGCCACACTGACATATTTAATTTCACTTTATAAAGGAACTTTTATATCATAACACAAATCATTAGTATCACATGAAACATCACAAAATTCAGGTTTAGATCTCAAACTTTCATTCTCCTTTCTACATTCTACTAGTGACTACTCTAACTGATCTTTCTGCTCTTTTAATTCTGATATTTCACTTTTCTGTAAACTATTCTCCTTCTTCAATTCTTCCAAATTGCCTTCTAGATCTGTGTTCCTCTGTTTGACCTTATAAAACAACTTAAATCCTTCTTCTAGTTCTGCTAAATTTCTTTTCAACATCCTCAAACAATTTCAGCTCTACTTCTAGGTCTTCATTTCTACTCTTTAAATCTTTCAATTCTTCTTCAAGGGCATCAAACTTGTCTACTCCTAGATCTTTCATCTTCTCCAACAATTCTACATTATACTTCCAAATTTCGCACAATTCATCTTCCAAAATATCTTTTTCACATATTAGGGTTTCATTTTCTTTCTTCATCCTCTTTCCAATCTTCCCCATTTGAAACAAACTAGATAAACAACTAAATTTGAAAAGCTTGCCAAATATTCCTTACCTTGATCTTCTTTAGTGATGACACTCGTTACTTCTAGGGTTTCACACAACACATTATCAGATTTGCTACTTCTAATAAATTCACAACCAACCTAGCCAATTTGAAACCAACTCTAATACCACTTGATGGAGTTAAGGTAGGAGGGTCCGGTGACGGACTGTCTAACCTTGCATCCTTATCTAAACAACACCATAATCATAACAGATATACAACATAAGCTAACAGCTAAACAACAGAAAGATAAAAGATATTCATGAACACAAAATGTATCCTGGGAAAACCCTAATAGGGAAAAACCTAGCCTTCAAAGCTCATTCTTCATATATTATACTTCAAATTGAATTACACATGCCTCCAGGGATTTACAGATGCTAGGCCATAGCCCAAGGATTACAAAAGATTCATACAACAATATTATTTCATGATTTCTTCCTTATACAACTCAATTATCTGCTCTACAACTCATTCTATTTCCTGCTCTGCCTTCTACCCTGTTCTGCTACTCCTCTGAATCAAAATAACTTCAAATATCACTTCATATCATCATTCTATCAATCACTTCCTCACTGCTGCCTTGTAATAAATCATTATCCTTCATTTATATCCTCCGCAAGCCTTTGGATCATCATCAAGTCAGCGTAATTGCAATGGCTAGCTTATGTAACGTGTACACAAAATAGGTCAAGCATAAAGCTAAGGAATTGCTCCACAAATGCATAGAACTTCATGTGGATCATCATTGGAGGTTAGCCAGGTCCTAACCTTCATTGAACAATGCTCCTTTTTGCTCCACAAGTCACAGATTTGATCCGCGAGCCAATTTAGACTCCACTGAACATAGTCGACTCTATTCTGCAAAAATAGTCAATCTTCCGGTAGCGATAAATCTATGGAATCAAAGCTAAATGACCTAAATTCTTGATATGTTATAATTGTCTATGTCTAGATGTTAATACCAGATCCACAGCCTCTAATATTCAAATGCTGGAATTCTCCAAGGTTGCTCTCTCTGCAATCTGCAACTTCACTGTCAATTGTCGCCATTGTTCTGAATGCTTCCAGATTCTCCTCCATCAATTAGACTGCTATCAAGGGAGTGGGCTTGAGAGCTAAGAAAGGTAAGTCTAGTGTAAGTTGGTTAGACAATTTCCCTCATGAGGCTTTGATGCTTCTTTGTGGTGATTTCAATGGATAGTCACTTAATAATGGGTTGGATAGATGGAAGGAGTAAGTTGTAATGATGGTGTTCATGTGCATTACAATGGATGCATTTATGTCTAATCCTATCTCTATTTATTAGCCATTCATGGTGGTGTTAGTTTCATTTGAGTTTAAGGGTGTCTATTTTGTTGTTCATGGAGGTAGGTTCATTGATAGATGGCTTCTCTGGAAGTTTCTTGAGATAGGGTTGGTAAGAAGAGGGAGAAATAAGGGAAATGAACAATATGTAGACAAGAGAGTGAAATATAGGAAACATAGGGTCTTTGATGAGGAGATGATTGCATATTCATGGTTTTCATCGATAAGGAAATACAGATCCAAATCTCTAACATTGGGTGATAAGAATTTGGGAGCTCGCCAAGGATATGGACGAGGTATCGAGTGTGGGAATTTATTCCACCATTGTCAATCTTTTTCTCAATCAAGGGAACATGTATGGAATGTGGAATGTGTTGAATGCAGCTCAAACTTTTTCTTGTACCTCTTTTCTCTTGAATGTAGCTAGCTTGTATCTATTACATGATGACATTGAAGATGTGGTTCACCAATCTAATGTATATTTTACTTGTGTCCTTGATCATTTATATAATTCTAAGAAAAGCCAAATTTTCTCATAGTGTGCAATGGAGGCATTAGCTAAGGTTTTGAAGGTGGCACTTCCTATGTAAGGTACCTTAGTGTTCTCATATTGTTGTGATAGTGAGATCTTAGAGGATGTGGAGACCTTGTGGTTTTGACATGTATTTTTGTTCCTTGTGTAAAATTTAATATTTTTTAAGGGGTGGTTTGAGGCCTACATAATTTTCCCAACCCGCATTTCATAATCTATTAAGACTTCTATTATGGATGGTTAGGGTAGTAGATTTCATGTCATTTTTTGTTTCAATAATAATGTGATTTTGTGGGTTAGTTGTTGTTCTATAGTTCTATAATTTTTGTGACTCTATTTTCTAGGTGGGTGTTAGTTATGTTGGCAATATGTGTTGTCATTGATGTCAACACTAAAAGTAAGGTCAACACTCAATTTGTGATGATGATACACAAGTGAGATACAATGGTAATGCCGATGTTTAGGGTTGTTGATATTTAATGATATTTCTTAGGTTCATAGTGGGTTACTGATGTTCATTGTTGGACTGATGTTCATGGTTGGATGTCATGCCTAGATTAATGTCAAAACAAGGTGTATTGAGCATGCTTGAGGTCAGCAAAGCAGTGAGATGCAGTGATGTTCCTAATGTCCATGGTTGGATGTCATGTCTTATCCAGTGACAGCAGAGAAGATATATTAAGATGGGAATTAGAAGTTCATGGTTGGATGCCATGTCCTATCCAACAGAGAAGATATAGTTCATGGTTGGATGACATGTCTTAGTTAGTGTCAAGTTAAATTGTTGGTCAGCAAAAGATAGTTTCATGATGAAATATTAAGATGGGAATTACAAGCACTAAGATGAATAATGATACATTATGCCATGCTGAGAATGAGAAGATGTTTCTAAGGACCTATTGTATGTTTCATGATCCTTCATATTGTTTCCAAGGATGTATGTGTTGTTATATGAAGATTTTGGCTTCCAGAAGTTAGTGAATGTTTCTGCCACAATGAAATGCCTGAAAGACTATTTGGTAAAATATTTCACATTCCTCCACATTTGAGAAAATGTTCATGTGGTTTAGAACTTAAATCAAGTATGATGTGAAGGTGCTAAATCCAAAGTTTCAGATCATTTGTCCTTCTGCAGTGAAAGTTATGAGAGATAGAGTTCTGGTTTGTGCTTTGGTAAGATTAAGTGATGAAGAAGACTGTTTGGAATGCTCCACATTTCGTCGTAGTGCTTGATGTGGATGTGTAGTTTTGACAACATGTTCGCAAAAGGGTATGAGTGCATACATATGAGTTTTAGGTATTTTCGAGGCCTGCAAGCCTTGTTTTCAGATTGACAGTTATTATAGAGATTGTTCTAGATGCCTAGCGATTCTCAAGACATATGCTGATGATGTGTGTCATCTTGTTATAGCTTGAAATGGTATATTCACTAATGAAAGATGCTCCTAATGATCTTATGTTGCCTCCAATTTCTCTACAAGGTGTTTTTCTACTCTCTCTGATATTGGTTGTGGTCTGGAATGATGATTTTTCCAGGTTATACCTATGTCTGGATGACTGAAGAATGTTGAAGGTATGCGCCACCTTGTTGTTGCTGTGAGGAGTTCAAGAAGTGTTTGAGGATTTTGTATAGGTCTTGTTGACTCATCTAGAAGAAGAACAAACAATATTTTATTATTCATGTGTACCGCCATGATGAAATGTTTGTTGTGCCACAAGCTTCATGTATTCTTGCTTAAGGGAAACCTATTTCAAATTTGTGTAGTGTACATATGTTATTCCTTGAAGAATGATGTTGTGAATGATGGTTAGGACTAGACTAAGCATAAATTGGGATCTACAAGGTGTGTGGTTCCTTTTGGAGTAGCGTGTTGTTCATGATAGGGCTTGCCCTATGCATATTTTATGTTGTGTGATCTTTGGCTGACTTGTAAAATATAATATTCTTCTTGTGTTGGCTGAATTCTAATGAAATCAATGTAATGTAATGTATATATTTTAAACCTAATTTGTTTAGGTGTGGTATGATTGTGAAGATGAATATGTGAGTTTGTGAAAAGTAGAATATGAAAATCATATGCATTATGATGTCTGATTGAAAGAGAAAAAGCATAAGTGTTAGAGGCTATCCTGATTCAGCTTGAAGATATTTTTGTGATAGGAGGGAAGTGAAGAGTGTGTCTAATTGATCTAATCATCAGAAGAAGTAGAATTGTAATCATCAAAGGTGTGAGCCTCAATGTCAGTTTTCAGGTAGTTGTAGGACTGTCATACTATAATATTTTCTGAGTTTGTTCTTAGATCAAGGAGTAGTTCCTTGGGTTGTAGCCCTAAAACAAAGTCAACAGGGAGTTGTAGCTTCCTTCGAGTGACCCTAAATCAAATATTTCAAGGAGTAGTAGCTTCCTTGGGTTGTAGCACTAAAATAAAGTCAACAGGGAGTAGTTGCTTCCTTGGGTTGTAGCCCTAAAACAAAGTTGTTATTTTGAGCTTCATATATTGTGAGTTAATCCTCACCGTGGTTTTTGCCTTCTTGGGTTTTCCATGTATATCTGGTGTTAGGTATTGATATGCATTGTGTTAAACTTTCATGTTTATGTTAATGTTGTAATGCTTAAGGTTTCATCTACTCTAAAGGATTTGATGTTTGTTTAGATACTTATTCAGTGCCCCTCTCAGTATCTTGGTGTGTTCAACAATTGGTATCAGAACTAGGTTACTTAGAAGAAGCTTAACCGCTTGAGGAAGGTGCTAGATGGCTAACAATGGATCACTCAAGGTACCTATGTTTGATGGAACAAATTTTTCCTTTTGGAAGCTAAGGATGGAAAACTATCTATCTTCTCTTGGGTATGGCATTTGACAATCAGTCAAGAAGGGTTACATTGTTCCTTCCAGTGATTCTACAAATGCATATGAGATTAAGTTGTATGATAACAATGCCAAGGCAAAGAATGCTATCATGAGTGGGCTAGCTAATTCAAAACTTGTGAAGGTAATGAGTTGTACATCTCGGGATGTCTAGAATAAACTTCCTAGTATTCATGAAGGAGATAGTAAAGTGAAGAAAACCAAGATGCAAATTTTCAAGAGAAAATTTGAGACCTTGAGAATGTCAAAAGAAGAATACATTGCTAGTTACATGCTTTGAGTGGATAAAATAGTTAATGGCATTAGAGGTCTTGTTGGAGAAGTGAAAGAAGATGAGATTGTGAAGAGGGTTCTAAGATCTCCCCCTAAATCCTAGAGTCATGAGGTTTCTACTATTGAGGAAACTCAGGATTTGGATAAGTATACAGTAGATCAATTATTTTGCTCTCTCACAACCTTTTAAATGAGATAATTTGACCAAGGTGCTCCAAAGAAGGAAGCAACATTCAAAGCAAGTAAGAAGACAGAAGATGAAGCAACTAATCAAGATGACAACCTTGCTGAGATAGAAGCAAAATTTGTAAGAATAATGAAGAAAGGAATAGGAAAATATAGAGGGAAGTTACCTTTCAAATGTTTCAAATGTGGAAAGATTAGTTATTTTGCTTCTAAATGTCCTTTTAAAGATTCAAGGGGTAGTGACAAGAGAGACAAGTTCAAAAGAATCTTGTATTCCATAGAGAGAAGTTATTCTTTAGAAGATGAGGATCATGATGATTAAAATGATGAAACACTTTTCATAGCCTTGAATATTGGTAACAAAAAGGATGATACAGAAAAATGTGAAGAGACTAATACATTGCAAGCTGACCAAAACAATGATAGATCAATGGTGGTATGGACTAATTTTCATGCAAGAGAAGAAGCTAAAGCTTGGGTAATTGACATTGGTTGTTCTAATCATATGAATAGCAACAAGGAGAGGTTTATCATCCTTGAGAAGTGGAATGGTGGAGCTGTTAAGTTTGGTGGTGATGAGTTAGGACAAATCTATGGAAAGGGTTCTATAACTATTGATGGGAAGAAAATGACTGAGGATATTCTCTACGTCAAAGGACTAAATCATAATCTTTTCAATGTCAGTTAGATGTGTAGTAAAGGATACAATCTTACCTTTCATGGCAAAGGTTGTAAAATTAGGAAGGCAACATCTGGAAAACTAGTTGCAAAAGGCATCAATTCATATGGTTATATCTATCATCTGAAGGAGGTAAATAGAAGAACATGCTTACTAGCTCAATCTAGTGAGTGTTGGCTATGGCGCAAGAAAATGGGACACACCAACTTTGACAATATGGTAAAGATCAACTCTATTCATGTAGTGAGAGATATGCCTAAGATAACCAAGCCTACAAAACATTATGCAATGAATGTTAAATGGGAAAGCAAACAAAGACAAGTTTTAAGTGCAAGGAATAATCTTCTTCAATTCCATTAGAGATGATCCATACTGACCTATGTGGCTCTATAGGAGTAAAGAGTCAACAAGGTGAAAGGTATTTCATGTTACTTATTGACAATTATTCTAGAATGACTTGGGTTACTTTCTTAAGAGAAAAATCAGATGCCTTTGATAAGTTTAAGGTTTTAAAAGCTATGGTTGAGAATGTAATAGATACTAAGATCAAATATTTAAGGTCTGATAGAGGAGGTGAGTTTACTTCAAATTAATTTGATAAGTTTTGTGAAGATCATGGTATTAGGTGACTTCTATCAGCGCTTAGAGTCCCTTAACAAAATGGGGTAGTGGAAAGGAAGAATAAAACTATCAAAGAGATGGATAGGGCAATGTTGAAAGATGCAAATCTACTTGGCATGTACTAGAAGGAAGTAGTTCACACTACTGTCTATCTAACTAATAGAGTATAGTTGAGGGTCAATAGCACTAAGACTCCTTATGAGCTATGGTATGGAAGACCTCCCACTATTAGATACTTCAAGATCTTTGGCTGAAAATTCTATATCAGAAGAGATGAAGAAGACTTAGGAAAGTTTGACTCAAGAAGTAATGAAGGGATATTTCTTGGTTGCTCAACCGAAAGCAAGGCCTATAGATGCTACAACAAGAGATTGGGAAAGATAATTGAAAGCACAAATGTCAAAGTAGATAAAGAATTATATCAAATCTCACAAGGATCAGAGGACTCCAAATTTGATATCTTTCCATGCATTAAAGATGAAGAAGAAGGGAAAGAAGAAAGGGAACAAGAACCAGAGCAGATACCCAAGACTCCAGCAAAGTATGTTTAGAATAACCATTTAGTAGATCAGATCATTGGGTTAAAGAATAAAGGTGTGCTAAACATGAGATGTCTTGCAAAATAATATGAGCAAGTAATCTTATGTTTATTATCAAAGGTAGAGCCTAAAACCTTTGCTGATGCTAGCAAAGATGATGAATGCATAAAAACAATGGAAGAAGAATTTGATCAGATTGAGAAGAATCAGACATGGGAATTGGTTCCTAGACCAGCCAATAATAATGTCATAGGAAAAATGTCAGTGTTCTGAAACAAGCTGAATGAAAAAGGTGAAGTTGTTAGGAACAAAGAAAGATTGGTGTGTAAAGGATATTCACAAGTTAAAGGCATTGACTTTGAGGAGACATATGCTTTGGTAGCTAGGATGGAGGCAATTAGGATGTTTCTTACTCGTGTTGCTCACAAGAACTTTAAAGTTTATCAGATGGATGTTAAGTCAACATTCTTGAATAGTGATCTAGATGAAGAAGTCTACATTGAGCAACCAGATGGATTTTAGGTATTAGAAGATCTGGACATGGTGTGCAAACTCAAAAAGGTCTTGTATGGTCTCAAACAAGCACCTAGGGCTTGATATGCTAGGTTGGATAAGCACTTACTTTAGCAAGGCTTAAGAAAGGTACTAAAGATAGCAATGTTTACATAAAAGAAGAATGAGATATGATAATGATAGTTGCAATATATGTTGATGACATCATCTTTGGTGGAGATGATATTTGTAAGAGGTTTGTAGAGGAGATGCAAAAAGTCTTTGAGATGTCTATGATTGGTGAGATGTCTTTCTTCCTTGGACTTCAAATTGCTCAGCTACATGACAATATCTTTGTTTCTCAGGCTAAGTATGTTAGAGAAATGTTTAAGAAGTTTAGTATGGAATATTTAAAACTAGTGAGTACTCCTATGGTCACTGAATGTCACTTGAGCAAGGATAATGAGTCTCTGTAATTTGATTAGACTTCCTATAGATCTATGATTGGAGGATAGTTGTACTTGATTGCTTGTAGACCTAATATCATGTATGCAGTATGTGTGGTTGCTAAATATCAAGCTAATCCCAAGAAAAGACATGAGAAGAGAGTGACAAGAATATACAGATACTTGAAGGGAACTTCAAATTATGGCTTATGGTATACAAGAGGTAATGACTTTCATTTGAGTGCCTACACTGATGTTGATTGGGTTGGTTGTGTTGATGATAGAAGAAGTACAAGTGGTGGTGCTTTCTTTTTTGGAAGAAGACTGGTTTCATGGCAGAGCAACAAGAAAGATTCAATGTCCCTATCAATTGCAGAGGCAAAGTATATTGCAACAACATCCTGTTGTACACAACTGTTGTGGATGAAGCAAACCCTGAAGGATATCAAGGTATTGTATGATGAGCCTATTCCTATTTTGTGTGATAATACAAGTGCTATCAATATGTCCAAGAATCCAATGATGCATTCTAGAACCAAGCATATAGAAATCTAGTATCACTTTTTGAGAGAGAAGGTTGCAAATATGGAAGTAAGGTTGGAATATGTTGCAACAAAGGATTAGATTGGAGATGTTTTCTCAAAGGCTCTTGCAAAGGACACCTTCGAGGATCTCTAACAAAGGTTAGGGATAATTGCCCCTCCTTGCTACATGCATAGTGGTGCATCTATCCAATGGAGTGGTTCATTTTATGTCTTTTTACTAGACTGATGGTGGCTACCTCTTAGGGGGAGCAGGTAGTGATTGATGGTGAGAGGGGGAGCCCTGAGTTGTTTCAACAAAGAAGGTATGAACATCAAAGGGAGAGAGAAAGAGAAAGTGTGCACCCTAGGAGGAGATTTTGTCCTCTAAGGGGAAGAAGTAGTTGCCCTTTGTCCTTGATGTCAAAGGGGGAGAGAGAGAAATGTACATCTAAGGCGGATTATGTGTTACCATCAATGAAAAAGAGGAGATTGTTGGAAATATGTGTTGTCATTGATGTCAACACTAAAAGAAAGGTCAACACTCAATTTGTGATGATGATAAACCAGTGAGATACAATGGTGATGCTGATGTTTAGGGTTGCTGATATTCAGTGATATTACTAAGGTTCGTAGTGGGTTGCTGATGTTCATGGTTTAATGTCATGCCTGGATTAATATCAAAAAAAGGTGTATTGAGCATGATTGAGGTCAGAAAAGTAGTGAGATGTAGTGATGTTCCTAATGTTCATGGTTGGATGTCATGTCTTGTCCAATGACAACAGAGAAGATATATTAAGATGGGAATTACAAGTTCATGGTTTGATGTCATGTCCTATCCAGCAAAGAAGATACAATTCATGGTTGGATGTCATGTCGTGATCAGTGTCAAGTCAAATTGTTGGTCAACAAAAGATGGTTTCAAGATGAAATATTAAGATGGGAATTATAAGCACTAAGATGAATGATGATACATTATGTCATGCTGAGAATGAGAAGATGTTGCTAAGGACTTGTGGCATGTTTCATGATTCTTCCTATTATTTTCAAGGATGTATGTGCTATTATATGAAGATTTTGGCTTCCAGATGTTATTGAAGGTTTCTACCACAGTGAAATTCTTGAAAGGCTATCTGGTAAAATGCTCTGCATTCCTCCTTATTTGAAGATATCGTCATATAGTTTAGAAATTAAGTCAAGTATGATGTAAAGGTGCTAAATCCAAATTTTTAGATCATTTGTCCTTCCACAATGAAAGTTATGAGAGATAGAGTTTGGGTATGTTCTCTGGCAGGATTAAGTAATGAAGACTGTTTGGAATGCTCTGCATTTCTCCATAGTCCTAGATGTGGCTGTACGATTTTGAGGACATGTTCACAGAAGGATATGTGTACAGCCATATGAGTTTCAGGTATTTTGGAGGTCCACAAGCCTTGTTTTCATATTGATAGTTGTGATAAAGATTGTTCTAGAGGCTTAGTTGTTCTCAGGACATATGCTGATGATGTGTGCTAGCTTGTTGTGGCTTGAAATGATACATTGACTGATGAAAGATGGTATTGATGATCTTATGATATCTCCAGTTGGTTTTAAGGTATTTTCTACTCTCTCTGGTATTGGTTGTGGTCTAGAATAATGATTTTGCCAAGTTATGCCTCTGTCTGGCTAATTGAAGAATGTTGAAGGTATACGCCCCCTTGTTGTTGCTATGTAGAGTTCAAGAAGTGTTTGAAGATGCTGTATAGGTCTATGCAACTCATTTGGAAGAAGAACAAGCAATGTTTTATCATTCATGTGTACCCCCAAGATGAAATGTCTATTGTGCCACAATTTTATGTATTCTTGCTTAAGGGCGACCTAATTCAAATTTGTGTAGTGTGCAGATGTTATCCCTTTAAGAATGATGTTGTGAACGATGGTTAGGACTGGACTAGGCATAAAGTGGGATCTTCAAGATGTGTGGTTCCTTCTAGAGTAGTGTGTTGTTCATGATAGGGCTTTCCCTATGCATATTTTATGTTGTGTGATCTCTAGCCGACTTGTAAAATGTAATATTCTTTTAATATTGGCTAACTTGTAATTGAATCAATGTAATGTCATTTATATATTGTAAACCTAGGGTGTCTAGGTGTGATATGATTGCGAAGGTGGATATGTGAGTGTGTGAAGTGTAGAATATGAAAATTGTATGCATTATGATGTCTGACTAAAGGAAAAAAAATAGAAGTGTTAGAGGTTGTCCTGATTCATCTTGAAGATATTTTTGTGACAGGAGGGAAGTGAAGAGTGTGCCTAATTGATCCAATCATTAGAAGAAGTAGAATTGCAATCATCAAAGGTGTGATCCTTAATAATAGTTTTTAGGCAGTATAACAAGACTATCATATTGTAATCTTTTTTGAGTTTGTTCTCAGATCAACGACTAGTTGTTTCCCTAGGTTGTAGCCCTAAAACAATGTTACTAGGGAGTTGTAGCTTCCTTGGGAGTGACCCTAAATCAAAGTCTTCAGGGAGTAGTATCTTCCTTGGGTTGTAGCCCTAAAACAAAGTTAGCAGGGAGTAGTTACTTACTTGGGTTGTAGCCATAAAACAAAGTTGTTATTTTGAGTTTTATATATTGTGAGTTAATTCTCACTGTGGTTTTTCCCTTCTTTGATTTTCCACGTATATCTGGTGTTAGGTGTTGATGTGCATTGTGTTAATCTTTCATGTTTATGTTAATGCTATAATGCTTAAGGTTTAATCTACTCTAGAGGATTTAAAGTTGTTTTAGATACTGATTCACTCCCCTGTCTTAGTATCCTGGTGTGTTCGACAAGTTACATATAGTCTATTTTGTTTGCTTGATAGCTCATAGATTAAGTGGCTATGTAGATGATATTGACTAGTTTATGATATGGACTTGGTTGTTGTTTCTCTCCAACATTTGAATGTATGCCCCTTTTGTTTCAATGGTTCATTGACCTACCAATTTTATAATAAAAAATTAACATCAAGAAAAATTGTAATTGTTTTAATAATTTATGTGAGGAATTTTATTATCAACTATGTTATGTTTCATTATGATGATTATATTTAAGAAGCAACAATTAAACATCACACATGTTACGTGTATTTATGTGAGAGGAAAAAAGTCATAATATAAGTATTTGACAAATTATCTATAACTAAAAATGATTCATTTGCAATTTTTACTTAAATGTTTATTTATAAATTTGACAACCATTTGTTATTGTTTTGTTCTTGTGGTAAATTTATTCTAAATAAATTACACTATAAATATATACTAATTTCATCTAAATACTTATATATTACTATTTTTCTTATTCTAATTTTATCTTTTCTATTAATATAAGTATATTCTAAATAATTTACACAGTATGTTTACTCAAGTGCATATTGATATAATCTAAAAAGATGAATAACCGATAAAACTAGTACAACAAATAAATAGTAAAGTATAAAAGTAAATAATCTAAGATAAAAATAACAACACAAAGTTAGTCTCCAAGAGAGAAGTGCAAATTCTCATAAAGAATAATAGCATTAAGGAGAATGTAAAAGTGGAAAGCTACATATTACAAAGTACAAGATTATCTAAGAGGTGAGTATATATAGAATATGAGAGAGGAGAGAGGTGGAAAATATGACCAATGGGAAGAGTTCACCCCAATAGCGTAAAATTGGCAAGTGGAACTCCCAAGGAAGATGTCAACACTCTAAACCCACTTACACTAATAGTCACATTGTTAATCCTAACCAAGATTAAATAGAAGTGTAGGAAAACCTAGGAATAGGAAAATAAATAACCAACTAGGAAAAAAAAAACCTACACTAACACCTCCCCTCCCTTAAGCACAACTGAGGTGGGTGAAAAGATGGGTCCCAATAAATGAGGCCTAATGAGGTACCCATGGACATAAAAATTCCCTCCAAAGAGAAGAAGCCCCTAGAAAAGAGAGAATGATGCAGGAGCATCCTTGGTTCAAGAGCAATCTTGCATCCACCAAAAAACATTTGCATTGCAAATTGTTTGCATTTTAGTTTGTTTCTTTTCATTTTCCAATTCAATTCAGGCAGTTCAATCAATAGCAGTTTCTGTATTTTGGTCTGCATTCTACCGTAGTGGCATCTCATACCTTATAGAGCTAGATTTAGCATCTAGATTCATTCACCTACATCACATCCAATTTTAGAGAATTTGGATTAAGTACCAGAAAGTTATCGCTATCAGAAGATTGACTGTTTTCTCAAAATAGAGCATTCTGGCAGTCTCAATCAATCAACTGAAGGAGAAGACATGCAGAGTATTTCCTGATTTGTGGAGCCTAATGACACATCATTAAATGATCTATGGTTCACGACTGACCTTCCCTGAGATCTGCACATCATTCCATTCATTTGCAGAGGAGCTCTATTCAATAAGGTCTGACCCATCCATGTAAACACGTTACAACTCTTCACTGTAGTTTGTGATCTTCGTTGGCTAATGCAGAGGAATATTTTGTATCGGAGATGATATATATTGATGTAATAGATGCCTAGGACAGTAGTGATGATCATTAGCATAATTTCATAGTTTGGATTCTTTGTGAAGGAGCTTCAAAGCTATATCTTGTGCATATTCTGGTATTCTGTAATCAGGCCTATGAACCCTAATTGTAAGCTCATATGTTCTCAACCAATTTGTATTTGAATTCCATGATATATTGAATGATTAAATCTACATTTGTTTCAAATCTTGAGTTGTTTCCATTGTGTTTACTCGAGCTGCATTGTTTGGACTGTTCTCTTGAGGACCCTCGTAACCATGACTGCACCAAGTGGTATCAAAGTGAAAGTTTGAATCTTTGGGAGTGAATTGAGTGAAGTTGGAAAAGGAATTCTATAAGATCTTGTTGTGGACAGATCGTTGAATCTGAGGCATGTTACTTGTGTTGCAACTAATCGTTGATTGTGAGGCAGTTGTCACCTTGTAGCTTGATCACCAAATTGAGGTAGTTTTCACTTGATCTTCGAAAGATGCCACTGAGGATAATCCCTATTGTTGGAACAATGGCTGGTAAAATGGATGAGATGATGGAAATGATGAAAACAATGCAAATTAGACTGGATGTTGATGAAGAAGATAGAAGAAAAGGACTAAGCCCTAGAATTGATATTGAGAGCGATGATGAAGAATTTCAATCTGCAAATCAAAATTAAGAAACCCTAGGAGGTGAAGAAGAAGAAGAATTAGATCAAGTCAAGATGTTATGAGCTATTTCAAAGACTAGAATGAGACCTAGAGTTGATGTGCCAAGTTACACTAGCAATTTGAATCTAGAGGAGTTAATTGACTAGATAAATGACATGGAGGAATACTTTGAATATGAAGAAGTTGATGACCTAGAGAAAGTTAAATTTAGAAAGACAAAGTTGAAGGACATGTTGCTATATGGAGGAAAGAAGTTCAGCTAGATAGAAATAGAAGAGGAAAGGAAAAGATTAGAAAGTGAGATAGAATGATGACAAAGTTGACGAATTAGTTTATACCTATTGAATATGAGTTGGAGTTGTTGAATAGATTGCAACTAAGACAAAAGGAGAAATCTGTGAAGGAGTACACTGAAGAATTTCATAAGATCATCATAAGGATAGGACATAGTGAAGCAAGCAAGGAGAAAGTGGCTAGATACATCAATGGACTGAGATTGAACATTCAAGAAGAACTAAGCTTGGTAAGGATGACATCTTTGGAGGAAGCATATCAGTTTTCCCTGAAAGTTGAAGAGAAGTTGAACAAGAGGCATGATCAAAGACAAAGAGGCAGAGGAGGTAAATTTCAAAGAAGTAGAACATTTTTTGGAGGAGAGAAATCATATGCAGAGAAGAGCAGACAAGAGAACACATTTAAGATGGAAGATAGAGATACCAATGCATACCAGAGAGATGATATAACTTTCTACTACAAAGGAAACCCTAGTCCATACCGAAGTGAAGGATATAGAAAGAAGGAAGAGGACCTAATAGGAGAACATTCAGAGGAACCTATTTGAAGTGTGGAGGTGAAGGACATAGAGCATTTGAATGTAATCAGGGAAGTACAAATAAGAGGACAGAGAACAGTGGAAGATAAGCTTATGTGGAAGAAGAACCTATTAGATCACCCAATTTAGTTGGTGAACATGAGAAAGGAGAGTGACTTTTCATGAGGAGAGCACTATTTCAAGCAGAGACAAATGAAGAACCACCGCAAAGGAAAAGTTTGTTTAGGACCAGATGCAAATCATGAGGTAAATGTTATAAAGTTGTAATTGATAGTGTTAGTTTTGATAACCTAGTTTTAGAGGAGATGGTGACTAAGTTGAAGTTGGAAATATTGAAACACCCTAAGCCCTATCAGATAGCATAGATTCAGGAAGATCATAAGGTACTGGTGAGTGAATAATGTTTGGTGAAATTTATATTGGATCTTATCATGATGAAGTATTGTGTGAAATTATGCCTATGGATTGTTGTCATATCTTGTTGGGTAGACCTTGGCAGTATGGTAGAAAAGTTGTACATGATGGGAGAAAAAATACATAAACTATAACATCAAATGGAAAGAGAATTAGGTTGATTCCTTTGGAAGATGATCCTACAAGTGAAGTATGTGGAAATGCTAGCATCTGTTTGGTAGATGGAAGAAAATTTTTGGATGGTTTGAGACATGAGAATATGTGTTATGCTTTGATCCCTAAAAATCCTAAAACATTAAAGGAGACTGAAGAATCACAACCAGAGGAGATAACTGAGTTGTTGATAGAGTATGAAGACATCATATTAGATAATGTACCTGAAGGCTTGCCACCAATCAGGAGTATCAGTCATCACATGGATCTTATACCTGGACCTAGTTTAACTAACAAAGCAACACACAGAATCACACTGATAGAGAATGGAGAATTGAATAGATAGATACAAGAATTATTGAGAAAAGGTTTGATCAAAGAAAGTTTGAGCCCTTGTGTAGTACTTATAGTCTTAGCACCAAAGAAGGATGGAGAATGGAGAATGTGTACATACTTTAGATCAATAAACAAGATCACAGTTAAGTACATATTTCCCTTACCTAGGATGGATGATATCATGGATTGTTTGAGTGGAGCAATATATTTCAAAAAGATAGATTTGAAGAGTGGATACCATCAGAAGAGAATCAGAGAAGAAGATGAATGGAAGACTGCTTTTAAGATAAATGAAGGATTCTATGAGTGGTTAGCGATGCCTTTTGGATTAACAAATGCACCGATTACTTTCATGAGATTGATGAATGAAGTTTTGAATAAATTCTTGGGAAAGTTTGTTATTGTATACTTGGATGATATTATAATTTTTAGTAAGACAAAAGAAGAATATTTGTGGCATATTAGACAAGTATTACAGAGACCGAGAGAGGAGAAATTGCTAATAAATATTAAGAAGTGCAGTTTCATGAAGGAAGAATTATTTTACTTGGGATTTGTGATTTCTACAAAAGGATGGAAGATGGATCCTGAGAAAGTAAGAGTAATTGTTGAATGGCCTACACTGGAGAGCATTGGAGAAGTCAAATTATTTCATGGATTAACTAGCTTCTACTGGAAGTTCATTAGAAATTTTAGTTCAGTTTGTAACCCTATGATAGATACAATGAGAGGTGACAGAAAAGACTTTAAGTGGACATCCGGAGTACATAAAAGTTTTGAATTGTTGAAGTAGAAGGTAGCAGAGTAACCTATTTTGGCATTACCGGATTTTAATAAAGTATTTCAAGTGGATTGTTATGCAAGTGGGAATGCAATTGGAGCAGTGTTAAGTCAAGAAGGTAGACTAGTAGCATATTTCAGTGAGAAGTTGAATGATGCAAGGAGAAGATATTCAATTTATGATCAAGAGTTCTATGCATAATTCAAGCCATGCAGAAGTGGAGACATCACTTATTGCCTAAGTAGATTGTGTTGTATTCAAATCATCAAGCTTTGAAATATTTGAACAATCAAGGAAAGTTGAATCAGAGACATATGAGATGGGTAGAGTTCATGCAAATTTATACTTTTTTATTGAAGCATAGGAGTGGAAAGTAAAACAAAGTTGCAATTGCATTGAGTAGGAGAATGAACTTGCTGATAGAGATGAGGATTGAAGTATTGGGATTTGATGAATTGAAGAACATGTATGCAAAAGATCTTGATTTTCTAGAACCTTGGAAAGCATGTAAGGAACCTATTGTGATAGATAGGAGTAAGTGGTTAAACTATTTCATTTAGGAAGATATGTTGTTCAAAGGAAACCAATTATGCATACCTAGAAGTTCCATGAGAGATAATTTGATCAAAGAGAAGCACAATGGTAGATTGGCAAGACATTTTGGCATTGATAAAACAATGGCATTGGTGAGTGAAAACTACTTTTGGCCTCAAATACATAAGGATGTTAGGAAATTTGTGTTGAGTTGCTAAGTTTGTTAAGTTACAAAAGGAAGTAGTCAGAATACTTGATTGTATAAACCTTTGACAGTATCGAAGAGACCTTGGGAAGATATAAGTATGGATTTTGCAATGGGATTGTCGAAGACATAGAGAGGACATGATTCAATATTTGTAGTGGTGGATAGATTTTCAAAGATGGCACATTTCATACCTTGTCAGAAGACAGCTAATGCAGTGCATGTAGATGACCTATTTTTCAAGGAGATTCTAAGATTACGTGGATTACCTAAGAGCATAATTTCTTATAGAGACACAAGATTTCTTGGATATTTTTGGAAGACTCTTTGGAAGAATATAAAGACAGATTTGAAGTTCAGTTCAACATTTCATCCACAGATTGATGGACATACAAAGGAAATGAATAGGAGTTTGGGAAACTTGTTGAGATGTTTGGTTGGAGAGAAGGCAGAAAGTTGGGATTTGATTCTTTCACAAGTAGATTTTCCATACAATAATTTAGTGAATAGGAGTATTAGAAGGACACCTTTTGAGATTGTTACTGGAGTAAACCCTAGAGGAGTGATAGAGTTGAGAGACATCAGTATGGAAGATAAGACAAGTGTAGAAATAGAAGAATTTGTAGGACATATGGAGACAGTGCATAATCAGGTGAAGAAGCATTTGGAGGAGATGAATAGTGAGTAGAAAGAGAAAGTGGATGAGAAAAGGAGACACAAAGAATTTGTAGTTAGATATGAAGTGATGGTATACGTGATAAAAGAAAGATTTCTAGTTGGGACATATAACAAGTTGAGGATGAAGAAGTTTGGACCTTGTAGGATAATTAGAAAATTGGATTCAGGAAATGGATATGAAGTGGAGCTATCAGAGACATTGTGTATATCACCTATTTTCAACATTGCAGACCTCTATCAATATCATGAAGTAGAGTTCAGTGGCACCACTGAAGAAGCAGTTACCACAACAAGCATTGGAGTAGATTGAGGACATTTTAGATAACAGAGTTTGATGTAGTACCAAAGGAAGACAATACAAAGAATATGTTGTGAAGTGGAAAGACAAACTAAAAGAGGATTCATCATGGATTTCTTAGGCTCAGGTAGACCATCTTGGTTTCCGTCTAGCCCCACCAAAGTGAGGGACTCACTTTTTCAATAACCCCATATGTCTGATGTAGGAGCATCCTTGGTTCAAGAGCAATCTTGCATCAACCAAAAAACATTTACATTGCAGTTTGTTTGCATTTTAGTTTCTTTCTTTTCATTTTCCAGTTCAATTTAGGAAGTTTAGTTAGTAGCAGTTTCTATATTTTAGTCTACATTCTACTACAATTGTATCTCAAACGTTACGGAGCTAGATTCAGCATCTAGATTCATTCACCTACATCATATCCAATTTTTAGAGCATTTGGATCAAGTACCAGAAAGTTATCACTATGAGAAGATCGATTATTTTCTCATAACAAAGCATCCTAGAAGTCTCAATCAATTAGCTGAATGAGAAGACTTGCAGAGCCTAATGACACATCATTCAATGATCTATGGTTTGCAGCTGACCCTCACTAAGATCGACACATCACTCCATTCATTTGCGGAGGAACTCTATTCAATTATATTTGACCTATTCCTGTACACATATTTTTCTCTTCATTGGAGTCTGTGATCTTCCTTGGTTGACGTGGAGGAATCTTTTGTATCAGAGATGATATATATTGATGTAATAGATGCCTAGGAAAGTAGTGATGATCATTAGCATAAGTTCATATTTTGGATTCTTTATGAAGGAGCTCAAAAGCTATATCTTGTGCATATTCTGGTATTATGTAATCAGGCCTGTGATCCCTAATTGCAAGCCTACATGTCAACTAATTTGTATTTGAATTCCATGATATACTTAATGATTGAATCTACATTTGCTTCACACCTTGAGTTGTTTCTATTGTGTTTACTCAAGCTACATGGTCTGGACTGTTCTCTTAATGACCCTCCTAACTGTGACTACACTAGAAAATATCCCCCCAAATAGAGAGAGAGAGAGAGAGAGAGAGAGAGAGAGACCCCACACTAGAGAGATTTAGGACTCTAAGTGCAAGCCCATAAGATGAAGCCTCCCATAGCTTGAGAAATGCTCGCAAATGAAGATACTTGCCTTCTATGAAGGGTTTGGTGAATATATTGACAAACCTAGTCAAAATTCATATAACAACAAAGGTCAATGAGACATCCATGAATGAGCTCCCAGATGTAGTGCATATGGACCTCAATGTGTTTGGTCTACTGATGATTGACTAGATTATGTGAGATCTAGATAGCACTTCGGTTGTCACAAAATATGATAGATGGCCATTTGATTTGGATACCAAACTTAGTGAGAATATTTTGAAGCTAAATGGCGTCAGTGGTAGCATTCATAGCCCCCTGATACTTGGCCTTAGTAGACGATATTGCAATAGTAGACTACTTCTTGCTTGACCAACAAACAAGACCTAAACCAAGTGAGAAGCTATAACCTAAACTAGACTTACGATCTTCAGAATCACCTACCTAGTTTAAATCTATGTAGCCAACCAAGTCAATATCTAGGTCTACTACGTACTGAATCTGAAAGCTGTGAGTACCTTGAATGCAACTTGAAGAATCTACTTGGTTTCTTTCTAGTGCAGCTCATGGGGCTCCTATTAGAATTGAGAGACCATGCCTATATCATATGAAATTTCAGGTCTCATATGGGTCAAATAGATGAGGCTCCCAAAAATTTGTCGATACAAAGTGCCATCAACAAAAGGTGAAGAACATTGAGCCTCAAGTTTGACTCCAAAAAGGAAGGGAATCGATGTAGGCTTGTAGTCAGCCATGTGAAACCTCAAGACAAAATAAAGAGCATACTTGGATTGTGTGATAGTGATCTTAGAATTAGACTAAAAGATCTCAATCTCGAGAAAGTAATGCAACAAGCCTAAATCAGACATCAAAAACCTATCATGGAGGGAAGTTTTAAATTTACCCCAATGGTAAATGAACTCCCCATAATTAGATAATCATCAACATATAGAACCAGAAATAGGAGTAAATCATCATGATACAAAATATAGACATTGGATTTAGATTGGTAGTGAGTGAACCCAACTGTCAAAAGGAATGAGTCCATCTTGGCATAATATACCTGAGGGGCCTATTTGAGACCATAGAAAGACTTTCAAAGATGACACACAAGTGAAGAATCCTGAATTAATCCCTTTGGTTGCTCCATGTATATCTTCTCCTTAAGGGCTCCATGAATAAAGACACTCTTCACATTCAACTAATTCACCTCCCAATGATACGCTCCAATAATGGCAAGGACAAGTTAGATAGAGTTCATTTAGGAACTTGTTATATGGAGCCTAATCAAACTTGGAGGTTAAAATTTTCCCCACTTTTATCGGTGTGGTTTCCCCCCAAATTATTTAATAAGGGTTTGGGGGCAGTGCCCCCAAGACGGGGTCAAGGGGCAATGCCCCTTGTGGGGTCCAGGGGCAATGCAAGATGAGAAGAAAGAAAAGAATTATGTAGTGCTAGATGATACTCTAGATAATGATGTTCCAGTGGTTCGTCATGTTGTGCAATAGCAACAAGAAATACCACAAACTCCAGTGAATGTTAAATGGTCAACAAGGCTAAGTAGACCTCTTGAACGGTTTTCTCCCTTTTTGTATTCTATTTTGTTAATAGATGTTGGTGAACTAGAAGGATATGATGAAGCTATGTAGGTGGATACAAAGGTTCAGTAAGAGCTTACAATGAAAGACGAAATGGACTCCTTGCTGAAAAATCAAACATGGGAATTATGTAAGTTGCCTACAGGTAAAAAGGCTTTACCAAACAAATAGTTTTATAGGTTGGAAAAGGAAGATGGAGGTAAGAAAAGATTTAAATTTAGGTTAGTTGTAAAAGGATTTGCATAGAAAAAGGGCATTGATTTTGATGAGATTTTTTCTCCGGTTGTTAAGATGACTTCTTTTCATACTATTTTAAGTATTTTGGCTACTGAAGATTTGCATTTGAAACAACTAGATGTGACAACTTCCTTTCTCCATGGTAATTTAGAGGAGGAGATATATATGGAATAGCCTCAAGGATTTGAGGTCAAAGGTAAGGGGAAACTGGTGTGCTGATTGAAGAAGAGATTATATGGCTTGAAACAGGCACCTCGGTAATGAAATTTGATAGTTTTATAGTTGAGCAAGGCTACAGCCAGTGTAATTCTGACCATTTTGTTTATTTTAAGAGGTTGGATAATGATAGCTACATTATTTTATGTTTATATGTTGATGACATGATTGTAGTAGGGTCTAACATAGATCACATAAGAGAGTTAAAACAATAGTTAGCACAATCTTTTGCCATGAAGGATTTAGGGGTAGCAAAACAAATCCTTGGTATGAAAATTTGGAGAGATAGGAAGAAGAAACAATTGACTCTATCTCAGGTTGATTATGTTGAAAAGGTGTTACAGAGATTCCATATGGAGAATACAAAAGCTGTCAGCACACCTTTGCCTAGTCATTTGAAATTGACTTAGGAGATGTGTCCAAAGAAACAAGAGGGGGAAGACAAAATGTCCAATGTACCATATGATTTAGCTATAGGAAGATTAATGTATGCCATGGTATGCATGAGACCAGATATTGCACATGGTGTAGGCATCCTAAGCAGGTATATGAGTAATCCCATATTGGAGCATTGGAATGCGGTAAAATAGATTCTCAAATATTTGAGAGGTACATCCAATAAACACTTATATTTTGGGGGCTCTAATACTTATTTAGCAGGTTATGTAGACTTAGATTTGGTAGGGGATAATGATACCAGGCAGAGTACTACAGGTTGTCTTTACTGTAGGTGGGACAACAGTGAGTTGGATGTCACGGTTGTAAAAGGTGGTTTCTTTATCCACCAAGGAGGTAGAGTACGTAGCTGCAACAAAGGCAAGCAAGGTGATGATATGGCTGCAATCTTTCATGGAAGAATTGGACAAACAACAGACTAACAATTATTTGTTTACGGACAGCTAGAGTGCCATAGATCTTGCAAAGAATTTTGCCTTGCATTCAAAGACCAAACACATATAGTTGAAGTATCACTTCATTCGATCAGTGTTTGCTGATGGATAGTTAAGGACGGAAAAGATAGATACAAATGAAAATCTAGTGGATATGTTTACAAAGGCAGTGATGAGGGACAAGTTGAGCTCCTCTTCAACTTCAGTTGGTCTTCAAGACTGAAAACAAAAAATTAAAATAGCATGGTCTAGGGTGTTTATTTCCAGTGGGAGCTACAAGGTCAACAGTGTTATGATCAGTCTCCAAGTGGGAGATGATATGGTGTGGAGTCTGACCAGTCCCCAAGTGGGAGATTGTTGTTATATGGAGCTTAATCAGACTTGGAGGTTAAATTTTTTCCCTACTTTTATTGGCGTAGTTTCCCCCCAAATTATTTAGCGAGGATCTAGGGGCGGCACCCCTAAGACAAGGTCAAGGGGCAGCACCCCTTGTGGGGTCCAGGAGAAGCACTCCTTGTGCGGGGGCTCGGGGGCAGCGTCCTGAAAATCTGAAACATTTTTTTAATTATTTTATAAAGGTGTCGGGAGTTATTTTTTCTGTTTTCTGACATTAAAAAACCCTATTTTGTAACTGACATAAGGGCTTGATAAAAGCGGCTAAGGGTTAGGGTTTCAGTTGACATTGTATTATATCATTTGCAGCAGTATTGAGTTGTAAGGATTGCTGGTTGTAATCGGTTTGACAAGATGGATAATAATATTTGCCTCTTTCTTGGTGGATGTAGCCCGAGTTTGGGTCAACCATATTAAAAATTGTCTCTCACTATTATTATTTCTATGTATTTTTCATTCCTCTATTTAGTCTTTATTTGCATTTAATTGATATCTTCTGCATGCAATTCCTAACAAGTGGTATCAAAATAGGTTGTGTTCGATTATCATCTATAGGAAGATCTCATGGTTAAGTGGGAGTCTCATGGTTGAGTGGGAGCAATGGGGGACGAGTGTGAATTGAAGGTAGATAAATTCAATGGGAAGAACTATCATTATGGAAGATGCAAATGGAGGATTTTGTCTATCAAAAAGATTTATGGAGGCCGTTGGAAGGAATAGCCAAGAAACTGGCATCAATGACTTATGATGATTGTAATCTTCTAGACAGAAAGGCACTGGGAACCATTCGATTGTTTCAGGCACCATCTGTGGCATTTAATATAACATAAACGAAGACAACAGATGAACTAATGAAAGCTTTGGCTAAATTGTATGAAAAACCCTCAGCCTCAAATAAGGTATTTCTCATGAAGAGTTTGTTTAATCTAAAAATGATTGAAGGTGGATCTATGACAAATCATTTAAATGAGTTTAATACGATTACTAGTCAATTAACTTTTGTAAAAGTTAAATTTGATGAAGAGGTGAGGGCTCTCTTGGTTTTATGTTCTTTGCCAAAAAGTTGGAATAACTTGGACATGGTTGTATGTTACTCTGTCTCTAGTTCAAATACTTTCAAATTTGATGATGTTGTTGGTGTTATCCTTAGTCGGGAAATGCGATGGAAAAGCTCAGAAGGGTCGACATCAGGTAGTGTTTTGAATGGAAAAAGTAGGGGTAGATCAAAGGAGAGAGGAAAAGGTTCTAGAGGTCATGGGAAGTCATGAGTAAAATCAAAGGACAAGAGGTGCCAATCCAAAGGGTAAAAGGATTGCTGGTATTGTAAGAAACTAGGTCATCTAAAGAAAGACTGTTGGTATCAGAAGAATAGAGAAGGAGACAAACAAGAAAGCAATAAGGAGGCAAATGTGGTAAGTAATAAATCTGAAGATGATGCTTTGATTCTTTCTCTAGATAATGCTGATGATTCATGGGTTTTAGATTCAGGGGTCTCATTTCATGCTATGACCCATGGAAGTTATTTTATTGATTATGTCCAAGGAGATTTTGGGCTGGTTTATTTGGGAGATAACGAACCTTGTCAGATTGTTGGAAAGGGAAGAATCAAGATTAAGTTGCAGAATGGGAACCATTGGCTACTACAAGAGGTAATGCATATTCCAAGGCTGAGTAGGAATTTAATTTTAGCAAGGCAACAACTAATGAAGGTTGCATAATTACTTTCAATGATAAAAATTGGAAGGTTTCAATAGTAGAAAAAAGTGTTAAAGCAGGCACCTTATATCTTTGTACAGGTCACACTATTCCTTCTACTTTAGTTGTTGTAGAGAAGAATCAAACAAGTTCAGGAATAGTTACTGTGGGTTTGCAAGAAAAGATTGAAACGGTTGCTGTAGGTTCTAATACAACACCATGGCATAACAGACTTGGGCATATGAGTGAAAAAGGTATGAATGTACTTCATTCTAAGAAAGTTTTACCAGGTCTAAAATGTATTAATATGGATTTCTGTGAAAGTTGTGTGTATGGCAAACAAAAGATAGTTAGTTTTCTCATGGATGGGAAGTAAAAGAAAGATGAAAAGTTGGAGCTTGTGCATTCAGATGTATAGGGACTAGGTCAAATATCTTCTCTTTGTGGCTCTCAGTATTATGTTACATTCATAGAGGATGCAACTAGGAAGGTTTGGATTTATTTCCTTAGGCAGAAATCTGATGTATTTGAAATATTTAAGAAATGGAGAAGCTTGGTTGAGAATGAGACGGGTAAAAGATTAAAATGTCTCAGATCTCATAATGGTGGTAAGTATTGCAACAAAGAATTTGAGGATTATTGTTCCTTTAATGGAAATTGTAGGTAGAAAATGGTTCCAGGAACTCCATAGGAGAATGGAGTGGCTGAGCACATGAACAGGACAATATTGGAGAGTGCAAAGAGCATGAGATTGCATGTTGGGTTACCTTTAAACATGTGGGTAGAGGCTGTCAATACCACTATAAATTTAATTAATAGAGGTCCTTCAGTTACTTTAGGCTATGGTATTCTAGAGGAAACATGGACAAGTAAGAAGGTGAGTTATTCTTTTTTCAAAACCTTCGGATGTGAAGCATTTACATATATAGATTTTGAAAATAGAACCAAGCTGGATGCAAAATCCAAAAAGTGTATCTTTGTTGGATATGGCATTGTTGAATTTGGTTATAGGCTTTGTAATGTTGAAAATCTAAAATTGTGAGACGCAGGAATGTTGTATTCAATGAGAAGGTGTTGTACAAAGATTAGTTGCTGTAGCATGAGAGGAAATAAAATGATTATGTGGTATTGGATGATACTCTAGATAATGATGTTCTATTGGTTCCTCATGCTCCACAACAGCAATAAGAAATACCACAAACTCCAGTGAATGTTAGATGGTCAACAAGGCTAAGTAGACCTCCTGAATTATTTTCTCCCTCTTTGTATTCTATTTTGTTAATAGATGTTCGTGAACTAGAAGGGTATGATGAAGTTATGCAGGTGGATACAAATGTTTAGTGGGAGCTTGCAATGAAAGAAGAAATGGACTCCTTGCTAAAAAATCAGACTTAGGAATTATGTAAGTTGCCTACAAGTAAAAAAGCTTTACCAAACCAATGGGTTTATAGGATGAAAGAGGAAGATGGAGGTAAGAAAATATTTAAAGTTAAATTAGTTGTAAAAGGATTTGCACAAAAAAAGGGAATTGATTTTGATGAGATTTTTTCTCCAGTTGTTAAGATGACTTCTATTCGTACTGTTTTAAGTAATGTAGGTGCTAAAGATTTGCATTTGAAATAGATAGATGTGAAAACTACCTTTCTCCATGGTGATTTAGAGGAGGAGATATATATGGAACAACCCCAAGGATTTGAGGTCAAAGTTGAGGAGAAACTGGTGTGCAGATTGAAGAAGAGCTTATATGGCTTGAAACAGGCACCATAGAAATGGTAATTGAAATTTGATAGTTTTATTGCAGAGCAAGGCTATAGCTGATGTAATTCTGACCATTGTGTTTATTTTAAAAGGTTGGATAATGAAAGCTACATTATTTTATGTTTATATGTTGATGACATGCTTGTAGCAAGGTCTAACATGGATCACATCAGAGAGTTAAAACAACAGTTAGCACAATCATTTGCTATGAAGGATTTGGGGGTAGAAAAACAAATCCTTGGTAGGAAAATTTGTAGAGATAGGAAGAACAAACAATTGACTCTATCTCAGGTTGATTATGATAAAAAGGTGTTGCAGAGATTCCATATGGAGAATGCAAAAGCTGTCAGGACACCATTGCCTAGACATTTGAAATTGACTAAGGAGATGTGTCCAAAGACACAAAAGGAGGAAGAGAAAATGTCCAAGGTGCCATATGCTTCAGCTATAGGAAGCTTAATGTATGCCATGGTATGCATGAGACCAGATATTGCACATGTTGTAGGATTCGTAAGAAGGTATATGAGTAATCCCAGATTGGAGGATTATAATGCGGTAAAATAGATTCTTAGATATTTGAGAGGTACATCCAATAAACACTTATGTTTTGGAGGCTCTAATACTAATTTAGCAGGTAATTTAGACTCATATTTGGTAGGGGATAATGATACCAGGTGGAGTACTACAGGTTATGTCTTTACTGTAGGTGGGACAACAGTGAGTTGGATGTCACAATTACAAAAGGTGGTTTCTTTATCCACCATAGAGGTAGAGTATGTAGCTGCAACAAAGGCAAGCAAGGTGATGATATGGCTGCAATATTTCATGGAAGAATTGGGCAAACAACAGACTAACAATTATTTGTTTACGAATAGCCAGAGTTCCATAGATCTTGCAAAGAATTATGCCTTACATTCAGAGACCAAACACATATAGTTGAGGTATCACTTCATTCGATTGGTGTTTGCTGATGGACAGTTAAGGTTGGAAAAGATACATATAGATGAAAATCTAGTGGATATGTTTACAAAGGCAGTGACAAGGGAGAAGTTGAGCTCTTCTTCAACTTCGGTTGGTCTTGAAGACTGAAAAAAAATCAGAACAACATGGTCCAGGGTGTTTATTTCTAGTGGGAGCTACAAGGTTAGCAGTGCTATGATCAGTCTCCAAGTGGGATATGATATGGTGTGGAATCTGATTAGTCTCCAAGTGGAAGATTGTTGTTATATGGAGCCTAATTAGACTTAGAGCTTAAATTTTTTCCTCACTTTTATCGGCATGGTTTCCACCAAAATTATTTAATGGGGGTTTGGGGATAGTACCCTCAAGATAGGATCAAGGGGGACTACCCCTTGTGGCATCTAGGGGTAGTGCCCCTAGTGGAGGGGATCAGTGGAAGAGCCGCCGAAACCTCAAACATTTTTTTATTATTTTATACAGGTGTTGGGAGTTACTTTTTCTATTGGCTGACATAAAAATACCTTATTTTGTAATTGACATAAGGCTTGATAAAAGAGGCTAAGGGTTAGGGTTTGTGTTGATATTGTATTATAGCATTTGCAGTGGTATTGAGTTGCAAGGATATCTAGTTGTAATTAGTTTGACAAGCTGGATAATAATATTGGACTCTCTGTTGGTGGATGTAGCCTGAGTTTTTGTGAACCACATTAAAAATTGTCTCTCGCTGATATTATTTCTATGTATTTTTCATTCCTTTGTTTAATCTTTATTTGCATTTAATTTATATCTTCTGCATGCAATGCCTAACACAACTAGCATAAAAGTCTTATAGTAGTCAATTTGAGGCACTTGGGAGAATCCTTTGGCAACTAGGTGAGCTTTGTGCTTATGAATTAACCAATTTGCATAAAATTTTGTTTGATAGATCCACTTTCATTGAACAAGTTTTCTTCCCTTAGGAAGAGGGGTAAGATCCCAACTATGGTTCCTTATAAAGGAACTATACTCCTCCTACATAATTGTATCCCACTCAAGAATACCAGAAGCCTCTCAAAAGGACTATGGTTCAGAGGCAGAAGAAAGTAAGACATGTGGAGCACTCTAAAATTGTGAATGAGTCTGCCTGGTGTTTTATGGATCCCCAACCCAATCACTTGTAGACTACAATGTCCACTGAGCCTAGAGTGGACCAAAAGTTAGAGAATATAGAGGAGAATCATCACCCTTGGAGTGATGACTAGGAGAGGAAGGAGGTGAATCCTCATAATTGCTTTAGCATCAAAAGTGGAGGTAAAAGACTCATCGGCATCATATATCTATGCCAGTGAATTTGACTCATCATATGATCCATCATGTAGGCCAAATGACTCTAATGTCAATGTAGAAGGAGGTGGAGAAGTGACAAGACTGGAGCTTGAAGAGCCATCCACAAACTGAACACTCATCTTGATGAATATTGAGGATAAGGAGAACAAATGAAGTTAAAAATACAAACTAAATGCATAGATACACAAAGTTATACCTTCAAATGTGATCCCTCTCCTTGATAGGGTGGAAGGGGTTGCACCCAAGCTTCTTGGCTTTACCCAAATTGATGTAGTGAAATGTGGATTGCTCTATCTCTTTCAACACAAATGTGATGGGGATAATGATGGTTTTGATGAAGGATTAAATATGGATACAGAGGCTAGAATGATTTTGGCATGATAAAGGTATGATGAGAGGAGATGAGAGAAATTTTGGCATAGTGATGATAGAATGAAGATCTTATCCAAATGGATTAGAGGAGGGTCTTATTTATAGATTTTTAGAAAAAGGATGGAGGGTGAGGATTAAAAGTTGAGATCAAGGGCTAGGAATGATTGAGAGTTAGGGTTTGGATTGGAGTCATAGCCTTGTGACAAGTGTCACAAGAGGAGTGGATGAGAGAAATCAAGGGTTGCAATTCAGTCAATGAGATTGGACTCTCATTATTTGTGAATTTTAAATTCACATGGGGAAAGGTGTGGAGGATAAAAATGAAATAAAAATTTATTTTTGGGAAGAGTGGATATGAAAAGTGAATTAAAAACTCAACTCATGGGGGAGTGTGAATTAAAAATTCACTTTTATGTGTAGGTGTGAAGGTTGAAGGACACATGTACACTTACATGTGTAAGAGGGTGATAAATGAGTTGTAAGGAAAATTTGACCCTTTGAATAAAAAACTAATTTTTATTCAAAGGTGTGTGGGAGGATGGGCTAAGCAAGGTTAATTGAGTGTTTATCTTAATTAATTTACGTCTAGGGGATAGTTAGGCTAGGGTAGATTAATTAAATAATTTCTATTTAATCAACTAGAGTAGGTTTAGGTTGATTAGTAGGGTAGATTAATTAGATAAGCATGATTTATCTAATTAACAAGGATTAGGGGGATGGACAAATTAACTAAATAAATATTGAGAATATTTATTTAATCAATGAGGATATAGCTATAAGGTATAGTAATAAATTAAATGAATTAATTGATCACCAAGGATGGGTAAATAGTCAAAGGTAGATGATTAGGGATAAATTAATTAAATAAAATGAATTTATTTTATTAATAAGAGGGATAATCAGTGGTGTAGAGATACATGAAATTGGTTTGTGGAGCAAGTTAATTTTAGGTGTCTACATTTGCCCCTCTTTGAAATGGTGTTGTGGCTAAGTAACATTATTTCAAAAGAAGTTAAAATATAGAGTTAGATAGAAAAAGGTTTTGGCTTAGAAGAATGGGGTAAGATTTAGGGATGATTGGTAAGGGTGATGCCCCCTCGAGAGGCTAGGCAGGTTGCGAGAACACAGGTGTGCTCTCAAAATGGATGGAATAGATTGGTTGAAGGTGGTTGGAGGATAAGGGGTGAGATGAAAGATTGATGATTTATGAGACATTGGTTGATGGATGATCATTGTGCTAAAAATGATTTAGAGCAATCCTAGGTTTGATATAGCAAAGTGGATATTTTCACCAAGGTATAGAAGATCAGGGTGATGATGTTTATCCAACATTTGCATGGACTAGACACATAGACAAATGGATGATCCCATGCATGCCCAAGATAGTTCAACCTTATCTACATGAGGGAAGCAGACTCAATGCATAAGCCCTTAATACACAAAAGGTATGATGAACCTTAGATGCATAAGGAGATCAATATGCTAGAACCGACACTACGATCCACAAGATATGAACAGTAGCTTGAAGTAATGAAACCAACCCACAAGCACAACATACAAAAGCAAGACTATGCCCCATTCTGGATGTTTTCGCCACATACCATGATATAGTGAGATCAAGGTAGCTTTGATGTGATCTTCGAATAGGACAAAAGATAAAAATCAAAAACCAAAAGACCAACAAACCAAAAAAATAGTCATTGTATATCTTGCCAAGATGGATGATAATTTGATAGATTCTGCCTATCGTAGGGATGATATATCCTAAGGCATAAATCGATGGATGATATTGATAATTGATTTTGTTGGATTGGCGCAAGATATGATGGTCACAAGTTGTGGTCAATACTGATTTGATAGTTGATGAATTTTGTTAAGGTATGATGCTTTGATTAGTTGGGATATTGCATTTGGATCTAGTGTAATCTCATAGATGGGGGCCATCCAAGTGGGTTGGATGGGTGTGTCTTATGTACCTGAGTACTGGAAACTTCCTTTGTATTCCAGACTACCTACATACCCTATATCCATGGGATCAAGGCACATCAAGATGCAGGTGGTGATGATATGTAGTTCTGACTTGTGATGATGATGTGGGATGATGGAGGATAGATGTGATGATGTTGGGAGATGATGTGTTGGATGATTTGAGTAATGATGATTGGGATTATTTTTGGGAGTTTTGTGGATATTTTGATTTTTTTGGATTTTTAGATTTTCTAATTTTTTTTATATTTTCAAATAGGGAATGGTTTTATTATGAGATGGTTGTAATGGATTGTGTTTGGATAGCCTTTGCATTAGATACCAATGACAAGGGAATGCCAAGTCTAGAGGTGGAGGTGTTGGGGTTGGATAGGGGGATTTGTTTGAAAAGATGATGGATAGGTGATTCATGATGGGTGGGTGGAAGATAGGGATAAGGGATTGGATAGGGATGCGTGATAGATAGGGATGCATAATTCATGATGGGTGAGTGGAAGATAGGGATAAGGGATCAGATAGGGATGCATGATAGATAGATGGAAGATATGGATGATGGATAGGATAGGGATGCACGATAAATAGATGGAAGATAGGGATGAGGGATAGGATAGGGATGAATGATAGGTGGATGGGGTGTTTTAGGATTTTCTCCAAGGGCTAGGTTGCAAGGAATCATATGCCCCCATGCTTAGAATTTTGCATGATGGGTTGACATTTGAATGGATGGACTTTGTAGTAGATGGATGGAGGATATGCTTGGAAAGGGAGTATGCCGAGAGGTGTTTAAAGCATGTTGTTGATAAATTTCCCCTTGTCTTTATCAAGATCCAAGGAGGAAAATATAGTAGATGGGATGGATGGGAAATGATAGGATAAATAGGGGGATAGTGGATAGAGAAAGGATAAGAATACATGAATAGGATATGAAAAAGGATGTTATGGATGTGGATGATTTTGCCCCCAAGTGTAGCAATACAAAATGGATGGAGAAGGGATTGTACATGACTCCTACAATGGGTTTTCATCATGGTACTTGCCCAAGATGCCATAAGGAGTGGTTTTCACCATTGAACAAAGTTTTTTTCTCTTTACTATTTTCTTGATTTTTTAATTTTTTTTTATGGAATGGGGACTCTAGCGTTTGTTTCCATAGAAAGGTGAAGATGGTCCCATGTTGGATAGCATTATGGATGACGATGGCATGGATGTTGGTAGATATGAGAAGATGGAATGGATGGTGGCTAGTAGATTATGATGTGCATTATGTAAGGTTTATGCAAAAGCATGGACCATAGGGATGTGATGGGGGAGATATGTAGGATAGTGGATGAAAGATGGAGAGCTGGAGGTATATGAATATATCATGTTGTGGAGGGGAACCAAGACCAACGGTTGCACACACCGTGATGTATTTGGAAGCTTGTACTTTTGATGTGAAGTTGGGAGTAATGGGGATCGGGATACAGGATTTTTGGATGGCCAATTTGGGGTTTTAGGTACCCAAATGGACTTAGGAATTATTGGATTTTTAGATGGGTAGCGTGATGTTTGGGATTTTGGGGTAAATTGCAATGTGGATGCCTCATTAAAGTTTGGTGCTTTTTGTTTAGGGACCCACACCATTTTTGCTTTAGCTTTTTCTTTTGATGGTGGGGGCTTTGGTAGCCTTTTGGATTTTTGATTTTTATTGGAAGGGATAATGTCTTTAGGCTTTTGTACTTTATGAGTTGATGAATTCAATTTTGACTTTTGAATCCCATGGATTTGGTAGAAGCTTCATGATTGGATGATGTGTACTTTTGTTGGTCTTGATTGGGGATTTTAGGGGATTTATGGATGGAGGGGTTAAAAGTAGATTAATGGATAGATGGATGAGGGGATTTGAGGATAGGGATTTTAGGAGTTGGGAGGATGGGAGGATAAGATGATTTGTGGATAGGGATGTTTGGCATTGGTAGGATAGGAGGTAAAGTGGATTTAATAGGGATATTTGGAGTTGGAAGTAGTGGAGGTAAATTTGATGGAGGAAGATGGATGGTCACATGCTTTTGAAAATGATATGATGATGGAGGAGGGATGGAAACATGTGATTTGGGGGTCTGATGAGATGCACCATGTTTGGGATTGGATGAATGGATTTTGGAAGGTGGGTTGATGGTACCAACATGTTTAGATTGTGCTCCTTGGGGTGTATAGCCAAGGCCATGTGAGGATGGATAGAATGTGGTGTGGATGGGCTCTAAGATGCCTTGTTCATGAAGGCTTAAGCCTTTTCCTTGATAGTTCATATGTAATGCCCCACCATGAAACACTAGAGAACAACACAATTACACTAAACAAATCAGACAATTTTTTTTTTTAAATACAAGGAATAACAAGGTAACATTTAACTTAGCTATACTAAGTAACATTCTCCCAGGGTTCCATGGCTGCATTACTGACAAAACTACTATCATGTTCTCTCACACATCACACATTAACTTGACAACAATAATTCATTCTAAATTTATTGCATTAATTGAATAACCTTATACATTTCCATGACATCAAGTAAATAATCATACATAATAAATACAACTTCAGTTTTTCATACATATGAGGATACAACATAATATTGTCTACATCACCAACTTTCGTTTACATTGGATTACCAACATTATTAATAACTTGATACACAGGATGGTACAAGAGCATAAATAACTGTCTTCATAAACTCGTACATGATCTGAATCTGCTATAGGAGTTACAACCTTCTTGCACACGAATAATGGCAAGGAAAAACCAATGGAGATAAAGCACATCCACCCGACCATGTGGAACCCTGAGGTCCACCCCCCGTGCTAGGAGATAACATAAGGTCCCACAACATCATACAGCTAGGTAGACAAGTGCCTAACAGGAACAAGGACTAAGCCTAACTCATCACAACACATGACCACAACAAACAACTCAATATCACTTCTAGAGGCAACACACGACAAATGGGGAGAATACGACTAGGGAATGCTAGGCTGCAGTAGGGAGAGTGTCATCGCATGGTCCTAACATGGGTTATCCTGACAGCCTCTCATTAGGCGCCGGCCCCCATCTATGGTTATCCTGATAGCCTCTCACTAGGCACCGGCCCCATAGGGTGACTCATGCAGTATCAACCTTCCTTTCGTGAGGACAAGGAAGTTGATCTTGCCGACCAGGCCTTCTCTACCCATCCTTAGTCTAAACGAGCACTACAGGCATGGGAGAGGAAATCCAATTATCTTGTTAATGTGTATTTTACCCTTTTTCCCCCCAGTTTATTTTTAGGTTTTCACTTAATTAACAACTTTCAATGGGTTATCCTGACAGCCACTTTGGGCGCCGGCCCCACATTGAAAGCCACTCCCCTACCTACATCTAGAAACCCGAACCATCAAGCAAGACAATCACTTTCATACTGATAAGTATACATAAACAATGCAAGGCATTTCCCTTCTTGCATACAAAACATAGTCACGATAACCAACCTTTAGATCATTGTCCAAAAACTTCCAGTCATCAATCGCAATAATCATAACACATATCCAGAGCAAGGTATGGGTCATCTTTCTCTTCCAATCATAGATATGAACCAAAATAGTTTCTCATTACAATTACAAGATCTCCGCATTTCCATACTAATCACAAGCTTGATATCAACACATACATGAAGGAAATTCAAACCCATTGAAATAAATTCATGACACATTATGTACATCATCTTACATTATTGTTTACCAAGACCCACATACACCGACAAGAGACATCATGTTCTTACATCATCTCATTTCAAGACAACTATGAATAGAATACATATGAACAAATCCTATTACCTTATGCCTCTGGAACCTAAACTTGACAATTTACACATAGACCCACTTTCATGAAAATTTTGCTTGAAATAAGAGATTTCAACTAATCAACTCATTGACAACATAAATTTTTATCACAAAAGCAATTCAATCTCTTAGTTATTCAGTTACCTATAGGTTTCACTTATAAGGCTAAAATTTTCAAGTCCAATGTTGTTTCACCTAACTCCAAGCTTTCAATCCAACTTCAACTTAACAAAAGCCTTATGAAAAGATCTTTACCAAACCAATCAACCTAGATTAAATTTCATCCACACTAATTATTTAATCATATCAATTTAGATTTAATCATATTAACAACCAAATACAAGTAATATCTCCACAAAAATTCATATATCTTCGATCTAGTTTAATAAATATTAATTCTATCTGATATAATAAATTAGTCATCAATTACATATAAACATAACCTTCAAGCTAAACAAATGCATAGGTAATATTAGTTACAAAATTCTTATAAATCAAATACTTCTTACCATGATTATACCTCTAATTCCAACCTACCAACCCAATTCCCAATCTTAACAAATCATTATCAAGAAATCATAATAAATTCAATAACAATATTAAATTTATTAACAACTGAATATTACATGCATCATACATAATTTATCTATCTTGAGCATATGCATTTAACTTAATAAATTATTCCAAGGTAATAAAAACAATCATTATATAGCTCTTTAATTGGAAAGATCATGATATCAAACCCTAAACTGATGGGACACATGGTTTTGGCATACCTACATGCATGCAGAACTAATTTCCCACAATGTGACACTGAACTTGGGGCACAGATTTGAACTGTAAGTGATGTGAATAATTTAGCAGAAAAATCAACTATAGAAATGTGTTTGAAGATACTAATGATCATCAATGGCATCCCTTCAGCAACCTACTTCTCTTCCTCACGTATCACAGTATAACCTAAGGCAAATTTTCGTTCTTCCTAAATGAATTAAATATGCACATTACGTAATAGACTTCAGATCCACAATGTAACCATATGGCTATGCCTTGAGGTCAATTCTCCAATGACTATGATACAATCATAAAAAAAAATATTAAACTTATATACATCAACCTATTCTAAATCTAGATATAGATTAAAGAATTACTCATGCAAAACTCGATATACTCAAACTAACATGTTGAGATAAATTAATCAGAAAAGAGGTTATAGTTTCTGGCATCTCAGGGTATAATACTTATCAAAGGCAAATAGAATTTAATATAAATATGGTAGACACATTTAGTTATGTGAATAACTAATGCTGATTTATGGCTGACAAAACTTAGGGTTTGAGAATAAATATCGCCATTATATGGCATACATTAGCTCAAGGATACAGGAATATCTATCGCCAATATATGGCAAACATAAGCATTAAGATATATATATATATACCTATTGCCAATATATGACAGACAAAGAAATATATGCAAATCTAATTCTAATTTAAGGGAAGATGCAACCCTAAATTTTAATGAAGATCAAATTCTAGCTTGGCCTGCCCTAAGCATCTTTTATGGCAGACTTACAAATATCTAGGCACCCGAAAACTATGCTGAGGAAAGAAAAAGATTTTGAAAGTGTTTGAAATGGGCAAGGTGAATCATATTCCCTGCCCTATGCCTGCGTCCATTCCACATACGTCAAAATGGGAGCTTTGGAACATCGTATGGACATCCACCGAGGGGTAAAGGAAGATGGTTTACAGACAAAAAGAGCTGAACATTCACATGAGCATCCCTATTGCACTTCAGCTTTAATCGATTCATATGAGTACATGGTTGACATTCATAACAATGAAGGCTATTATGGGAACACCCTTAACTTAATTATTAAGAGGCCAACTATGCCTGTGATGGTTACATGGAGATGCTTTTGTATAAAAACATAAGCCATGCGATAATTGTTAGAACAGTTTTTAGTTCATCATTTACAGGCATTTAGATAAGCTGTGTGATAATTGTTAGAACAGCTTTTAGTTCATCATTTATAGGCATTTCTACTACAACTAAAAATGTCAAGGTCTATAATTACAGCTAATACAAATGTTTAAAACAAACCTACGGTTGAGAGCCACCTGTCAACTTTTACAGCAGGTATATAAAATGATTATATACTGGACTACGATTTAAGCTCAGCCAGATGGGATTAGGAAAACATATGATTCCAATGCAGATGAAATTGTGTGAATCATCTACTATAACACACTCGAATACATATTAGATGCTAATTTAATTTCATACAATGAACTTCATAATTAACCGCCTTCCTTCGCTAATTTTGGAACCCTAGAACTGTCTACTATTATCCACCACATTGATGACGGGAAAAGATATATATTATTTACCATGCAGGGTCAAACGGTATGATATAAACGAAGCTATACAGTTTGCCCATTTCATACTATGAAATCTGGGTTCCTGCCGCTCATAAGGTACTCTATTTTGGTAGAATAATACCTCCAGTCATGATAATGTGAAACAGATCCAAGGCTTGATCTATAAACCCTGGAATTTGGTAGTTTTCCTACGATTTACTATGAGCTTGGTCTAGGAGGTTCAGAACTATGTGCAGGGATCTTCTTAGTCTATAATCACAGCCTTGACAATAACCTAAAATCGCAACCTTTTGTATTCTCCCTCATCGGCAAATAAGGTTTCCCCATGTAAATTTGCCGGCTACAAACAAAACATCTCAGCCTTCAATTTCACCTCTATATTATACTAAGTAGTTCCTGCCAGATCTGATAGGAGACAAATCTAATCCCATGCTTCACAAATGAAGTTAATGTCTCGCATGCAAATTTGGCATCTAACTTGGCCGTAACCTAACCTAGGCCGTAACAATTATGTTACTGTTCCCAAATCCTACTAGGTGGGATCAATTAAAAAGCCTTGAGCTACATAAAGGGAGCTAAGCTCTTATTTGTATACATAATATAAAATCACAACCTTTGCCTTTCCGTAAAAGATCTTCCTCAGATCCTGACTGACCCGGGTTTAAACAAACCCAGCGATTTACTCGGCTAATCAAAATTAAAATAAATTTTCATTTCTACAATAACAGATTTAAATAAATTGTTTTCTGAGCTAGACCTTCTGACTCTTTATCAAAATTTTCCATTATAACATTTCCATCTTGACCTACGAATCCAATAACTAGGTTGCGCACACACATATGCATAACGAAAACCCCGCGCCCTTGCCCTTATCAAATTTGATGTAAATAAATCTTCAAAATCTTGAAAGCACAGGTGATCAAATCATATTTTAATCGCACGGTTGCAATGTCAAGAGCTCTAAAAACAGTTATCACAAAACCAAAACAAGAGCAAAATCGGGAGCAAATAAATATAAATCTGTATTCTACTGCAATAAATAATCAGAACACATACCTGGTTTGATATTATTCCTCTTCTTGTGATTGCCCAAACCCTCTGAAATAATCACATGGAAATAGCGATCGATGCGAAGCTAACACTGACGTTTGAATTTATAAGATCGCTGATTTGCTTGCAAACAATGGGGAAAATGTGCTTCCTTTGCTGCGGCCAAAATAGAAAAGATGCAACCTAGATTTGATGCCGAAACCTCTCCAGCTGCAACCTAAACCAATCTCCCCTACTTGTTGTTTCTTCTCCTCCATTCCTTCCCCCCGAGAGCGAGAGAGAGAGATCTCCCTAATTTCCAGATTTTTCCCACCTTTGTAGAAGGCTTGGCACATGATCCAATGCCAACTATAACAACTATTAATTAAATTTTATCTCCTTACAGCTCATAGTTTAATTTTCAACTAAACACTATAATGTTTATTTTAGTATTATACTATAGATATATATTTATCATATATGTTATAATTATTTATACCTTATTTGTATAACCTTTGAACCAAGACACAAATTAATTTATGTATTTTATTTAGTATAACCTGAGTAATAATCTGAACCTTTTTACAAACATAACTATGAGAAATATTGTTCCCTAAACTAAAATAAATATTGCGAAATCATAATAAAATATTAAGGTACTAAAACTTATTTAAATCTATAATTACCCCCAAATAACTCAATTTAATAACAGTAATTCACATTCAAACAACTTAGGATAATTACCTTGAGCTAGGTAATTATCAGTTATCATTTTAACCTTATTTAATATTAATAATGATAATTGATGTAATCCTGTTAAGCATTATAGTGGATCAAATAATAGCATGACTATATAACACAATCTAAGCATACAACATAACCCACTGAGTAGGACAGCCGTTAAAAGCCAAATCAAACATGTTCACAAGCCAGGCCAAAACACACTTAACCAAACAAGCTCCATCAAATATACCTCAATTGCAAGACCTGACATACTGACAGAACTGACAATTTAACTAGACATGTTATGCATCCCGATTGAGGATGATGACTTGGGATGTGGGACCTTAAGTTATCTCTGGAACAACTTATCCATTGGGTTCAAGGCACGCTCAGACCTGTTATTTCAGGTGGAGTCGATGCCAGATATCTGTATCCTGCAGCAAATGACACAGTTAAGCATATATATAAATGCACAAAGCTATCACCAGGTGGAAAAAGGAATCACAATATCACAGGGCACTCGCAAGCAAGTGATGTGACATCGTCCTCTCCACATCATATCAATCTAGATCAGATAACACGTGATCATAACCACTCGAATCTACCTCATTATCTGAACAGAACCATACACTAAACATATAGGTGCACGACATTGAATAAGTCCTAGAAGCATCATCATAACAAATAAATCTAATAGAATCAGTCCATGAGATCCATAACAATTGTAGTAAGATCGACATCTTGATCATTGGAATGCAAAATAATGTCAAAGCTTGCATTATCAGTATCGCAATAGAGGTTGTCAATAAAACACATTAACTATCATATGAAACCTCACACGGATGAAACATCTATCTATATTGTACAACATCAATTGTATACCTTACCAATAATTATTCCTGTTATTTTACCTTCATCCTCATGCGCCTTGATCAGTTCACCTGTACATCCAAGGTGAGAACGGAGGGGCACTACATCATATGTTGGAGCATGCGACATGCGATGGGATGTTTAGTGCTTTGGAAACAAGATGTGAGTTCATTATTTGTTGGAGAAGGATAGGTGGTGGATGGAAGTTGTTCACCTCCTACAAGGGAGACACCACAGATGAAGATGTTTTTTTCAAGTGGATAAGGGGATGGATTTGGGATGGGATTGGTAGGTGGTGTGGGATCAATAAGTGGATCGCTAGATGGGTGGGGGTCAGGGATGGAGTTAGGTGGGATGCTTAGATCTTGATTAGGATAGGGGATTGATGCTTCAACACGATTTGGATTTGATTCTTGACATAGCTCGTGTGTTTGGATAGAAATGGAAGTGATTTGGATATATGTGGTGGGTGATTGGATGGATGTGATAGGTACTTGACTTATGGGTTCTTGAACATTGGTACATGATTGTTCTTGAATTATGATAGGATATTTTTCAAGAGGTTTGGTGGGTGTTGGATTACATGAGGGTGTTTGGTTCCTTACTAATAGCCAATGGATGGCATCCTTCATGAGTGTATGGGTTGAAGAACAATATAATGGATGGATAATGATGGTGGATGGTGTAGGATTAGGATTGGGATTGGATAGGTGGGTGATAGGATTAGGTAATGATGGTTCTTGGATGGGTTCAAGGATAGGTGTGGGATTAGAAGTTGGTTTTGGAAGGGTGGGGGATTTAGGGGATTCTATAGCTTTGCTTTCATTTTTAGGTGATGTTCTTTGGAGGAAATCCCACAAAGATTCTTTGGATGTCGTGGACTTAGGATTTGGGAGGTTTGATGGTGGGTTAGATGGTGTATGGATGATAAGGGTTGGTGGATTGGGAGATGCATAGGGTTATGAATTAAGGTTGATAAGCTTGGAGAGATATTGTGATGGGGGGATTGGAGGATGGGGATTGGGGGATGGGGGATTCACACGGGGAAATGGTTGTTGATATAAGCTTTGGATTTTGGATATAAGGTGTACTAGATTGGTGTTCCCTTGATCAAAGTTAGCATGAAAAAGGTTGGGGGATGGATAAATTGGAGGTATTGATTGGTTGGATAGGTATGATGGAATGGATGTATAAGGGGATGAAGATTGATATAATGTTAGCAAGGACGAAAGATAGGGCATTTGTTGATATGATGGAGGTTGGTATGAGGTTGATGGTGTTCATATGTAAGATGTAGGTTCGTATGATGAAGGTTGATATGATGTGGATGGGGATGAAATGTAGGGTATTTGTTGATATGATGGAGGTTGGGTAGGGGCTTGGGATTTTCCAATGATGAGGTGTGATAAGGGTATATCCCTAATGTCATTTGTGATTGTTGTATTGTTACATAAGTATCCATGTTGTTGGAGATATATGGTATGATGGGTGATAATGGATGATTGTGATGTTGGTGATCAAATGTCAAGACCTTGGGGTGATTTGTTTTGATTTGTTTTGATTTGATTTGATGGATGGTTCTTTATGCTTAAGATAGACTAATGATCTCAAGTAAGAGGGTTGATTGTTGATTGGGATGATTTACTTAAGATAGCCTAATGATCTTGAGCAAGTTTGGCTAAAGGTTGATAACGATCAACTAAGGTCTTGATTTTTGATTGGGTTCATTTGGATTTGGATTTTGATAATGGTTTTGGGGAATGTGGATAATGATTGGGATCGATGTTGATTTTGGATTGAATTTGGACTATGGTTTGGAAGATTATGGATTAATGTTGGTTAGATTTTGGATTTGATTTGGATGAGATTGATTAAGTGAATGAGGGAAATGGGATTAATAGGATGATAATGAATTGGATTAAGGATGATGAGGATGATTAGGACTAGGGATGAAGTGGATTACGATGGATTTTGATTAAGCTCAAATAAAGGGATTGGATAAGCTCAATTGATGGGGTTCTTGGAAAGCATGAAAGCACTTCACACAAGAGAACACAATGGCCAAAGGTTTGATTATGAAAATGTGATAATCAACATGTACAACCTAAGGCAAAGTAAGGACAATACTTGTGGAACAAGTACAGGGATTTTGACTTCTAGAACAATAGTTCATAGTGGGGGTACATACGAGGGATCGGCACCTTATGAGCATTTGATAAACCACTTAAGGTTTTGACTAGCTCTACTAGGAGTTTCATATACACAAAGGTACTACTTCCTTTTGAGCTAGCATCATATGGTAAGCACTCATACCAATTCAGACTTGGCTTTCACCTTATCCTCTTTTACATATAGCAGACCAGATGAAAGTACCACTTGGGGTCACCAATGAGTTCTCCGTATGGATGTGTCTCAATGACAGATCCACTTTCTAGAAAAACAAGGATAGAACCATTTCTCTTCACCCAAGATCCTCTTGAAGGTGAGGGGAGAGGATACTTTGATTCTAACTCGTGGGTGACAAAAATGTGCAAGCGCACCAAGCACGACAAATAAAACCTAATGTTCATTTTAAGCCCAAATCAAAAATGTGCCTAAAGTTGTTTGTTGCAAGCAATGATTAATTTTATTTGCACCAAAGTCGAATGTTGTCTAAGCTAGGCACACAAAGGGTTCTTTTTAGGTACACCAAATGAAATGTTTGATTGTAGATTGTTTGCAAGCAAGATTGATTTTATGCACTAAATTCAAGTGTTCCCTAAGCTACTCAAACAAAGGTTCTTTTTAGGTGCACCAAGATAAAGTGTTTTCTAAGCTAAGAAATCCCTGCAAAAGATGTTAGTAGCTTTGAGATGGTGGTTTTGGATGATCTGAAATATCTAGCAAAAAAGAGACCCAACCATGCATAGATCCCTAAGCTAGTACAGAAAATAGCGCTAAAATAGATACAAATAGTGTCACAGAATCATGAAATGGTGCCACAGTCAGCTAAAATGGCGCTACTGACAAAGCCCAGGACATAAGCTAACTATCCTACAAAATAGCGCTAAAATGTTTACAGATGGCACTAGAAATACAACAGGCACTATAAACCTGAAAGATTGCATTAGAATACAAGATAGCACCAATACAAATAGAAGTAGCGCCATAATACAATAAGGCACTAATGTACAAATAAATAGCGCTAAAGAAGAGAAAGGTGCCACAAGAAAAGATGGCATTGTTTTGGAAGATAACGTCACAATGTAAGATAGTGATGATTCAAAGGATGGTGAGATATAGAGGATGGCATTGATCTAGGCTCAGCTAGTGCCAAAACGATGCAGTGTTGGTCAAAGAAGATGTAGGATGGATTTTAGGAAAAATTTTCCATAGTTTCTCCTTGTTTCTATGTAAAACCTACAAAAATTGATAGCTAAAATGCTAGAAATGCCAAAAAACAAGAAGAAGAAGATTAGATTTAAGCCAAAGATGAGTGGGACTGTCATGTTAAAATAGCACCACAACAGAGAGAGATGGTGCCATTGTACGTAGAAATGGCGCTACTTTGCTGAGAAATAGCGCTATACCTACAAATACATGTTTCTTCAAGAAAAAAACTCACAAAATGATTAGATAGGGACCTTGTATGTCCCACCAGGCATGCCAAATGAGGATAAGGAGAGAAAATGAAGTTATAAATACAAACTAAATGCATAGATACACAAAGTTATACCTTCAAATGTGATCCCTCTCCTTGATAGGGTGGAAGGGGTTGCACCCAAGCTTCTTAGATTTACCCAAATTAATGTAGTGAATTGTAGATTTCTCTATTGCTTTCAACACAAATGTGGTGGGGATAATGATGGTTTTGATGAAGGATTAGATATGGATAGAGAGGCTAGAATGATATTGGCATGATAAGGGTATGATGAGAGGAGATGAGAGAAATTTTGGCATAGTGATGATAGGATGAAGATCTTATCCAAATGGCTTAGAGGAGGGTCTTATTTATAGATTTTTGGACAAAGGATGGATGGTGAGGATTAAAAGTTGAGATCAAGGGCTAGGAATGATTGAGTGTTAGGGTTTGGATTGGAGTCATAGCCTTGTGACAAGTGTCACAAGAGGAGTGGATGAGAGAAATGAAGGGTTGGGATTTGGTCAATGAGATTGGAGGACTCTCATTATTTGTGAATTTTAAATTCACATGGGGAAAGGTGTGGAGGATAAAAATCAATTAAAATTTTATTTTTGGGAAGAGTGGATATGACAAGTGAATTAAAAATTCAACTCATGGAGGAGTGTGAATTAAAAATTCACTTTTATGTGTAGGTGTGAAGGTTGAAGGACACATGTACACTTACATGTGTAAGAGGGTGATAAATGAGTTGTAAGGAAGATTTGACCCTTCGAATAAAAAATAGATTTTTATTCAAAGGTGTGTGGGAGGATGGGCTAGGAAAGGTTAATTAAGTGTTTAGATTAATTAATTTAGGTCTAGGGGATAGGTAGGCTAGGGTATATTAATTAAATAATTGCTATTTAATTAACTAGGCTAGGTTTAGATTGATTAATAGGGTAGATTAACTAGATAAGCATGATTTATCTAATTAACAAGGATTAGGGGGATGGACAAATTAACTAAATGAATATTGAGAATATTTATTTAATCAATGATGGTATAGTTATAAGGTATAGTGATAAATTAAATGAATTAATTGATCATCAAGGATGGGTAAATGGTCAAAGGTAGATGATTAGGGATAAATTGATTAAATAAAATGAATTTAGTTAATTAATGAGGGATAATCAGTGGTGTAGAGATATAGGAAATTGGTTTGCAGAGCTAGTCAATTTTAGGTGTCTACAAATATCTCATGTGTATTAGGATGGAGAAATAAATAACCCTTTACACCATTAGGATACCCAACAAATATCCAAGGCCTTCTTTATGGATCCAAGGCCATATGTTTCTCTAAAGGAATATAGGCTCATGTAGGAGAACCAAAAACTCAAAAATGTTTAATTGATGGCTTCTAACTGCTCCAAGCTTCAAAAGGAGTGACTCCCTTCAAGGCTCAATGAGGAACATAGTTTTGGATATAACTGTAACGTCAGAAAATGTCCCCTTGGGGGCTTTTCCCTCATAAGGTTTAGCTCCCGGGTCTTTAGAGTGCATTTAGGACATTTTAGTTCATAGTTTAGCACCTCGATGGAATGAGACCTAAGTCCAATGGCAAATAGGACCTAGGAGGACCCCTTGAACTGTACCCTGCCTAAAATAGGGGGAGGACTTGGGAGCCCGTGCCCTAGTCTTGCCCAGCCTCAATCTCTGGGTGTCGATTAGTGACCGTTATCAGGCCCCTTTGCTGACATGGTAAGTTTGAATTTCAAATACCTTGGTGGGAGTGCTTGTAGATGCATATATAAACATATGTAGGCATTCATTTGTAAACTAGATGGCTATTGTGAACTCTAGGCATTCTCAAAGTGATTCAAGGCTTTCTATTGTGTTGTAAGAGCAGACTTGTATGTTTTGTGTGTTGATATTTGTAGATTTGAGCATCAATTCCTTCATGGAATGAAGAACATCTTCCTCCATGAAATCTTCACTACAAGGTGACATATTATTGTGTTTTTATCATTGATTCTGTTGGTTTTTGGCCTCTTCCTCCTAAGGGCATGCCCTCTTTACTTGACAATGGTGTTCGGAGACTTAAGTGTCCTTCGTGGTTTGACTGAGGCAAACCTCTAAACACCACAACCCCCAAACCAAGTCTTGTGATTGTAGGCTACAGGTGTCGCATCTGGGAAAAGTGAAATTACAGGAAGGCTAGAAAGACATTAGGGATTTAGGATCTGAAGAAAAGATAGACAAAGGAGCACTTCCAAGACTAGGGTGCTCAATCTAGTGTCCTTCGCAGACTGATTCTAGAAAATAGAAGTTACAGGGTTGATCAAAGTTGAAGGAGGTCTAGATTCCCCAAAAAAGTAGGTACCTTGGACTTGGGTGCCCGCTCTTGTGTCCCTGACTATTCCTCTTTAGAACCCTAAAAATAGGTATTCTATAATTTGGTATTTTGCTTCTGTCTATAAGAGCTTTTTCCGTAATTCGATAATTTGTTGTCGTATTTGCATAATTAGGGTTTTAATGGTCAATTAAACATAGGAGAAGGAAAAAATTATAATTAATTCCATAATCCAAAGCTTCTCTTAATTTTTAAGTGACCTAGGGTATGATAGTACTCACCACTCAACCCTAGATGCTTCAATGTTAGGGTGAAACAATGATTTTAACATCTAAACCACGAAAGATCAACACATCCAATTTTACCCTAAACATTTTGGTGAACCTATGTCTTTGAACTTAAATTACAACTTGGTGAGTATTTTCCTGTAGATTTTGTGTGATTTCATTCATTTGTCTGGTCATTTAATTTATTGCATTGAGAAAATTTCAAAAAAATTAAAAAATTTGGAAAAATACAAAAAAATTCATTGTTGGGCTTACTAAATTATGTCATTTTTTTCTAATTTTACCTAATTCATGATTTTTGCATAAGATATGATATAAAATACATAAAAATACAAAAATTCAAGATCTTGCATTGTATTTTCATCATTTAATTGCTAGGGTTTTGTGGAAATTTTATCAATTTTTAGATAACCTAGTAATTCGAAAATCTAGGGTTTGTAGGCAAAATCTTTTATCAAATTTTTCTACTAATTTTAGAGGCTCATTAAAATTTTAATTTGGTTTTATTCTTGTATTTTAGTGTGAATTTGCAATTAAATTTAAATTATTTGTATTTTTGCATCAAAAATTTCAACAAAAACTAGCAATTTTGGTGCATTTTCATTAAATTTACATGGGAATTTTGCATGATTAATCTTGAAAATCATTTTCAGATATGAGAATATTTAATTTTCATCATAAATCAGACTTAAAAATATTCACATAGCATTTTGTCCCAATATCTCAAACCTAGGGCTTAGAAAATAATGATTTTTACTAAATTTGGCTTTATCGACTCTATAAATTGCACCATAGGTGTGTTGTGAAAAGTATTTTTGAATTAATTTTCTTTTATCAGGGTAAAAAAAAAAATTTCCCTCCTAAAAATCTTCACAACAGCCTTTAACGGGCTCTTGTAGTGAAAATTTGGTGAAAAACTACACATTTTAGCTATTTTTGCCCTAGGGTTTGACCTAGTTTGCACTCCAAGCGTGTTGTAATCAATTTTATGGATTGAGGTGACTGATATTATTGATATTATTTTCTTTGCTTCTTAAAATTAATTAAAACACCCCTTTTCCTAGGTCTTGGAGTTGAAAACCCGTGAAAAATAGCTTATTTTTGCTATATTTTCACTAGGGTTTAACCTTAAGTGGCGCTAAAAGTGTGTTGTGATGTGTATTTTTAAACCAAGTGGCTGTTATTACTGATATTATTTGTTTTGCATCACCATTTTCCTCACAAAACCCTTTTTTATGCTCTTTTGCATTGAATTTTGGTGAAACAAGTGCCTATTTTGACATAATTTCACTATATTTTGACTTAGCATTATCTTGGATTTGCATCAAGAGTGTATTGAGAGTGACTATATTGCTGTTTTGGACTGATATTACTCATATAACCTTCTACCCTTGACTGAAATCCTCATAGCATCCTTTGTTTCATTCCTTGGCATTGAAAAGCATTGAAAAACCAAGCATTTTTTTTGCATATATTTTGCATTAATGGTGTTGCAAGTATGGGCCTAACTGGTGTTGTCATTGATGTCAACATACTCATGTTGCATTAATGAGAAGGATTAGATGAGCTATGTGCTAAGGATATTGAGAAAATTAGTCTCAATCAGGAAGAATGAAGAACAGTGATGACAAGAAGGTAAAAGTCCTCAATAGGTTGAGGATCAGAGGATGCGGTTTAAAGGGTTTGTAGATATAAGTTTTGATATGCTTCAGTCAAGTTTTTAGAGGTCCACATGAATATTTGAAGAAGTTATGGTCACTCAAGTAGAACCAGTTCTGACAGGTGATCAGAGGTGACAGAGTGCCACAGATAGGTCCGGTGAGATCCAGAATTTCATTATCCCATTCTACGGATTTGAGGAAGTGTTGAGGACATCCCTGTGAAGTATCAACTAGATTAGTTCATGGTTTGAAGGTCCGAAAGAGCCTATTCATTTGTGACATTAATGACAGACTATGTTCTTGAAGTTCTGGATGAAGGAGAGAAGAATTCCAATAGGATGATGAAGTGCGGATGTTCTTGGTGATTCAGGGAAGGTTATGATGATCGTTGGATCATGTCCAATTCATTTTGGTGATCCGCATTGAAGTTAGAATTTGTATTTGAAGAATAACCACCAGATATTTGTGTTCTTCTTGAGACTAGCCGACCGGATGTATTACACGTCTTGTGGATGTTCTTGTAGGTGTTTGCCAACTTAGATGATTGTTCCTAAGTCGATGCCTTGTATAAATAAGGGATTGTGAAGTCATTTTCAAATGTGTCTTGCGGTGATGAGTGTGTGGTAGCGAGGAGAAGTGTGAAAGGCAGAGCAGAAGTATTGGGCTTAAATGGAACTAATTCAAGCATGGTGAAGATGCTATTCTTTAGTTCATGAAGGTGATACTTATTTCTTTGTAGATAGTGTGTCTCTTGTAGGCAGTGAGCCCTAATTGGCATGTGCCATTTTGTTCTTTCTATTCTTCTAACAGAGAATACATTCTTGGGTTAATCACCCCATGGTTTTTCCCTTAACTGGGTTTTCCACGTCAAAATCTTGATGTCTTATGTGTTGATATGTTTCTACTTTTGATTTGAATGCATTATAGTTCATGATTAATATTCTGCTAATCACTAAAGAAGATTTAAGTGTTTAATTTGAGAAAGTTTCACACAACTGATTCACCCCCCCTCTCAGTTGTGTGCCCTATGTCTAACAATTGATATCAGAGCTAAGTTCCTCTAAAAGGAGCTTAACCGCTTGAGGAGATCCAGGATGTCGTCATACAAGTAGGATAGTCTGATGTTTGATGGAACCAACTTTGCTTTTTGGAAAGGTCACATGAAATGTAACTTGTAGTGTATGGGAATGGCATACTGGTCCATGGTCACAAGAGCATATGTACCTCCACAGGGTGGTCTGACAGCCCTAAATGAAATCACAGATGCTGAAAATAATCTGCAGACCAAAGAGGCTCTTCTAAGCACATTAACTGACTCAGAGCTCTCAAATGTTATTGACCTACCAATTGCCTATGAGATATGGATTAAACTAGAACTTTTGCATGAAGGAGACGAGTATGTTAAATGTGCAAGTTTACAGAGTCTAAAAGGGAAATTTGAAAAACTGAAGATGAGAGATGATAAAAATATTACCACTTTTATGCCAAGAGTGACTGAGCTGGTTTGTGGAATTAGAAATTCTGGTGGAGTCTTGGATTAAAATGAGATTGTTGGTAAAATTCTCAGATCCCTTCCCGCCTCTTACAAAATCAAGGTTGTTGCCATTGATGAATTCAGAGCCCATACAACTATCACAAGAGACCAATTGGCTGGCAAACTGGCTGCTTTTGAAATGACCAAGTTTGGAGATGATCCCCCCAAGACTGAATCTGCATTTAAAGCTAGTGGCTTTGTGAAAAGGTAAACAAGGATTTGATCTGGGAGAGAAATCATCAAGGAAACTGTCAAGGTATGAAAAAGCAAGAAAAGACCTGAAAGAAGAAGAAGTAGAAACTACTCAACTTGAAGCCCTCATTGCAAAGAGACTGCCAAGAGGATCTGGTAAGTATGAAGGAAAATTGCCTTTTAAGTGTTTTAACTACAATAAGATTGGTCATTTTGCTTCAAGATGTCTGGAAAGATTTTCAAAGCCAAATCCTAATAGATCAAGGTTCCAAAAGAATTGTTACTATGTTCATGAAGAAGATGATAATGAAGGAGTAAAAGATGATGAATCAGAGACAGGAAACAAATCCGAAAGTGAATGGGTGTTTATTGCCATCAAGGAAGAAGAACCAATATCTTCTATATCTATCAATCATAAAGTTGTAGAAAGAGCTCTGGCTGCCCAAGTTGAAGAAAAGAATGATTGGGTCATTGACAGTGGTTGCTCTCACCACATGACAGGTGACAAAAATAAGTTCATAGATTTGGAAAGGTATGAAGGAGGAGTGGTGAAGTTTAGTGATAATTCTGCTGGTAGAATCAGAGGAAGAGGAACTATTTCTTTTGATGGAAGAAACAAAACTGGTAATGTACTATATGTTGAAGGTTTGAAGCACAATCTTCTTAGTGTTGGACAGTTGGTGGACAAAGGCTATGATCTCCGTTTCAAGGATGGAAAATGCAAAATCTTTTAAAGATCCAGAACAGAGATTGCATCTTGTGCTCAAACTAAAGGAAATATCTTCCACGTGGTTGGTACTGGTAAAAGCTACTTATTTGTTCAAGTTGATCAGAGTTGGTTATGGCATAGAAGGATGTGTCATGTGAATTTTGATAATATCATCAAGATAAGCAATACTCAGGCTGTAAGAGATCTTCCAAAATTGTTGAAACCTACTAACAACTTATGGAAGGAATGCCAGTTGGGTAAGCTGAGCAGAGTCACATTCAAAAGCAAGAACTGTCTTCTACCAGATTATTGGACTTAGTTCACACTGATCTTTGTGGTCTGGCAAGAACCAGAAGTATTCAAGGCGATAGATACTTCATGCTGCTAATAGATGACTATTCCCAGATGATGTGGATAACCTTTCTAAAGGAGAAATCAGAAGCTCTTGAGAAATTCAAAATATTCAAGGCTGTGGTAGAGAATGAAATAGGAATAAAGTTGAAATGTCTGAGGTCTATTAGAGGTGGAGAATTCACATCTAGTGAGTTCATAGAATTTTGTGAAAAAACATGGAATTAAGAGATAGTTGTCTGCTCTGAGGACTCCACAACAGAATGTAGTGGCGAGAAAGAACCAAACCATCTAGGAAGAATCTAGGACTATGATGTTGGAAGCAAATGTTCCTCAGATCTATTGGAGAGAAGCTGTCAGCACTGCAGTCTATACTCTTAATCGAGTTCAAATCAGAAGCAATACCAGTAAGACCCCTTATGAACTCTGGTTTGGCATTATTCCTACTGTAAGATATTTCAGAGTCTTTGGTAGAAAATGTTACATCAAAAGAGATGAAGATTTAGGTAAGTTTGATGCTAGAAGTGATGAAGGAATATTCTTGGGTTACTCTACTCAAAGCAAAGCATACCAGTGTTATAACAAGAGACTAAGAAAGATGATAGAAAATACAAATGTAAAGGTTGATGAGGGAATAGAGAAACCCTCAAGGTTTTATGAATATGATGAAGATGATCAGAATGGCGTTCTGGTTCAATGAGCTCAATCCTCTTCTGAAAGTCAGATTCAGACTAATCCGGTAAATCAGGAAGAAGAGATAGGTCTGAATGAGCCTGATCAAGAAGCAGAAGTGCAAGAAACTCCCAAAGTTCTAAGGTATGTAAGACTGAACCACTCTGAAGATCAGATCATAGGTGACAAAAGCAAAGGTGTGCAAACTAGAAGGAAAATTGCTCAAAATTCAGATGAATATTGTCTGATTTCAAAGATTGAACCTAAGACAATAAATGAATCCTGCAACGATGAAAACTGGACCAAAGCAATGGAAGAAGAGTTGATGCAAATTGAGAAAAATCACACTTGGGATCTTATTCCCAGACCTAGAAACAAGAATGTGATTGGAACCAAATGGGTCTTCCGGAACAAACTAAATGAAGTTGGTGAAGTAATCAGAAATAAAGCTAGATTGGTCTGCAAAGGCTACTCTCAAATAGAAGGAATTGATTTTGAAGAAACCTTTGCTCCGGTGGCAAGAATTGAAGCAATTAGATTATTTCTTGCATTTGCTACCTTCAAGGATTTCAAGGTGTATCAGATGGATGTCAAATCTACCTTCCTAAATGGTGACTTAGAAGAAGAAGTGTACATTGAACAACTGAATGGATTTTAATTATCTGAGCATGGTGATATGGTCTGCAAATTAAAGAAGGCACTGTATGGACTAAAGCAAGCCCCAAGAGCATGGTATGAAAGATTGGACAAACATCTTTTAAAGATTGGTTTCAACAAAGGTACTGCTGACAGTAACTTATATATCAAAATTGACCATGAAAACATCTTGATTGTTGAAGTATTTGTTGATGATATCATCTTTGGAGGAAGAGATAGTATGTGTAAAACCTTTGCAAATCAAATGAAAACTAAGTTTGAGATGTCAATGCTCGATGAAATGAATTTCTTCTTGGGTTTTCAAATTACTCAGACAAAGAAAGGAATCTTTATTTCTCAGACCAAATATGTGAAAGAATTGTTGAAGAAATTTGGAATGGAAGATTCAAAGCCAATGAACACTCCCATGGAAACTAGATGTAAGTTGAGCAAAGATGATGATTCCCCTAAGGCAGATCAGACAAAGTACAAATCAATGATTGGAGGATTATTGTATCTCACTCAAACTAGACCAGATATAATGCAGGTTGTTGTCTTGTTGCGAGATTCCAGGTTGATCTCAGAGAATCTCATGTCATGGCAAACAAAAGGATTTTTAGGTACCTAAAAGGAACAGTTGAAAATGGTCTGTGGTATCCTAGAGATCATAATTTTTCTCTTCATGCATATACAGATGCAGATTGGGTAGGAGATGTGGATGACAGGAAGAGTACTAGTGGTGGAGCATTCTTTTTGGGGCAAAGATTGGTTTCTTGGCTAAGCAAGAAATAAGAGGCAATATCCCTGTCTACAACTGAAGTAGAATACATTGCAACAATAGGTAGTTGCACTCAAGTTTTGTGGATGAAGCAGATGCTAAGAGATATTAAAGTAGAATATGAGGAGCCTATCACAATTTTCTGTGATAATTCAAGTGCAATAAATATTTCTAAGAATCCAGTGCTGCATTCTAAGACTAAGCATATATCTATCAAGTTTCACTTCCTGAGAGAGAAAGTGAACAACGATGAAGTCAGATTGGAGTATGTGCCCTCCAAGGATCAGATTGTAGATATCTTTACTAAACCTCTTCCCAAGGACTATTTTGAGTATCTCAGGGAGAAGTTAGGGGTTATTGCCCCTCCGGTGATGAACTAGGATGCACTGATGTGCATCAATCTAGTGGATATCACAGTCATATCTTGTGATCTGGATTGATGATAGGGAGCTGGTACTCAGGGGGAGCAGTTGGTATGTTATGAAGTAATGTAGTTGCAAGTATGAGCCCTTTGCCATTGATGTCAAAGCGGGAGAGAAGACATGTAAAAAACAAGTGGTTGTTGATCAAAGGGGGAGAAATAAAGGAAGAGAAGACATGTGAATAGTTGTTGCTGTTAGGGGGAGTTGTGATAGCAAGGAGAAGTTCTTGTCTTGATGGTTTTTCACATCATATGTTGCCATCAATGACAAAGGGGGAGATTGTTGCAAGTATGGGCCTAACCGGTGTTGTCATTGATGTCAACATACTCATGTTGCATTAATGAGAAGGATTAGATGAGTTGTGTGCTAAGGATATTGAGAAAATTAGTCTCAATCAAGAACAATGAAGAATAGTGATGACAAGAAGGTAAAAGTCCTCAATAGGTTGAGGATCAGAGGATGCAGTTTAAAGGGTTTGTAGATATAAGTCTTGAGATGCTCCAGTCCAGTTTTTAGAGGTCCACATGAAGATCTAATAAAGTTATGGTCACTCAAGTAGAACCAGTTCCAGTAGGTGATCAGAGGTGACAGAGTGCCACAGATAGGTCCGGTGAGATCTAGAATTTCATTATCCCATTCTGCGGATTTGAGGAAGTGTTGAGGACATCCCTGTGAAGTATCTACTAGATTGGTTTGTGGTTTAAAGGTCCGGAAGAGCCTATTCAATTGTGACAGTGATGACAAACTATGTTCTTGAAGCTCTGGATGAAGGAGAGTAGAATTCCAATAGGATGATGAAGTGCAGATGTTCTTGGTGATTTAGGGAAGGTTATGATGATCGTTGGATCATGTCCAATTCATTTTGGTGGTCTGCATTGAAGTTAGAATTTGCATTTGAAGAATAACCACCAGATATTGGTGTTCTTCTTGAGACTGGCCGACCGGATGTATTACACGTCTTGCGGATGTTCTTGTAGGTGTTTGCTGACTTAGATGATTGTTCCTAAGTTGATGCCTTGTATAAATAAGGGATTGTGAAGTCATTTTCAAATGTGTCTTGTGGTGATGAGTGTGTGTTAGCGAGGAGAAGTGCGAAAGGTAGAGCAGAAGTATTGGGCTTAAACGGAACTGATTCAAGCATGGTGAAGATTCTATTCTTCAGTTCATGAAGGTGATACTTATTTCTTTATAGATAGTGTGTCTCTTGTAGGCAGTGAGCCTCTTGTGAGCAGTGTGCTCGGGCAGTGAGCCCTAATTGGCATGTGCCATTTTGTTCTTTCTATTCTTCTAACAGAGAATACATTCTTGGGTTAATCACCCCGTGGTTTTTCCCTTAACCAAGTTTTCTATGTCAAAATCTTGGTGTCTTATGTGTTGATATATTTCTGCTTTTGATTTGAACGCATTATGGTTCATGATTAATATTTTGCTAATCACTAAAGAAGATTTAAGTGTTTAATTTGAGAATGTTTCACACAACTGATTCACCCCCCCTCTTAGTTCTGTGCCCTAAGTCTAACAAATGGATTCTCCTAAGGATACATCTTTAGAAGACTTATATGAGTACATTGTCAACTATGATAATTTTTGCAAGTTCATTGACAAATATCCTCAAGTCTTGCATCAAATCGCATACATCTATAGCATTGACATAACCAATAGTGCTACATGTGATATTCTTTGATCAATAGCCTACTTTGATAACTTTCATATATTGTGGATGTTTTTCCTTCAATCATGGAGAATCTCAAAAGTTTTATAGCTAAAAACAATCATGGGGAGAGTAGTGGTGACAACTTTACTCCCGCTCTCCCTTTGTTTCATAATGATATAATGCAAATCCTTTCTGAGACCTATGAAAATGAAATAGCAATGGGTGATTCATCAAACAAAGAGACTTGTCCCAACATAACCCCACTTTGTGAGGATATATTGGCACAAGAAAGAGACATCATTGATGAAGCTTTGGAGGATGTAGACTCGCTTTGTGACCATATTCTTGTATTACCACCAGATGTTCAAGAACTTCTCAAATACATGCTAAACCAACAACCGGATCATGAACTGTCACATACTTTGGAAAGAAATGAAATCCTACATGTTGTGGAAGAACAAGATATCCATCCAATTCAAGCCATTCCAACACCCTATATAGGGACTGAAATGGGTATCTTTCAGATGCCTCCACAAGCTCATTTAAATGACATTTCAACTGCTCCTATAGCTAACATAGACAATGGCAACATTCCCTTTCAACCATTGTTAAGAGAAACCTTTCCTACATGGTTGCCCTCGCAAACTAATGAAGATATGGAAGAGAGAAGAAGTGGTAACACCTTAACCATTAAGATAGAGATCAAGATTCGCAACTTCTGGCCTGAAAGGGGCCCTATAGGTAAGTATCTATAAAATTTTTATTTCTATCGTAATGTGCTTCCCTTGTGATGTTTTATGTGTTGGTTAGGCCTCTTGGAATGACCTCAGATTCTCCTGTAAGGTTCAAGATACTAGGAGACTGCCTCTATTGTGACCTTCTTCTATTTGTATCATCATTCTTCTAAATTGCTCTCTCTGATTTCATCATTGTGTGTTGTGTCTGACGGACATAGCATTATGGTTGGTGACTTGGGGGCACCCTCCTACATGACTATCCCTTAGACACTTGTTTTCTCCTCTCTGATTTATTGTTTCACTTCATCTAGTGTTTCCCCCTAGTGGGCGGATGACGACAAACATTTATATTGATGCAAACCTAGTGTCCCTTTTGAGAGCAATATAAAAATGGACTTAGTTCCTAATATGACAATGGGGTTGTATATCTTATCTAACGCTTGGCTAGTGGAAGCACTTGTGCTTTCTACATAGTGAATTTTATGATGTTCCTGTCGTATTTACAAACCTTAACAATACTACTTCTCTATGCACCTTTGTTTGCCTTTGAATCTAGCCTTGGGGGTACTTGATTCAAAGAGATTTTTGATATAGCCCCTAGTTATCCTTGAACTCTGAAGTCATTGTATAACCTTGGCTCTTTGTGTGGTTAATCATATGTGTTGATGTTGTTGTTTATCATGATGTTGTAGACACTAACATGTTTCTTGTAGGGATGTGTTTGTGGGAACATTTGGTGATCATAAAGTACATGTCACCTCTGGGGGGCATGGGCTTTGTGAAAGTTAGTGTTCCCTTGTGTGTTTTCTTCCTACCTTAATGTGTTTGATATAAATAATTGATATCAACCACCTTAAGGTGGGGGCATATAAGGTAAGCTATCTGTTATAGATGTTAGCAATGTGCTTGACCTTAGATGCATAGACCTATGCCAGAGTAGTGTATCATGCATCCTGAGCTTGTTTGCAATCAATCAATCAATCATATAAGCCCTCTGCAGAGGTGGGATATCAAGCATATCCTTTTCCTTAAGCCCTCTACGGAGGCGGGGATGGTGTATTTCTCAGAGCAGATTGCATCATCCTGTCATTTTCAAAAGTCCTCTGCGGAGGTAGGGAGTGGTTATGTGACTAACTCAACCCTTAATCATGTCTTCAGTGATTATTGTGGTGAAGTGAAATCATCGGTGTGTGCCTGTAACGTGCTTGAGATGGTGATGAGCCTAGAAATAGGGAACACACCATCGCTTTTCTGCTGTGTTTTCTCTGTGTCTTCAAGTGTGTGTGTTTTGGTGTGTTTGTTTTGTATGGCATGTTTGTTGCCACATATGCATAGATCAGCACCTTGAGTAGTGCTTCCTACATTTTGGAAGGTTTTACGTGTATTGCATGTGTGTTGCCCCATATGTAGAGACCAGCACCATCGAGTAATGCTTCCTGCATTTTGGGAGGTTTGTTTACTTTCTAGTACTTGCATTTGCATTTCTTATATATGAGAAAAAGAAAAGAAAAGATATCATTTTTGTCTTCCATGCATTAATGTGTCTTCCATGCATTAACTATCTACTATATGTTCTACGTGACTGTAACTGTCTTCTCTATGTTTTGTGTGCCTGTTACTGTCTTCTATGTGATTGGCGTGTCTTCTCCATGCTTGGTGTGTTTGGTGTGTTTGTGACCTTACTTTAATGCATGTATGGGCCTCATGTTCATACATACATTAAAGTGGGGGCTAAATCTCACGTCAGAAAATGTCCCCTTGGAGGCTTTTTCCTCATAAGCTTTAGCTCCTGGGTCTTTAGAGTGCATTTAGGACATTTTAGTTCATATTTTAGCACCCGATGGAACGAGACCGAAGTCCCATGGCAAATAGGACCTGGGAGGACCCCTTGAGCTATACTCTGCCTAAAATAGGGGGGAGGACTTGGGTGCCCGCACCCTAGTCCTGCCCTATTTTAGGGCAGCCTCAATTTCTAGGTGTCGGTTAGTGACCGTTATTGGGCCCCTTTACCAACACGGTAAGTTTAAATTTCAAATATCTTGGTGGGAGTGCTTGTAGATGCATATATAAACATATGTAGGTGTTCATTTGTAAACTAGATGGTTGTTGTGAACTCTAGGCATTCTCAAGGTGATTCAAGGCTTTCTATTGTGTTGCAAGAGCAAACTTGTATGTTTTGTGTGTTGATATTTGCATATTTGAGCATCAATTCCTTCATGGCATGAAGAGCATCTTCCTCCATGAAAGCTTCACTACAAGGTGACATATTATTGTGTTTTTATCATTGATTCCTTTGGTTTTTTGCCTCTGCCTCACAAGGGCATGCCCTCTTTCCCTTTGAATGATGTTTAGAGACTTAAGTGTCCACCAGGGTTTGACTGAGGCAAACCTCTAAACACCAAAACCCCCAAACTAAGTCTTGTGATTATAGGTTACATGTGTCACATCAGGGAAAAGTGGAGTTGTAAGAAGGTTGGAAAGACATCAGGGATTTGGGATCTGAAGAAAAGATGAATAAAGGAGCACTTCTGGGACTAGGGTGCTCTCTCTAGTGTCCTCCACACACTGATTCTAGAAAATTGAAGTTACAGGGCTGATCAGTGTCTAAAGGAGGTCCAGATTCTCTAAAAAAGTAGGTACCTTGGACTTGGGCGCCCTCTCCTGTGTCCCCAATTGTTCTGCTTCGAAACCCTGAAAATAGGTATTCTATAATTTGGTATTTTACTTCCGTCTATAAGAGCTTTTTCTGTAATTCAATAATTTGTTGTCATATTTGCATAATTAGGGTTTTAATGGTCAATTGGGCATAGGAGAAAGAAAAATTGATAATTAATTCCCTAATCCAAAGCTTCCCCTCATTTGCAAATGACCTAGGGTATGATAGTGCTCACCACGCAACCCTAGATCCTTCAATGTTAGGGTGAGAGGAGGATTTTAACATCTAAACCACAAAAGATCAACAAATCCAATTTTACGCTAAACAAGAACAAGTAGAGTTAATGGTCTCTACCTAATACTATGGTGGAAGAAATCTATATTGAATCATGTAGTTTTCCATTTCCTTTAGTGACCTATTCTTTTGTTATACAACATTGTTCTATTTCAGAGTATATGGAATTGAATACTACAAATCAATCCCCTATGAACTGTAAATTTTCTCAAAATGATGGTTTACGTACTCACCACCATTATTAGTGTCCAAAACCTTGATGGATTTCTTAGATTTCTTCTCTACAAAAGTTTTGAAGTCTTGAAAATGATCAAATACTTCATATTTCTATTTGAGAAAGTACACCCAAGTATAGTGATAAAAGTTAAATATGAATGTTAGGACATATCTTGCTTTGCTAAAGAAAGGATATTGAAGAGGACTAGCTAAATCACTATGAACCAACTCTAGTATTTGTGAAGCTCTCCATGCCTTCCCTTTGTAAAATTTATCCTTAGGATGCTACCCTAGAAAACACCACTCAAAAACTGAGCTGAATGCAACCCTATGACCATACTCCACTAGTTGAGCTATTGCAAGTAGTATAAGTTAAGATGACCAAACCACTAATGCCATAATCTACTCACATCATCAGAATGAGTGAGAAAAATAGATGGAGGATTAGGAACAAAATGAGAAAATAGATAGAGCCATGACTAATGATCTGCTCTCCCAACTACAATTGTAGAATCACTATAAAACTAATGAATCACCACTGAATCAAGAGTGAACTACACTCGCTTGTTTGATCCCATGTGATTGATCTGATATACCGATAGGAGATTAGTTGATAATGAGGCACATAAAGAACATCATGGAATGTTCCATTCCCCACATTAATAAACCCTCTCTCATACACCTCAATAGGAGTGCCATCACCCATCAAAATAGAACTTATAGTACATGGCTCCAAAGATGCAAGTTCATCCTTAGATCAAGCCATGTGGTGTGAAGCACCTGAATCAAGAATCCCAAGTGAATGGTTGTGAAACAAGAACTACAAGGGCTTTGTCCTTCCCTTTTCTCTTGCTATTATCTTTTTCCATGTTAGACCCCTCATTTGAACTTTGTTTTATAGATTCAGGAACACTGATATTATTCTTTTCAAGAATGTGTGTCAAGTGATCAGTTTGCTTCTTCAAACATTCATGTTCATCATGACTAGGTCTTTTACAATAGGCACATTTGACCTTCTCTTTCTTAGGATTGTCACCATTATATGATTGGGTCTCATTAGTTTCTTTTGGGGCAACTAGTTTCTGATCTTTTTTCTTGTTGCTATTCTTTTGTTTCTTAATTTTATTGTTTCTACTTTCTCCTTTCTATTATTTTGTACCTCGGTTGGCAATCAGGGCATATGACTAAAAGGATTTAAGAGTGCCCATCTGGATTATCTTTTCTTACTCTCATGTGAGAGACACAAAAATCATCCAAAGATGGCATAGTGAACTATGTTCCAAGTGCACTCTTAGTAGCATAGAAGGTAGACACAAACACTGAATATTTAGAACTTAGCATACAGATAATACTAAGAATCGGTTGTTCATTGCCTCCTAATATTTGGGTCTTAGGCTATGGTGTTGGCTTTCAGGACAATGTGTTTTGAAGAATATAGGAGATGATTAGTGGATTTGTCCATATTCCATTTTTGTGGGAATGGTTGTTTTGTTTCATCTTCCTTCAGTTTGAGAGACTTACATCTATTTCTATTATGTTTGACATCGTGATTGAATCGTTATATCTTGACATCTTTTCTATTTGAGAATCTAGGAGGAGATCTTAATTATTATAGATTGAGAACATGTTTGTTTTGGTAGAAGGACAATGTTCAGTTTGTGAATTTTCTCTCTATGGTTGTTGTGTATCCTAGAGTTTTAGTTCATTTCATAGTAGAGTTGAGAGTTTTGTAGAGCTAATCATTTATTGGTATTGTACTTTATTACTTTTTGGTAATAACATAGATTATTAAGAATCTTTAGTCTTTATTTTTATGTGATGTGAAAAAATTGGTAGAGTTGAGTTGATCAGGGTAGAGAGTTTTGTAGTGACTATGTTTATGGGTTTGCAGATTGGTGTGTGTTCTTCAACACTATGTGATAGAGGATCTAGCCATGTCCTCTATGTGAATGTTGTTGGTAGATGTTTTTGGATGCTTTGGTCAATTTTACACTAGACATCTCCCATGTAGTGGGATTCCTATGGATGTATATGTGTCATTAGACTATGGTACAAAGGTCTTTAGACATTTTGTTTATTACTAATGCATATAGAATTTGTGTAGGATAATGAATATATAGGAGCTTATGTTTGTAGATTGACCAAGATATGTTGATAGCAGAAGGTCTACCTATGACATGTGTACACTCTTTTGATGTGTGGCTAGTTGGATGTGGTAGTGATATGTTGTGGTCACTATTATAGCTATTTTTGAGTATTTTGTAGATACTTGGTCCTTTTCTAGTGGATAGTACACATCACCAACAATCATTTTAATAATAGTGAGTCTTCACTAAAGACTAAGGTGGTCTTGATCTCTACCAAAACAATATGCATGATTATTTCACACACGTAGAAACTTTTGTTGCCTCTCTATTCATCTAGATGCACTAGTGCAAGAAAGCAAGCATTCAAACACCATTGTATTAGGCAAAGCTTAACAAAGTACTATAATAGTATAATAATATCCTTAAAGAGTGAAAAGAACTTCTTACATTCCATGGTACAACATAAGATTGATTTGGTTCCTGGATCTGTTATTTCAAATATTCCTCTATATGTTGTAAATCTATTTGGGATAATAATAAATTTTAGTGCAAAATCTAGGATTTAATTGACATGGCAATATTAGACCCAAATCTTCCCCGTGCAACAAACTTATAGTTCTTGTTCCAAAGAAAGATGGCACATAGTGCTTTTATATATTGACTATTACATTCTTAACAAGATCATGATGGAAAATAGGTATTTGTTATTATGTAAGATGACATCTTGGACAAGCTCTATATTGCAAAATACTTCACTAAGATTGACTTCAAGTCAGTATATCACTAACTACTAGTTCATCCTAGAAATACATCTAGAAGGTAATGTTTTCAAAACCAATGAGGGACTATATAAATGGGTGGTTATGCCTTTCAACTCAACCAACATTCTACACTTGATGAATGAAATCTTATACCCCTTCACTAACTCTGAGTCATCATTATCTATTTGGATAATATTCTTGTCTTTAGTAAGACTTGGGAGGAACATGTCTCACATTTGATGGACACTCTATATTGACACAAACTGTAGGATAACTTCAATAAATATACCTAACAAGACCATACAAATTTAGTATCTCAGGAACATCATTGATCATGTAGGAAAGCATGTAGATTTGGATAAAACTAATGATAAAGACTAGTTAGTTTCATGCAATATTACTAATTTTTACAACTTTCTTAGACTCATGAACTTTTTCTATAGGTTTGCTCTTATATTCTCACATATCCCTTGGTCACTCGACTAGATCTATGCATACTAAGATGTCACTCATTTGGACATGTACACAATATTCCACCTTTGAAGAACTTAAGCAATGCCTATCTTGGTAATGTTTGACATTGCATACCCCTTTGAGATTTAGACTAATGCAACTAAGTATGCAATTGGTATAGTACTCTCTTAGCATGGAGATCTAGTCACATATCATTTTTAAACATTATGTAATATGGGTTAACACTACACCACCTATTATAAAAAATTATATGTTGTTGTTCAAGTTGTTAAGAAGTGGTGCTAGTATATTATAATTACAGAGATAGTCATTCATTCATATCATAAGCACCACATGAAGTTGGAGAATGTGTGCCACATGAAGTGGATGACCTACTTGTAGTAATTATCTAGTGATCAACCACAAGAAGGGGGAATGACAAAAATGTAGTAGATTGCTTTAGTTAGCCACTAGTTAAAATGATCATCGTAGTGCTAGAAATGTGTGGCCACGATATTGCCAATTGGGAAAATGTCTATATTGTGGACACATACTTTGCATAGACCTACACCACAGTTGTACAAGGTAAACCAGTTAGCAAGTGTCATCTTAATGATAGGTTTGTGTTCAAACTTAGACACTTTTGTGTTCCAGGAGACACATCTCTCCATCAAGGATCATCTAGAAAATGCACTACACCATAATATCTAGACACTTTAGAGTTACCAAGACTCTAGAAATGGTATATAAACATTTATGTTGGCCTCACATGTGTGTATACATTGAGCACCGTACCAAGTACTACATTCTTTATTGCATCACCAAGCCCACAAAGAAGAAGCTCAAAATTTACAAAACCATATCAATACCACAAAGGCCTTATGAATTTATCAACATAGATTTAATGAGAAGACTCCCTATGACAAAGCATAAGAATTACATTATGTTTGTTGTAGTCAATAGATTTTCAAAGATGGCCATCATTATTACTTGTATGTAAAGCTTGATAGTGGAAGAAATCACACGCCTCTTCTCTGACCATGTTTAAGTGTATTTTGAGTTACCTACCTCAATTGTGTTTGACTATAACCTAAGGCTTTTAGCATATTTTATAAATCTTTGTGTGAGAGACTAGATACACAACTACATCGGTCAACAAGATTTCATTTGTAGATAGATGTCTAAAGAGAAGTGGTCACCTAAAAATTGTCTCATCTTCTACACATCTACAACTATGTGAATCTACCAACTTGGTATAACAAGTTTCTGAACATATAGTGTGCCTACAACAAATCTTTCGATAGTTTTATGGAACATATTCCTTTCAAGACATGTCTAGTGTTCTATCTTGGAGCACCCTTGCACATACGTTAGTATATATCACCTCATGCAAAGTCACACATACATGAACATGAAGTGGACAAAGCATTAAAGATGATGTAACACATTCAGAGAGTTCACCATCATATACAACAAATTCTTCTATACAAGCAATTGAAATATAAAGAGTGCCATGAGACACACTACAAACCTCACTTATTCATTTGGTTGCTGACAAAGTCTAGTTGCATCTTCAGAGGGAACACTTGAAGGGTCCACATTGGAAGATGAAACCTTTAAGATATTGTCCATATGCTATTATACATGTAACTATTGAGAATGTCTGTGTTCATGATCTCACACAATACCTAGGCTTACATCTAGTATTCAATGCGGAATATCTTAAGATCTACTTTCCTTCTCTTCTTGAGCTAACATCAACTAAAGATCCTTTACCCTTGAATCCTTATCACTTGTGAACAATTGCCTTAGATGTGATCATACAAAAAACCACAACATGCATCCACCATGGTCCATATAATCTATTATGAATTATTAGGGTAGGGTATTATACAAATAAAAAAAAGTTGTGCAATCCTCAACAACTCAATGTTCAATTACTACAACTCATTTTAAATATGATGTGAGCCATTCTATAAAACTATTAGAAACTTACAATATTTTTACCTGTATATTGAATCTTCTTCTTAAATTTAATATATATATATATATATATATATATATATATATATATATATATATATATATATATATATATATATATATATATATATATATATATATATAAAGACCTTAGAAAAACAAAACATAAATAACAAATGATGTATAATTTTAATTTTCACCTACCAAATTATCCATTACACCTCCAAATAATGGAAAAGATAGTTAATTTTGAGTTCTTGGTTGGCCTAACTCTAGCAGGTTTCCTTGCTTGGAGTTGGCCCTATCTCCAATTCTCTCTTAGACACTCTTAGATGATACTCCTGAAGAGGAGGGAGCTCTCACTAGTTGGAAGGCAATTGATGATTCTATCCCAGTGATGTATGGGGCAAGCTAGATGATAAAGATCCTCTCTCTAGTGGTGTTGCAATAGCTGCTTACTTATTTTGGCCGTTCTTGGCCTTTGTTATTCCATCTTTGTTTTAGACTTGGTCCCCCTATGACTTTGTGGGTGTGCCTCTCTACCATCCATCTTCTTTTTTGTGAATATTATACTATTATTTTTTCTTAATATAGAGGTTAATAACTATTCTTTTTAAAAAAATCTTACTTAGACTTATTGCCCACGTTTGTTGAACTTTGAGGAGTCAAGTGCGATGTAGATTTATCATCAGTGAAGCTGATATGAAACCAGTGGATAATGAACAAATAAGTCAATTCAATACCTAACGCTAAAAAGCTGTTGTGAAGCTTTACAATAAAAACACCCGCTTGTATCATCCGGAACTGTTCATTTGACATGAATCGAATGACCCACAACACCAAATATATAATATATGTGTTGACAGGCCGAGCTTAATGTTACCGGAGAATGAAATATAACCGCTTACACAACTCTGAGATGCGACCACGAGAACTATAGCAGAGAAACCAATGAAGAGTGGACCCATTTGCTCTTCCTTGTCAAAATATTTCCTGGTCTGTAGGTAGCGCTGCTGGAAGACAAATCATCTCTATCCCCAATGAATGCAAAACGCTGACCTTCTCCAATTTCTATATTTTGACCACCTCCAAAACGCGTTTTATTAGAAAGCTTAGACTTCCCTAAGTTGACCTTCTCCAATTGCTATATTTTGCTATTAACACTCTCAGTTGTCTTTTCTATTTGTTATAAGTTGTAACGTCTTTCTCTTACTGCACCTGCACAGTTACTGTCATGCTTTAGAGATCGTACAGTTCGTATCTTGTTTTATGGTGAACATTTATGTACGTATCAGGGCTTAAATTTGATGGTCGATCTTGCCCTGTGAAAGCAATTTTTTAATGATATATAAGTAAATTTATATACTAGCACTTGCACTTATAGGAGGTTCAAGGAACAGGTCGATAGGAACAAGAACAATCGACGAGTTTAGAAAATTTTTTGACGTAAATTTTTTTTATGGCGTGAGACAATTTTGAGCACTATGACGCTCATATATAAAAGCCTATCGGCTAATAAATCATATATATATATATATAATTTTGACAGTCTATCTAAAATCTCTCATTTTATGTGATACAATCTTTTCTAAATATGGCCATACGACCATCAAATTTAGACCCTGATGGGAATGACCATCCATATGTCTACTACTTGTCACCCAACTTAGGTCAAACTACATGGTCGTCTCCAAGGCCAGTTTTTGTATTCTTTTTATGGATTGTGATTTCTTTCTCTTCAAAACAAATCAAATTAGGATTAAAACATAAAACAACTTATCTTGCCTCCAAGAACAATTTTTGCATTCTTTTTGTGGATTGTGATTTCTTTCTCTTCAAAACAAATCAAATTAGGGTTAAAACATAAAACAACTTATCTCCTCCAAGTATAAATTAAATTTCTTCTTGAATGTGCACATATTGAGTGAAGCAATGCTTGTCCTTAGCCTCTTCAACCATTTCTGCAGCCAATCAATATTGTGATGTAGTTGTTATTAATGTAATGGAAAAATAAAATAAAATAAAGATATTTCAAATTTTAAATTTTTTATGTTTTTAAAAATGAACTATACAAATTATTGTCTGAAAAGGTTAGTAAATAATCTATTTCTTATCTAAAGCAGTAAATATATAATATGTTTCTATTTCCTCAATAGTTATAATAAATAAAAAATCTAATATATCATAAAATCTAATTCTTCTATGTGTATATTATTATTGTATCATAAAAGCTAACTCTTTTATGTATATATTATTCAAAAATATTCAAAAATATTCTTTTCCATATTATCACCCTATCCCTAATTTACATTTTACAATTATGTCAACAACTGCTAAAAACAACCCATATATCACTAAAAACTACCATCATAATGATAGAAGAGTTGGGAAGAATCATAAAAAAGGAAACTAAAAGGGTAGTTATAATTTTGTCAAACCAAGTTAATTTTTTACTACAAAAGTCATAATAACAAATACTATGAAATTGTGTAGTCACAAAGAAAGTTAAATATATAATAGTTTATAAGCCAAAATACAAGGTTAAATAGGGTGCCAAGTGGTATGACATGTTTTGGTTCACGTGAAAATAAAATATATTACATTTCTTATACCAAAGTTACTTGTGCCACCAAATTTTAAGAGTTATTAAGAAAGTTCATATAGTAATAGGGACATAAATAAAATATGTGGTTGTTTCTATGAACGAGTGATGATGTGCTCTCCATTTACAAAGTTTTGTCTTTGATCCCTCTAATCATGTCAATTTAATATTCACCTTTCTATATGTTACAATATTTATAGAATATCAAACTTCATGTCAAATGCCTTCTACCAAGAAGTTGTTGGAATAAAATATTAAAAAAGAAAAAGACTAATCCAATAGTTACAATGTGAAGCAATTACAAGTGAAAAAGGTGCTAGCACATATATTTAAACATCACAAAGTTACACTTTTTAACCTAGATTTTCCATGGTTGTTTTGAATTATCTTGATATGTGTAAATGTCAAAACCAAAAGGAAATTAATTAGCATGGTACACAAAACATTTTTGGAAAGAAATTTAGAAAAAAATATTTTTGTATCATACAATTATAATCAAATGTTCTAATCCCCTTTTTAAAATACACACAAAAGTAACTATATTTAACTTGCAAGTTGTTTAAGCTCCTCCATATTGAATTGTTATCATCAACTGAGGGGCTACACAAATGTTCTTCTCTTATAACATTTTGACAACCAAAATGCTATAGAATGTTGTGTTATCAAACTATCTACTATTCTTCTAAGAATCACTTTTATTAGTTCCTGTTTGTAGTTTACAAAACCATATCAAGTAAACTTTAACGTGTTTTTTATGATAAGCAATTGAATCCATAGAATTTGGAAATGGGCCGTTGTAAATATTAGGTAGATAAGATATATACTATTTAATCCTTCCACTTTAAAATTGGACTATGCTACTATGTTACATAGATATTCTACACTCACATATTGAAATCATCATAATCAACCCACATTATTGATTCACATTCTACATTAAGCATATACTATTGAGGTAGGTATATAATTTTCTTTAGACAAAAACTGAAATCATCATAATCAATCCACAATCTACAATCACAAATTGAAGAAACAAACACAAATATACTACATCCTTAATCCAAAAAACGTAGTTGTTCAATAGGTGAAATGATAATTTTCCCTCTAGCTCATCTATTTTCTTAGTGAATGAATTCACTCACTAGTTTAGGAAATGTAAATGGACTCATGGAATCCATTATCACTTTTAGCTACCAACTCTCAACGAAATCCAACATCTTGTCCAAATTGCTTCCTTTGAACTTCAAAACCACAAACTAGGCTCCTGGATGCAAAATAAGGGAAGCTATGTTGATAATTTTCGCCTAATCCTTAGGAATAAAATGAAAATTGAACAAATCCATTGCACATTAATAGAAGTAGCCAATCAACCAAGTCCAATCAATGCAATTAACACACAAGGGGAAGAAAAAGAGGGAACGAAAGCACAACGCCATGGTACTGAAAACAAAATCAAATTTCTTAGACAATGGCAAGGGGCTAACCCAGGAGAAGGAATGAGGTATCAACGTGGAAACACCTAGAAAGAAGGCATATAAAGGAATGCTTTTTTTAAGTGCGTAGGGTAGTTGTCCATCATTTCCTCATCTATCTCTTTTCTAATCTAGTTGGTTTATCTACAAGTCTATCTTGGTAATATTAAAAAGTCTAGGCTAAGGATTTGCTATTGCCAAAAAAAAACCACAATGTCTAAAGACGATAAAGACGAGAATGAGTGTCTAAAGACAAAAGAATAATTTGCTCATCTTTATCAATATATTGTTGATAAACACTTATTCAGAAATCCAAAGAGGCACAATATTACCAAAATGATTATATAATACAGTACAATATATTAGCAAAAAGATTGTATAGCACAAAATATTCTTAGCATGCCACCTATGGTTAATCATTATCTATGGTTAGTCATTATGCACTACTATTTTCACTACAAAATTTATTTAAAATTGTAGAAGAATATCAAATCAAGAAGATACCCAACATTTATTAATTATTTTAACGAGTTTTGTCCACTGTATTTACGCTAAAGGCGTTCTTATTTAAGAAAAGGCTTCAGAAAATTTTAAATCGATGGTTCATAATTCTTGGCAAGACCATAAATGAAATCTATGTTGAGCACCTATTACCTCCTTTGAGTTTTACTTTGACTTCTCATAAACTTTTACGGCCTTCACTTTCGTTTATAATTTTTAGGAAAATATTGCCATTTTTGGGGTTAGAATAAGGGTTAGGATAAGGGTTAGAATATGGGTTAGGATTATAATTAGGGTTGGGGTTAGGGTTAGAATTAGGGTTACAACTATAATTAGGGTTAAAATTAGGGTTAGGGTTCAAATTAGAGTTCAAATTAGAAATAGGGTTTAGGTTAGGAGTAGGCTTAGAACTATGTTTAGAATTAGGGTTAGGATTAGGGTTAATGTTAGAATAAGGTCAGGGTTATAATTAGGGTTAAAATTAGGGGTAGGGTTCAAATTAGATTTCAAATTAGAAATAAGTTTTATGTTAAGAGTAGAGTTAGTACTATGGTTAGAGTTAAGGTTAGGGTTAAGGTTAAAATTAGGGTTAATGTTAGAATAAGGTTAGGATTACAATTAGGGTTAGGGTTTGGGTTAGGATTAGAATTAGGGTTACAACTATAATTAGGGTTAATGTTAGAATTAGGGTTTGAATTATAGTCAGGCTTAGGGTTAGAGTTAGGGTTACAGTTAAAATTAGGGTTAATGTCAGAATAAGGTTAGGGTTGTAATTAGGGTTAGGGTTGGAATTGAGGTTAGGGTTAGAGTTAGAATTAGGGTTACTAAATTAGGGTAATCATTAGAGTTATAGTTAGGGTTAGGGCTAGAGTTAGGGCTAGAATTCAGGTTAGGGTTAGGCTTAAAATTAGAGCTATTTTTTGGGTTAGAATAAGGGTTAGGATTATAATTAGGGTTGGGGTTAGGGTTAGAATTAGGGTCACAACTATAATTAGGGTTAAAATTAGGGTTAGGGTTCAAATTAGAGTTCAAATTAGAAATAGGGTTTAGGTTAGGAGTAGGGTTAGAACTATGTTTAGAATTAGGGTTAGGATTAGGGTTAAAATTAGGGTTAATGTTAGAATAAGGTCAGGGTTATAATTAGGGTTAAAATTAGGGTTAGGGTTCAAATTAAATTTCAAATTAGAAATAAGTTTTAGGTTAGGAGTAGAGTTAGTATTATGGTTAGAGTTAAGGTTAGGGTTAGGGTTAATGTTAGAATAAGGTTAGGGTTACAATTAAGGTTAGGGTTTGGGTTAGGATTAGAATTAGGGTTACAACTATAATTAGCGTTAATGTTAGAATTAGGGTTTGAATTATAGTCAGGCTTAGGGTTAGAGTTAGGGTTAGGGTTAGGGTTAGGGTTAGAATTAGGGTTAATGTCATAATAAGGTTAGGGTTATAATTAGGGTTAGGGTTGGAATTGAGGTTAGGGTTAGAGTTAGAATTAGGGTTACTAAATTAGGGTAATCATTAGAGTTATAGTTAGGGTTAGGGCTAGAGTTAGGGTTAGAATTCAGGTTAGGCTTAGGCTTAAAATTAGAGCTATTTTTTGGGTTAGAATAAGGGTTAGGATTATAATTAGGGTTGGGGTTAGGGTTAGAATTAGGGTTACAACTATAATTAGGGTTAAAATTAGAGTTAGGGGTCAAATTAGAGTTCAAATTAGAGTTCAAATTAGAAATAGGGTTTAGGTTAGGAGTAGGGTTAGAACTATGTTTAGAATTAGGGTTAGGATTAGGGTTAAAATTAGGGTTAATGTTAGAATAAGGTCAGGGTTATAACTAGGGTTACAACTATAATTAGGGTTAATGTTAGAATTCAAGTTAAGGTTATAGTTACGATTAAGTTTAGTATTAAGGTTATGGTTAGGGTTTCAATTAGGATCAGGCTTAGGGTTAGAATTAGAATTAGGGTTACTAAAATAAGGTTAGGATTAGGGTTGGGGTTAGCATTAGTATTGGGATGAGGGTTAAGGTTAGAATTAAGGATGGAATTAGGTTTGATTAGGGTTAGGGTTATAATAAGGGTAAGGGTAAGGGTTATCTAATTAGGGTTATGGTTGTATGATTAGGAAATATATGCTAAATGTAATGCTAGCACAACTCAAGTCATAATTAATGTCAGATTTACATATAGAATTAGGGTTAGATATAGAATTATGATTACAATAATTCTAATTCTATCCCTAACCCTGACTTTATTATTTTAACCCTAACCCCAACCTTAATTCTAACCCTAACCCTAATTGTAACCTCAACCCTAATTTTAAGCTTAACGAGGTATATAATTCTAATCATAATTCTGACCCTATTTTTTTCCCTAACTATAATACTAAGCCTAGCCCTAATTCCCACCCTAATCCAAACACTAATTCAAGTCGTAATTATAATTGTAACCATAACCCTCACCTATATCCTAACACTAATGCTAACCCTAACCCTAAATCTAAATCTAACCCTTTGTACCTCTTAAAGATGCATATAATTAAATATATCCTCATAACCTTAACCCTAAATATATTGTATTCAACTTATATAGTTTAGTTAAGTTTAGTTATGTAATCCAAAATTAATTATACATTAATTATATTAATGTCTTAATATACGATATAATTATATATTAATTTAATTAATGTTTGTTTATAATAATGTAATAATAATAATTTAATTATGGTCAAAGATTATTAATATTATTATAATTAGTATTTAATTAATTGGTATTTTAATTAGGTTCAAGATTACAATCAGGGTCAAATTTAGGGTTAGAGTTAGTGTTATGGTTATGATTACGGTTGTGCTCCAAATGCCACTAGCATATTTATATTAAATATAATATATCTAAAGTACACCAAGAGATATCCTTCTCGAGGCGCCTAATGTTAAGATTAGTGATTAAAAAAGTAGGCGCCTCGAGAAGGATATTTCTTAGCGTACTTTAGATATATTATATTTAATATAAATATATTAGTTATGTAATCCAAAATTAATTATACATTAATTATATTAATGTCTTAATATACGATATAATTATATATTAATTTAATTATGGTCAAAGATTATTAATATTATTATAATTAGTATTTAATTAATTGGTATTTTAATTAGGTTCAAGATTACAATTAGGGTCAAATTTAGGGTTAGAGTTAGTGTTATGGTTACGTTTGTTTATAATAATGTAATAATAATGATTTAATTAGGGTCAAGATTACAATCAAGGTCAAATTTAGGGTTAGAGTTAGTGTTATGGTTATGATTACGGTTGTGCTCCAAATGCCACTAGCATATTTATATTAAATATAATATATCTAAAGTATGTCGAGAGATATCCTTCTCGAGGTGCCTAATGTTAAGATTAGTGATTAAAAAAGTAGGCACCTCAAGAAGGATATCTCTCAACATACTTTAGATATATTATATTTAATATAAATATGCTAGTTTTTAGGAAAATATTGCCATTTTTCTGTGATCTGTCCTGTTCTTTTTTTAAAACATTGTTTTAGAATATTTTTATTATGCCGAAGGCGTTCCCTCTATGAGGTGAACCGGCCTGGTGTGGAGATCAAGGGCGCAGAGACATCGAGATTGAAATCATCTTGCCCGTTCATCTCACCAGATTTTTTATTGCCATTTTCGTTCACCGTAGTTTTTTGTTGTTCGTTGTTTTCACCGGCCGGCGTTCAACCCACTCGTTATAGCATCATTTATTCCCTACGTCAGTGGAATGCCTGTAGACATAACAAATTTGACATAACAAATTTGAACTGCCATGACAGGAAAACAGTGTCAATCAACTAATATTTTTAAAGATAGCTAAGGATGGGAAGATTAAATGGTTCTGAGTCGTGAGTTGAATATGTAAAATTTTTTGCTTGCACTATATCAAAAATAAAGAAAATTAAACATAAGGGGATTATGCTCTTTTCTTTTGGATTTTTTTTAAAAAATTAATATTAATTATTTTTTTGGAAATGTTTGATGTTGTGTTTTTAATATTTAAAACTAGTAAAAGTATCAAAGGTGCTATCAAATGACCCATAGTCACACATATTTATAGGCCTATCACTAGATAGTTTATATTTATATTTTCACTGGAATGATTAAATGTAGTAGTTGGTGGACAAGGCTATAAATATTATAAGAAATTCAATTATTTTTTGGCAAATAAAACCAATGGAATGATATTAATTGAATGAACCATTAGAGAACTAAATTTATTGTTTGTGTGGAGTGCAAATTTGTCATTTGCTTTAGTTTGATATACTTATTGTTTGTGTGAATTATGGGTTTGAACTTTTGCATTGGCTTATATTTACATTTCACTTTGTATTTTTAAAATTGAATTCACTTTGTCACTCTAATTTGATAAACTTATTGTTTGTGTGAAGCATGGGTTTGAACTTTAGCATTTCACTTTGTATGTTTAAAATTGAATTCACTTTGTCACTCTAATTTGATAAACTTATTGTTTGTGTGAAGTATGGGTTTGAACTTTAGCATTTCACTTCGTATGTTTAAAATTGAATTCACTTTGTTTGCATTTATTGTTGTGTGAAGTGTGTGTTTCTGCTTTGACATTTTCTTTGTGTGTGTGTTTAAATTTTGACATCCATTGATTGTTTATTTAAGTGTCTTTGAACTTTGTTTGTTTGAAGTGTGTTTGAACTTTAGACATTACTTTGTCTGCACTTATTGTTTGAAGTTTTAGCATTCACTTTTTGTGTGCATTTGAACATTGGCATCCATTTATTTATTTGAACTTTGGAGTTCACTTTGTGTAGTGTACACTTTGGCATCCACTTATTGTTTGTGTGAAGTGTGAATTTGAACTTTGACATCCCTTTATTATTTGAGTGAACTTTTGACATTCACTTTGTGTGTATGAAATTTGTTTGATTTAATTTTGGATTCATTTTTTTTTTGGTATGAAATGTGAGTGAACTACCTTTGTCATTCATTTATTAAATCTATTTACTATTTGTGTGTTTAGGTTCGTTTGGACTTTCACAATCACTTAGTGTGAATTGAAAATTGGCATGTTGAATTATGTAACTTACTTTTGTGTGTGTGTGAAGTGTGTGCTTGAAATTTAGCATTCACTTTTTGTGTGTGTGTGTTAGTGTTTGAACTAAATTTGGCATTCACTTTGCATGGAGTTTGTTTGAATTTTACCTTTCACTTAGATTTGATCTTCTTATTCTCTATGTGTGTGTGTGTGTGTGTGAACTTTCACATTCGCTATGTAAAGAGTGTAATAACTTTGGCATTCATTGCATGCTAGAACTTTGGTATGTTTGAACTTTAGTGTTTACCTTATATATTTCTCATATAATAATAAGAGTTATTTTCTTATTTATTAATCATAAAATTACATTGAATTAATTTACCATCAATAAATATAAGTGAGAAATTTATGAAACATCATTATTAAAATTCTTAAAAATTTATGGAAAACCTTTGGATTATGAAATATCTCTCAATGTGAAGCATGGGAAGTTCCCTTTTTTATTTAATAATAATTTAAATAACTTTATATTTAACTTTCAAAATTTTACCTGCATTGACTTAGATGCTTCTAGAAACATTTCTCATTAAATGAGTTAGATGTTTCATGAAGCATAAAATGATGTTTCATAATTTTTTCATTTATTATGCTAACTCAATGCAATTTTTTACATTATTTTTCCCATTTTCTTGTATTTACATCACTTTTCTAGAAGCATCTAACTCAGAATTTAAATGATAATATATCTAATATTAAATTTACCATATTTATATAAAATATATTACCATATAAATATGTTATCATAGTTATATTATATTTTAGATAAATATAATATTTTGTATGGTAATAAATTATTTATATTATATTTTTAAAATTATAGTAATATTATATTTATTAAGTAATGTAGTCGTCCAAGATGAAGCTGCAGAGAAATTTAGGGAGACATCCGTTGGGCATCTAGCTTAAATTATTCCTTCAACCATTATGAGAAAGTAACACCAACTAAAAATAGTACAATGGATTGGCCAACACAGAGATTTATAATAAATTTAAAATGATTCTTCCTTCAACCATTGTACAGAAAGTAATGTTTGATATCTGCTCCAAGTATATGTATCATAAGCTTCAAATAATTAGTTTTTCCTCTGGCATTTTGAGAATATATACAGGTTCAAGGGAACTAGCCATATTCAAGAATCCTCTTAAATTACAAATTTCCTTAAGTTTCCAACTATCAGTTAGCCATATTCCAGATTCTTTTGCACTAGAACTTCCTCAACATCCAACTATTCTTCTCTTTGAGGATACCCTTGAATATTTGATATTTAAACTAAATACATGTGTAGACTGAAGATTCATTTTCATCGTGAATATTGTTTTCATTGCACTACCCTTCAAGTAGACTTGTAGTTATATTGTTTAGAAAATCTTAATTATGAGAAAACAACCAATACTCCAATGTTACTACTCAGAGACCAATCTACCTTGTGAGGAAAGATTCCCATATGTTTAAATAGACTTGGGAATTAAACAATCCACTATTGTTACTATACCTTCAAGAATTAAGGAGTGTGGAGTCCAATATCCATTCAGTTTAAATGTTAAAACCTCAACAATTAGGATTATAAATTTCACAAATTCCTTCCCATGGCAGAGTATCACCATTTTGAGTTTTGACCGTCCTAGATATCTCTAACAGTGCATGAAGGCAAGTCACCTCAGTTTCACAATGAACATTAATACTAGCATTATGAGATTGGACACTACAATTGTCTTTTGATAAGGAAAAGTGCCCAACTCAGACTCTACTTTTCCTCTGAAGTCAGATAAAAAAGTTCTTAACCTTACAACCTTAGCCTCAAGAGTTGTTTGGCCTTGCAGTCTTCTCAGTAACTACTGATTCATCAAACTTAATTTTTGCACTTCCTCTTCTAAATAAGTAGTGTGCACTCTCCTTTTCTCCCGGTACTTTCTGATAGCCTCACGGTTCCCTGATGACATTTTCTTATTCTCTGAACATTTGTCTAATTTGTCAACAAAATCCCATTTTTCTGTAGATATAATTTGAGTATGAGTGTGATAACAAGTATGAGTATGTGCATTATCTCATCTAGGGGGATTGCAAGTATGAGTATGTGTGCATGTGTGACTATTTTTCTTCAGAACTTCATCCACAATTGCATCCATGGATGTCAACATGGAAACGTGGGTAACAAGATTACGACAGTGAAATACTTCATGATCAGAGAACTTAAGCTCTCCATCATCTATTTTCACTACCAGATATCATCATTACTTACATGTTCAATACCTTTTCCTATCAAGAGTATCATTGCACCGGATAAGCAATATCGATAAAAACTAACAAGAAAATGTAGTAACTACATTTAGGAAACAAATGTGATCACCAAATTATCATTATAAATCATTCGAGGAGGAATATCTAAAAGGAATAATGCAGTAAGGAAAAATAAATTAAAATCTGATCAACAAAATTATCATTAGAAATTATTTGAGCAAGAATGTTTGAAATAGAAATAATTTCCATGTAAAAATAGTTTTGGGAAAGAGCCCTATCCTAATGATGAAGATTAAAATCTAAACTCAAAATGATGACCCACATAACATAATGAACATAGACATCACAATGAGTACCATAAACTAATTGTACCATTGGGAAAAACCAAATTTACACCATCTTGGAAGTAAAATGACAACCAAAATTAGAAAAATTGTCATAGCATTAAAAACCTACATTGCGAATGCAAACATGTGCACAAAATAGAAATAGAAGTCTTGACCTCATTATCTGCATTGAATATAACATATGCATAAAGGAACTGATATCAGCATCAAAATATGCACATGAAACCACCACCATAGAAGAAATGAGTTCCTATAGTAAAGAAAACAATATTCACACAACATCCTATAGCTCAATCGGAAATCAAACCCTACTATCCAAACATCCACCCATATCAGCTTAGAAATCCTCACACCGAAAGCATAGAGATCCTCCAATGAAAGAAGTAGGAAGATTTGGGTCACTTGCAATCCACCATCTCAATGGGATTAGATCACAGTGTCTATACTTTTCTTGGAGAGGAAGGCAAAATCATCCTCTATAATGAAGGTGCTTTCGCGTTTCTAAAAAAATCAAATGATAATAGGTAAGAGAGATAAAGGGGTTACACAATATCAAATGTCATATTTAAAATATGCCTAAGACAAATGAAATGCCAACCACCTATGCCATATTCTAATTTGAGGTGTGGTGATAGATTTTCTCAACAATTCTAATTTTTTAAAATTTTGGAGAAGAAAAAAAGTTGGACTACTAGAAAAAAATAAAGGACTACCAAATTTTTGGCAGTTACAAGATGTGTGTACATATAGAATGGCCTATCGGCCAAATTAACCAATCAAAAATATACATCTATTCTTATCTTGTGAATGGGTGACATTAGAAGTGGAAAATAATATTGAATAAATATTTTATTTATTCTTTATATTTTTATAATAGAATATAGAATGTGATTTGAAATATTGATGTGATTTTTTTACAATAGTTAACATCTATAAGTATTGTTGATTATTGATATATACCATGGAATATTATGTTTATAAATATTGTTGTCATCCTTGTGCTATGATAATAAGCTATAAAAAAGGTTTATAATTTTAATGGTTAAATTTGCCCATATCATTTCTACTTTGTGTATTATTAAAACATTGATTCTTACCTCAAATTTCCTATTGGCATATCCCTTGAACCTCCAAAGGGTGCAAGTTCTAGTTTACATGTGTACTGATTGACACATTTTGCAAGGAAAAAATGTTGTTAGACTCATCCCTCACATCCCTCACTAATGGAGAGGGTGGAATTGTTGACCAAACTTGGCAGTACACTTGTAGTGATCTGAAAAAGTACTTTCTCCAATCTTCTGAATCACTCTTTGAAATACTCTGTGCGTCTTTGATGTGACAAAAGTATTGATTTGATTATCATTGTTTTTGATAAAATAAGGTGGCAAAAACAAGGGGCCAAGCCCTTACAAGACAACCCAAAAAAGGGGGAACAAAGGCTCACGAACAAAAGGAGCCACTAACAGTAACTACAACATTAACAACCAATTAACAGTAAATAGTAAATAGTAGCAGTCTGACAGCAGAGAGAAACATAAAGCAAAGAAAAAAAGCTACGAAAAAACATCCTCCCATCCGTTGGACAGGAAGTCATAAATTTTATAAAACTCTTTAGTCTTCTCTTCATCTGCGCCATGAGCAAGGGTGTCCTGATCCTACAAAAAAGTCAAATTAACCATGGTCGAGCGGTAAAGCATTATGTTTATGAAGCGTCTGAGGGAGAGAAGCTTCTGGTCAAGGGAATCCACATGGTTTCTTAGAGCAGATAGTTCATCCTCCTGATTGGCACCAGCTTCCTTAGCACCTTCCTCAACCTTCTCAATAGTTATCCCCTCCCCATCTTGAGTATGATCCTCAGGCACAGAATCACCATTGTTAGTGTCCTCAGCTTGCATATCCTTTTCCTCCACCCCTCCAGTCTCCTCTGAGTCTATTTCCTACACTTCAATGTCTTCACCTTTAGACAACTCTCCCACCTGAGTAGACGTATCTGAGTCACTCTTAGAGTATTCTATCAATTTTGTTTGAGGGGATGGTTTGCCTACAATTCGGCTAGATCTTAGATAACACCTGAAGTGTAACCCTCAGTCTTAGATTTAGCCATTTTAGTTTTGGCCTTTTTTGGTGGTCCCTCACTATCACTTTTTTAATTCTTATGGGCCCCCATATTCCCCCCGAGCTAGTGATCTCCACAGTAGCCTCCACTTCCTTAAGTTGTTTCTTCGATTTCACACTACCTTTGGAAGGAGTATAAAGGTCCTTCATAGTAGTCTCTTCCAGGGATTCAGAAAAGGAAACCCCTTTCAAATTATGGGTGGTAGGGGTATAATCAATGGGTATCTTGGAAGTGGTATCGGCAAAAGAGGGGTTATCCATAGGGATTTCAACAATGGTGGGATGAATGGGTTTCGGCGGACACAAGGTGAGATGGAATTTATAAAGGCGGTGGATGAGGCCTTGGTGAAGGGGGATAGGCCATTTTGAGGGCTTCTTATCATGCTTAGCTTTCACATGGTGAACATAGTGTTCCAACGAAGACAATAGATAGAAAGGAAAGATAATAAGAGCATTTCTCCTAAAGTGGTTAAGAAGAGGAAGGTGGTAGTTGTAAAACCTGGTATAATGATCGTCCAAGGTGAAATACTTCATCAACATGTAGCACATTACATCCCATGGCTCTGGTAACTTGGCACAGTCAAACCCTCCTTGATATGGAACCAACTCCTCCCCATCACCCATAAACAAATTCTGATTTTGGGGGTCCGCAACCCTAGCCTTTCTCTTCAATTTCGTATTCTAACAAGATGTTTAGAGACTATTTAGACATTGTATCTAGTGCTAATTTCAATTTTGAAATTTTTTTTTTAAACGTTCTTCTAACTGTATTAATGCATATGATGAGTTTTTTTAATTTTTAGTATCACACAATCATGTCATCAATTTTAAGAATTAAACATGTTATGAAACCTTTATATATATATATATATATATATTATCACACAATCATGTCATTAATTTTAAGAGTTAAATATGTTATGAAACTTTAAAATAATTATTCTAATTTAAATTAATTATTATGATTTAAAATATGAAATAAATATTTTAATTTAAATTAATTCTTGTAATTTAAAATATGAAACTATTTGTGCATAAAATAATAAGTGCCACATAGTGGCGAGTACTTGCCTTGTAGTGTTGTTATTATAGTATGTGTTTTAGTTGTAATTATAGTTGTGTTTTAGTTTTAATTTTTTAATTCATTAGGTAAACATCAAATTTACTTTTTGTCAAACCAACAAAATAGTTATTATTTATAGTTATAATATTAATTATATTATTAATATTTATTATAACACTTGATATATTATCTTAATTGATATTATAGTATTATAATATAGTATAATATTAATTGATATAATATTTGACTTAATTTTCTTCTTAGAATAAATATTTGTTGTATAGACAAATTAGATTCCAATAATGTTAAAGAAATATTTTTTTTAAGCCGATATAAATATTATAACAATATTGTAATATTTATGGTATAATTTATAAAAAAAATTTAGTTTAAATATCAATGAAATAGTATAATTAATTATTTATTGATAATAAACAATTTTTATATTATAAATATGATAATAATATATTTATATTATTACATTATGTTGAAAAAGTAGCTCAAAAGATATTCTAGCCTGGAACCGTGTCACCCAGGCTGGAGCATTTGATTTCCTATTTTTCCTCTTGATCTCCTACGCACTTGCCAGCTTGGTAATTTTCTTTTAAAACAACTTTGTTTTATTCTACATTAAAACACTGCTTTATTCCACTGCTAGTGAATAAGAGGTTTTAAAAGGAAATTGATGTGGGTGCTAGAAATAGATAGATTGAAGGTTTTTGCAAGGAATGACACGACTAAGGGAGATTGGAGTGAATAGAAGGAGTTGAGACATTATCCAGATTGCAGTATTGTTGTGGGTTTGGTGAATTCAACCTAGGACAATTCTCAGAATCAGATTATGCCAAGTTCTGGCAATTATTGTAAAGTTCCTCTTTTATGTGATAATAAAATATCTCTCATTGAATGTTGGTTTTTCCCTAGAGTTAGGGGTTTTCCAAGGTAAATCTCTGTGTCAAAGTGTGATTGGTTTTCTCTAACTTCTACTGTGTTCAGTATTTTTGTGAATGGTGTTGTGCATGGTTTAATTCTTTGTTTCAGTGCTTTGGTTTCTTTTATTCAAATCTCTGAGTTAAACAATAGTGAATTTACTGCTGGGTTTCACAACACCAATAGGGGAGATGTATTTTTCACATGGTATCAGAGAAAATACTTTGAAAGAGAAAACTATGGTTTAATCACACAAATGCTGTAAGAAAAGCACAGGTGCGGAAGATAGCTTCCCTAATGTTAATTCCAAGGGGACAATGCAGACAGGTCACTTTTAAAACTAAATAACACAGATAAGTACATGAGAGAAACCAGAAATAGACAATATTCAGAACACAGACACACAGTATTACGTGGGAAAACCCTTACGGCTAAAAAACCCACCACCACAAGAAAACAATCTTTATTACAGTAAGATTTACAGTTACAATAAAGAGCTCAGCTTCTTGCTCTGGTTTTTGATTCTTGACTACATACACGGTTCACACACTGTACATTTACAGAATGAACCTTTTATTCAAGTCTCATTATTACTCCTCACTAAAGCCAAAAGATTAGTTTTAACTTCAGTCTGCAAGAGCATCGGTTACCCAACTGTCGCCCTAACTGAACGTATCAGCTTCTTCCAGCATCATGGCATGTGTAACTATTCATAACTATTCATATTCCCATAGGATCAATAATCCCACATGCATCGGGTTGCTTTTGCTATTCTGGTTTATAACCCTCAACGAACCAAAGAGTATTGTCAGCAATTTTGTTGCCGACAATACCAAGCCTTCAAGTCCATTGGCATAACTAACCCCATCAGCCATCAGACTTCATCTCCCACCGATTAGCATAGTCTCCTCGATCACCAAGGTTACCATCGGAATGACTCTCACCATCGGCAAAAGATCCAGCTCTCGCTCCGACAGTGCTTCGTCTCACCGATACCAACAAAACCTCCATCGGGATGACCGTAGTACATCAGCTCAAAACCTTTAGGCTATGCCGACAGATATCCTCTCGCCGATGTCTAAAGCACCATCAGTATGATAACTCATATTGGACAAGATCTCAACTGTCACACCGAACCCCAGACTCCCACCGATAGGCATAAGTCATCAGAGTGACTACTCCTGTCGGAGTAACTCCACATAGCTTGGCCGATAGGCCTTGTCTCGCTGACGATCCATTGAACGCTTCCATCAGAGTGATACTCCGCATCGAGCAAACCTTTGATGCTTACTCCGACACACTTGTCTTACCGATGCCAAACCAAAACCTTCGTCGGAGTGACTAGTGTCCATTGGCCCAAAGATATAAAGCTTTGCCGATGGTCTTCGTCTCACCGATGGTCTTCATCAAGGTCCTGCCGATATCACTTCGTCACAACGATGCCAACTTCGCATGACCTCGAACCAATGAACCAAGGAACCGTTGAACTAAAGTTGTTGAGCCTACCAAATGAACTCCAAAAAGGTTCAACAAAGAGGTTCAAAGAATAGGTTCAACGAAGAGGTTCAAGCAGTAATTTGAGACACAAGTTCTCTTCAATCTCCCACTTGTCGAAGAGATTACTACTACCTCTTAGTCCTCATTCGACTATTGAGAACTATGGGCCCGAAGACCCATTTCATCTGAACACCATTTGAACTTGGCCATGCTCACTGGTTTAGTTAAGGCATCAGTGACATTTTCCAAAGTGTCAACCTTTTCCAGCTTCACCTTCCTGTCTTTCACCATATCATGAACAAAGTGATATTGGACATCAATATGTTTTGTCCTAGCATGAAATGTAGGATTCTTTGCCAAACATATGGCACTTTGACTGTCACAATGAATTTGTATTTGCCCTGCATTAAAACCAACATCAGAACACAACCTCTTCAACCAAACGGCTTCTTGGCATGCATGAGTCGCTGCCATGTACTCTGCCTCTGTTGTGGACAAAGCGACTACAGCCTGTCGCTTGCTCATCCAACTAATAGCACCACCATGTAACATGAACACGTATCCACTGGTGGATCTCCTACTGTCAATGTCCCTTGCCCAATCAGAATCAACATATCCCTGGATGCTGATAGATCTCTTAGACCCTTCTAAGTTTCCATGATAACAAATAGCATAGTCAGAAGTTCCCTTCAAATACCTCATAACTCTTTTCACAGCATCCCAATGTGATCTGCCTGGATTCACCATAAAATGGCTCAAAACTCCCACTGCTTGGGCAATGTCTGGTCTGGTACAGACCATTGCATACATTAAACTACCAACAGCACTTGCATAAGGTACTCTCTTCATGTCATCAATGTCATTTGAAGATTTTGGACAATCTTCAATAGATAATTTTGTTCCCTGCAAAACTGAAACAACTAACTGTTTAGAATCAGACATATGAAACTTATTAAGAACATTAGTAATATACTTCCTCTGGCTGAGCCAAATTTTTCTCTTAGATCTATCCCTTTTGATCTCCATTCCCAGAATGTACTTTGCTGCCCCCAAATTTTTCATTTCAAATTTCAAGGACAACTGAGATTTTAATTCTGAGATCATCCCCTTACCATTGCCAATGAACAACATATCATCCACATATAGTGCAATTATAAGAATCTGATCACCTTCAGTTTTATAATAGACACAATGATCAAATTTAGATCTCACATACCCCAAGGATAAAACATACATATCAAACTTTTGATACCACATTCTGGGAGACTATTTCAAACCATAAAGAGAGTTTTTAAGTTTACATACCAGATGTTCTTTACCTTTTTCCACAAAATGCTCTGGCTGAGACATATAAATTTCTTCTTCAAGGTCTCCATGAAGAAACATTGTTGTCACATCCATCTGCTCAATTTCAAAATCATATGCTACTGCAAGTGACAACAGAAATCTAATGGATGTCAGCTTAGCTACAGGAGAAAAGATTTCTCCATAATCAATACCCTCCTTTTGGGAATACCCCTTAGCAACTAGTCTTACCTTGTACTTCTCAATACTACCATCTGGACCATATTTCTTCTTAAATACCCACTTACAACCTACAGGTTTTCTTCCTTCAGGCAAGGGCACCAGATCCCAGGTTCCATTCTTCTCCAATGATTTCATTTCACTATCCATGGCTTCCAACCAAGAATCTGAATCAGGTAAACTAATAGCTTCTTTCATAGTCCTAGGTTCATCAGTATCAGTAAGTAAAGCATAGGCACAAGTTGAATCAAGTACTGAAAATCCATACCTATCTGGTTGTCTTCTTTCACGTGTAGATCTCATCAAAGGTTGAGGTGTAGAGTCAAGTTCTTGCTCTGGATCAGAATCTTCGGAGCTACTTGAACTCTCATCTGAACCAGCTACACTTGGTGCTTGTTGTTCCTCTTTTACAGGGGTCAGAGGAATATTCACAACACTCTTTTCTTTCTTCTCTTCTGTCTTTTCTGGCTGACGATCAATAACCAACGGTTTCAGCTCTCTAAAAATTACATTCCTACTGTAGATTACCTTTTCAATTTCAGGATTCCAAAGCTTGTACCCTTTAATACCAACTCCATAGCCAACAAAGATACATTTAACTGCCTTGTTATCCAACTTAGATCTTTTAACTTCAGGAATATGAGCATATGCCTCATAGCCAAAGACTCAAATATGTCTTAGAGAGGGCTTCTTACTAGACCATGCTTCCATAGGTGTCTTATCAACCAATGCTAATGTAGGAGAATGATTCAGCAAGTAACAAGCTGTAGCAACTGCCTCAGCCCAGAACTTCTGTTCAAGACCAGCATAACTCAACATTCATCTTGCTTTCTCCATCAACGATCGATTTAACCTTTTAGCAACTCCATTTTGCTGTGGAGTATAAGGTGTAGTTTTATGCCTTTTAATTCCATGGTCTACACAATACTTATCAAAATCTGCATTGCAATATTCACCACCATTATCTGTTCTCAAGCATTTTAGTTTTCTACCAATCTGATTTTCCACAAGAGTTTTAAATTCTTTAAATCGACTGAACACTTCTGATTTATTTTTCAAAAAATATACAAATGCCCTTCTCGAATAATCATCAATGAACGATACATAGTATCTTGACTTGGATAAAGAAGGAACATCAACTAGACCAAAAACATCAGAATGCACATAGTCCAGAACACCAGAAGATTTATGAGAACTAGAGTAAAATGAAACACAATTTTGCTTTCCATATATACAATGTTCACAGAAATCAAACTCTAGATTACAATCAATCAGCCCATCTACCAAGTTTTTGTTTTTCAAGGTTTTTAAACCTTTTTCACCTATATGACCAAGTCTATGATGCAAGAGCATTGTTTTCTCTGTAGGAAGTTTAACTTCCATAGAATTTACATCATGTGTTACAATAGTAGGTTTTCCAAATTTTTTAGAGACATTATTACAGCACACTAGTTTAGCATCTAACCTATACAGAGTTCCAATGCATTCACCTTTTTCCAGAACAATAGAACCTCTAGTCATCTTACAGCCACCATCCACAAAAGTAACTTGCACTCCAACATCATTAAGCTTACTAACAAAAAGTAAATTTTGAGCCAGACCTGGTATATGCAGAACTCCATTCATTCCCTTTATTCTGCCATCTGGGAACTAGATTTTGACTCGACCTCGACCAACAATTTCCAGCGTTGAGTCACTAGCTAGGAACACCTTGCCACCAGCATAGGGTTCATACTTAGTGAACCACTCTCTATGAGATGTCATATGAAAAGATGCTCCTGAATCAATCAGCCAAACATCTTCAGAAGCAGGTGTTGCTAGAGCAGCAATGAAAGCATCAGCATCACTGTGTGAAGACTCAGAGTTAGAGAAGTTCTTCTTCTTCTTTTTCTCCTCTTTGTAGTCTTTCTTGACATGACCTTTTTGCCCACAATTCCAGCATTTCACCTTGGACTTCTTGCTAGGAGATTTTGATTTCCCCTCTAATTTGGACTTAGACTTCTTGTCCTTCTTCTTGCCTCTTTCCTTTGATCTACCATGAACTGACAGAGCCTCTTTGGCCATTCCAAAAGACTTCCTTCGCATCTCTTCAGACAACAAAGAGGCAATAATAGTTTCCTGTGAAAACGTAGTTGTTGTACTTCCAATTGCCATCACCAGATGGTCCCACGAGTTAGGTAAGGAACATAACAGAAGCATACAATGATCCTCCTCTTCTATTTTTACACCTATAGATGTCAACTGAGCAACAATCGTATTGAATGCACTCAGATGTTTTGCTACAGATGCACCTTCATCCATCTTCAGAGAATACAATTTCTTTTTGAGGAAAAGTTTTTTTACCAAGGACTTGCCCTGATAAATATTATTCAACTTCTTCCACAAATCACTTGCAGACTTCTCCTCGTGGATGTTCAAAAGAACAAAGTCAGATAAACTCAATCTTATTAGTCCCTTGGCTTTTCTGCATATCAATTCCCAGTCTTCTTGCTTAATGCCTCTAGGTTGAACTCCAGACACAGTAACCCAAAGATCTCTATAGACTAACATGTCTTCAACTTTAAGTTTCCACAACTCAAAGTTTGTGCCATTGAATTTCTCAATGTCTATTTTGTCTGATGTACTAGCCATCTTTATTTAATTTAAAAATAACACTCTACAGAACTCCCACACAACAAAATTAACACAAAAAACCCAAACTACTGACAAGGATAACACAACGGGCCAGGCTCTGATACCACTTGTAAGGAAAGCATAGGTGTGGAAGACAGCTTCCCTAATGTTAATTCCAAGGGGACAATGCAGACAAGTCACTTTTAAAACTAAATAACATAGATAAGTACATGAGAGAAACCAGAAATAGACAATATTCAGAACACAGACACAAAGTATTACATGAGAAAACCCTTACGGGTAAAAAACCCACCACCACAAGAAAACAATCTTTATTACAGTAAGATTTACAGTTACAATAAAGAGCTCAGCTTCTTGCTCTGGTTTTTGATTCTCGACTACATACACGGTTCACACACTGTACATTTATAGAATGAACCTTTTATTCAAGTCTCATTATTACTCCTCACTAACGCCAAAGATTAGTTTTAACTTTAATCTGCAAGAGCATCGGTTACCCAACTGTCACCCTAACTGAATGTATCAGCTTCTTCTAGCATCGTGGCATGTGTAACTGTTCATAACTGTTCATATTCCCATAGGATCAATAATCCCACATGCATCGGGTTGCTTTTGCTATTCCGGTTTATAACCCTCAACGAACCAAAGAGTATTGTCGGCAATTTTGATGCTGACAATACCAAGCCTTCAAGTCCATCGGCATAACTAACCCCATTGGCCATCAGACTTCATCTCCCACCGATTAGCATAGTCTCCCCGATCACCAAGGTTACCATCGGAATGACTCTCACCATCGGCAAAAGATCCAGCTCTCGCTCCGACAGTGCTTCGTCTCACCGATACCAACAAAACCTCCATCGGGATGACCGCAGTACATCAGCTCAAAACCTTTAGGCTATGCCGACAGATGTCCTCTCACTGATGTCTAAAGCACCATCGGTATGGTAACTCATATCGGACAAGATCTCAACTGTCACACCGAACCCCAGAGTCCCGCCGATAGGCATAAGTCATTGGAGTGACTACTCCTGTCGGAGTAACTCCACATAGCTTGGCTGATAGGCCTTGTCTCGCCGACAATCCATTGAATGCTTCCATCGGGGTGATACTCCGCATCGGGCAAACCTTTGATGCTTACTCCGACACACTTGTCTTACCGATGCCAAACCAAAACCTTCATCGGAGTGACTAGTGTCCATCGGCCCAAAGATATAAAGCTTCACCGATGGTCTTCATCAAGGTCCTGCCAATATCACTTCGTCACAACGATGCCAACTTCGCATGACCTTGAACCAATGAACTAAGGAATCGTTGAACTAAAGTCGTTGAACCTACCAAATGAACTCCAAAAAGGTTCAACGAAGAGGTTCAAAGAATAGGTTCAATGAAGAGGTTCAAAGAATGGGTTCAACGAATAGGTTCAAGCAGTAATTTGAGACACAAGTTCTCTTGAAATGCAAGTTTTGATTTTCTATTTGTGTTTAGGGAGGTTTAAGTTCAAGGGTTTCAGTAATGGCAGCAATTGGTTTAAGAGATTCAAATAGACTTGAGGGGGCTTCAAACTTTGGCATGTGGAAATCAAGAATTCTTCTATTACTGGAGGAGAATGGTCTGAAGGAATACACAACCAATTCTGTAACTATTCCAACATATGCTACGCTACTGATGACCTACCAAAGAGAAGATGCCAAAGCTAGATGCATTTTTATGGATGGGGTCAAGGATCACCTTGTTCCTCGTATTGCAGAATTAAACACCTGCAAAAAGATGTATGATTCCATACTGAAGTTATACTAGATTTCAAATTTGAATAGGCAACTGATTCTCATGGATAAACTGAGAAACACCAGAATGAACAAAGGGGAGAGTGTAGCTGACTACCTTACTAGGATCAGAACAGTAAAAGATGAGCTGGAAACTATCGAGGTAAAAATACTAGATGATGAGTTTGTTAAGATTGCATTGGTAGGATTCACAAAAGAATGGGACATCTTTATCAAAGTTGTATCCAGATGGTAAGATATTTCTGATTGGGATCATTTGTGGACTGATTTCACTTAGGAATAATTATGATTGAGTTATGTTAATGGAGGCAATAACAGTGGTCGTAAGGGTGAGGTGGAAGAGAATGTTGCTCTTGCCAGCAAAGGCAAAGTCAAGAAAGGCTCAAGCAATGAGTCTACCTCCAAAGGGGACAAGAAGAAAAAGAAAGACCTAAGGAAAATTAAATGTTATGGTTGTGATCAGCTAGGACATTATGTCAGTCAATGTCCAAATCGGAAGAAAGGAGACAAGAAGAAGAAGCGGACAACAACTTCAGCGGATGTTAATGAGCTATCCTCTAGACAAGAAAATGAGTCTGCTCTTGTAACCTGCTTATCTAGGTTGAGCACTACTGGGGTTTGGTATATTAATAGTGGTGCATCATGCCATATGACATGAGTTAGAGAACACTTCTCCAACTACAAAGTAGAAGAGATAGGATTTCAGATAAAAATGGGAAATAAGTCCACATTCACTCTAGTTGGGAGAGGGACTCTTTCATTTCAAAGGGAGTCAAGCAGTGATATTAAGATCATAGATGTATTGCATGTGCTAGGGATGTGCATGAATCCAATTTCAGTATCTACCCTTGAAGATAAAGGGTACAATGTACTCTTTTAGGGATAGAAGGTGTATTGAAAACATAAAGACTGGCAGAAGGTGAAGCAGATTGGGGTTAGAAGTGACAATTTATACAAGTTATAGTTTGTAACTCCAAAGGCACTAGTGAGCTGTGACAACAGTAGGGAAATAGGAGAGTTATGGCATAGGCGGATGTGACATTTACACCATGGAGCATTAAAATTTCTCAGAGAAACCGTAATAGGAATTCCAAAGTTGAGTACAGAGCATTGTGACATGTGTAAAGGATGTGTGCTTAAGAAATTTTCAAAGGCATCCTTTCCTAGAAGTGATAGTAGAAGCAAAGGTGTTCTTGATTTGATACATTTTGATATTTGTGGTCTGATGTCTACTCAGTCTTTAAGGGGTTATGAGTATTACGTAACCTTCATTGATGATTTCTCTAGGAAGACCTAGATATTTTCTTGAAGACCAAAGATGAGGTCTTCAGTCATTTCCAAGAATTCAAAGCTCTTATGGAGAATATGACAAGCGGGAAGATCAAGGTTCTTCTGACAGACAATTGGGGTGAGTATAAAAGCAAAGCCTTCTAGGAGTTTTGTACCAAAGAAGGAATCAAGAGAGAGAGGACTGTTCCCTACAACCCACAACAAAATGGTGTTGCTAAGCATAAGAACAAGGCAATTGTTGAAGCAACCAGGGCCATGCTGTTTGATCAGGATCTGCCTAAGTATCTTTAGGCAGAGACTTTCAGCACATTAGACTATATTCAGAATAGAGTACCTCATAATATTTTGGGGAAAATGACACCAAAAGAAGCCTTTACAGGGAAGAAGCCTAAAGTTGGGCATTTTAGGATTTTTGGCAGTATAGCATACTAGAGTGAAGAGCTTTTGGCTAAAATTGTGTGTTGTTTTTTAGATCAACATTTAAGATCACACTCCGTGATCCATCATTAGGGAGAAAGTAGAGAAAGAGTGATGATGGATCATGGAGTGTGATCCAAAATGTCGATCTAAAAAGTAACACACAGTTTCAGCCAGAAGATCTTTATTCTCATATCATGGACTGTGGAAATATCATGACTACAAGTATAGAATACTGTCATGTAACATCAGAGAAATGAACCAAGTTAGACTTGACTACAGAGAAAGGTTTCCTTGTTGGATACATCAAAACCTCCAAGGCATACAGGATCCTTATTCCACGGACGAGGAGGATCATAGAGAGACGTGATGTGAATTTTCTGGAGGAGAAAGCCTTAAGAAATCTCAAGATTTTCTAGTAGTTGAGTAGACCCAGCAGATTGAAGCTCTATAAGTGGATCAAGAATCTCAGGTATAGGGAACTATGACAAGAAAAAATGTAGATACAGGCACCTTGGGTTAGTTGAGTCCACAGGATATGGAGCAGCAGAATAAGGAACAACAAGCTCCACCTATTGTTGTATCTCCTACCGGTGGGAGAAGGACTAGCCGAGTGGAAACTTAGATTGTACGAGATGCTTGGGAGTTTATGGGAGCTCCTAGAACGAGTGGCAAGGAGAGGAGACCACCAGCTAAATATTCTAATTATGTGGCATTAATAAACGAGCTCATTGACAGTGAGCCTTCCAGTTATCAGGATGCTACACAACAGCAGGTTTGGCACGATGCCATGGTGGAGGAGTATAACTCCATCATGAAGAATGATGTCTGGGAGGTAGTGCTAAGGCCTATAGATAAGGCAGTGGTTGGTTCTCACTGGATCTACAAGATCAATCATGCTACAGATGGTAGCATAGAGAAATACAAATCCAGGTTCATGGCTAAGGGGTTCTGTCAGATGGAGCGAATCGATTATGATGAGACATTCACTCCAGTAGCCAGATATACCTCCATACAAGCTGTGGTCTCATTAGCAGCACAAATGGGATGGCAGATCCATCAGATGGATGTCAAGACGACATTCCTAAATGGAATCATCAAGGAGGAGGTGTACATTGAACAACTGGAAGGTTTTGTGGCGCATGGGAGTGACTCTCATGTTTGCAGGTTAAAGAAAGCACTATACGGACTTAAGCAGGCACCTAGATCATGGTATAAGTGCATAGATAGTTACTTGCAAAGCATGGGATTTGTGAAGAGTGAGGTGGACTCCAACCTTTACTATCTCATGGTGGGAGGTGAACCACTCATTCTAGTTTTGTATGTGGATGATTTATTTATGATTGGTTCACCAAGGCTCATAGAGGATTGCAAGAGGGACCTAGCAGTAGAGTTCGAGATGAAGTATTTGTGGTTAATGCACTATTTTCTGGAACTAGAGGTGTGGCAGATAGAGGAAGAGATTTTACTTGGTCAAGGGAAATATGCTATGGAAATCTTGAAGTGATTTAGAATGTTGGACTGTAGACCCATGTCTACACTGATGATTACAAATTGGTGGAAGATCAATGTATTAAAGCAGCAGGTAGTAGACCCCACCTTGTATAGACAACTTATTGGGTCATTGATGTATCTAGTCAATACAAGACCAAATATTTTCTTTGTAGTCAACTCTCTTAGTCAGTTCATGGTAGAACCAAAGAGAGTACATTGGATAGTAGAAAAGCATGTACTGAGGTATCTACATCGTACAGTTGAGTATGGGCTGAGACATACTCAGGGTGATGGTGTCATGTTGATTGGCTACACTGATGCAGACTGGGTAGGTAATGTAGTGGATAGGAAAAGCACTTCAGGGTGATGTTTGAGCATGGTATCAGGGGTTGTCTCTTGGTACAGAAGGAAGCAGAAGTCTATTGCATTAAGCTCTATGGAAGCAGAGTACATGAGATCGAGCATGGCAACATGTGAGGCCATATGGCTTCTGAAGCTTTTGGTGGCACTGTTTGGTCAAGAGATAGAATTGACCATCATTCACTGTGATAACTAGAGTTACATAAAACTCTCTAAGAATCATGTGTTTCATGATAGGTCAAAGCATATTGACATTAGATATCACATTATCAGGGACTGTGTACAGGTGAATTAGTTCGACTATGGTAGATATCTACAAATGAGTAGGTTACAGACATCTTAACGAAGGCCTTGATGAAAAGCAAATTTGTCTTCTTTAGGGACAAGTTAGGTGTATTAGAGAACACCTTCCTTGCTAAGAGGGAGTGTTGAAAAAGTAGCTCAAAAGATATTCTAGCCTTGAACCGTGTCACCCAGGATGGAGCGTTTGATTTCCTATTTTTCCTCCTGATCTCATGCACACTTACCATCTTGACAATTTTTTTTAAAACAACTTTGTTTTATTCTATGTTAAAACACTGGTTTATTCCACCACTGGTGAATAAGAGGTTTTAAAAGGAAATTGATGTGAGTGCTAGAGATAGACAGATTGAAGGTTTTTGCAAGGAATGACATGAGTAAGGGAGATTAGAATGAACAGAAGGAGTTGAGACATAATCCAGATTGCAGTATTGCTGTGGGTTTGGTGAATTCAACCTAGGACAATTCTTAGAATCAGATTATGCCAAGTTCTGGTAGTTATTGTGAAGTTCATCTTTTATGTGATAATAAAATCTCTCTCATTGAATGCTGGTTTTTCCCCAGAGTTAGGGGTTTTCCAGGGTAAATCTCTGTGTCAAAGTCTGATTGGTTTTCTCTAACTTCTGTTGTGTTCAATATTTTTGTGAATGGTTTTGTGCATGCTAAATAATTCTTTGTTTCAGTTATTTGATTTCTATTATTCAAATCTCTGAGTTAAAAAATAGTGAATTTATTGCTAGCTTTCACAACACCAATAGGGGAGACGTATTTTTCACACATTATTCTAATATTCTAATATTTTTATATAGTATTATATTATATTGTTATATTATATTATATTTATGTTTATGCTTATTATTATATTATTATACAATATTATTCTAATATTATAATATCAATTAAGATAATATATGAAGAAGTGTTAATAATGAATATTAATAATATTATTAATAGTATTATTAATATTATAACTATAAATAATAAGGATTTTGTACCTTTGACAAAAAGTAATTTTGAAGATTAGGTAATGAAGTGAAAAATTAAATTCTAAAAAAATTGATGATTTTTCACTCTTAGAATTATCGTCATCCGTTTAGGCATGACTTAACTCGTTGGAGGTAAGATTAGTGTTCATAATTTGTTTACTTGGCACATCCTCTCATTATTTTGAGCCAATCACAATAGATATAAATTATTTTTCAATGATTTTTTGTCAAAATTTTATCATCTTAACATAGGAAAACTTCAAATTTATATCAAATTTGCAAATAATCCTATCTTGATTAGTTTATTGTTAATAGATTAATAACTAGATAAACCTCAATAGATGCAATAGTACTTCCAAGGCAGGTACTAATAAACATTTATAATAAAATAATAATAATATAAATACAATATTATAATGTTTACTACTAGTAAAAGCACAAAAGGTGCTATCAAATAGCCGATAGGCACAAATAGTTATAGGCCTATCACTAAATATTTTGTGAGATGTATGAATAGACTTTGATTTTCACTTTGTGTGGAATGTGTCTACAGACATACTTTAATGATGTTCATTGTGAGTCTTTGTGTGTTTGAATGAATTTTGGCTTTCATTGTGTGTGTGAATAAAATTGAACATTCATTGTGTGCATGTTTGAAAGTTAACTTTAGCATTCACTTCATGTGAAGTGTGTGTGTGTGTGTGTGTGTGTGTGTGTGTGTGTGTGTGTGTGTTTGAAATTTAATTTTGTCAATCAGATTGTGTGAAGTATGTGCTTAATCACTTGATTATCTACTGGATGAGTAGTTCAAACAATGAAACCCATATACTTGCAAACTAAGATCCGAGGTAGGCATTGAGTTGGAAGTAGAGCCCAAGATTTTGAAAGAAAACCAAATTTTACTAATTCCCCTATTAAGATAAAAATGAGCATAGACCAATCTTGTTTAGCTAATTCAAAGAGATGAAACAAAGGTTTTCAGAAGTTTGCAATTATTATTGATGATTTAAAGATACCAGTCTATTATACTACAATAACTTTTGTATTTCTTGCAACTCAATATATCTTTCAAGCAAATATATTCCAATTCGGTTAGGATCTAACTATAGTTAGATTGGGCTATGCATCATTTGAATATATGATGCTAAAATGGATTTCTTTGAAATCATTTAAGGCCTATTGAATACACTTGAATACACATAAGCCGGAGGTATACATCAATACATGTAATAGATAAAGCATACACAGGATGGCATGAAAGATGCTCTTATATCACTTGTAATGTCCCCAAATTTGATATACTCCTAAATTTTCCCTAATATATCAATTTCAATCAATCAACTTGGTTTTGGGGAATTTTATAACTTGATTGGGTACTTGCAAGATAGAGTTTTGAAAATATTTACAAGATAGTATTATATGATGCTCTCATTAGAGTATGCAAAGAAGACAACGAAAGTAAGATTAGTGATACAACTACTTGTTTAAGACTTGCAAATAGATTAGTAAACATCTATAATGAGAAACAAATATCATGTCATAAATATATTACAATCTTTTAGGTTTGTAATTCATTCTTCCTGGAGCAAAATGGTTTGTTAGGGTGCCCAAGAAAGCCTCTACCCTAGGCCCGAGAGTGGGTGCTTCACCCCTCTTTGCCCCATGTGGCCTCTTGCCATCCATATGGGGTGGTGTGCCTAGTGAGGCATCCTATCACTATTCCCCTTACAGAACCATTCCGTTTCTTCTTATGATTCAATTAATCACCATGATGGGAGGTTAGGGCGCAACTATAGTAGGATGTCCTAGAAATCACTGCTTCAAAGCCCAAGAGAAACCTCTTATGTCCGCTTGGCCCACATGTGGCAGACCTCAACCATCCACCATGGGGTGGTGTACTTAGAAGATGATCCCAACGTTATTTCCTCTCCTCATAGGCCCTTAATTCCCCCATCATGACATTCATACAAGGATCCACATTAATGCATAATAACTCATCAAACTCATAGTTGCAAACAATCATATCAGCCATACAAAATGAATCATGAAGATGAAAAAATAAATTATAAATATGCATGATCATATATAAACTATACGTTATATTCCTATATAGATCTTACATTACTATACATGCACATTAGATAATAAAACAATAATTCATTCATTAACAATAACACATTAGCATCATGATCATTCATATTGATTATCACCAAGACTGCTGCCTTTTCTTACTAATATATGGTCTCGCCTGTTCATTAGTTCCTTCTGCTTATTTCTGCAGACTTAGAACTCAGAAATAATGATGTATGTTCCTGCATTCAATCTTCACTATAATTTCTATATATAACTTCAATCCTTCATAAAGAGGCATCCTTACAAATAGACATACTTTTTTACTAATTGCTACCTTCTCTTATTTAATCGTTGTTATCTTCTTCATACTAATCATTGCCCATTGATTAATATTGTTCTTTATTTTATTAATAGATCACTACCTCAGATTTTAATTATGGTTCCTCTTTCCTTAATATTATCCATTGCCTATAAAGCATATTGCAATATTTACATTATCTTTAAATTGCATCATAGGTGATAATTATGATCATTGTCTATAAATCATATGCTTATTTCAAATGCTAATTGCATTGTATATTTCTACTTAGGAGTAAGACAATTTTTTCTTATATGAAATAATTTGTTTTATGTGTAAATGAGACTTTTGTCTTATTCTCAAGTTATCATCTTGTCTTATATTAATAATCATGTTTATATTAATATTATATTATTTACCTTTTGTGAATATCTATTGTAAAGATAATAATACCATTATTCTAATTTATAATATGATAAAATTGTAATTATTTATATTTATTTTATAATATAATATATCTTGTCAATAAAAGATAATATATTATTTAGTATTATCTATTACATATTATATGTTTATTAATATATGTTTATCATGATGTTTAAATCTTTAATTTAAACAATGCCTAAATATAGGGACATCACAACTTGATTATAATAAAGTTGAATTTATAATTTAAAATTTTAAACTTAATAAAATGGACATGGTTTTAGGGGAGGTAGGGTGGGCGTCCTTCCACACATTCAGGTGTGGAAGGACCGGGGTCGATTAGGATGCCAAGTCATCGATGACATGACATTATTTTGGAAAGGGAAGTGGGCTTCACATTCCTTCTTTTTGATGGGGGTCATGGGCCATATCCCACACTCATTTCAGTATGGAAGTTTCAGGATGTTGGCTATCATTATTTTATATGCAATCAGTGGTAGGCAGATAGTGACAGTTTGTTGGTTTGTTCTCTTCCGACACACCTACATTTCTTGTTCCTTTGCAATGGCGGGTGGCGGTGGTGCCAGTTTTATATTGCGAGTGTCCATGGAGGGCCTTATTTGTTTGGGTATGGGTTCCCTAGTGCAGCTAGAAAGTCAAGTGAGGCAGCTTGCTTTTAAAGGTCCTGTGTCTGATCATAGGTTGAAACATATCCTACAGGTTCATGATGATCTGCTTCTGTTAGTCATGAAGGTGATCTTAGAAAAGAAATTCTTAGAGGATTCAAAACACTACGGTGGCCTCTTGGTTTCTTTCTTCACTCTTAGATGTAGGGCTCCCTAAACTGAGGTTAGATTGTTGGTCCGGTGCCTTTTCATTGATAATCTGCTAGGGGGTTTGGATGAAATTATTCAGGTGGTTGAAATTGGAGTGGGTCTTCCAAGACCGACAGACTTTCCACTTCTGGAGGATGGTGGGGCGGTGGTGATTTTGGGTGTGGATTTCCTTCTCAAATTGTTACAAATCGTTCTGCATGATGGAACTTTTGACTGGATTCTTGAGTTCCAGAACAAAGCTGAGGAGTTGGGGTTTGAGGTATGAGTCTACTAGGAATACTCTAATTTTTTGTTGTGGCTCCATTTACTCTATCAAGATAGTCATTTATATGTATTCAAAAGTGGGAGGGGGTAGAGGTGTTTTCCTTCTTATGCTCTGCGGCGGACAGTAAAAGGGATTTTTTTTATCAGTCCTTGGATTAGAAGGTGGTTGGGTGCAGGGTAGGGTCGAGTCTAGGACTTTTTTGACAAATGTCTTTGTACTTGTCTTGCGATCCTAGTGTAAGTTCAATCCAGGAGTCTCTATGTAAGTTGTATATAAAAAATGGGTTAGTCTGTTTGAGAGTTGTAGTGTCAAAACATCTTTTGTAATTTAGAGCTATAATTGGAGGTTTTCTTCCTGGTTCTTTCTTGCCAGTTTTCTCTTTGAACCATGTTTTGTAAATTTTCTTCTCAATATATATAAATCTCTTCTTACATATAAAAAAAATGGACATGGTTTCATTTATTTCTAAATTATAACAAGACATTTCATTGAATAAACAATGTTAATCAATAAAGAAGGCTCTACTCTCAAAAGTGGCATGTCTGTAAACCTTGTGATGAAAGGTGATGTGGAAAAGCACAAGCTTATTCCATCTTTTTATGTAAATACAAAGGGGAATCTTCTTTGCAGTAGCTTGCTGCATTATATCTCTATAATATTGTTTTCTTTGTATCAATACAATAAAAAGCACAAAGGGGAATCGAAAAAGAGTATCCCTCCTAAAATCAAAATAATATGAGTTAAAATAAACCAGACAGAAAATGATAGGGTACCTAATTTGTAACCTAGTCAACAAGGACATCATAGTTTGAATTTCCATTACTCTCCTCAGAAATCTGAAATTCATAGTCAAAATGACAATGAAGCTTTTCCAGAGCTCTCTTAAACACATAGATGCAGAACCCTTCAAATGTTTCATTATTGTTTGTAATGTTTATAAATCTAGGAAACACAACATTTGGGGTTACTCCCACTATAAGCTTTCTGAAACCAAAAGGTGATATTTTTTTTATTAAAACAACTTGGTAATTAATAAGTTAAGTTGTAGGGTTTGCCCCAAAAAAGTATACAAGGAGATGAGAATTGGATCTCGTTGTCTAATCTTAAAAGATTAATGACCATTATCACCATTGTCACATCCCAACCCATACAACATGCTTGCATATTTTTCAGTGGACCCACTGAAGAAACCATATGAATTTCCTGAATGCACAAGAAGTTAGAAATCTATTAGAACTGGCTTGATGACAAACCCCAATTCTCTTCACATCTAATAACTCAGTGAGCTTACTCAACCCTCTGTGTAGACTGTTGCAAAATTTCATGAGATGCTTGATATGATACATAGTTGGAAAATACATGTTGATCAAATTGAAAAAATTGACCTGAGTAGGGAGCAAGTTCTGGCATGTTAGAAGCTTCAACAGGTAACCAAAGTCATAGCCACTATGAAAGTAACCCAATGCAGGGTATCATTCAAGACAATGCAAGATGACATTAGCAACTCTCCGAAGACCTGTGAATCAATACCCATCTCATTATTCTTCTTGAAATCAATACCACTCTATCTCAAAAGCTCAATAGAATCATTGGTATATAGATCTAGGTCAACATTAAATTCTCTGAAGTTGAATTGCCAAATACAATACTTATCAGTTTCACATGTGGGTAGGTTTCCATCCTCATCAGAAAAAGTGAGACCCAATTGAATAAGCTTGAGCATATCCACATTAGCCTTTAGAGCATGATAATGATACTTTGAAGAAGTACTACTATGCATGGAAACTCAGCATCCATGGCAACATAAGGGTAATCATCTACTATCTTTCAGATCAGAGCAATCTGCTCTCCAAATTATCGGCACACACCTCCCTGATTCTGAGTTCATCAGTCTACGATAGAATAGACATGTTTTCTATGTTTTGGGATTATTATTTTTATTTTTCTTCCTTAAGAAATACCTAGATCAATATGAAAGATGAGGGTCACAAAGTTATCAAATCCTAGGGTTCAGCTGCAAGCTGACTGCCCAAATCAACCGAGAAATCTCCTTAGCCAACCACATATACACCATGTGCAAATCTATTGAAGCCCGACAAACCCTAGACTCCCTTCAAATCTTATATGTTTCCTAAAATCCCTCCAGCTACTTTATTCTACAATCACTCAAATCCTCTAGATGGGTATCTTCCTAGACGCCTCTTGAAATCCTTCTAGCTAGTTTTCTCCTCAATAACTCAAATCTTCTTAATGGGTATCCATCCCAAACCCTCCAAACACACTTAAACAATCTTTGGCTTAAAGATCACTAGAAACCCTCAGAAAACTCTCACATGTTCACAAAAAAAGTGTTCCAAGTATGGGCCTAACTGGTGATCATTGATGTCAACATACTCCTGTTGCATTGATGTCAAGGATTGGATAAGTTGTGTGCTGAGGATATTGAGAAATTAGTCCTATCAGAAACAAAGAAGATCAGTGAAGACAGTGAAGCTCTATGAAGTGAAGATCCCAGCTAGATGAAGATCAGAGAATGCACATCAAAAGGTTTGTAGATATGTGTCTGAAGATGATTCTGTCAAGATTTGAGAGGTCCACATGAAAATGTGGAGGAGTTATGGCCATGAGAGTAAAACCATTTCCAGCAACTGTTCAGAGGTGAGATCTGGAAATACAATATCATGTTCTATGGATCTGGTGGCATGTTTGGGAAGCTAATGTGAATTGACAACTCAATTGGTTCATGGATTGGAAGACCACAAGCAATCCCTCTAATGTGACAGTGAAGGGTGACTATGTTGAGGTTTCAGATGAAGATATAAATGATTACAATAAGCAAAAGTGGTGTAGATGTTCTTGGTGATTCAAGCAAGCTTGTGGGGGTCTCTAGATTGTCTCTATTTCATGTTGGCGGTCCACATTGAATATTGAGCTCATAATTGAATACTTACCTTTCAGTGATGGTGTTCCTCCTAGTCTTAGCCAACCAAATGATTTGCGCATGTTGTAGATGTTCTTGAAGATGTTTTACAAAGCATGGTGTGTTCCTTGAAGAAGATTGAAGTCCAAATTATGTTTGGCCGATAGTGGAGTAATGCGCATAAAGTTTTTGAAATAAGTCAAGTTGTACTTTTGTAATTGCTCTTTAATAAAGTAAGTGTATGTTGTGTCAACTTTGATGATCATTCCAAAGTCGATGTCATGTATAAATAAGAGTTGTGAAGTCATTCAAATGTGTCCTTGATCATGAAGAGAAAGTGGTAGTGTGGAGGAGCGAGAAGAAAAGCAGAGGTGTTGAGCTTAAATGGAACTAACTCAAGCATAGTAAAGATGCTTATCTCCAGTTCAAGTATGTAATACTTATATTCTTTTGTAGATAGTGTGTTTCCTATAGGTAGTGGGCCTCTTGTGAGCAGTGTGCTTAGGCAGCGAACCCTAACTGGCAAGTGCCATTTTGTTCATCTTTATTCTTCTAATAGAGAATACAATATTCGGTTAGTCACCCCGTGGTTTTTCCCTTAACTGAGTTTTCCACGTCAAAATCTTGGTTTTATATGTGTTAAATTTGTCTCTGCTCATGAATTATTGCATTATGCCTCCATATTAAATCTTTGATATGCTGTTGAAATATAAGAAGGCTTAAAGTAAATAAAGAATAGAGTTTTGGTAACAACTGATTCACCCCCCCTCACAGTTGTCTATCCTAAATCTAACAATTTGTATCAGCGCCAAGTTCCTCTAGAAGAAGCTTAACTGCTTGAAGAAATCTAGGATGTCAACCTATAAGAAGGATAGTCCAAGGTTTGATGGTTCAAACTTCACTACTTGGTGTATCCGTCTCATATCCAGCAAATCCATATCATCCATGCCATAAATCAATCCTGTAGTATATCAAATGAAAGTTAGTATTTCTTCATCTCTTCTTCCTTCTATGTCATCACCAGTGTCGATTGAGTACATTCGGACATATCAAAAACATAGCATAGATTGCATATCATATCACATGAGGTAGTCATCCACATAATTAAATCATTTTGCATACATACATTAGGTTATCTACATACATTTGCATCAGTATATCATATCCAAAGAAAATAAAAAACATAGGTCACATACATTTAGAACTGCATAAATCATATCCATCCACATTAGCATTTGCATAAATCAAAATCATTCATTTAGTATGCATCACATATAACACATCACATATATAGCCCATGCATATAGATCAGGAAATAACAAACACATGTCCAAATGTACAATACATCACAATCTCTATCTAATCTCAGCGTCATGTCATAAATGTATACAACAAATGGTGATACATGTCTCAGAATAAAAGTACATATATCGGCTATCTCAACCCTCGCAAATGTGCTACGATACAATAAAAAATGGTACAAGTATCCAGGGCTGTCTAACCCTATTGTCGGGGCACACTGCTCCCTGCATTGGCCTCTCCTCTGCCTCCCCCTGACTGCTGGGGACCCCTCACTGATCTTGTAGACTGTGATACACCTACTCTCTGAGCTGCCTCTGATTGGGTCCTAAAACTTGGTGCGCAATGCTCTATTGACATAGCTCCATGATATAAACCTCTATAGTACTGAGCCTGTGCCTGAGCTCTAGTAAGCTCACCCTGCACCTAGACCACCTGTGCCTATGCCTGCTGCACCTATGAAACCAAAAAATTGGAAGTCCCATCTGTGCCCATGGCCATCACGGCTGCATCTCTCTCTGACCTCATAGCCCGCATGCTAGCTAAGGCTGCATCTCTCTCCCTCAACAACTCTGATATCCGAGTCACATCTGACTCTCTCCGTGACTCTGCGGCTCTCAGATGAGCCCTTAGCTGCTTAATTTGGCTCTATAATGAAACCATAACCTACTGCTGCACATTAGGTTGTGGAGCTTGCTCGGCCCGTGCCACTTGATGTGCTGGCACTTGTCTTTGTATCAGCTATACCACCTACTGTGGCGGCAGCATCTGTCTTTGTGCTACCTCTGGCCACACTGGCACCTGGACCTATGCTTGTCCAACTGCCTACTGACCCACAACCCCCTCTCTGACCCTCTGCCTCTATCTCAGTCTCCCATCATCTCCCTGATCTCTCCTCATCCTCTGTCCTCTCCTCCTCCTACCCGCTGCACCCTCCTCATCTGCATCCTCCTCATCAATAGGAGGAGCTAACTCTCCTGGTCTTGAGTACCTTAGGAATGGGTGCACCGTGAACCACTCCTCATAGTCTGGCATCATGCTAGCATCTACTATGTCTCTCCTCATCGGCCAGGCTGCATAGGGAATCTGCTGAAAATTGTCTAATGCCTCCTCGTAAGATGCCACAAGACCCCACCTATACCTCTCAACGTGAGTCTTGGCAAAGCGTGCCTCACCGTGCAGTCTGCCCTGTACATGGACAAACTATCTCTAAACTCGGCTGACAATCTGTCACTCCAAAATATACTGAGTCCTGCCAATAAGCCATCTCGTCTGGAAGCAATAAGGCAGATCATTTGCCTCGTCGTCCCATACCTCGTAGTCAATGTATGGCTGCCAGACAACTGCATCTACGCCATCAAAAGCATACCTCCAGTACTCCAACTTCCCCAGCCTATGCTGGTAAATCACACCTACATAGCCGTAATTGTAGGGCTCACCCCTCTGCCTATGAAAAATGCATATCGGCCATGTGATAGCAATGTGCTCCCACAACCAAAACTGCAACAGTGACGTACCCGCAGATAAACTAGCTCCCCTATGATAAACCACCTGGTGCATGTCTCTATATAAGTGTGCAAGCACACACACCCCCCACACATACCGGGTCCCGTCTATCACCATACTCTCCAGCACCCTCCCCCAGCCGATTGGGAAGCCGTGCGCTCTCCTATCGAGGCATATCACGCCACTGATTAGTCTAGCCACTATGCCTGGGAAGTAGTCATAACAGTCATGCATATCCTACCATGAAATCTCCTCCCCCGCGAACTTTGGGTCATCAAAAACACGTCTGTACTCCTCTAAGCCATCGTCCCACTACGACTCATACTCAACCAACTCTCCCTGAATCAGGAGGTGCAGAATCTGGTACACATCCTCAAGAGTCACCGCCATCTCCCTCATTGGGAGATGGAAAGTACCATCCTCGCTGTGGAATCGCTCCATCGCTACCATCAACATAGCCCAATTTGTGCAAACCTTGGGCATAAAGCAAACATAGTGCAGTCCCATAGCACCTAAAGCCTCATGATCTATCTTGGTCAACATATACCGCTGCAACAGTGGCAACGGAAACAACTCTCGTGACATCAGGACGGTCTGAATATCCTCCTGCAACCAAGCAAAACCTACTCAAAGCAATCAAGCTATCCTATCATTGGCTTAACATATCAAATTAATCAAAATAGCATATCATCTCTCGACTAGATTCTTGGCAATCTCAGAGATCACTAAATCAATTGATGCATCAATCAGGATGCCAATTGGGTTAATTTCGTTAAGTCAACTGATTTTCCTAAGTGCAAATGTGCCACTCCAGGTGGCAAATGAGCCGTTTCATACCAAAAGTGCCACTTCACCATGAATGCGCCACTTTCTAATGCATATGCGCCATTCTGGCACATGCGCCACTTCCTCTATCAAATGCGCAGCTTCCTGACAAATGCGCCATTTCATGACTCACATGCGCAACTCTGTCAAATGCACCTATTCAGGAGCCAAACGTGCAACTTCCAGATATATGTGCCTGTTCATCGCTCAAATGTGCAATGGTGGCAAATGAGCAAAAGAAACACATGCGCCAATTCGCAGTGTAAATGTGCCATTCTGCAAGACATGTGCCATTTTAGCGCCCATATGCGCCAAACGGCTGTTTTTGCGCATCTACCCTAGTTGGTCTTTCTTAGCCATTAATATGCATAAAATTTGACTTTTGACAAGTTTTGAAGAAACACATACTGGTGGCCCTACCTCTGCTGGCCGATCGAACCGTCGAATCCTCTCAAACCGATGCTCCTCACGCGGAATATCCAAGTCTCTAGCTGCCATACTCTTCTAAGCTCTCTAGAGGACAAATCAACTATGGACAAGTGTGCAAATGAATAGAATATGTAGCCCCAGCTCCTATGTATAGCAAATGACCCATACCTGACTGCATGATGTCTATGACTCCTTCCCATGTCTTTTTCTCCGAACCATATCCTGTTTTTCTCCGCCCTAACCCGTTCTTCACCTTCTTCTTCGTGAGATTGTCCGTCTCACGCCCTTCTGTCTTCTTCCCATCCAATCTCCCAAGGGGGCATCCTGTTGTTAAATTTACACCAGGGGCAAACTGGGGCATGTATCACTATCAAAAATTCTTATTCTTTGAGACAACGTGATTAAACACATTGCATCAAAGAGGGGCAAAATGTATACACCTAAAATTGACATGACTCTGCTTAAATAAATATTTTAAATATTTATTTCATCCTTCGTATGCTTCTACCAATAAATAAATAAATTTATTTATTTATGTGGTTCACTTCCTCCCATTTAATTAAATAAACACATTTATTTAATTAATTAAAATCACTTACACCAACTTCATTCCTCTAAAATAATTAAATAATTTTAATTATTTAATTAAGATCTCTTATTCTTCCAAATTTAAATAAAATGCAAATTTTATTTAAATAAAAGCTGAAATCCTCACAAAATAAAATATATTTCTATATTTTATTTATTCTTCTCAAATATCCACAAAAATAATTAAATAAATTCATTTATTTAATTATGCTTTCTATCTCTTACAAAAATCATTCTTATCTTCCAAAAATAACCTTCCTCTTTTCACACAAAAGCAAAACTCTGAGTTACAAAAGTAAAAGTAGTTTTAAAGCATCTTTAAAGCAAATCTTTTCCTAAAATAGAGAAAATCAAATCTTATCCTCATCAAGAGAGGATTTAACTCAACTAAACTGCTTTTGGAATGACATGTGTCCTTCTTCTATTGGATGCACGTTCCTCAACAATCCTCCTCCATTGATTCATTCTTTTCTTCTCAACCATTGATCTTCCCTCACCTTTTTCTATAAATACAACCTTCTTCTCTTCATTTCAAAATCTAGATTTTGTGTAAACTTATGCTGTAGAGATATCGGCACACCTTTGGCACCCCTACTCCCATTTGAGCATCCTCATTCATAATCCATTTCTGTATTTGAAGCTCATCTTCAAATACACAAGTATCACAGCCATTCACTCTTTGTCATCTTCAAACAAGCAAGCAAACAAAAGCTTCTGAGGGATTTTATTATCAAGATCAAAGAGAGATAGGTGAGCTATAGAAGGCGAAAGGTAAAAAGGTGAAGGTATCATTGTTTTTCATTATTTTTAATCTTCCTTTATCTTCATATTTTGTAGATGTTTGGGTTTCATGTTTCATTGATTTGAATAACCATGTTTTCCCCCTCACATTTTGGTGCCCACCATGGGGCCCTTGCCCATCTACTAATCAAAAAAATTTGAGTTTTCTTGTAGATAGGTCCATACAGGTGACGAACAAGTTTTTCACAGAGCTAGTCTTGTGCATACAACCTCCCAAACGCCGCATTTACCTTATGAGTTGGCGCATTTGTTTTTCTGGTGCATCTAACCTTCCAAGTGATGCATTTACATTCTATTTTTGCGCATACGACAGTGTAGCGCATTTGACCTCCGCAGTTGTGAATACAAACTCTGCAGTTGTGCATTCATCCTTGGATTCGGCACTAAGTTCTACTTGCGCATACATCCTGCCTAACTGTGCATCTGTCTAAGTTGTGCATTTACTTCATATTTTTGCACATCTGTTCTGTCAAACGGTGCATGTGCCGTTATTGCACATATACTTCGTTATCTTGCGCATTTGATTTCTATTCTTACGCTTCTGTACAAAGACGCACACACTCCCTATTTCTACGCATTCAGGATGCAGTGTTGCGCATCTATCTTCTGCTTTTTTGTTGTACGGTTTCTAATTTTTGCATGTTGAGCAATGTTAGTTTTACAGGAGTAGTGGCTGGATTAGGTCATCTAGATGATTTGACTAGTTCACTTAGAGTAAGTAGGGGTGAAAGTAACAAGTGCATTTCATAACAAACTTCACTTAGTTTTCTAACTAGGAAGGGAGTAACTAAACCTTATTGCTATCGGTGCATTGTTGATTTATTTTCTGGTTCAATCACTGCTATCTTTTGCAAACAAAAAATGAACAATGCTATGTCTTAATCACTTTCAAAGTTAACAAACAAGAAATGAACAATGCTATGAAATAAACACTACCAAGTTAACAATTGTGTGAGTGCACAAGTAGATTAACTCATTTAGTTTTTCTATTTTTAACTAGGTTGGATAAAAAAGTGTTTTATGTGCTTGCGAATGACAATAGGCTTATGCTCTCCCCTTAACTGGGTGATCGAAGTGCAAGACTTGTTATTCTTTTTGTCAAACCTTTAGGGGGCCCTGCCCATGGATGCACGCTTGTCCAAGTGAGAATGACCCTGATTGGTAACAGGCTAAAGCCAAGCCCTACCAAGCCACTTAAAATAAATTGTGCTTCGGGTGAAAACCTCAAGCAACGAGTGCTGCTGTTTTACACCGATGGCCAACCTCCCCTAAAACCCTCATTGGCATAACCCTTTGAGGCTAGGAGACTCCATAACGGAGAGTAGTGCTACCGCACATGTAACCACTCGAACGGTTGCCCTGATTAAGAACCAATTGTGTAGCAAGACAAAAACCCCTATTCATTGATGCAAAGGGCAGAGCTCTTGAAGTGGCCTCGATTCAAGTGACTCTTAGTAGAGGTAGTATGGACAATACTAAGGTTCGGTGTGGGGACGAGACTAAGGAAACCTGAATCTGGTATGCGTGAGAACTGAGTGCCGTGGAGGGGAGCCGATGCTACCAGATTCTGGAGCTACACGCTTTGAGTGGCATAGCTAGAGGAGTCAACGAATATTGTCACATCCAGCTAGGTTGTACTTGTTTTGAGTCATCATAGTCCAAAAACACAGAAAAATATAAAAAGAGAAAAATCATGGAAAACTTCTGTGCTTGCTGTGCTTTTTCCATAATTAAACATCAACATCATCAGAAACACCAAGTTTTTCAAACCAAAAACACTGAAAAATCCTGAAAACGATCCAAAATTTCCAAAATTCAGAGAGAACAAGCAAAAAAGCCAGAATTGCGTATTTGCCTCAACTTCTTGCGCATCTGCTTCAACTTATTGTGCATTTGATTTGGTGGTGCATTTAATAAAACATAGAATTGTGCATTCACTCTGACTTCTGGCGCATTTGAACCAGAGAACAAAATTTAGTACCTTCCAAGAGCAAAACTATCAAAAAGTTTTCAAAAACCATCTTCAAAACCTGTTTAGTTTTTCAAAATTTGATTGAGACCTTGCAAATCAACCATTTCTCCTTCTTTTCCTCACCATAGCTACTTGCTCATCCCACCAAAATCTCCTTCCAAATTTCCAACAAGGGTATAGCCAAATTATTCTTGATCAAAATCAAATCTCAAGCCAAAACCTAGTGAGGCTCCAATATCAAGGGTTACTTATCCATTCAGAACTTCACTAGGGGGTTGTGCAAATGCTAGTCAACATCAAGTAATGGATTCCTAACATCCTAGCTTTTGACTATTGCTTTTGTATATCCCACTTTGTTTGACACCACCTAGATCTACGAAGAACCTTACTAAAACCTTGTTTCATTCTAGCACCTTGCTCAAATTTTCCAATCTTACTCCATCCATTTTTGTATCACCCTTGCATGGTCTTGACAAGATTACAAAAACAAAAATAGTTAGAAATGGTAGAGAAAAGTGTCCTCAATGGTCACAAAAGTGACGAAGAGCCTTCCATAGACGAGATCCTCCACACGTAGCATTACCCAAAATTTCTATGCCTATTAGAAGGCGTGCTTGCCCAAGACCCATCAAAATTCTTTTTACATCTAGCAAGTCTAGGAGCCAAACTCCCTAAGGATTATGATGTGGAGGATCTCAAAGAAACTGACGAAGAGAGAATCCCTAAAGGAAGTAGACATGATGAAATACCCACGGATAAGAGAAAAACAACAATTGACTCCTTGGATGCCCTAAGCCTAATGAACCAAAAAGTCAAAACTCTCCAACAACAATTTTTAGAAATGAAAACAGGAGCATCAACTAAACACTACACCTTAGAGGATATTTCACCATATCCTTTTGATAGGGCCTTGGTCATGATACCTTTCCCCTCAAAATTTGAGGTGCCTAAGTTTGACAAATATCGAGGAAAGGGTGACCCAAGGGATCACATCAGAGAATTCATCGCTGCTTGCCTTGAGGTTGCACATAACGACACATACCTTATGCGACTCTTCCCACGAAGCCTAGGGGGGCAAGCCATGGATTGGTTCTCTAGACTGCCACCCGGTATTAAAACTTTCAATGAGCTTGTAGACAAATTTGTCACCCACTTCTCTTACAATATTGAGCATGACACCTCAATATTGGATCTTTGTAACACCAAACAGAAAGGAGGAGAATCTTTCACCGCCTTCTTATAGAGATGGAGACAACTAGCAAGCAAGTGCCCTCACCAAATGCCGAAGAAACAAATGCTAGAGATGTTCGTCCACAATCTGCAAACAGACCTAAGCTACCAAATCCAAATCCAATGTCCTACTTCTTTTATCAAGGTCATTGAGATAGGCCTCATCATAGAAAAAGCCCTAATCACAAAAGGTCAAATCAAGATCTATAAAGACTCTCCCAATACCAATACCAACAATGACAAACCTAGATTCTTGACGAAAAACAAGAATGTTGTGAACGACGGGGTGGTGGATGCCAAAAATACGGCACCTAAGCAACCAATTTTCAACCTATCAACACCTCAAAATAACCCCCCGCAAAACAAACCAAGAAATACTGAATCTAGGTTTACCAACTTTTGACCTAGGAGAACGTTCACACCTTTGGATGAGTCGCTAGAAACTACCCTATGGAAGCTAATTGCCAACAATCTCATAACACTTCCCTCAGCATGAGAGTACGAACCAAAGGTCAAACCCCGTTGGTGGAACGACAATGATTTTTGTGAATACCACCGAAACAGGGGGCACAAGACAAATGATTGTATTGCACTCAAGCATATAATCCAAGACATAATAGAGCGAAAAAAATATCCGTTAACAGACAATCTCACGGACATACCTCCAACAGTGATCATCAGGCATTCAAGGATCCTCTTCCTAACTACGAGTAGGGAGGACCTTCCAACAGAAATAACAGTGGCTCTAACAATGCAAACTACACAAATGTCAGCTTCGACTATGTTGTTAACCATATCTCAGAAGGTGATTTACACATCAATGTGATCACTATCAACAAGGATCCAGATTGCAACATTACTACCCATAGTAACAAGGTCACCCTTAGAGGAGCTTCTGCTCCTCCGTCTAGTCAATACAGTATCATGGATCAACTCCACAAAATGCCTGCACACATCTCCATGTTGAAACTTCTGCGTCTATCTCCTTCTCATAGGTCCATACTTGACAAAGCCTTAGCAGAAGCCTCCATTCCCATGAACCTAGCTGAAGAGTAATTCCAAACTATGGTCGGTCACATCACCTCACCGCACTCCCTATCATTCACTGAGAAGGATGATATGTCTATCACTCAACCCCATAACGCCTCCCTTCACATTGAAGCTTTCATACACAAGCACAAGATCAAAAGAGTCCTAATAGATGGAGGGGCTGGTTTGAATATCTGCACATTGAAGCTAATCCTTACATTGGGGTTTTCAGAGAAGGCTATAGATCTGAAAAGAAAAATCACCATAAAAGCCTATGATGAGGAAGAAAGAACATCTAAAGGAATTGTTACCCTACCAATCAGGGTGGGCCCCATAGTGAAAGATGTAGCTTGTCAAGTCCTTCACATGGAGCTAGCATACAACATTCTTCTTGGGTGACCATGGATCCATGCTTTGAAAGTAGTACCTTCTACATACCATCAATGTATCAAGTTCCCACATGAAGGACAGGAGATCACCATCCAAGATGATCCTAACCCCTATCAATACTACAACTCCATTCAGCCCAAACCAGAAGTTGTGATCCCCAATAACCATGCCTTTGCTTCTTCCTCTTCTCATGTTGACCCAGCCACACTTGATTCTTCTTCAGGAGCATCTCAACCTAAACTCCAACTCAAAGATAAAGGCTTGGGTGACTACATGGTATCTCAGTCCCTCTACTTGGCACAACTGCCTCTATCTCCTCAATCCTATGGGAGACCTATCTTAAAAACACCCACCGCAGAGAAGCCAACCAAAGGACCATTTGTGAAATGGGGAAGCCTAGAAGATGAAAGTGATGAAAAAGATATCCTACAGTGGCTATACAAGGATGAAGCTAGCTCCTCAATGCAACATGACCATCCCATTATACAAATGGCACAATACGGTCAAGGCTTCCAAATGTTATAGAGAATGGGATATGAAGGACACGGTCCTCTCAGTTCAAGAAAGGATGGCATCACTGAGCCCATCCAACCTCATACCCTAATGGCCCACGACACTACAGGGCTAGGCTACACTAGAGCACCAAGAAACAATAGAACCAACAAGAACAAAGCCAAACAAATAGAAGTATCCACTAGCAATCTGGTTGAACAAATTCAAAGAATGCAAATGGGGAGCGAAACTGATTCTAATGGGTATGAGTGGGACAGCCTCTCTTAGATGTCTTGTGATGAAAAGGATATTGACGTTGTTCATGAGTATGACCCAACCCATGCCAACGAGGGACAAGGTCCAAGGGCTAGGCCATTAGAGTCCGACCCGCATAGCAACAATAGTGAAAATCATGAGGAAGGAATGTTTCCCCCCTTGACGGACCCACTAATAGAGAGTACCATCGCAGACTTTGTCTGCTCCTTCAATAACTTTGTTATAACCATCAACGCCATTGAACCAGACCAACCTAATGATCTCTTACCTTTGGTACACCCTGAACTTATCGACTGGGACCTATAAGGTACCACCCCTGAACCAGACACCTTCAAAAATGATGACACAATCATCGATTACCTTGAGCTTAGAGATCACATACCTGCAGGCGACCACAGAGTTGGCTATGCTATTGAACTCAACGAGAAGGCCTATTTTGGAGAGAGCACCAAGCCTTTCAGTCATAAAAACATCAAAATAAAAGAATGATCTAACGATGAAAACTACTCTGCGGCAGTGTTAGATCATCAAAATAGTAAAAATAAAGACGTATCTAACGGTGAAAACCTCTCTGAGGCACCGAAAGATGGAAGGCTTGACCCTCTCCCCAATCTTACACATCAGGAGAGATCGTTGATCTTGATAGAACCAGCAGAAGCAATCAATGTCAACACAAGTGATAATCCAAGAATGGTCCACATGGCCAAGGCTCTAATAAAACATGAAAAACCAGCATTTACAGATTTCTTCAAAAGAAAATAGATCAACTTTGTATGGACATATGCTGACATGCCAGGGCTAGATCCAAATCTTATCATGCATCATTTATCTCTAGCTTCAGAAGCTAAACCAGTCAAACAAAAACTCAGAAAGATGCATCCACATGTGGCCCTCATGGTAAAAGAGGAACTAAAGAAGCTGTTAGACGTTGGATTTATTAGGGCTATAGACTATCCTGAATGGGTTTCGAATATAGTACCGGTGGCTAAACCAGATGGCAGGGTCAGAATATGCAATGATTTTAGAGACTTGAACAAGGCTTGTCCCAAAGATGACTTCCCCCTGCCCAACATAGACATGATTGTTGATCTCACGGCAGGACACACTATGCTATCACTCATGGACGGTTTCTCGAGATATAACCAAATAAAGATTGCACCCGATGACCAAAACAAAACTGCCTTCACATGTCCTTGGGGCACTTACTGCTAGTGTGTTATGCCATTTGGTCTGAAAAATGCTGGGGCAACATATCAGAGAGCCATGACAACAATCTTCCACGATATGATGCATACTATAATGGAAGACTATGTCGATGACATTCTAGCAAAGTCTCTCACAAGAGAAGGGCATCTAGCAGTACTAGACAAGATCTTTAACCGACTAGAACAGTTCAATGTGCGACTTAATCCAAAAAAGTGTGTGTTTGGGGTTACATCAGGAAAACTACTGGGCTACATAGTGTCTGCAAATGGTATCAAAGTTGATCCCACTAAGGTGAAGGCCATAATGGAGATGCCACCTCCTAAAAATTTGACTCAATTGAGATCCCTATAGGGCAAACTATAGTCTATTAGATGGTTCATTTCCCAACTAGCAGACAAGTGCCACCCATTCTCTCATCTGCTACACAAAAATGTACCCTTCAAATGGAACGAGTCATGTGAGCAGGCATTTCAACAGTTAAAGGAATACCTAATGAAGCCACCAGTATTAATGCCACCAATTTAGGGCAAGCCTCTGTTACTGTATATCTCAGCTACACCTACGGCTCTGGGAGCTCTCCTTGCTAAACAGAACTATGATGGAAAAGAACAGGCTATCTACTACATTAGTCGAACACTTGTCAGATATGAATTGCAATACACACCAATAGAAAGAGCATGTCTAGCTCTTGTATTTGCATGGCAAAAATGGAGACATTACATGTTGTCACACTCTGTTAAACTAGTGGCAAAGATTGATCCACTGAAATACTTACTCAACAAGGTTTCCTTAACAGGTAGATTATCCAAATGGGTCATGCTTCTCAGTGAGTTCGACATTGAATATGTGGATAGAAAAGTGATAAAAGGACAAGTTCTTGTAGATCAACTAGCAGATGCACCTTTAACGGATGACCACCCCCTGAGTTTTGAATTTCCAGATGAATCTATCTTCCATGTCAACATAGCAAACTGAAAAATGTACTTTGATGGCTCCTACACTCAACATGGATCGGGGGCAGGTATCTTATTAATCACACCTAATGGTGACACTATTCCAAAGTCATACAAATTAATATTCCCTTGCACTAACAACGTAGTGGAATATGAGGCTCTGGTCATCAGTATCAAGCTAGCAGTTGAATGGAACATCAAGGAACTTCAAGTCTATGGTGACTCACAACTGGTCATCAACCAAGTAAATGACGACTACCAAGCAAAGGATGAGAAACTAATTCCTTACAAACGAATGGTAGATGACTTCAAGGAATATTTCATCAAGATATCATTTGAATAGGTACCAAGGATCGAGAATAAAGCTACAGACGCAATGGCTACAATCGCATCTCTCCTCAACATTCTAGGCAATCAAACACGATATGAGTTCTTAGTAGAGCCAGTCTCCTGTCCTGCTTATGACACTCCAGATTCCCATATCATATGCTACATCGTAGGAGCTGATTCCCCTCTCTATGGTAAAATATTTGCCTATCTAAACGAGAATACCCTCCCGCCTGACCTCTCCCATAACCAAAAAAGAACCTTCATCCGGCAGGCATCTCGGTGTGCCATTGTCGCTAACACCCTCTATCACCGAGGTCTCAATGGTACTCTCCTTAGATGTCTAGATAGAGAGGAATATCAAACTCCTCTAAGAGAAATACACGATGGAATATGTAGGGTTCACTCTAGTGGCCCTACCCTAGCCAATAAACTCATACACATGGGATACTATTGGCCAACTATGGAACAAGACTCCTATCAGTTTGTAAAGAAATTTAAAAAGTGCCAAATCCATGGGAACCTGATACATGCACCGGCATAAGAGCTACAGCCGTTGACAACTCCTTGGCCTTTCTGTTAGTGGGGACTCGACTTAGTGGGCAAGATCCACCCTCCTTCCTCAAGCGGCCATAAATTCATCATCACTGCCACAGAGTACTTCACGAAATGGATTGAAGCCATGCCCTTAGCCAACATCATAGGCAAACAGATTGCCTCATTTATCCTAAACTATATCATTTGTCATTATGGTGTCCCTTCGTCCATTATTACGGATAATGGTCGACCCTTCAAAAACTAAGATGTTAGGGAACTATGCGACAAATTCCATATCCAGCACCGCTTCTCAACTCCTTACTACCCACAAGTTAATGGCCAAGCTGAGGCATCAAATAAAACCATTCTGAAAATCATAAAGAAGACTGTCAATGATGCTGGCCGTGACTGGCATGTCCAACTGAATCCCGCGCTGTGGGCCTACCGCACAAGTATCCACACACCCACAGGTGCAACACCATACTCCCTAGTCTATGGATCTGAAGCTATCTTGCCCATTGAAGTCAAGATCCCATCCTTGCGAATCTCATTAAAAGGCCTCATATCAGATGAAGAGTACAGAGTAACCAGACTCCAAGAATTAGAGCTACTCGAAGAGCAAAAGCAACAAGCCTTTAACCACTTGAAAGCATATCAACAACGCATGTCCAGAAGCTACAATCACAGAGTAAAGCCCCAGATATTCCAAGTCGGTGACCTAGTCCTAAGAGAAAATCCCAGAAATCAGCAAGACAAAGAAAAGAAAGGAAAGTTTGAACCTAACTGGCTGGGTCCCTACGTTGTTATCACAGTTTATGGATTGGGGGCATATCAATTAGCTACAGCTGAAGGTGAACTATTCGATGATCCTATCAACAGCATGCACCTTCGCAAGTTCTATACCTGAAAACCCCAATGTAAGGGAGTCCTGAAAAAATCCAAAAAATTTGAAAAAGTGATCAAAAACAAAAAAAAAATCAAAAAAATGAGAAAATAACAAAAAAAATCATCCTACGATGAAAACCTGGCAAACAGGCACCTAGGATAGGTACCATGGTGAAAACCTAGCAAATAGGCATCATGTGTACTTTTAGCTTCTCATGCAAATAAAAGCAAGTCTTGAAAACCTGGTAAACAGGCACTATCTTTGACAAACCACTTCCTCCATCAGTTCTGACTTCATATCTCTTGTGTCCTCCATATCATCCATCTTGAACCAGTCCTTTGAACCATTGTCGAACTACGTCACCTCTAAGTTATCACGTAAGCAAGGCCATTCTCAATGCACCCCTGAGGCTCCTCTTCACTCCACTCCACTGTTCCGTCGACCCATATCTAGTCCTTATGTCAATCTAGGTCCATGCTATTTCTGCACCACTTTGCCATCACCTAGGTCTTAGGTCCGCTAGGGTTTACCCCGAACTACGTTGCCTCTGTGTCGTCACGTAGGCAAGGCCATTTAGCAATGAGACCCCGAGGCACTAGGTCAGTCCCTTAGGGTCCGCTCTCCATGTCTGTCTGTCGTCTCACTCATAATAAGTCGATCCTCATCTAAAGTGGGGGCAACTCCTCGACCTAGTTATGGATTTGGATTCTTGAATGCCACACTTTCTAAGAGGATGCCAATAAAGGATTGTGATACCTTTCACTAGACAAGCAAGAGCAGCAATGCAAGCTACCCATCAACAAAAGTCCTTGGCTCAAAACATCAGCCTGTCCTAAACAAAGCGCAACAGCATATCAAAACACTCAAAATGATTCTGTATCAATTATGGCAAAAGACACATCTAATGCAAAGAAGTTTTGTCCACAGGTTAATTTACAAGGGCTTGAATTTTTATCATTATGTCTTCCTATGCTACTCAAGGATGCCACAAGCTAGAGATGCTATGATGGAGGCATATTTTTTCTTTGTCTGCTACTTGTGGATTAAACTTTAGTAATGTGATGACTTATGTCTAACGACGTGATCAGCAAAAGATCATCGAGGACTCTGAGGTCTAAACATGAAACGGGGCAATCTATGTCTGTTAAAACGCAAGAAGTACTCAGGTCATCTAGATTCAAGTTTGACTAGATGCTTGTATCAACTTGCTATATCAAAATCTAGGTAAGTGATACTCAGGTCATCTCAGTCTAATTATACCAAGATGCTTGTATTTTCTTACCACATTTCAAAAAGTGAAAAATACCAAAAAATGCCCAATGATGAAAGCAAAATACTTGCTATATCAAGATGACAAATATACATATCCATACCGTATCCAATTGTAGTTCATATCTATATCCATATCCATAGCACATCCAGTTGTACTCCATATCCCAACCAATAAGGATCCAAAATGCAATGAATTAATGTTTACAAAAGCTTGTAATTTCTTCTATCGAGTCATTCTTCTATCAATCAAATTTCTATTTGTCTTTATATCTCTCATCAACAATTCTAGCTATCAGTCTTGAGCAGCGATCCACATGCAAGTCTATCCTTAATCCATACCAATTGAGTCAAGTCAATCTTGTCAAATTATCCAATCGCAATCAGTGCTCTTGATCCTAATCTTGTCGTAAACCATATCAATCAGTCATAACTATCCTTCGTGTTGCTCTAGGGATATCTCATTCCCTGCCATGACAACACTGTCGTATATTGTTATCATATCAAATGTCTTAGACAAGATGTTGCATTGTTGAAACCAGACCTAGAGTCTTATATGACATGTTTCATTCCTGACACCAGACATCATCGATCTATATCATTGGTTTACCGCTTGACTGGGGCAATACCTTGCCTATTCTTGTATCATTTGTGCATTCTTGCTTACTTGCTTGTGTATGTCATCACTTTATCTTGCATCACATATCATTCACCATCTTTCTTCTTCATCCAACCATTTCTTCTCCTGTTTCTCCTCTTCTTCATCGTGGGATTGTCCGTCTCACGCCTTTCTACTGTCTCCTCATCCAATCTCCTGAGGGGGCATCCTGTCGTTAAACTTGTACCAGGGGCAAACTGGGGCATGCATCATTGTCAAAAATTCTTATTTTTTGAAACACCATGGTAAAACACATTGCATCAAAGAGGGGCAAAATGTATACACCTAAAAATGGCATGACTCTACTTAAATAAATATTTTGAATATTTATTTCATCATTCACATTCTTCTATCAATAAATAAACACATTTATTTATTTATTTGATTCATCCCCTCTCATTTAATTAAATAAATTACATTTTATTTAATTAATTAAAGTCATCCCCACAAACTTCATTCTTCTAAAAATAATTAAATAATTTTAATTATATTATTAAAATCTTTATTCTTCCAAATTTTAAAATAAAATGCAAATTTTATTTAAATAAAATCTAAAACCCTCACAAAATAAAATATAATTCTATATTTTATTTATTCCTCTCAATTATCTACAAAATAATTAAATAAATCCTTTTATTTAATTATGCCTTTTTATCTTCACAAAAAAATCATTCTTATCTTCAAAAAATACTTTCCTCTTGTCACACAAAAACAAAAGATGAGTTACAAAGCAAAATCAGTTTTAAAGCACCTTTAAAGCAAATCTTCTCTAAAATTAGAAAAATAAATTCTAATTTAATAAAATCAAATCTCATCCTGATCAAGAGAAGAGTTAACTCAACAAAGCTGCTTTTCAAATGACATGTGTCCTTCCATTTGTTGCACATTCCTCAACAAGTCTCCTCCATTGATCTTTCCTTTTCTTCTCAACCATTGATCTTCCCTCACCTTTTTCTATAAATACAACCGTCTTCTCTTCATTTCAAAATCTAGATTTTGTGTAAACTTATGCTGCAGAGATATCGGCGTGGCTTTGGCACCCCTACTCCCATTTGAGCATCCTCATTCATAATCCATTTCTGTATTTGAAGCTCATCTACAAATACACAAGTATCACAGCGATTCACTCTTTGTCATCTTCAAACAAGTAAGCAAACAAAAGCTTCTGAGGGCTTTTATTATCAAGATCAAAGAGAGATAGGTGAGCTACAGAAGGTGAAAGGTAAAAAGGTGAAGGTATCATTGTTTTTCATTGTTTTTAATCTTCCTTTATCTTCATATTTTGTAGATGTTTGAGTTTCATGTTTCATTGATTTGAATAACCATGTTTTCCCCCTCACACCTAGAAAAGTCACATGGAATTTCACATACAATGCATGGGATATCAGTATTGGAACATAACCTCGACTAAATATGTTCCCCCAAGGAATGGCCCAACAACTCTAGATGAAGTTAGAGATGCAGAAAATAATCTTCTAGCTAAAGAAACCCTACTAAGTGCCTTATCTGATTCAGAGCTGAGAAATGTTATGGGATTGAAGACTACCTGTGAAATTTGGACAAAGCTTGAAAATCGATATGAAGGAGACAAATATGTTAAGTGTGCCAAGATGAAAAGTTTGAAAACTTAAGGATGAGTGAAGATGAGAATATCACTTTATATATGACAAAAGTAAATGAGCTTGTATGTGGCATCAGATGTGCTGGTGGAGTACTGGATGAAGATGAAATTGTTGCTAAATTTCTCAGATCTTTACGTCCTGCATATAAACACAAAGTTGTTGTCATTGAGGAAATCAGATCTTTAACAACTATAATAAGGGATCAACTGGTTGGTAAGATATCTACATTTGAGTTAGCTGAGTTTGGTGATGCACTTGCCAAGACTGAATTTGCATTCAAGGCTAGTGCCTCCGCAAAAGGTAAACAAAGATATGATCCAAGTGAAAGTTCCTCAAGGAAATCAACTTGGTAGGATAAAGCAAGGAAAGATTTGGAAGAAGATGAATTAGAAGCTGAACAACTTGAAGCCCTTATTGCAAAAAGACTACCAAGAGGATCTGGTAAGTATAAAGGAAACTTACCTTTCAAATGCTTTGCTTGCAATAAGATTGGTCATTTTGCCTCAAGATGTCTGGAAAGGTTTTCAAGGCTAAACCCTAATAGATCAAGGTTTCAGAAGAAGTGTTACTATGTTCAAGAAGATGATGATGGAGTAACAGATGATGAATCTGAGATAGGAAACAAACCTGGAAGTGACTGGGTGTTTATTGCCATCAAAGAAGAAGATCCAATGCCTATTGAATCTGCCAACCATAAGATGATAGAAAGAGCTTTGGCTGCTCAGGTTGAAGAAATGGATGAATGGGTTATTGACAGTGGATGCTCTCACCATATGACTAGCAACAAGAGTAAGTTCTTAAGCTTGGAAAGATATGAAGGTGGAGTTGTAAAATTTAGAGATAATTCTGTTGGTAGATTAGAGGTAGAGGAACCATCTCTTTTAATGGAAAGAACAAAACTGATGATGTCCTATATGTTGAAGGTCTGAAGCATAATCTTCTCAGTGTTGGATAGTTGGTGGATAAAGGCTATGATCTTTCAAAGATCTGGAACTAAGATTGCATCTGGTACACAGACAAAAGGTAACATCTTCCAATTGGTTGGTACTGGCAAAAGTTGCTTATTTGTTCAAATTGTTCAGAGTTGGTTGTGGCATAAGAGAATGTGTCATGTGAATTTTGATAATATCATCAAGATAAGCAACACTTAGGCTGTAAGAGATCTTCCAATAGTGATGAAACCTACTAACAGTTTGTGCAAAGAATGTTAGTTAGGTAAGCAAAGCAGAGTCACATTCAAAAGTAAAGAACAATCTTCAACCGGATTGTTAGACTTGGTGCACACTGATCTCTGTGGTTCGGCAAGAGTCAGGAGTTTGTAAGGAGATAGGTATTTCATGTTGCTAATTGATGACCACTCCAAGATGATGTGGGTAACTTTCTTAAAAGAGAAATCTGAAGCACTTGAAAAGTTCAAAATATTCAAAGCTATGGTAGAAAATGAAACTAGCATAAACATAAAATACCTCAGGTTTGATAGAGGTGGAGAATTCACATCTGGTGAGTTTAGAACTTTTTGTGAGAAACATGGGATAAAGAGATAGTTATCTACTCCAAGGACTCCATAGCAGAATGGAGTAGTGGAGAGAAAGAACCAGATGATCTAGGAAGCTTCTACGACCATGATGATGGAAGCAAATGTTCCTCAAGTTTATTAGAGAGAAGCTGTGAGAACTGTTGTGTACACTCTTAATCAGGTACAAATCAGAGGAAATACTGGTAAGACTCCTTAAGTATGAACTTTGGTTTGGTATCACTCCTACTGTAAAGTATTTCAGAGTCATTGGTAGTAAATGCTACATCAAAAGAGATGAAGACCTTCACAATTTTGATGCTAGAAGTGATGAAGGAATATTCTTGGGATATTCTACTCAAAGCAAAGCATACCAGTGTTCTAACAAGAGATTGAGAAAGATTGTAGAAAGTACACATGTGAAGGTTGATGAAGGCATGGAAAATCCCTCAAGGTTTTATTAGTATGAAGTAGATGATCAGAATGATGTCTCAGACCAAGGAGAACCAACCCCAATTGCAGTTCAGATTCAAACTGATCTGGAGAAGCCTGAAATACAGGAAGAAGAGACAAGTTTGGATGAACCCATCCAAGAATTAGAAGTGAAAGAAATTCCTTAAACTCCTAGGTATATAAGACCAAATCATTCTAAAGATCAGATTATAGGAGATAGAAGCAAAGGTGTTCAAACATGAAGAAAAATTGCTCAAGATTTAGTGAAGTATTGTTTGATTTCAAAAATTGAACCAAAAATAATAAGTAAAGCTTGTAATGATGAAAGTTGGGCTAAAGCAATGGACAAAGAATTGATTCAGATTGATAAGAATCACACTTGGGATCTTGTCCCCAAACCTAATGATAGAAATGTGATTGGGACTAAGTGGGTCTTCCGAAATAAACTAAATGAAGAAGGTGTAGCAGTAAGAAACAAAGCCAGATTGGTCTGTTAGGGTTATTCTCAAGTAGAAGGAATTGACTTTGGAGAAACTTTTGCTCCAGTGGCAAGAATTGAAGCAGTCATATTATTTCTTGCCTTTGCTGCCTTCAAGGATTTCAAGGTATATTAGATGGATGTCAAGTTTGCTTTCCTAAATGGTGATTTGGAAGAAGAGGTATACATTGGGCAACCGGATGGATTCCAATTGTTTGATCATGGAGATATGGCCTGCAAGTTGAAGAAGGCATTGTTTAGACTCAAACAAGCCCCAAGAGCCTGGTATGAAAGATTGGACAAACATCTTTTGAAGATTGGCTTCGACAAAGGTACTGTTGACAGTAATCTGTATTTTAAGATTGATCATGAAAATATCTTGATTGTGGAAGTACATTCATTGATGATATCATTTTTGGAGGGAAAGATAGCATGTGCAAGATCTTTGCAAATTAAATGCAAAGTGAATTTGAAATGTCTATGTTTGGGGAAATGAATTTCTTCTTGGGTCTACAAATCACTCAAACAAAGAAAGGAATCTTCATATCACATACCAAATATGTGAAAGAATTGTTGAAGAAATTTGGGATGGAAGATTCAAAGGCAATGAATACTCCCATGGCAACCGAATGAAAGCTGAGTAAAGATGATGAATCCCCTTAAGGCTGATCAGAAAAAGTACAGGTAAATGATTGGAGGGCTGCTCTACCTTACTCAAACTAGACCTGATATTATGAATGTTGTTGGTCTTGTTGCCATATTCCAAGCTAATCCGAGAGAGTCTCATGTCATAGTAATCAAGAGAATTCTCAGATATCTGAAGGGAATAGTTGAGTATGGATATGGTATCCTAAGGATCATGATTTCTCTCTTCATGTATATACAGATGTTGATTGGGCAAGAGATGTGGATGACTGGAAGAGTACCAGTGGTGGTGCATTCTTTTTGGGAAAAAGTTTGGTTTCTTGGCTAAGTGAGAAACAAGAGGCAATATCTCTGTCCACTGTAGAAGTAGAGTATATTGCAACAGGAGGTAGTTACACTCAAGTATTGTGGATGAAGCAAATGCTAAGACATATCAGAGTAGAGTATGATGAACCTATCACAATCTTCTGTGATAATTCAAGTGCAATAAACATATCAAAAAATCCAGTGTTGCATTCAAAGACAAAACATATATCCACCAAGTCCCACTTTTTGATAGAGCAGGTGAACAAGAATGAAGTCAGATTGGAGTTTGTGCCCTTAAAAGATCAAATTGTAGACATTTTTACTAAACCTCTAACTAAGGACTCTTTTGAGTATCTCAGGGAGAAGTTAGGGGTTATTACCCCTCTGGCTCTGAATTAAGGTGCACTAATGTGCATCAGTCTGGTGGATTCCTTAGTCATATCTTATGATCTGGATTGATGTTAGGAGGCTACTACTTAGGGGGAGCAGTCTGTATGATTCTGAAGTATGAGATGTAGTTGCAAGTATGTGCCCTTTGTGATTGATGTCAAAGGGGAAGAGAAGACATGTGAAAAAAAAAGTGGTTGCTGATCAAAGGGGGAGCAGTAAAGCAAGAGAAGACATGTGAATGGTTGTTGTTGATAGGAGGAGCTATTTCAGTCAGTGAGGAGAAGTTCTTGTCTTGATAGTTAAAACAATTTTTCACATTATATGTTGCCATCAATGACAAAGGGGGAGATTGTTGCAAGTATGGGCCTAATTAGTGTTGTCATTGATGTCAACATACTCCTGTTGCATTGATGTCAAGGATTGGATAAGTTGTGTGTTGAGGATATTGAGAAAATTAGTCCTATCAGGAATAGAGAATATTAGTGAAGATAGTGAAGCTCTATGAAGTGAAGATCCCAGCTAGATGAAGATAAGAGAATGCACATCAAAGGGTTTGTAGATATATGTCTGAAGATGATTCAATCAAGATTTGAGAGGTCCACATGAAAATGTGGAGGAGTTATGGCCATGAGAGTAAAACTAGTTCCAGCAACTGTTTAGAGGTGACAGAGTGACACAAATAGGTGTGGTGAGATCTGGAAATACAATATCATGTTCTGTGGATCCGGTGGCATGTTTAGGAAGCTAATGTGAATTGACAACTCAATTGGTTCATGGTTTGGAGGTCCACAAGCAATCCTTCTAATGTGACAGTGATGGGCGACTAAGTTCTTGAGGTTCTAGATGAAGATATGAATGATTATAGTAAGCAGAAGTGGTGCAGATGTTCTTGGTGATTCAAGCAAGCTTGTGGGGGTCTCTAGATTGTGTCCAATTCATGTTGGCAGTCTGCATTGAAGATTGAGCTCATAATTGAAGACTTACCTTTGAGTGATGGTGTTCCTCCTAGTCTTAGTCGACTGGATGATTTGCACATGTTGCGGATGTTCTTGAAGATGTTTTACGAAGCATGGCATGTTCCTCGAAGAAGATTGAAGTCCAAATTATATTTGGCTGACAATGGAGTAATGCGCATAAAGTTTTTGAAATAATTCAAGTTGTACTTTTGTAATTGCTCTATAATAAAACAAGTGTATGTTGTGCCGACTTTGATGATCATTCCAAAGTCGATGTCATGTATAAATAAGAGTTACAAAGTCATTCAAATGTCTCCTTGATCATGAAGAGAAAGTGTAGTGTGGAGGAGCGAGAAGCAGAGTAGAGGTGTTGAGCTTAAATGGAACTGACTCAAGCATAGTAAAGATGCTTATCTCCAGTTCAAGTATGTAATACTTATATTCTTTTGTAGACAGTGTGTCTCCTGTAGGCAGTGGGCCTCTTGTGAGCAGTGTGCTCGAGCAGTGAGCCCTAACTGGCAAGTGCCATTTTATTCATCTTTATTCTTCTAATAGAGAATATAATCTTGGGTTAGTCACCCCATGGTTTTTCCCTTAACTGCGTTTTCCACATCAAAATCTTGTTGTTATATGTGTTGAATTTGTCTCTGCTCATGAATTATTGCATTATGCTTCCATGATTGAATCTTTGATATGCTGTTGAAATATAAGAAGGCTCAAAGTAAATAAAGAACAGAGTTTTGGTAACAACTGATTCAGCCCCCCTCTCAGTTGTCTGTCCTAAATCCAACAAAAAGATCCAAAACCTTCCAGACAAACCTTAGAACACCAAAACAGGATGAAATCTGTACCAAAATATCACCTTTTATTCCAAAATCTACAGACAAATTTATCCAATGGAAGGATGCCCTGATCTTTCTGAGCTCACAGATCTGTCTCTATGACACAAGCCTTCCTCCGAATGGATTTATAATTTGACCACATAATTTCTACCCCTTCTTTCAATTTAAATTCTACCTTCATTCATGATCCTACAACTCAGATTTCCTTGTTGACTACATTAATGATGTCATATGAATGAATTTTAGGGAAGCCACTTCTACTAAATGTTATGTTCCCAAGAATTCCCTCAAAATTACTATTAGCTACTTTCTGAAATAGGGCATTCCCTTCCTGAAAAACATAAGCATCTGTTGAAAATTTCATTGAAGACCTAAATTCCAGTTCAGCAACTTTACTAAGGTAGTTTTGAAGATGTAGCTATTCCAAAATCATGCTAAAGACTCATGCCTCAGCACATCCACATCCACATAAAAATGATGCCTACGTTATTTGCTTTCAATCATTTTTCCTTTCCTTTAGAAAAAAATTTGAAATACCAGACAGGATGACATCATGGCAAAGTGCGTTGTGTGGTACACTGTACTATGAAATTAATTAGGCGAATGGGTAATAGGAAGGGATGCCCTAAATATATTTTGTTATTTTTTATTTTTTATGAGGAAAAAATGGCTACCAAATCAAAAAGTTCCTTTTTTGGATGACGAATTTTTTTATTTTAAATTTTTGGACAACCAAAAAATAGTGGGACTACTAAATTTTTGGTAGTTACAAGATGTGTGCACATATAGAATGGCCTATTGACCAAATTAATAATATAATTTGTCTTCTAAAATGTGCTTTTTCATTGAGTTAGTTTTGTACTTATGATAATGATTGCTTTTACTTTTAACTACTTAAAAGTAAATTTATTTGGAGGACATATTTTGATACAAAGAGAGAAAAAAAATATTATTATTTATTAGTAAGTAAAATATATTAATAGTAAAATCTATATAAATAATTAAGAGAGTTAGACGAATTAAATGAGTAATAAAAAAATATTGCAAAAATTAATTTTTAATTGAGTTAGATGAATTAAATGAGTAATTAAAAAATATTGTGAAAATCAATTTTAATATAAAATTGAATTTATAGAGTTTATGTAAATTTAGAAATGCACATTAAAAGCTATGCTTGTTTTAAACATAAAATGTCATTTCAAAGAAATTTTGTTAAATTATGGTTGTATATTACTAAGCTTCAATTACTTTAAAAATTAGAGAATATATATCTCCATAATATTTTAGAGCAATTTTAAGAGAATATATATTTCCATAATATTTAAGAGCAATTTTAAAATATTTACATTCCCTGTCTTAGTATTATGTTAATATTAATATATTTTAAAATCTATAATATTTTATAAAAAAACTATTAAATAGATTAGGTGGAATATAAACTCTTAACATATTTGATAGTAAACCTTTGATTATAAATTGAAGAAACTTAAAATATTTTTTTTGAAGAATTAATATTAAAATTTGTTAAACTTATAATCTTCTAATAGAACAAAATATTTTAAAAGTTTTTCTTATTATTTCTAAACTAATTTTTTTTTACATTAAAATAAACTAACTCAATTTAGTTACTTTTTAGATGCTATTTTAAAATTTGAGGTAAGATTAGTTTATTAAAATTCAGTTCCATACACACCAGTGGGTAATTGTGTTTTCATCCACATTTAGGAGATTGAGCATGGGTAGTGAGAGAGAGAGAGAAGACCATTCAAGTTTTCAAAGTGTGTGTGTGAAGGCCATCATTGCAAAAGGAAGATGAAGTGAGAAAGAGAGAAGGCAAGGAGATCACCTTAGTTCCTAACTACTTATTATCATGGAAAAAACACTTATAAGAAGTATAGCTTCCCACCAACAAGAAAGGAAAATATGTGGGTAGCCAATAGTAAATGGAGGAACTAGATACATAGGTTATCATTTGTAGATTAGATTATCTTCTGCTCCACTCTTTATCTTCCTCATACATAATTATATTTGAATAATATTATATTAAATTTAGATTACATAAATTTATTTATATATTATAATAGAGAGGGAGAGATAGAGAGGGAGACAATGTGAGATAGAGTGAGACAAACAAAAAGATGGAGAGAGAGAAAGGGATTGTGAGATAGAGGAGGGAAGTAGAGAGATAGGGAGAATAGAGAATGAGAGAGAGAAAAAGGAAAAAAAAAAAAGATAAGGAGAGAGAGAGAGAGAGAGAGAGAGAGAGAGAGAGAGAGAGAGATTTCTAATGGCCCATCTACCCATCTTCCACATGTGAATTTCTATTTTTTCTTTGTAATGTTTAATGCTAAGATTTACTAATTTGTGTTTAATGTCTTAGTATCAATATTTGGGTTTTTGGGTTCACATTTAGGTAGCTTAGATTTGAATGTTAAGGAAGAAGAAGGAAGAAGGAGAGGGGGAGAGAGAAAGAGGGAGAAATAGAGATAGGAAGAGATAGAGAGAGAGATGGGGAGGGGGATAGGGAGAGATAGACTTTCATTGTGTCATAGAATTAGGGTTATGGTCAAGAATTCTAATGGAAAACCCTACATTAAAGATCAGGCTTCGATACTTTTATAATGTAAAAATTGGAGCTTGGTATAGGTTGGTCCAGATCATCTAGCGAGATTGATATAGAGATGGGTATAGAGATAGAGAGGGAGAGAGAGGTATAGTGATAGAGAGAGATAGAGAGATGGTGAGAGAAAGAGAGGGACAAAGAGAGGGAGGGAGAAAAACTTGATAACTATCACATAAAATTTACTTCACAAGTAGGGTCAACTTTCAAAATTAAGCCCTAAAAAATTGAATCCCTTTAGTAATTTTTAACATTAAATAACCATCACAGAGAAAGAGAGATAGAGTACAAAAGAAATATAGAGATAAGATATATAGAGGGAAAGCCAGATAGAGAAAATAATAGAGAGATAAATAGATGCGTATACGGATAGAGAGGGAGATAGAGGTATAGAGATAGAGAGGGATAGAGAGAGATGGTGAGAGAGAAAGAGAGGGACAAAGAGAAGAGAGATAGTGTGATAGAAGAAGAGAGAATAATAGAGGGAAATTGATATAGAGATGGGAAGAGAGGAAGAGAGATAGAGAAGAGAAAGAGAGAAATAGATATAGAGATAGAGAGCTCAGATGGAATAAGGAGAAAGAGGAAGAAAGAGAAACATAGAGATATAGAAAGAGACAAAGAGAGAATGAGACAAAGATATAATCTCTCTCTCAATATATATGTATTGAAAGAGAGAGAGATGGAGATATAAAGAGGGATAGAGGGAGAGAGGGGGAGATAGATATATAAAGAGAGGGATATTTGTAGAGAGAGGAATAGATAAAGAGAGATAGAGATGAGAGATAAAAAGGGGGTGAGAGAGGGGTCTTTAAGTGAAATAGAGATAGAGGAAGAGAGAATTGGAGAGAGAGAAAGAGAAAGATAGAGGATAAAGGGAGAGAGGTGGAGAAGGCAACAAAGATAAATAGAGAGATAGAGAGGGAGAGTGAGATATAGTACATTTTACTATGAATACCTTCATCAACACAATTTCTAAGCCCTACACATATAAAGGAAATCTTAAGACATTATCCACATTACAAAGAAATAAGATTAAATCAAATTTTATTTCTTAGTAAGTGTTATAATTAATAAGCCATATAACAATTCCATCTATAGAAATAAAGGTCTCCATGCTTATTGTCAAAGTGGTAACTTATTATGATTGAATTATATATCTTATCTTTATATAAAATCTATATTATAGTTATATGAGAGAGAGAGAGAGAGAAGAAAAATAGAGTTAAACAAAAAGAGAGAGATGAGTAGAGAGAGGAGAGAGGGGGAGACATATCTTTATATAGAGAGAGAGAGATAAAGAGAGAGGTATCTTTATATATAGAATGAGAAAGAGAGACAAAGAGGAGAGAAGAGGGACAGAGGCCTAGATAGACAGACAATGGGAGAAAGGGGGAGGGATAGATAGACAAAGAGATAGAGGGAGATTGGTGGAGAGAGGAATAGAGATAAGTGATATAGAGGGAAAGAGAGATAGAGAAAATAGATAAATAGATAGAGGAAGAGAGAGAGTAAGAGACATAGTGAGGGTAGGAGAGAAAGATAGAGATAAGATTATACACACAGACACAGACACAGAGAGAGATTGGTATAGGGTTAGAGAGGGAGAGAGAGGTGTAGAGACAAAGAGGGATAGAGAGATGCTGAGAGAGAAAGAGAGGGACAAAGAGAGGGACAAAGAAAACCTAGATAAGAGAGATAGAGTGATAGAGAAAGAAAGGAAGAGAGAGAGAGAGAGAATAGAAAGAGAGATAAAAAAGAGACAAAGAGCTCAGATGGAGAGGAGAAAGAGAAACATAGAGATATAGAAAGAGAAACAGAGAGGAGACAAATAGATATAGAGAGAGGTAGAGTGATATAGAGATAGAGAGAGGTAGAGTGATATGTGTATATATATACACACACACACACACATAGAGAGAGAGAGAGAGGAAATGTGTGAGAGAGAAGGGGAAGGAAGATGTAGAGATGAAGAGATATAAAGAGAAATAGAAAGGAGAGAGAGATCTCATAAAGAGGAAGACTGTGAGAGAGAAGGGGGAGATAGAGATGAAGAGAGATGAAGAGAGAGAGAAGATAGAGAAAAATGTATGTAGAGTACTATTAAATTATTATAGAGGCTTCCACCTATTATCAGATCAAAATCTCCAATTGAATTAATCATTTCATCAAGTCTTTCTTTTGTCAAATTCTACACATATTCCACCTTAATCAATTTGCCCTTAAGATGTTATGTGGAGAGAGAGAGAGAGAGAGAGAGAGAGAGAGAGAGAGAGAGAGAGAGAGAGAGAGAGAGAGGGAAATAGAAACATAGAGAGATACAAAGAAATAGAGAGCTAGAGAGGGAGACAGAGATATATATAGAGACCTAGAGAAATAAATAGTGAGAGAGAGAGAGAGAGAGAGTACCTTTCAATTTCAAGTAGAGAACATGGCTACATGCATGACCTTCGTATGAACAATTATTTCCAAATTTTATCTTTACCACCCATCACAATTGAAAAGACATTTCCTAAAACACAAAATCATTATCCATCATGGGATTTCAAAACTAAGCTTAAATGCATAAACATAGTGACAAAAAGTGTTCCATTGTGTGATACACTTGAGGTTACGATCAAGTGTTCGAATGGAAAACCCTACATTAAAGATCAATCTATGGAAATTTTACAATGTAAAAAGTGGATCTTAGTATGTGTTGGTCCAAATCATCTACTCAAACTTTACTTACCACTATAGAACAACAACACACATTATTACATGGTTTCAATGTTCAAATGATTAACATGATTCAACAAATCAAATTAGACCAAAAATATTAATGCAAGTATTCTATATATACTCTCTTTTTGAGAATACTAATATTACAAACAAATAAAAAATTCCTCTTTACTACTCTTACAAATATGCCTGGGCCTTATTTATTTCTCTTACCGACTCAGTTTTACAAACTATGTATACTTTAAGTTTCCCAAGGCAAAATAATGCTTGCTTTTATCCACACAAAACTCCTTTCCACATCCATTTTTGGTGTACCCATTGCACACTAAGGTGTGATTGCTAGTATATTAATTTTTATAAATGCTCTTCCCCTATTGTTTCTTATAATCAAAGGGAATTTTTAAAATTGATGTTTCACATTTTTAATCTCCTAACTCTTTGGTAAATATTACTAGTACTTGTATATTTAAGAGGTGGAAGGGTTTTGTCAATAGGAAATAATTTGGTTTGGTTTAATGATGAGTTATAAGGTGAGATAGAAAGTTGTTTTTCAATTTGAGACAAATTTTTGGTAGAAAGCTAACAATAATATATCCCATCGAGTAATAAAATGGAATATAATTTAAAATGTTTTGAAATATTTTTGAATTTTTATATACAACGAGTTTTAGTATTTTTAATATTTTAAAATTAATTTACTAACTTGTTTTTAATTATAAATTTAAATATTTTTCATTTAATTATTTTTTATATAATAATATACTTTTTAGAATATTAATAATTAATAAAATTAATATAAATAATTATATATGGAACTTACGTTATATATTGAAATATATATGTATATATATTTTTTTATATTTAACTTTTTCAAATTTGTTTTTTGTTTTGTTCTTATCATCATTATTTTATACATTTTTTATAACATAAATTTTAACACTAGGAACTAGCTAGTCACACTCAAATTTACCTATCTTTAGTTTATGGGATTATCCTAAGGGATATTTAGACTTATGTTATGCTTATCCAAGTGTTTCAGATTTTTATTCTAGCAAACATCCCTTGCACATCTTCTATTTTTTATTTTAATTAGTTATCTGATCTCCCTTTTTAACAATGAAATTAAACAACTTTAAGGGATTGGGGTGGTTGTACAATATAGTGTACATGCACTCCAAACTTGCTTGAGTGTGTTGAAAGGTTGTATTATGGATTCCCATTGGTTGCTAGTTTGCATCTTTACTTTCTCCTATAACAACAATAGTGGAATCATTGCCTTGCACCCTCAAAGAGGTTGTGATTGTAGGACATGGGATTACTTTCTTCTTATTTAGCTTCTTCTATAAGCTAAGGACCAATGTTGAAGCAAAATGAAGTTTTCTCATAGACCATGTAAATTATACTCACCACTTGTAGATTAGATTTAGAGTATTGACATGTAGAGATATTTGACCTAGTGAAGAAGGAATTCATGGAGGTGAGGAAGTTGGTGTCTCCAAAATCCTAGACCTTTCTAATCCCCTTGATTATGGCGATAGAATTAGGTATCACACGTGTAGGTATATAGGAAAAAATCAAATGAACCCTCATTCTACCTCACTTCTTTGTCTTTTGGGTAGATGGGAAATTCCCTTCCTTTTCTATAGATGGAAGCATGATCACCTACATCCTCAAGATAGAATCCAATGGGGTTTATGCCATGAGTATTGATGGGTTGTGTCCCGAGAAAATATTTTTTGGTACTGCTTTTGGAATCAACTAGGATTGGGATTTAGAGTTGTGGTTTATGAAATCCATGGGCCTAGATTTGCGTTAACAAAGATGATTCCAAACATTGATGCTAGCTACAATATTGACAAGGTAGACAACTCTAAGATTTCACATAAAACCTTGACAAAAAATAACAAAAATGATCATGGTGGTGGGAGTGTGCTATTGGCAAGAGACACTGTGTGGCTTCATGAGTGTTGTCATTGATGGCAACAAAGTCCATCCCACACATACGCAAGACATGGTGTGTCTATATCGGAAGACAGATTGAAGAGTATTTTGGTCCGGTGACCAAGAACAGAGCATACAGCAAGGTCTGACAATAAGGTCTAGATCTCTCAGAGGAAGTATCTCAGTAAAGTATGGAATTGGGGAAGTCAAGAGGAGTACCTTGACTGATAGATTCCAGGGATTGAGCCTCCGGTGATGAAAGAGTGAAGAGATATGAGCACCTAAGTATTGGGTTCCTGTTTAAGGAAGAACTGACCGGCAGAGCATCAGACCTTAATCCGGATGAGATATTGATGATGATCAAGGTTACTAAGGTATCATTCATGATTGGCTGACATGATTGATGACTTCTATAAGCATCTCTTTGATACACATCACTTGGTATGCAAGGATTCAGCCGATAGACCAGAGTTTGGGAAAATACTAAATATTCTGGATGCCGACTACAAAGAAAATTGAAATCATTGATGCAAATATATATACCTGATTGATTTCGGTATGAAAGAGTGTGTGGTGTGTTGTGAAGTGTGAAGAAAAGCATAGAGTAGTGTGGAAGCAGTAATACAGGTCCGGTGTGTGATAGGATAGTATCACCAAAGAAGAGGAAGAATGAAGTGCAGCAGATCAGTGTATTGAGCCTAACCGGAATTGAACTTCAGCATATGTGGATACTTTTCATCAGTTCAAGTATCTTATTACTTTCTTATACCTTGTAGATAGTGAGTCTCTTGTAGGTAGTGAGCCTCTTGTGAGCAGTGTGCTCAGGTAGTGAGCCCTAATTGGCAAGTGCCATTTTGTACTATCTTATTCTTTTAACAGAGAATACAATCTTGGGTCAGTCACCTCGTGGTTTTTCCCTTAACAGGGTTTTCCATGTCAAAATCATTGTGTTATGTGTATTTATGTTATTTCTACTTTCATGGTTATGTTTACTTATATGATTTGATGTTGCACTAATTGTTGAAGAAAAATAGAAAGTAGAAGTAATTTAGATAACTGATTCACCCCCAGCCCCTCTCAGTTATCAAAAATTGGTATCAGAGCCAAGTTCCTGCAAACAGATCCTAACAGCTTGAGGAAGATCTAGGAATTCCAATGGATATGTATGATATGAGGGAACAACTTCACTTTGCCCTAGATGATCTTGAGCAATCTCACTCTGAAGTCAATAACTTAAGAGAAAGACTCAAACAAGCTGATGATTTCATAAATGAACTAAAGGAGAAACTAAGTATCTCTATGAAAAAGAGAAAGGAACTACTTCAGCAATTAGTAAGTCAAAATGAAGCCAATGATGCAAATGAAGATCTAAATGAGAAGAACAAATTATGTGAGAAGCTATCAAAAGAGGTTATTATGGTAAGACATGAAAATGAATCAGGGGTTATGAAATTCACCCAAGAAATTGAAGAGAAGAGAAAAACTGAAGATAATCTAAAACAATCTCTCAAAGAGAAATCAGAAGATTGCCACAAAATGGATAGAATAATCAAGCATTTGGAATATGATCTGGAAGAAGCTATAGCTAATGAAGAACAACTTAAAAATTAGATTGATACTCTAAAAAGAGATCTTCAAACAACAAATGAATATAAAGAGAAATTCAAGATAAGCTCTGCTTAGCTTGAAGTTCTTCTTGAAAGCCAAAAGAGAGTAGATGACAAGCAAGGCTTGGGATATGAGAAAGGTGAAAGCTCCAGATCCGGTCAGAAGAACTCTGGATTAGGAAATCTAAGGAATAGGCCTAGAAGATCTCCGGTAAGACAACCAAATGCTCAAATATATCCATTCTTCAATGGATATTGCCACAATTGCAATAACTTTGGTCATAAAGCAAATCAGTGCAGAAGAAGAATGAGTCAGACTAATTCATCCTTCTCTGGACAGTGTTTTAACTACAAAAGGTATGGTCACAAATTGCATGAGTGTAGAAATATGAAAATGAACAATTCATTCAATGGTAGATGCTTTGCATGCAATAGAATGGGACATATGGCTAATCAATGTAGATCTAGAAGATACCAGTCAAATATGTAAAGAAATGTTGTTTGCTACAATTGCAATAGATCCGGTCATATTGCCAAATTCTGCAGAAGTAAGAATCAAGATAAAAGGGGTCCGGTGCATCATAATCAAAATCAATACAAAGGAAAAGAAAAATTGAATGGGGATGAAATTCAAAGCGAGATGAACAAGATTTCGGTAAAGAGAAGTACAAAAAATGTTGGGGATGGATCCGCACTAGAATCTAGTGCTGATATTCCTTCTGGAAACTAAATAAGATGAGCTCTGGCTCACGGGGAGTCACAAAAGAAAACAAGTTCCCCCAGCCAATCAATTAGTGCCTAAAATCGACACATGGAAGGTTGCGGATTGAAAGGGCTCTCAGAGAAACATCTAAATAAACCTTGGGAAAGATATGAAAGCTCCGCAAGGAATTTAAAGAGGTTACTCATCTAAAATTAATCCAGTTTAACAGTCATCCGGTAAGAACAAGATTTTCACATTTAGATTCGGTATGATTCAAATTTGAATTATCTTAATCTGTGGATAAGTGAAATGATTTGGGAAAGATAGATAGACAGATAATAGTACATACCAGTGATCCGAAAGATCTCTCTCAGATCAAGGAAAACAAGGCAACTAGAATAACTTAGGTTGTGCATTTATTACAAAATGGAATTAGGGTTTGTACATAAATAAAAGGGTTCTTTGGTTCATCATTTGGACATTTGCATTTGAATAGAAGAGAGAAGGAGCTCTACAACAAGTTATCTCAATCCTCTCAAAGATCAAACTGTAAAAGTTGATTCATCCAAGCAACTCGGTTCGGCTTATATCGTGAACCTAGAAGCGTAAGAGGTATTTTTTGATCTTGAAATCTCTCTCTCAATCTTTGAAAGATGGCTACTCTGAATGTTGTCAAGACTACTAATAGGCTGCACCCTAAATTCAAGAAACATCCCTATAAATCCCTAGAAGTTGATCCCCTAGGCGCATTTTCAAGCATTCCGCATGGGGTTTTGCATGTAGAAGATGTTAGGACATATATTCATGCAAACATTAAGGAATTTGGGGAATCCAAGTTAATGGATATCTATCACAATCAGTTAATAGATGATGCTTTTGAACTCAAACCGCAGTACAAGGCTATCTGGGACAAGCATTTTGGACATTGCATCCATTTCCCCTATTTTGCAGAACATGAATGGGTCTGGTATGTTCTAAGTAGAATGCATGATAACTTTATATGGTTGATGAGACCATTCAAGATAACCAAGGATACCATTAGGGTAATTACCAGATTACACTTATCTGGTGGGATACCTGCTCTCAAATCTGTAAAGAATCAGATAGTGAGTGAGGCAACCAGATCAAAATTTAACAAAAGAGCAATGACTATAGAAGATATCACTAATCCAGATATCAAGTTTGCATCTATGATAATTGGCTATAAGATATATCACTCCAACAAGGAGAATTCAGTATCCAGAATAGCTGTGTATACTACTTATGAAATGCTAAGGAAAAATGCTGATTATGATCTCTGTGAACTTCTTTTGAGCCAACTGTTAGAAAACTTACAAAGGATCAAGAAGGACAAGAAAAACTCATTCAAATATGGTGGTCTGATATTGTGTCTATTCTTTTACTTTATGAATGAGCTACCCAGATCCAGTGGTTGGATATGGCAAAATGACAGACCAGTAGCCATACAAATCAGAGATTATTTGCATGGAATTGGTGATGCCAAGGCACAGAATACAGCACTCTGGGGCTACTTCAAGAATTTCCAGAGTATGACTCAAGCTAGAGAAAGAATCCCTTAATCATTAGTTGAGAAATACAAGGATATAGTGTGCTTTATGGTAGACACTGATCAATGCCTAATGGAGGCAGTGGAGCCAAGGACAGTCTAGATCATGCCAATGGGGTATGAAGTTGATGAGAAAATTGTAGAGCTACATGTTCAACACCTGCCGAGTCAACCCAAGGACCCTAAGGCAGAAAGGTTTGGAACCTACCAAGAGATGAGTGTAAAAGTTCATGTTGAACTTAGACAGCCAGAGATCAAGAGAAAAGTAAGAAGGGAAGTAGAAGAATTTGCCAAGAGGCATGGAATTTCAAAAGAGGTAGTTGATGCCAATAGAGAGAAGATGGAAAGGGTAGAGAAAAAGAAACAAGATGTAGAAAAGAATAGTGATCTGGTGCAAGCCCCCTCCCGGACCAGATCTTCCAAGAGCTCTGCACCTGCCACCTCTAAGAGCCAGAAAGCATCAAAACTGGAAGTCAGAACATCTAGAAAGGGAGAGAAGAGATCTAAGACAAAGGCCACAAGGTCTTACATTAGTTAGAAGGATGATGAAGAAATTGAGTTAGATGAGGAGGTAAAGAAAATGAAGAAGAAGAAGAAAGTATCCGGTGAATCCTCTACAGGTCAAGACAAGAAAGAAGAGGTAGAAGAATTAATTGAAAAATCTACTCTCCGCATTGATGATATCATCAAATCAGTTACTGTGGATGGGAACTTGCAGCCAATGGTTGAATTTTATGATGAATATAGTGATACTGATCAGAAGATATTGCAAGATGCCACAGTCAGGTATCTAAACATCTACAACAAAGCATTCTTGAAATTATATCTCTGATTCCCAAAATCTTAGAGAAGGAACTTGAAATAAGGAAGAACAATGCCCAAGCAAAAGATCTAGAAATCCAGGAGCAGATTGCTATTCAACTCTATCTGTCCATTACCCCTAAAGAAATGAACATTATCTTCAAGGAATGCTAGGATGAGTTCCGGAGCAAAGCTAGAATGAATCAACTTATGCTTGGAGAAACTGACAAAGTGGCAAAGGAAATAGAAGATATCCTCTGGAAAGCCTTTACAAGATTCAATCTTCCTATTATAGAGGACTTAGGTGATGAACCCTCTACCATGGATGACAAAGGAGAATCTACTGAGACAGTGACAGAAGAGGCAAATAAGTCAAGTGAAGAGAAAACTAAGGATCTAGATTCCTCTGATCTGGAAGAGGAAGTCCTTAAAGAAGCAAACATCTCTCCTCTGGTTTCCCCAGCAGACTTTGGATCTAGAGGAGAAGAAAGAACAGAAGAGAAAATTAGTTAAGAAGAAGAGGTGAACGAAAAAGAAGAAGGTCAAACAGAGAAGACCACAAGTGACAGTACTAAGGCTGCTGAAGGGAAGAAAACTCTGTCTCTGGCAAGAGACACTGTAGAAGAAATCAAAGACTTCTTGACAAAAGAAATGATGGAGATTGATGAACCGGAACTATTTCAAGGACCATTCAATTTTGACTCTCTCTCCCTGGTTCAGACTATGAAGATAGCATCCTTTGCCCATGCAAAGACAAAAGAAAAACTTTTGAAGTCTCACATGGAAGATTGTGAGCTAATAGAAATTACATCTGGTGCATTGTAGAAAATCATGCCATCCTTCCAAAAGGATCTTTTGGCCTCTTCATCTGGTAACTTAAAATCTCTTGTCAATTCAAATAGCTCACATTTTGATTCTTTGGAAAAGTCAGCTGAAAATAAAGTCCAGAAAGAATTTTTGGGAAAGAGACTCTCTGAGGTGCAGGGTCTAATAACAAATAATAGGAGAGTTATGGATACTGGAATAAAGAACTTAGAAAATGCTCTTAAAGATGGTAGAGATATATATAAAAAAATTTTATCCTAGTGTAAAGTGACAAAGGATATTGAGGAGAAAGTGATAGAGCAAGAGGATAAACTGCTAAGTTTATCTCAAAGATTTGATCCTCTCACTTCTTCCATAGTAAATCAAGAGTGTCAGACTATTGCAATCATAAATGAAATAAAGAAGCTTGAGAAGGAGAAGAAAAATAGAATAAACAAGTTAAGTGAACTTAGAGGGATAATTATCCCTAAGTTAGAGGCCATGCATGAGGCCCTAACTGATGCTCAGACCACAGCCTGTACCAGTGATTCGACAGATCTAAAGAGGGTAGAAGCTTTTGCATTCCTGTTGAGTCGTCACATCTCAATTTTGGACAGGATGAAACAAAGTTGGGCAATAGAACTTGTCCAGATAAAGACAACTTTTGCAGATATACTTCAGTATATGTAAGTATGTAATGTATATATATTTTTGTGGCCAAGTATAGATTAATTTTGGAGATTTTGGTATGCGGATCCTACCCTTTGCCATTGATGTCAAAGGGGGAGTGAGGAGCAGTGAAAAATGTGGACCATAGCTAAGGGGGAGCTTCGAAAAAATGTACATTAGAACAAAGCATCAGCCAAGGGTGAGTGTAGTATGACACATAGTTATTTTTCACTAATTGTTACCATCAATGCCAAAGGGGGAGATTGTTGGCAAGAGACACAATGTGGCTTCATGAGTGTTGTCATTGATAGCAACAAAGTCCATCCCACACATCCGTAGGACATGGTTTGTCTATACCAGAAGTCAGATTGAAGAGTATTTTGGTCTGATGACCAAGAACAAAGCATGCAGCAAGGTCTAACAATCAGGTCCGGATCTCTCAGAGGAAGTATCTTAGTAAAGTGCAGACTTGGGGAAGTCAAGAAGAGTACCTTGACTGATAGATTCTAGGGATTGAGCCTCCGGTGATGAAAGAGTGAAGGATATGAGCACCTAAGTATTGGGTTCCTATTTGGTAGAATAGACTGAGGAAGAAATGACCAACAGAGCATCATACCTTAATCCAGATGAGATATTGATGATGATCAAGGTTACTAAGGTATCATTCATGATTGGTTGACATGATTGATGACTTCTATAAGTATCTCTTTGATACGCATCACTTGGTATGCAAGGATTCAGTCGATAGACCATAATTTGGGAAAATACTGAATATTCCGGATGTCGACTATAAAGATAATTGAAATCATTGATGTGGATATATATACCTGATTAATTTTTGTATGAAAGAGTGTGTGGTGTGTTGTGAAGTGCGAAGAAAAGAAGAGAGTAGTGCGGAAGTAGTAATACAGGTCCGGTATGTGACAGGACAACAGCACCAAAGAAGAGGAAGAATGAAGTGCAGTAGATCAGTGTATTGAGCCTAACCAGAACTGAACTTCAGCATATGTGGATGCTTCTCATCAGTTCAAGTATCTTGTTACTTTCTTGTACCTTGTAGACAGTGAGTCTCTTGTAGGTAGTGAGCCTCTTGTGAGTAGTGTGCTTGGGCAGTGAGCCCTAATTGGCAAGTGTCATTTTGTACTATCTTATTCTTTTAACAGAGAATACAATCTTGGGTTAGTTACCCTGTGGTTTTTCCCTTAATAGGGTTTTCCACATCAAAATCATTGTGTTATGTGTATTGATGTTATTTCTGCTTTCATGGTTATGTTTACTTATATGATTTGATGTTACACTAATTGTTGAAGAAAAATAGAAAGTAGAAGTAATTTAGATAACTGATTCACCCCCCCTCTTAGTTATCAACATGTGCAATATGGCCATGGTCATGGAATAAATAATTCTAACATAGGAACTCACTAGCAAGATAGCATTGGGGGATGCAAAGTCAAACAAGCTAGGAAGTGAGATACTAGACCTATAGGGAGTGACTATTTGGACTTGGAAAGAGCTAGTGAACAAAGGTTCAATTAGGTACTTAGCTGTAAAAAATGAACAAGCAAAAATTCAATTTCCAATTTATAATATGGTGTGGGATCTAGTAGTGTGAATAATCTACAAGAATAGATTCATCGATTGTGCCATAGATAGTTATCAACATTTAAAAATTAAAAAAATATCACACAATTTATATCTCATGAGTGTCATTATTATAAGAAACTCTCCACATTACTAAATTGCACACATACTATTTGTATCAATTAAAGGAAAAAGACAAACCTAGGTCCATGTGAGACTTTGTGAAAGATGGGTCACCTTTTATTATGACCCAAAAGAAGTGTACCTAACTTCCAAGAAAATTATGGTCTAAGTACAATTGATTTGTAAAGAACCTCTAACAATGTATAGAAGATTAATATTATTACTAATCCATTCTAGATACATACATCATATTCAGTTTATGTAATTAGAATTTTATCCCTTTGAAGGGTTTCTTTGGTATTCTAAATAGATAATTAGTTATAATCGAGTCAAGAAGCACCAAGGCTAACAAGTGAGAAAGGAGGGTCAAATAAAAGAAGAAGAGTGTGTCCAAGTTGACAAGTCTTTAGCTTCCCAATAAATTCATCATAATATACCTAGTGCTAAAATACCATTACCCTTGTGATAGGCCACTTTGTCAACCTAGTGATAAAACCTAATCCCAAGTGAAATCTTCTAATCCTTTGAGCAATAAAATCCCAAAAAAATCATCATGATATACCCAGTGTGAAACTACCGTTACCCAAGTTGTAGTACTACAAACCCATATAAACCAATGTGTAATATTTGCCATTGATGGGCCATAATCGAAATCCTTATTCTCTATGAGTGTCCAACCTCTTTAGATAATTTAAGCTAGTATATGCCCTTTTGTTGTTTCTCTAGGGCTCCTTTGGTTCCTTCATTTATGTGTTGATTGATCACTTCTCTAATTTTGTCTTCACCAAATGCATCTTTTACTATATCTAGATCCTACAATAATACAAGTAATGTTATTCCATATAACACTCAACAATACTAAAATGTAAGAGATGATTATTACAATTTTATCTTTTATTGGTAAGTTAACAATAATTCAACAAAATAATAAAAATTTGAATATATTGTTGCTATCAATAGAATTTTATCATTTCATTGTTTCGTTCAAGTAATGTTCTTGAAAGTGGGTTTGTAGACACCTAAAATTAACCTCACTTCCCAGCTTAGTTATTCATCTGCCATACCTTCACATTAATTAAATAATTCTTAATTATTTGATTAATTTCATCTATTGTTATGAAAATCACTCTACCTTACTCTTTTGCATTAATTAAATAATTATTAATTATTTAATTAAGTTTTTCATTTCCTAGCATTAATTAAAGGGTTATCCAACAATACTATTTCTCACTTTTTGGCCAAAGTAGGACATTGAAATCAGCATTTTAAACCAAAATTTCACTTTCCAACACCTATAACAACTAAACTGTTAAGAATTTGAAGATGATATGAACTAGTGATTTTTGAGATTTTGTGTGTAGAGTCTAAATGTATTTTTTTTAAATTATAAATAATTTGTAAATTTTTTAACGTAACTTTTAATAACTTATTTTTTATAGTTATCAACATTTTTTAAAAATGATGTTTATATCATACATCATAACTTTATCTATAGAAAGGATCAAATTATAAAATTTTAAACATAGATTTGTAACACCAATATCTAGTGTGCAAATATTTTTTTATAAGTTTTTGTTACAGATATTTTTTTTATTAAATTTTGAAGTGAGATTAATTATAATTTAGACATAGGTTTATACCATACAACATAACTTTTTCTATATATATCCAAATTTTTATTTATTTTTGTTTAAACAAGGACATAAATACCTAGTGTGCAGATACTTTTCATAAATATTTTCCTCTATTTTTTTATTTTTCCGTGTGTGTGGAATAGAGACCTCAAGATGTTCGGTGAAAAACCTATGTTCACTAGAAAATAGAAAATAAATATAATAATCAAATGAAATATATTCTAAATCATACTTTTTGGAAAGCTTATACTAAGGACTACATACTTACAAAATATAATTTCTAAATGACTTCATTTGATCCCCAAAAAGTGAAGAAAATTTGGTTTTTGTCAGCATTTCGATAGGTGCGGAGGAGACTCCATCTAGGTTTTGATTTAAGAATATGGGGGGTTCTTTCCAAAGGGATTTGATCTAAAGGGGTTTTATCTAATCCCCTTCAATTAAACCCCTTTATTTGGAACCCCTCAAGTCTTAAATCATTTATTTTTATAAAAAATATGTGATTTTAGACAAAAATCAGGATGTCCCAAGTTTGGGACTCAGTATTGTAGGATCACCCTAAATAATTTTTTAATTATTTAATTAATTATTTATTTATTCTAATATTATTTAAATAAACAAATTAATTTCTATTTTCTCCACCACAAATAAATAAAATTAATATTTTATTTATTTTCTAACATTATCCGTGTGCACCAAAAATGAAATAATTTAATAATTTAATTTTCTTCCATAATTTCCTCTCACCATAATTCACTCTTGTCTCACCATAATTCTCTCTCATCACTCCATCAATCACTCTCAATCAAATATGTTAACAATTCAATCAAATTAGTTGACTAGTCATTCAATTTAGATAACAAATCAACCAATTCAATGAACTCACCATTTAGGCTTGTTAAATCCCCTGATTCATGAGAGGACATGAACACTTGTCACTCTCTCATCTATTTAATTCTCTCATTCAATTTGAACCATTGATCAAGCTCCAATCATTATCCAACATTAATCTTCATTTTAGGAAATCTTTAAATAAAATTTCTTCTAGACCAAAGGATCATCTCTCATTTTCTCAAACATACACTGCTACATTTATTTCATTCATTTTTAGTGATCAAATATATGCTATTGAGTTGAGTGATCCACATATCAAAGGAGCATATCCATTAGAGTTTGGGTGCACCTCAATATGCTCAATCAGTGAGGTAAAATCTACTTGCGAAGGAAGGTATACCTATTGTTTGGTTTATTTTCTTTGATTTGTCTTTGTATGAAAATTTATGCTTCACATTTGGTACGCCCGGTGGGACACAAGTCCCTTTGATATTCTTTTTTTAGAGGAAATTCTATCATTTTTGTGTTTTAGGTACAAATACGTGCCTTTGACTGTAGATCCATGGTGCAAGAGCACCTAGAAAATCCTGTTTTCTTTTGTAATAAGGTCTTTTTGACCAATGCATTTTCATTTCAGTTGTCTCTAGGTCCTGTAGGACCTATAACCCATTTTGTAAGTCCTATGTGACTTAAAACACACTTTTGTCATATTGTAATCACATAGTGCCAAAACAGGGCAGTAGGACTGTTTGAAAGCAGTTTTGGATCAGTTGGTTTTCCAACTGCTGGCAGGTTGAGTTGATAACAACCAGAGGAAGGAACCATTGGAGAGAGGAGAAGAAGAAGTGTGAATGTAATTGTACATTGTTCTAAGGAGAAATAAAACTATTATGTTCCATCCATTTGATTTCCGTTCCCTATAACTGCAATTTGTATAACTGTAGATTTCTATTCTTTATGTGCTTTCCATTGTTGCATTATGTCGATGTGAAGCATTCCACTTGTATGATTTCTATCAAAATCAGTGGAATGGCTTCGTTGTACAAGTATTTGTTTTGTTTCTTGTTTTGTTTTTATGTCCGACAGTGCAGAGGATCCAGACAAAGTGCTTTTGCATAGTAGGTTGACCTAGCATCTCCATGTGCTAGGGTTGATTTGAAGAGGAAAAAAGTAAGTTGTGCATCGGTGAATCATTGGGACTCACAACAAGTCCGCTGAAGTCAAGCAGTCTCACCAAGGAAGTTGGTTCATTGGCACATCGACCAAAATTTGTAAGTGCTCACTGACAAGAAGAGTCTCATCGAAGACAAATGCCATCGGCATATCAGAAACACATCAAAGGAGTTTACTGATAAGTCACGCCCAACTTGTGCTGAAGCCGTCACGGTTAAGATGAGGGGAACTTAACCGTCATCGGCGTATCGGTGAAGCAAATTCTAACATGGCCGATAGTATTGTCTTGCCGACAAGTGAAAGTCAAAAGTGACATTCGAGTGATTAGTGTATCAGCGAAGTAGAATCTAAAGTAGCTGATAGCACTTTTCTTGCCGATAGGCAAGAAGCGTAGTCACCCATCAGGAAGAGTTATGATGTCGGAGTGACAAGTTCAAAGATGACCGATGGTGATTTTCTTGCTGATAGGAAAAGAGTGTTGAACCTCACATCGGAGTGACTAAGACTTCGGTGAGATAAGTTATAAAGTGCCGATGGACAAAGTGTTGCTGAAAACAAAAGGAATAGATCTATTCACCGAGATTAGAACTAGTTCTAAAAGGTTCAGGAGTTCAAAAGTTTAATATTTGATCAATGGTCCGTTCCCGCTGTGCGCTCCTCATCATATTGGTATCAGAGCCATAAAAGGTTCTGTTGTTGATCTGGTATATGTCAGCAGAGGAGAGTGAAGGAGAGGCTAGCATCATGCCTCCAAAGGGGATGATAGTAGAAGTGCTTAAGAAGTTCCAAGAGATGGAAGAGATGGTCAAGATTGGAGTCAAGGAAGCACTCAAGGCTAAGTTGAAGGCACTAAAGATAGGAAAGAAATTAGACGATGAATCTGATGGAGAAGAAGAAGAAGGGGAAGAAGGAGAAGAACCCCAAGGGTAGGAGGTAGAGATACCTGTAGATCAAAAATACTTTCTTGAAGCCATCAACGAAATTGGGAAAGACTCTTCAGAGGCTAGGATGGAGATCCCAATGTTTAGTGGGAAGATGGATGCCGAGGAGGTTGTGGAGTGGATTGAGGCTCTAAACAATTACTTTCAATACAAAAAGGTACCTGAGAACAAGAGGGTGAAGTTTTCAAAAACTAAACTCAAACGTACTGCCCTTACATGGTGGAATTACACCCAACGAGAGAAGGTAAAGAATGGGAAGAGTATGATCTCTTCATGGAGTAGAATGTTGGAGAGGATCAAGTCCCAATTTCTTCCATCAGACTATGAGGTGCAAATCTACAAGAAGATGCAAAATCTCAAGCAAAGAGATTTGGATGTGGCTACTTACATTGAGGAGTTTCACAAATACACTCTTTGTTGTGAGTACATGGAGGATGAAAAAGCTAAGGTGGCAAGGTATCTAAATGGTTTGAGGTTCAATATCCAAGATGAAATCAATTTATTGACCCCTGAAACAATGGAAAAATGCTTTCAAGTAGCATTAAGAGCTGAAGAGAAGCTAAAGAGGAAAGGTGAGCAGTAAAGTAGAGGAAGAGGTGGCAGAAATTTTAGCGGTAGGGACAATTTTGAAGACAGAAATCAGTCCCAAGAAGACCAAGGAGACACAAGTAGAAATAAGGGCCAAGTTTCTAATTTTAGAGAGGGATTTAGAGGCACGAGAGGTGGAAGTAGAGGTTCTAATGTTTTCAATGGGAGATGTTATCATTGCAATGAGATTGGTCATACAGCATACAAGTGTCCAATGAAACAAAGTTCTACATCTGGTGATAGTGAAAGGAGGAATGAAAAGAGGGTTCAATATGTGCAAGAAGAGGAGGTAGATGAAAGCGTTAACTCTCCAATTGGGAGTGCAACCCCAGTTCAAGAATGAGAAGCATTGATTCTAAAGAGAACACTCTTGAAGACATCCAAGGACAAGGAGATGATACAAAGGAGAGCACTTTTAAGGATCAATTGCAAAAGCAAAGGTAAAATATGCAAGGTAGTAATAGATTCTGGTTGAACTGATAATATGGTGTCTAGGGAAATGGTGGATAAATTGAACATAGAAAGGATTCCTCATCAAACTCCTTACAAATCATCTTGGGTAAGTGATAGTCAATCACTTTTGGTAGATGAACAAGCATATGTTGATTTTGAGATTGGAGAATATAAGGATAGAGTTTTATGTGACATTTTACCCATGGAATGTTGTCACCTACTTTTAGGTAGGCCATGGCAATTTGATAGGCAATCATTATATGATGGATATGCTAACACATACACCATCAAGAAGGATGGGAGGAATTTTGTGATGATACCATTGCAGGAGGATGTTTAAGCAAAGAAGGCAACCAAGGTCATCTTGGGGGGTAAGAAAGAGTTTGTGAAGATCAATGAAGAAGAGAAAAGGAAAGTTTAGGATACCTCATGGAGTGGGGTTGCCAAAGATCAAAGTTTGAAGGTGGTTTCAATTTTGAATGATGGAGATCAGATGGTGATGTCTGAGATGGATCAAAAGAAGGTCAAAGAGCAGGTCTACAAGCAGCCACAAGGTGGTTGGAAAGAAGAAGATGCTATCATAGTAGGGACCATTGTTTGTCCTCTAGAGCCACCAAGAGTTGAAAGGCAAACATATTCTACCATAGCAGCAGTACAAGAAGCATCAACCAAGGTTTTGAATGTAGGTATTTAGGTAGAGATGATAGTAAGGGAGAATGGCAAGCAAAGTATAGGTTTTGGTGAAAGCATTCACTCATGGTAAGGTGTGAATAGAGCCTATAATGCTAGGCATGAGTTTTTGATTCCATGGAAGCAAGTTGTAGTCCAAAGATCATGGGGAAGACATGAGGCACCAAAGGATAAAGGTGAAGCAAGACAAAGAATCAACTCATGTGGCATGAGTTATTTTCTAGGTGGGGAGTATGGTGCAGGAGCACCTAGAAAATCATGTTTTCTTTTCTAATAAGGTCTATTTGACCAATACATTTTCATTTCAGTTGTCACTAGGTCCTTCAGGACCTAGAACCTATTTTGAAAGTCCTAAGTGACTTAAAACACACTTTTGTCATATTGTAATCACATAGTGCCAAAACAGGGCAGTAGGATAGTTCGAAAGTAGTTTTGGATTAGTTGGTCTCCCAATTGTTTGCATCGGTTGGTTTTCCAACTCCTGGCAGGTTGAGTTGATAACAACCAGAGGAGGGAACCATCAGAGAGAGGAGAAGAAGAAGTGTGAATGTAATTGTGCATTGTTCTAGGGAGAAATAAAACTATTCTGTTCCGTCCATTTGGTTTTCGTTCCCTGTAACTGCAATTTGTATAACTATAGATTTCTATTCTTTCTGTGCTTTCTAGTGTTGCAGTATGTCGATGTGAAGCATTCCACTGGTATGATTTCTGTCAAAATTAGTGGAATGGCTTCGTTGTACAAGTATTTGTTTTGTTTCTTGTTTTGTTTTTGTGTCTAACTATGTAGAGGATCCAGAAAGAGTGCTTTTGCACAATAGATTGACCTAGCATCTCTATGTGCTAGGGTTCATTTGAAGAGGAAGAAAGTAAGTTGTGCATCGGCGAATCATTGGGACTCACAACAAGTCCGCTGAAGTCGAGCAGTCTCACCGAGGAAGTTGGTTCACCGGCGTATCGGCCAGAATTTGTAAGTGCTCGCAGACGAGAAGAGTCTCACCAAAGACAAATGCCATCGGCATATTGGAAACACATCAAAGGAGTTTACCGATAAGTCACGCCCAACCGGCGCTAAAGCCATCATGGTTAAGACGAGGGGAACTTAACCATCATCAGCATATCGGTGAAGCAAATTCTAACATGGCCGATAGTATTGTCTTGCTGACAAGTGAAAGTCAAAAGTGACATTGGAGTGATCAGTGTATCGGTGAAGTAGAATCTAAAGTAGCTGATAGCACTTTTATTGCCAATAGGCAAGAAGCGTAGAGTCACCCCTCAGGAAGAGTTACGATGTCAGAGTGACAAGTTCGAAGAGGACTGATGGTGATTTTCTTACCGATAGGCAAAGAGTGTTGAACCTCACATCAGAGTGACTAAGACTTCAGAGAGATAAGTTATAAAGTGGCCGATGGACAAAGTGTTGCCAAAAACAAAAGGAAGAGATCTGTTCATCGAGATTAGAACTGGTTGCAAAAGGTTCAAGAGTTCAAAAGTTTAATATTTGATCAATGGTCCATTCCCGCTGTGTGCTCCTCATCAATCCACACCTTTGATTTAGGTTGGTGTGCATGTATCATTAGGAAGTGCACTTTTGGTCATTGTTGGTGCGCCTACAGTTTCTATCTCAGTGCCAATGTTTCTAATTTTAGCCTAACTCTTGTTTTGCTTCATATTAGTGATGATTTTTTGAGGTTTTCTGGTAGGATTTGGTTTCTGCAGCTTACTAACACTCAGATCTCCCTTGTCAATCATATAATATCTATTTTGTAGGATCTAAATTAGGTTTTATTTGCAGGTTTCTAGACACCTCATTTGGATCCACGCCTATGACTTAAAAATCCACATTTTTGGTTTGTGTGTTAGTTTGTAGATTCATTAACATAGAACTGTCTATATATCTACACCTGTAGACTGTGTTAACATGCTTGGGGTCTCTATTGATGCACCTTTATTCTGTGTTGACACACCTATGGTCTCAGGTGATGCGCTCGTGGTAACTATCGATGCGCCTCTATAGAAATGATAAAAATAGGTATAAGCATTTAGTTTTCTAATTTTGTTCATCTCTGTTTGCATGATTTTGACCATGTCTCTGCGCTTTTGGCTTATTTCCTATTTTGGGTAAACAATTTGATTTGTCTTAAGGCTAACTCTTTTGTACAACTTGTTTTCCACTTGTCAAAGCTAAAAAAAAAACTACTAATCCATTGTCTTGCAGGATCATTTGTTGAAGGCATTTTTCACTAAATTAGGCATCTAAATTAGTTTAGTTGGTTAATGAATTTGTTTTCCATGCTTGTGGGATTTGTCAAGACATATGCTCTCTCAATGCACTTCGTGTGACCTTGGAGATCAGAAATATATTACAATTCCTTCTTCATGTTTAGATTAAATCCTAAGGTGGTGCTAACTTGTGTATGCTCTCCCCTTGTATCTAGTGTGAACCTAGGAATCAAAAGAAATTAGTATCTATCTTTCCCATTAGGAGGCTTGCAAGGGGATTTCATCACCCCTAGGGATCACCTCAACCACATGTTTTGATGGGGTATATCAAAGGGGCTAGGGTGAAAGTTGTACCTCAATCTACTCACATAGTTATTAGCATAGCCTTGGGGCCCCAGGTGATTCTAGACGCAAGGTGAAGTGATGTTCTCTTAATCTTTTATGTCACATGCTTTCAATGGAGTAGAGTTCATGGAAATGTGCCTCACAATACCTTGCATATATTGAGGACTTCGCTAGCAAGTTTGTAATAACCTAGATAAGACCTACAACTATTTTCTATTGTGGTACAAGGGACATGGCTTGTCCCCTAAAGTTACTCACCATCATGCTTCCTTGAAGTAGAGATAGAAGTCTTCTTTGGGTAAGGCATAAAAGCCTCCAAGGAAATGGGTATTGGGTACAATGCCCTTATCCCTAACTATCCAGTTAGGGTGAAGTGTTCTTAATTAGGTAAGAACATGGATAGGTATTCTATTATGTGGGACCACATTACGGAATCACTCCTACATGAATAGTATCTAGGAATGTTCTCAAGTGATTGGCATGTTTTTCTTGTGAAATACCTATAATAGCCACTTGTAGCTATAAAGGTCTAGAACCTTTTGCATAATTTTATACCTTGAAATTTGTGTCAACCATTGTGTTTGTTGATTATAGTAATCTCTTGATCCAAAAATTTTATTAGATTTTCACCAAATCAACCTTTGGAAGCTTGTCACATTTGGTTAGACTGTTTAGGAGTTTACAGAATACACTTGGGGTCTATCAACCTCTTCCTCATTCTGAAGCCATTCATACTTTCCATATGCAAACTTTTGTCATATCATACCATTTTCCAAGCTTCATTTCACCCATCAATCCATTTCACCACCCCTTCAATTTTACTCATAAAATTGGCTTTGTTCCTAAATCACTTTGAGACTTTGATCTTGTCAATCATTTTGATCTTATCAATCTAAATACCAAATCATCCTTGAATGGAAAATCCAACTTGTTAAATCTAGATCTTTCTACCCTTTTAACCTTAGCTTGACATCTCATTTGCAATCTAGTCAACCTCAAGTAGTGTTAAGTTAATCTCGTGGACTAATTATCCTAGGAGTCTTGACTTCTCTTGAGTTAGTAAAATCCTTATCTTACTCCCTATTTCACTTGAGATCTTGTCTACCTCCAGTAGGAAATGGAGCATCCTTACCCTTTTATTTCTTAGGTATTTATCTGTCCTAATTAGTGAAATGCATCATCATTTATCATCACTCAAAAGATCTAGGTTTGTACCCAAATCCATTTTAATTCCTTATCCCAAACATCATCCCCAAGATACCACAGTCCAAATTTGGAGTACCACAATTCATAATCACATTCTCTTTCTCTCTTCAAAACATTAACACATCTTTTCATCTCTATTCTTTTACCCAAGTCCTTTCTTTGCATGCCACTCACAAGGTCAAAAGCAAGAAAGCTTATGAAGTCCAACATTCAAATAGACATTACCAAAAAACCTATCCCTCACATGGAACTTGGAAAAGAAGTTGGGATTCTGCCTAATATCTTTATCCCAAGTGACTATAAATAAAATTCTCAACCATCATCACCAAATGCACCTATCTTAGGACAAGGTTCTCAAGATCATCAAGACATTTCCCCATAGATACATGAATCTTCACAAGATGATGAATGCATGGAACTTATGCATCGAATGCTTGTAGCTAATTCCTGACAAATACATTCTCATGTTGGCTCAACGTGGAGCTCAACTACCCTTGGACTATGATATTTTAAATCTTAAGACACAAGATCCCTTTGCATATCATCCTAAAAGTCCTCCATCAACATCACAACTTCCCATAATTAATCCTCCATCTCATAGTCACATCAATGCAAGCATTAGTAAACCCATTCATACTAATATATCACACCCTTCAATTCCAACTTATGTTTCACAACCTCATAGTCAACAACAAATGTTGGTTCCAATCCCCCAAGTTACAACCACCATTCCCCCACCAAATCCTCAAACATCCCAATACTCACCAACAAAATCCTTTAGCCATCCCCAAATTTCTCAAATCTCCACCTCATCCTCATACATCAACCCTCATGTCTCCAATTCACCTTTTAATTCCCATCCTTTCCAAACTACCAACCCCACTACATCATGAAAACACAATTCCTTCATCCAACAATTGATTAATCAACAACCTCCAAATACCAATATAAATCCACCTACTCTCACTAATCTTGCCCAAGAAATCAAAGAATTAAGGCAGAAGGTACAAGATATGGAGATGGGACATCCAAAAAAGAAATACTCTTTGCAAGAGATATGTCCCTATCCTTTTGATAGATTTTTGGTCATGATCCTATTTCTACATAACTTTGATATACCTAAGTTTGACAAATATAAAGGGAAAGGTCATTGTAGGGACCATCTAAAGGAATTTTACATAGCATGTATGGAAGTCTCTTATAATAATATTTATCTCATGTGACTCTTTCCCCATAGTCTTAGAGGCTAGGCTATCGAATGGTTCTCCCATTTACCTCATGGAATTAAGACATTTAATGAACTTGTCGAGAAATTCACTACACACTTTTCATATAATATCGAACATGAGGTATCTATGACAAACCTTTGCAATACAATGCAAAGGAATGGAGAATCTTTCACTTCCTTCCTTCAACAATAGAGTAATCTTTCTAGTAAGTCCTCTTATCCCATCCCTGAGAAACAACTTGTAAACATATTTTCTCAGAACTTAAATCAAGAGATGGGTTTTCACTTGCAAATTCAATGTGTGAATACGTTTGATGAAATCATAGAGAAAGGTGTCACTATTGAGAAAGCCCTCATAGCTAAAGGTTTAGTCAAGATTTACAAAGACAATAAAGACATCAACAACAACTAAACTAATGGCAAACCTCATTTCTCAGTGAAGAATAAAAATATTGTGAATGATGGTGTAACCAATGTCAAACACATTCAAAACCCACAAACTACCACACTTGTTGGTCTACACCAGACAACTGAGAGGGGGTGTGAATCATTTGTGCTAAAACTTTTAACCAATCAACTTATCAATTACTTATATTCAGATATAACCATGAAAGCATAAAATGAGAAGCTCAACACAAAAACATAATCAACATAGGAGACACTATATTTGTATGTGGAAAACCATGGAAGGGAAAAACCATGGTCGATGTTAGCCCACAGAAATATATAAGTTATATCAATACCAACAAATAGAGACTCACTGCCTACGAGGCTCATTGCCCAATTTGCTCACTACAAAGAAAGGCTCACTACCTAGGGGTGGCTCACTGCCAAAAGAAGGCTCACTGCAAAAAGGCTGAACTGAGATAACAACATCTACTCCATGCCATGGTTCAGTTCCATTAAAGCACAAACACCTCTACTCTGCTCTACTACCTTACTTTTCTTTTATCTTTGCATCTTTGCACTTGGATAATTTTTCACAAATCAATTACAAGTATTTATACACTTCATCAACCTTGAAACGATCATCAAGGTCAACATTATAATCGTCAACCATTGGAACAATCTCCAAGGTTAGAAAACATACATTACATCATAATAGGTCTGGACCTAAACAAATTTACAAAGAAAATAAATGAATGTGGATCACACCACGCCTCAGAAGGGACTCAAACACAATCTTCCACACTACAACACGTTATCACAATCTTAACATTTGAAGGCACTTAACATCATCACTGACTTAATTCTAGAACCGCAGACTTAAATACTTCAATGTGGAACAAAACACTTTCTCCCTGTCACCACCAAGCATACAGAAAAAGCTATTTTCACTCTGGTGAAAATAACTCACTCAATTCTTCATACCAGAGGCTCAAACTTGGAATATAACATCTTCAAATAGGCTTCTAAATAACTTCCAATCTGTAGGCAAAGATATATATTCTACAGGAAATGCAGAGCATTCTTCTAGACTGTTCTTCTGCATTTAATGCACTGTTTCTACTGCAACACATTGATATCACCAGAGGGTCTAATTTTCTCAATATCCTCAACAAAGTAAGAGCATAGTTGACACCATTGACAACACAAATATGTTGACATCAATGACAACATCGATTAGGCACATACTTGCAACAATCTCCACCTTTGTCATTAATGGCAACATATGATGTGAAAAACTAAAAAGACCATCAAGATAAGACTCTTCACCTTTCTCTTTACACATCTACATTCTTTCTCCCCCTTTGACATTAATGGCAAAGGGCACACACTTGCATGATGTTGCTCTAATCCATTTACTTTATCAGAAACATTTATCTACTCCCCCTGAGAGGGAGCCTTCAGAACATCAATCCATATCAAAGAATGGCACTTTGAGCTCCACTGGATTGATGCATTCTTATGCATCTTAGTTCAGGATGTGGCGGGGTAATAAACCCAAACTTTTATCTGATATACTCAAAGGTATCTTTAGGTAGAGGCTTAGTGAAAATGTCTCCAATATGATCCTTTGTGGACACATATTCCAACTTTACTTCATTCTTTGTCACATTCTCTCTCAAAAAGTGATACCTTATTGATATGTGCTTTGTTCTTGAGTGCATCAATGGATTCTTTGAAATGTTTATGACACTTGTATTGTCAGAAAAGATTGCAATTGGATCTTCATACACAACTCTTATATCCTTCAAAGCCTACTTCATCCATAATACTTGAGTGCAATAACATGTTGCTACAATATACTCTGCTTCTGCAGTTGACAAAGATATTGAATCTTGTTTCTTGCTCTGCCATGAGACCAATCTATTACCCAAGAAGAAGGCACCTCCACTTGTACTCTTTCTATCATCAACATCTTTGGCCCAATTTGCATCTATATAAGCACTAAGAGTGAAATCATTATCCTTTGGATACCATAAGCCATAATCTAGAGTACCTTTCAAATAGCTCAGGATTCTCTTCACTACCATCACATGTGATTCTCTTGGATCAGCTTGAAACCTTGCAATAAGACAAACTACATGCATAATATCAGGTTTGGTTTGAGTTAAATAAAGCAATACTCTAATCGTGGATCTATATTTTTTCTGATCAGCCTTAGGTGATTCATCAATTTTACTCAACTTGCAACTAGTCACCATGGGAGTACATATCGGTTTAGAGTCTTCCATGCCAAACTTCTTCAACAACTCTTTCATATACTTACACTGAGATATGAAGATTCTTTTATCTAATTGATTAATTTGCAAACCCAAAAAGAAATTCATTTCATCAAACATGGACATTTTAAATTCACTTTTCATATCATAGGCAAACCTTATGCACATACCTTCATTTCCTCCAAAGATAATGTCATCAACAAAGACCTCAACAATCAAGATCTAATCATCATTGATTTTGAAATACATATTTCTATTTGCAGTACCTTTATTAAATCCCAATTGCAATAAATACATGTCTAACCTTGCATACCAGGCCCTAGGAGCTTGTTTGAGTCCATACAATGCTTTCTTCAACCTGCATACCATATCACCTTGATTTGACAATTGGAATCCCTTTGGTTACTCAATGTATACTTCCTCTTCTAACTCACAATTCAGGAAGGTAGATTTCACATCCATCTAATATACCTTAAAATCTTTGTGAGCTGCAAATGCCAGAAACATTCTGATTGCTTCAATCTGAGCTACTGGGGAAAAAGTTTCTTCAAAATCTATTCCTTCAATTTGAGAATATCCTTTGCATACAAGTCTTGCTTTATTCCTTACAACTTGTCCATTTTCATTCAGCTTGCTCCTGAAGACCCATTTAGTTCCAATAACCATTTTGTCAGCAGGTCTAGGAACCAATTCCCAAGTTTCATTCTTCTCTGTATGCAATATTTCTTCCTCCATTTCCTTTACCCAATATTCATCATTGCATGCTTCATTCATATTTTTTGGTTCAATATTTGAAAGCAAACAATAATTGACTTATTCCTCTGCAACTCTTCTTCTTGTTAGCACACATTTTTTCTTGTCACCTATAATCTGATCTTCAAAAATATTGATCCTTACATACCTGTGAGTCTTGACAACACTTTCCAGAGCCTCTTCTTCATTTTAATTGTCTTCTTGCTTATCTTTCTCTTCATTTACTATAGTCATAGGTTCATCTAGTTCATAACAACTCAGGTCTGATATTCTTTCCTTGCCTTCATCTACCTTCACATTTGCAATCTCAACAATCTTTTTGAGCCTTTTGTTGTAGCACTGGTAAGCCTTACTCTTGGTAGAGTATCTAAGGACGATTCTTTAATCACATCTTGCATCAAAATTTCCTATATCTTCATCTCTCCTGATATAGTATTTGCTTCCAAAGACTTTGAAATATTTTACTGTAGGAATTTTTCCATAGCATAATTCACAAGGAGTTTGAGTACCATTACCTTTCACTTGAACTCTATTTTGGATGTAAACAATAGTATGAATAGCCTCTTTCCAAAATACTTCCATCAGATCTACTTCCTTCATCATATTCCTAGTAGCCTCTTGAATTGTCCTATTTTTCCTTTCCACAACTCCATTCTACTGAGGAGTCCTAGGTGCAGACACTTGTCTCTTTATCACATGCTCTTCACAGAAAATGTTGAATTCATTTGATATGAACTCACCTTCTCTATCAGGCCTCAAGCATTTGATCTTCAATTCTATTTCATTCTCAACCATTGCCTTGAAAGATTTGAATTTCTCTAGGGCTTCTGATTTGTCTGTTAGAAAAGAAACCCAAGTCATTCTAGAGTAATCATCAATAAGCAACATGAAGTACCTATCACCTTGTCGACTGCTCACCCTTGTAGGACCACAAAGATATGTATGCACTAGATCTAGAAAACTGGCAGAGAATTGCTCTTTGTTCTTGAAGCTTGTTCTTGTCTGCTTCCCTAACTAACATTCCTTGCAGATTGTGCTAGATGGTTTCACAAGTTTTGGTAAATCTCTCACAATCTGACCTAAACTTATCTTTACCAGATTATCAAATTTTATATGACACATCCTTCTATGCCATAACAACCTTTCATCTACTTGATCCAATAAACAATAAACATTAGTTCCTTTCAATTGATAGATGTTACCTTTTATCTTTTATCTGGTAGAAATCATAGTTCCAAAACTTTCCATGATCTTGCACCCATTATCTTTGAATCTCAGATCATATCCTTTGTCACACATCTAACCAATACTCAAAAGATTATGCTTCAAACCCTTCACATATAGAACATTGTCAGTATTATGCTTTCCATCAAATGAAATAAATCCTTTTCCACAAATCTTTTGTAACCAGTCATGTGATGTGAGAATCCACTATCAATAATCCATTCATCCTTATCTTTCTCAGCCTGAATAGCTGAATCACTTTCTTCCACTAGTTTTTCATCCTTCACACAGCTAGCAGAATTAGTAGACACAAGATCTTCTTTAATAGCAATAAAAATGCATTCATTTGTACTAGTACTAACATCATTAGATTCATCATCAGTCACCCCTTCATCATCAAAATCTCTAACATACAAGCATTTCTTTAGAACTCTAGGCCTGCTCTCATGTTTCTTTTTATTTCTTTCAATTCTTTTAGGACATCTGGAAGCATAATGACCTACTTTACCACAAGAGAAACATTTAAAAAGGTAATTTACCTTTGAACTTACCAGAGCCTCTTTGTAGCCTGTCAACAAAGTTAGCTTCAATTTCATCAAAGTCATCATCTACCTTGTATTTCTTAGCTCTTGAGATCTCTGCTGAAGTACTCACTTTAAAAGATGATTCAACTTTAGGCCAGACATCACCAAATTCTCTCATCTCAAAGGATGTAAGCTTTCCAAGTAACTGATCTCTGTCAATAGTTAAATGTGGCTACCCTGTGACTATATGATGTTGGTAGTGATCTGAGGATTTTCATCACAACTTCCTTATCACTAAGAGTTCCTCCCATACCCTTTATTATAGTGACAAGTTCATCAACTCTTTGCATAAAGGTTGTTATGTTTTCATCTTCATTCATCTTCAAACCCTCATATTTCACTTTCAGGCTTCGTAGCTTGGCTTCTTTTACAGAGTCATCTCCTTCATACTAATTTTTTAGCTCCTCCCATACCTCAATTGCAGATTCAAGGTCCACAACTTTTGTCAACACAGAGTCACTTAAGGAACTTAGTAGAGCATCCTTTTCTTTGACATCCAACTCATATTCTTTGATTTCATCTTCAATCATCTAACTATTTGGAGGCATGGTATATTTTGTTTCTATAGCCTTCCATAATTTATAACCAAGACAAAGAAGATGGCTTTTCATTCTTACCTTCCAAAGAGCATAATTTGTCCCATCAAAATGCAAAGCTTCCTTCTTATAAGACATCCTAGATATTCCTCAAGTTGTTAGTCTTTTTTCAGAGGAACTGACTCTGATACCAATTGTTGGACTACACCGAACAACTGAGAGGGGGGGTGAATCAAATTTCCTAAAACTTTTAACAAATCAACTTATCAATTACTTATATTCAGATATAACCATGAAAGCATAAAATGAGAAGCTCAACATAAAAGCATAATCAACATAGGAGACACATGATTTTTACATGGAAAACCCTAAAAGGGAAAAACCAAGGTGGGTGTTAGCCCACAGAAATATATAAGTTATATCAATACCAAAAAATAGAGGCTCACTCTTTAGGGGTGGCTCACTGCCAAAAGGAGGTTCACTACCAAAAGGAGGCTCACTGCCAAAAGGTTGAACTGAGATAACAACATTGACTCCACGACAGGGTTCAGTTCCATTGAACCACAAACACCTCTACTCTACTCTACTACCTTACTTTTATTTTATCTTCGCATATTTGCACTTGGACATATTTTCATGATTCACTTACAAGTATTTATACACTTCATTAACCTTGGAATGATCATCAAGGTCGGCATTACAATCATCAACTGTTGGAACAATCTCCAAGGCCGAAAAACATACGTTACATCATAATAGGTCTAGACCTAAACAAATTTACAAAGAAAAGAAATGATTGTGGATCATGCCATGCCTTAGCCAAGACTCAAACACAATCTTTCACGCTACAACACATTATCACAATCTTCGATGCTTCTCCACAGATGATGAATTCAACCAGGTCGGCCAAGACTGATGTTAACACAAGTATTCTCAAGAACACACTTCATGCATGATCTAAATTATGCCTTGTGGACCAATCTGAATGTAGGAGCATGATCAGGAGACATCCAAAAGTACATTGTAATCACCAGGAACAACTGCACGATCTCTAATCACTCTAACACTAAGATTCTTCGAATTGGAGTAGAGGAACAACACTGTCAACCACTGTGATGAGTAAAAGATAGATTGCAGACTACCAAATCATGAGCCATTGCATTTGAAGGAACTTAACATCATCACTGACTTAATTCCAGAACCATAGACCAAAATATTTCAATGCAGAGGAATGCGGAGCAAAACACTTTCTCCCTGTCACCACCAAGCATACATAAAAAGTTGTTTTCACTCTGGTGAACATAACTCACTCAATTCTTCATACCAGAGGCTCAAACTTGGAATATAACATCTTCAAATAGGCTTCTAAATAACCTCCAATCTGCAGGCAATGATATTTATTCTATAGGAAATGAGGAGTATTTTTCTCAACTGTTCTTCTACATGTAATGCACTGTTTCTACTGCAACACATTGTTATCACCGGAGGGGCTAATTTTCTTAATATCCTCAACAAAGTAAGAGCACAGTTGACAAAAATCACTATTGGTTGTTTTAAATTCCAAAATTGATCTCAAGGAAAAACACACAAGTCTATAGGATAGCCATTCTCTAATAATTGACCTACCTTGAGGTATTGGCCAACGAATAGGAAACAGGGGTGTCCAATCCCTCTTTCCTCTATAGTTTAGGCTCTATGAGACCAAGGAGGGTGTTCCTATATTCCTTTTGGATATCCTTCCCCTTTTAGGGAAGACAGTTTTCTATTCAAATGGGTGGGGTTCATGAAATATTTGTTTAACAACACTGCTCCAATGATAGATATGTTCCTATAAGATTGTTTAAAGAACATCTGATAAAGGTAAAAGATGGGCTAGTTTCTTAAGCATTTATTATGTTTCTTTGTAGAGGAACATGTAAATAATATTAACTTCTAACACTTATTACTGAAAGGGAAAATGCGTTGATTTCTTTGAAATAATGATGAGGGTGATTTGAAGGATGTAAGCTCAGTGTAATATTCTAGAACAAACCAGTGCCAATCTGAGGGCCATAGAGTCAAGAAACTTACAGAAACATCCAAAGAGCTATGATATTATGAAACATAGTTTACTGTAAAGATGTAGTAATACCTTACATTAAAATACTCTACTAGTGTTGAAGTCTATCATACTTAGTTATCCCTTTAAACCTGAAATACATTTTATATCATCTAATAGTCAATTATTTCACTACTTGAGCAAATGTTGCAAGAAAAATATACAACACATGAAAAAATTGTGGCGATGAATAAACTTGATCCTCAATCAAATATATTCATAAATGTAAAACTATATACATGAAGTAGGAGACAGTATAATTTGAAGACTCAACAAAAATTGTAAAGTAAATCATTCAACAAATTATAACATAGTCTTTGCAGATCTATAAAGACATCTTCAATCTCAGAATGGAAATTTAGAAATGGACGACTGATTTATTGCATAAAACAAACCTTTTACAACTCCTTGTTCATCAGATTGATCCCATATTTCAAACTAAGTCTGAAGACATGACCTCGAACCAATGTTTTTTCACAAGCCCTGAATTCCCTTTTATAGAGATAAGGGAGCAAACATGCTTCAGGTGAAAGTTAAAAGAAGTTACGACTTTGTCAGTAACCAAAAGATGTAGTTGCAAGAAGAGGTGAGTGTAACCATTTCACAACTGTATGTTCAACTTCCATGTTATATGTTGAGGTACCCATAAGACTGCGTGTCCCATCAATTTAGGCGAGGAAAATAGGTCATGATGCTAATGGGCGACTTTTTGATAGATGTTGTTAGAGCTCACATACCCATCATATTCTACCTATTTGTTCAATAGGAGCATTCACCTCCCAGATTACCCACCTTAATTCAGAACGATTGCAAGTGACAATATTAGAGGAAAATCTGATTAACTGGAGTTCTTCATTTTATGCCCATTGTCATTTGCAAGGATGTGATTCCTCTTTCATAATTGAGTGGTCACCAACTAACTCAATCAGACAAAAACTAGATGAAATCACATCAGGTTAGATATGGCAACACCATTCATCTAGCAAAGGGGGTAGCAACAGCAACAAAAAGGGAGCACCATGTCTTCATATGCTACATCTGAAAAGGAAACATCCCTACAAGTAGAGTTGATGCTTTGTTAGGAAAAGTAGAAGAGGGATGAAGGTAAAGAGAAAAATGATTTCCCTCTACACCTGATACTAATCTACCTAATCACAGACATAGGGAATGGTTGGAATCAGGAGATTAGAATCTGAGGTCCCAATCCAGATGAAACAATAGGAAGAAGAAATGTTCATAGAGATTTGTAAAATGTTGCCATTGCTCCCAGATTTTCCCTACACCACCTATTCTAAAGGAAGAAAACTCCATGTCTCCTAATTCTGTAACGACAAGTTGATAGCCATGAGAACAAGGAAGAAAGCCCAATAGAATAGGGGAAATCCATACTGTTAGCACACTTCAAATAGTATACGAGGAAACATCAACTCTTGTCTATTTATAGAAATTTCAGGATGCAACATACATCAGCACATCTTTGGTCCAATTAATTCTAGCCACTTCAAGGAATTTTAGTCATAAATGGAAATCCTATAAAGATTACCACAAATGAAATGAAAGATATGATATCATAATTCTACATAACTAGGAACATCACTTCTTGCACTGAATCATGCCAGGTCAACTATCTTGGTTTCCTCAATTTAGCACTATCATCATGTCAAATTTCATCATGTCAAATGTCAATCCAGGTAGAAACATGGATTTCCAAAGGTTGAGCCTGCATAAGCCAAATGTTTCTATTAATAAATTCTCATGTTGTGGTGGTGATGGATACTATGCACACGCCTGAGCAATTAATGTTTGTAATAAAACATCATTAGATCAACGCTAACATATCTCCCTATCACACTTTTAAATTCTGGTCATTGATCTTGATCTTAGTTGGCTCGATTTGAACGGTGTTGATTTGGTTCTTGATGAGGTAAGAGAATGATGCTTTTCTTTCCCAATGATGACTTGCCAACTGGGTAGTCCTTCTAACCATGATCCTGAGAAAATATCTCCCCTTAAGTGTAATTAAGACCATATTCCACAGTTCTGCATGTGAGAGGTATGGCTAGAGACATGATCCTAGTGAAATGGTGGACATCCGTCGGATCAACTGCACACAATTCAGGACAACTCTCTAATAGGTGGCCACATCCATAAGATAATGACATGTCATATTCTTGTTACTTAATGCAGCAGTCTTAGTCTTTTAGAATGCCATATATCAAGATTTCTGCCATTCTGCAAATACTAGCTAGGACTATGGAATAAAGTTTGACAGAATGGTGGAAACAATTAAGATTGCCCCTACTCTGGACAGGGCCCATCATTATTGCTTTTGCGGTAGCTAGAAATGATTTCTATGAGTTAACACCTTATTTTGCAGTTACCCAGAAGGTCCTCTTGGTGAAGCATGGCGGAATGACTAAAATATAAAGAAAACCTCTTGCATCTATTATGGGCCCACCACTTGCCATCCTCAAGAGTCATCAACCAACTTTCACTCCTTCTACAATTCTGTAGTCGCCAAGTTTGTCAATATTTTATTGTTGGAGGAAAGGCGTAAATGAGACCATCCATCGCCACCTGTCAACAAAGAGTTAGTATGATGTGACCTTGGCAACTAAAATAAAGATTTTGAGGGTGTGGGCTGGATAACATAATTACTTGGCGAGGGACCAGTCAGACAATGTATTAAGGGGGACATAAGAGGGCAACTTAAACCATAGGTAACGAGAATAGGTGGTCATTGAAGAAATATAATGATTCTGACCTTCACATTTTACTTTGGCATGGGGGTTTAGGGTTTTAATGTTTCCTAGAGTTTGCAAAGAACCCTAATCCTAGAAATTCATCAACCTAATGACATAAGCCTAAGGAAAAAACATTAAAACCTATGAAAAATTTAATTTGGCTCCAACAATGACAACACAGATATGTTGACATCAATGAAAACACTGATTAGGCACATACTTGCAACAACACCTTCATTCCCAGAACCCACAAACAACAACATTACCATCCCTAAGGGACCATCTAAACAAACATGTACACCTAGATGAAGATTCACTCCCTTAGGTGAACCCATTGAATCTACCTTACATAAATAGGTGCAATCAAATCTCATAAAACTACCTGCTATAAGACAACATGAAAAAAATCAAGTTAAACCCCAGGGTAAAAGTACAAACCTATGTCACACTTCATAAAGGAATCGACCAACATGAAAAAAAATTCTCAATTTCGACCACATAAAGGTGGTCTTTATGAAAATGTAGATCTCTTGTTGAAGTTTATTCCTATAATTTTTTAGATTTTTTAAAAATTGTTTTGATATTTTATTTATCAATTTAAGAGAAGATTTTGTAATGCTGAAAATTTCAAGAAAAAGTGACATTCAGTTGACGTCAAGAAACAAATAGAAAAAAACTTCATTTTCTCCTTTTTTTTTTTTCCCAAATACGTGACTTCAATATCTAGGGCATGGAAAAATAATTGAATTTTTTATCTATATTTTTCTTGTAATAACGTTTTAAAGTCAAACTTACCCAAATTTGATAGTTTTCAATTGACGTCAACTATTGTTTAATTTTTTTTTTTCATTTTCAAAAAACAAATTATACCCTTTTGAAGTGGATTCTCTCCTCTAGGGCATCATATATTTTCCAATTTTTTTATCATGTTTTATTATTTTATTTTTAATTTCAAATCAACCTCTTTTTAAAATTGAACAACCTACTTGCATTATTTTAAAATATTTATATACTAAAACTACTCAATATATATATATATATTTCCGGATTCAACACTGTAAGCTCTACAAAAGGGTATTTTTATTTTTCTTTTTTAAATAATTTTGATTGTAGAAATATTTAACAGAAGTTGGAAGTTTAAAAAAATATTAAAAATGGTGACTTGGTTGCCAAGTGGGATGCCACCTAGACAGATTCAACCAAATCCCATTAGGCCGAATCCCATTCAGCCAAAACTATCTATGTGCTTTTTTAAAAAAAATGTTTTTTTTATCTTTTTTAATTTTTTCTAATTATTGAATTACAAAAAAATTAGAGAAAAAGAAGACTGATTTCAATAGACACCATGATCTGAAACTAATTTGGTCTGAAAATCTTTTTTAATGCCCTTTTTTGGCTTTTTTTAATTATTAAATTACAGAAATTTGGAGAAAAAAGAAACAGTAATTTCAATAGGGGCAGAGTTGTATCCTTAGGTACCATGATCTAAAACATGTAAGTGATTAAATCATTGATTTATTGAATGTATGTAGATCTTCAAAAATAGAGGTTAATGTATTTGTATGTGTTATTTTTGTATGCAGGTGAATTCAAATTTGAGCAATTTGTGATGGGCAATAAAAAAATAAGAAAAGTGTTGTATGGTTGAAGAAGAGATACTACAAATGTTGATGATGGAACATCTACTCAAGAACAACCCATGGAAATTGTTGATGACCAAGGAGTATAGGTACCAGAACAAATTGAAGGTGGTGATAGAAATTTTTTCCTTGGTATGGAAAATTTGATGGAGATGGATGAGGATTCTCTTTTTAATAGTATTTCATCTAAAGGTATGTTATCTGAAAGCACAATAAAATTACACTCTAAAAGAATATGGGATGATTTTTTTTGAAAATAAGTCTATAATTGGAAAAGCGTAGTTATTTTTAAAGTTATTTAGGAGGAAAGAGATGACCTATGTTTTGGAGTTGTTAGGGATTGATAATAAGAAAAAGTCATCATGTTCATTAAAGAAAACAATAGTTTGAAACCTACAAGAAGCATTGAAATCTATTGAAAGCAAGAGTCGAGTTGTTGATTTAAGTGTTGCATGTAGAGCATAGATGATTGTAATTTCTAGTAAGAAATTATCACATAGAAGACAAGTCCAAGCAATTTCCCAATTAGTCAATGTTTCTAGGAGAACTATTCAAAGATATATTATAGAGAGAAACAGATTAGATGGAAATACTAAGAATAATTGGGTAAATATTTGTAGGGTTCCCCGAAAAGATAGAATCCTAGAAGATGTAAAGGAATAGGTAATTGAATATTGGACCAACCATTCTTGTGTTTCTTCCTATAGAAGGGACACTATACAAATAAAAGGTGAATATGGTACAAAAATTTCACATCCAAAACATTTTATAGATACAACACAAAGTGAACTTTTCATTCAAGCAAGAATTTTTAGATGTGAAGATTTGTCAACGGATGTTTCAGAGACTACGACCAAGTTTTATATGTATAAATATGGTACGTGAGACTTGTTGTCGAAATCATGTCAAATTTCATGTACACCTACAGTCATATAAAAAATTTATGGCAATTATTAATCCAAATATAGTCATCCATGGAAGTACAACAGAATTTGTGAAGTCTCTTGTATGTGAAAAATCAGAAGATTCAGATGAATTCAAAGTGCAGTGTATAAAAAATATATGATATAAAGATTGTGGAGATTTAAAGAATCTTGTATAGGTTGACAATATTGATCATTCAATGAAAGTTATGTTGAAGAGATTTGAATATGAGAAATACTCAACAAAGTCAAGAGTTGAAAGAAAAAAAATTATTCTCAAAGAGAGTGAATTATCTTACAATGAGTTTATGAATAAATTTTGCAATATCATATATCCACATATTGAATATTGTCATGGTGCTAGATGGCAAACTAAGCAATTTCATGACTCAAAGAATTTATTTCCACCAAGTTGTATTCTCTGTATTGATGATTTCTCTAAGAACTATATATTTAGTCCTCAAACTGAGATTCAAAGTCAATATTATCATTCATAGCAAGTTGTAATATTTTTACAAGTTTGTTATAGGCATACCGAAGAACATGTGGATGGTGTACAAAGTAGCAAAGATGAATCAATTATCATCAAAGAGGTTAACTTTTATATCAGTGATGATACAGGTCATGATAGAAGCTATGTAGCCCATTGTTTTGCAATATTTTTTGAAGAACTGAGACGACGTCAAATAGATGCTTCATAACACTAGATATGGTCTTATGGATGTGCTAGTAAGTGTTGATTTAATTTTTTTAAAAAAATTATATGTATTTATTTGTTTACTTCACTTGTAGACTTGAATTGTCCAGTTACTTATATGTTGTAGGTATGTATATAGATTTTTTTTAACTATTTTGGTTTTAAATGAAATTGTTTGTAACTTCACAGGACAATTTAAGTCTCCAAAATCTTTTAATTGGTTAAGCCAACAACATATTAAATGTAACATAAATTTAACATATTAAACGTAACCTATTAAATGTGCCAAGAATGTTGCCCACCCACTCATCCCCATACACCAAGGTCTTATTTTGAGACTGTATCAATTCCACCTGGCTTTATACCCACCAAAACCAATCATAGTCAAAATCCTTGAGGACCCAGAGCCGAGTGTTTCCCCCAGAGCTAAGGCAAAGTGAAGGTGTGTATAGGGACCCATAAAATTTCTAAGGGTGGCCCTCGTGTTGGGGAAGCTAGGACACCTACTACTGCTAAGAACAAGAAACATAAGCTTACCTCCCCGGCGACTAAACAGAAGACTGCCAAAAGAGAGAGGGTGGAGGTGGAGGAAATTGAGAGCACCCTGAAGAAAAAATCTAAGGTAAAGATGTTGCTATTGTGGATGCTCTTGTGAAGATAGTTGAGCTTGACCCCAGGTTGGATGCTATGGGTAGCAATGAGGGCAGAGAGGCTGTCAATTTGAGGATTTGTCAGTCTAAAAGGATCGTTGGAAAGCCATTGCTGAATCCTCAGGGGGTGAGGTTTCAGATGATTCTAATTTTGTGGAGGACACTGTGGAGGAATCCGGGGAAGAAACCCCCATGAAATCTACCCATGAGGTTGAGGGCACCAGTCATTTTGCCTCTATGATCGAGTCAAGGTTTGAAGGTCTGGGTGACAACATGAGGGCTGTTGTTAGTAAAGACTCCGGGAGGGATGCTGTGGAGCAAGAAAAAAAGGGGAGCTGTGCCTTATGTGAGAAGAATGTTGAGGATATTCAACACCTCCAGAGGAATATGGAAACCATGTAGAATAACTAGAAGGCTATGGCAGAATTTACGGCCAAATCCCTGCATAGGGCTACTTCCATCATTGTTGTGGTCAAAGATCTAGACGAGAAGGTCAAGAAGGTGGGAACCGATAGTTTGGGTGATTACAAGGAGATGGTCAAGTTCCTTGATAAGTTTGGGGCGACTAATAGCCCATAGGTTCTTGTTTGTACTATTTTTTGTCGTCCTTGTTTTTTATTACAACAGGCGGCAAAAATAAGGGGCCCAACCCTTAACAGATATTACATAAGAAAAAGCATAGGCTCAGGAAACAAAAAGAGACTGGAACCAAAACCCAGGAAACACCAGCTTACAAACAGTAGAAAGTAGAAGGCACACTAGGACATAGAGTCCTCCCAGTCTTTTGCAAGAACTTCAAAAACTTTGTCCAGCTCCTGAGTTCTGTCATTGTTAGCTCCCTGGGAGAAAAGTTGAATATCCTACAAAAGGGTTAAGTTGATCATGGAAGATCTGCATAGCATGTGGGTAATGAACTTATAAAGAGTAGACATCTTAAGTTGCAGAGCCACCATCTTGTCCTTTAACTGAGTCACTTCAGCAAAAAGAGAGTTACTGTCCCTGCCCTCATTCACATTGCCATCCTTAGCAGTAGCCTTGACATCATCATCCTGAATCTCTTCAGGGACAGACTGACTGTTCACTTCCACCTCTTTAGCACCGGCAAGATTTTGCTCATTCATGTTCCCCTCTCCTTCACCAGTATCATACTAGGCCTCCACAGGGCTTTGATGGTCAAACTCATCTTTATCACTACCAATACCAATCACATTCTTGGGGCTGTCCCTATAATCATTCTGTAGAGAGTCATGGCCATTAAACTGCTCCATAGAAACAGGATTCTCCATGTAAATTTCCTTCAAATCATCACTATCGGCCTCCTCATCGTGAGAAGAAGCCTCAGAGTTACTTTCTGAGTAGTCTATAAGTTTAACCTTGGGGTCTAGCTTCCCAACAATTCTGGTAGAGCATCTGACACCAAGGGATATGCTTTTCCCTTTGCCCTTTCTTACCTTTTTAGTAGGATTCTTAGTAGACATGTTTTTACCTTTAGGGGTCTCATGACTATCTTTGAGGGAGCTAAGAATAGCCGCTTCCTCAGCCAGCTCAGAGAGGCGATGAAGCCGCTTCCTAGACTTAACAGAGTCCTTCATCTTAGAGGTAGAGGTAGACCCAGTAGTGGGGGTATTAGTTTCCATAGATGCTAAAGTCGGGCCATCATGACTATTTTTCATAGGAGTGTGTAGGGAATCACATTTGATAGAAGCTGACTAAGTATTGGGGGAGGGTTCCACAGCCGGGTGATGGAGAGTGGCAGGGGGCATCAGGGCTAAGTGAAACTGGTAAAGTCTGTGTATGAGGCCTTGGTGTAGGGGCACAGGCTTCTCCAATGGCCTAGAGGTTAAATTCTTATGAACCATTTTAACCAAGTGTTCTAAAGAAGAAAGCAGGTAGTAAGGGAAATAAATAGCCAAGTTTCTACAAAAATGATTGAGCAGGGGAAGATGGTAGTAATAGAACCTAGCATAACAGCCTTCCAAGGTGAAGTACTTCATGATTAAAAAGCACATGTCTGCCCATGGCTGAGGAAGCTTCACCCTTTCAAACCCTCCCTGGTAGGGTACCAACTCTTCGCCGTCACCCAAGAAAAGCTTTTGGTTCTGCGCATCGGAAACCCTCATTTTTCTCAGCAACTTAATGCCTTTAAGGGATAATCCTGTTGCCTCAGCTATACTTTTCTTCGAGATCTCAAAGCTGACACTACCAATGGTGACCTGTCTGTCAACCCACAAAGAAGCACACTGGATGGATAATGACTCATCATGCCCGTTAAGGCATTCCATGAACAGAATTATGCCCCCCTCCTTGCAGTAATGCCAAACAATGGCATTTTCTTTGAATTCATTGCAGGTTTTTGGTTCAGTGCGAATTCTTTCACCACCCATAATGATAGCCCACGCCACAATACCCAGCAGGAGAAGACAAATAAATTGTAGAATACCCTTCAGAGGAATCCACCAAGTAGTATTCATGTGAACAAAAACCATCTGACGCCAATCATGATACTTTAAGTTCCAAAACGCAACCCAAATAATGAGTATTAAGTTTGCATGAAGGGAGTACAGATGCCGCTGCCAATTCGCATGGGGATCATGCATAAGCCTAGACAGGGTGGAAAAACACGTCACCTCATCACTCGACACTTGAGTTGACATCATGTAATAATAGAATTCTTCTCCTTATGAATAAGCATTCCAATGTGACCAATAATGCTGCTAATTTGGTGCCAATAATGCTGCTAATTTGGTGCCAAACCCACCAGATTTGAAATTCCTGACCAAAGTTGGCAAGACCATCAGCAACAAAGTTGCCTTCCCTATAAGTATGGGAGAAAGAGACATTCGGGATGCCATGGAGAATGGTTTGTATATCAGATATAATGTCACTCAGCTTCCACCCACAAGTAGAGAGACCAATAACCACATCCAGAATGATTTTAGAATCACCTTGTATGTGGAGATGGCTAATCCCCAAAGAGATCACCACTTTGAGACCCCGGAGGAGGGCCATTGCCTCAGCAATGTTGTTAGAATGCTTTCCAAGTCCTCTGGCATAAGCTGCAACAAGATCACCATGTTCATCCCTTATTATACCTCCTCCACTGGAGCATCCATCAGTTTTAGCAGCACCATCAAAATTAAGTTTCAACCACCCCAGCTCAGGCGGGGCCCAACTAGTATTAAGTCTTTTCTAAAGTTTCGTATCATCAAAAGTCAGGATTTGGTTCAGCAAACCCCAGTTAGAGGCAACCCAAGATTCCTGTTTGGTCAAAGGTTCATCTGCAGGTTTAATGTTAGCATTAGAGACATTTTCAACAATAGCCTTAAATAAAGAGATCCAAACCTGCATCGGAGACCTATGAGTGTCCCGAAAAATCCTATTGTTTCTTTCTTTCCACAGGGCCCACCCAAGTGAAGGAAGGGTCTACTTCCACAATTCCTGCAACCAAGGGTGTTTAAGGGGAACATTCCAACTGGTGATACAATCACGAATCTCTCTGTTAAAAACCCATTATATACCAAATTTTTCTAGAATTCTGCTCCAAACTTCACGGGCATAATCACAATGAATGAGGAGATGTGCCATAGTTTCTTCTTGATTGCAGCAAAGAACACATCTGTTGACAAGCTGCAACCCTCTACGTTGGAGGTTATCCTGAGTCAAAATTTTATTATGGGTGGCAGTCCACCAAAAGAAGTTAATTTTAGGAAGACTTTTACAATTCCAGACTTTCTCCCATATCTCATCTTTGTTGACATCCTCCACCAACAGAAGGTAAGCAGATTTTACAAAGAACCTCCATTTTTTGTCAGCATACCACAGGAGTTCATCCTTCTAAGGGAATAAAGGAAGTCTGATATCCATTAGTAATTGTTGAACCATATTCAATTTATGATGAAACTTAGGGTTATTCATGGTGCATTGTAATAGATTCTTCCACCTTTTAAGCCCATGGTCTTGGGTAAGGTAATTACTAGATTTAAAGCCAAAAAATTGCTTGACCAAGGCAACAATATCTTTATTATCAATTTGGGCTGAGAGAGCCTGATTAGTTAACCAGGGGTCTTCCTAGAAGTTGATGAGAGAACCATCCCCTAATTTCCATCTCATTCCTTTTCTAATGATGCTCCTAGTTTTCAGCATTTTATTCCAAATGGTAGAACTTGGCAGAATACCTTCTTGTAGAAGTACCGAGTAGCTATTAGAATCTTTGAGATATTTAGCCTTCATTATATCTCCCCAATCTTTATTTTTGTTGATGAAGTTCCACATTACCTTGGACAGTAGAGCTTTATTCATGCTTTGGACAGTCCTGATGTTAAGACCCCCATGAGATTTAGGACAGCAGACCTACTCTCACTTGACCAAAGAAATCCTTTTCTTTTCCTCCATTCCAGTCCATAAAAAAGTCCTTTGTATCTGTTCCAATTTTTTAGCTAGGTATCTAGGCATCTTTAAAAGAGATAGGAAGTACGTGGGAATGCCTTGAAGGGAAGCTCGTAAAAGTTGAAGTTTCCCAGCATTGCTGAGAAGTTTGCCTTTCTAGCCCATGAGCTTTCTCTGAGTTCTTTCAATAATGCTGTGCCAAAAGGCAGGAGTGATATCTTTAACAGTGAGGGGTAGGCCCAAATAAATAGAAGTGAGATTAGTAGTAGCACAACTAAGAATCTTAACAATTTTTCTTTGAAGATCATCAGGAGTATTGAAGAAAAAAACATTACTCTTCTAAAAAATTATATGTTGCCCAGAAGCCTTAGCATACTCATTCAGTAACCTTTTCCAAGCAGAAGCCTCCACCACGAAAGAAATGCCAAATAGAATAGTATCATCCACAAATTGTTGGATCGTCAAAGGAGTACGGGAGGTGGCAGGTTTAACCCAGTGATAACTTTAGAAGAGACTTTGTTTAAAAATGATCTACCCAGCGCCTCAGCAATCATAATAAAAAGGTAGGGAGAGAGAGGGTCTCCCTGTCGAATCCCCCTAGAAGGGGAGAAAAACCCTCTTGGGATACCATTCACAAGAACCAAATATTTTGCAGTAGTAACAACTTCCTTAACAAGAAAGGAGTTTATCATTAAAACCAAATTTGTAAAGAATTTTGAACAGAAACTGCCAAGAAACCCAGTCGTAAGCTTTAGAGATGTCGAGTTTGAGAGCCATGCTAGGTATCTGACTTTTTTCCATGGAATGAAGAGTCTCATGAGTAGCAAGAATAGCATCCAAAATCTGCCTGCCTGGGACAAAACCTTTTTGCGTGGGAGAAATGATCTTATCCAGATAAGGCTGCAATCTGAAAACCAACAACTTAGTGCATATTTTATAAAAGGTGTTATAGAGGCTTATTGGCCGGAAATCCTTGAACATATCAGGGTTGGGTTTTTTTGGAATCAAAGCAATATAGGTGTTATTAAATTGTCTAAGGAGCTTACTAGTCTTGAAAAAGTCTTTAACAATAGCAGTGACATCAAACCCAATGATTTCCCAGAATTCTTGAAAAAACACTAGAGCAAATCCATCGGGACCAGGAGCTTTATAAGGGCCCATAGAAAAGACAACAGCCCTGACTTCTTCGTCAGTAATAGTTTTCAAAATGTCAGCATTATCTTCCAAAGTCAAAACAGAAGGTATCTCTTCTAACAGCTGAGAAACAGATAGCGAATTGTCAGTAATTGGCCCAGACTCCGACAACAAGTTGTGAAAGAACCTAACAGCATTATTTCCAATCTCCTCATATTCAATAATAAGACTACCATCTTCCAATTTAATAGAAGATAAAGTGTTGGATTTTCTATGTTTAAGGGCAGATTTATGAAAGAAGGCCATGTTCCGATCCCCTTCTTTGAGCCATTAGATGCAGGACTTTTGTTTCCAAAAAAATTCTTCCTTGTACATGATATCCTTCCAATCCTTAATGAGGTTGTCTTCGGAAGTAGCCAAAGACTTAGACCTATCCCCCTGGGCAATCCTAAGTTGTATGTCCTTAAGATTATCAGAGATGAACTTCTTCTTAGAAAAAATATTACCAAAGCTGTACCTATTCCAGCCATAAACCTGATGTCTGATGTGGAGGAGTTTCTTGCGAAGATGGAACATAGAAGTACCTACCACCTTGATTTGCCACCAGCCAGATAGGAGATTTCTGAAGTCAGGGTGCTTGATCCACATTGCTTCAAATCTAAAAGGAAAAGGTCCTTTTCTTCTATCATCAGCCCACTCCAAAACAATGGGGTTATGATCTAAAATCGTTCTAGGGAGCGCTCTAAGAGAGAGAGCGAAGTTGAGGGGCCAATTATTAGAGGTTAAAACCCTGTCCAGTTTGACTTGAATTAGATTTTCCCCATTCCTTCTATTGGTCCATGTGAATTGTTGATTAGTCAAATCAATGTCCACAAGTCCACAAGTGTTGATGAAGTTTGCCAAATCCATCATACTGTCTGAGTAATCCACAATACCTCCAAATTTCTCATAAGGGTATAAAGGGGTATTAAAATCCCTAGCCAACATCTAATGTGAGGCTATATGTGAAACAAGTTTCCCAGAAAGATCCTCCCAGAGGTTCTTCCTCAAAACACGGGTATTAGGGGCATACACATTGATGAGGCACCAACTGAAAGAAGGCAAAGAGAAATCAATAGCTAAATAATTCTTATTAAGGTGAACAAGCAAACCTTTAATCTTTGAAGCATTCCACATAGTGACAATGCCACCAGAGGCTCCAATCGCTGGGCTTATGAAGTAGAAAGCATTGGGCTAGATATTGTTAGCAACAGTCTTGAAATTATCCTCTGTCATTTTGACTTCTTGGAGCAGCAAAATGTCTACATTGTAATCCAAAATACAATTTCTAACCTCGAACTGTTTTGAGGGGTTATTGAGTCCCCTCATATTCCAAGAGAAAATCTTCATTTAAAAATCTTCCTAGAGTGAGTCTCCAGAGTTTTGTATCATCCATTGGCAATCTCCTGCACTGCCTCTCTTTGTCTGGTTTCCCTCAGGGAGGGCCTGCCCTTTGCTGGATTTATACCAACATTAGTTGTCTTTTTAGGTTTCCTACCTCTTTTCTTCTGAGATGTCCATTCCTCTTGGTCGCTTAATGAAGCACTCGTGCTTGCTCCAGGTGAACTCACTATGGATAAAGCTTTCTGCCGAGGGGATGAAATCCCTTTTAAAGAATTTTGGCCTAGCCTAATAGGGGAAAGATGATCCAGGCTCTGAGAAGGGGGGGCATATATTCTTTGACAAAAAATTTCCTATCAATCAGAGGAGGGGCTTTCTGAGTAGCTACAGAGTCTTTTTGGATCTAAAATACATTATCCACTTCTTGCGTCAAGGGGATCTTGTCCTTCACCGGACTAACCTCCTTCTGTACCAATTCCTCTTCCAACTTAGCAGCTGAAATATCCAGGTGTTGGGTCTCTTTTACCATTTCCAAAATCTCTCCTTCTTCTAATAAAGGGGCTCTCTCAGAATCCACTGTCCTAAAGGTGGGTATGGGTTTTGGCATCCCAACTTGAGGAATAAGATCCTTATCCACCACTGTCTCATTATCTGTAGGCTTGATTGAGCATTCCTCTGTCAACTTGTTTTTACCTTTATCCCTAACTTCCTCAGCTCTCTTGAACTTACAATGGGAAAAAAGGTGCCCCTTCCTCTTGCAGAACTAACAGAAAAGAGTAGAGTTCTCATAAGAAATGGGCTGGGTCCATATTCCAAACTTGGATGTAATCTCAATGGAGGAGGGTAGAGTTTTATTAATTTCCACATTCACACAAAATCTCACGTAAACAAAATGAGACTTGGTACTGGTAGGATTCTCTAAGGTGACAAAATGCCCAAAGGAATTACCGATAGATTTGAAAGTAGACTTGTCCCAAAACTCAAGGGGGAAACTAGGTAATCTTACCCAAACAGGGATGCAGCGGTTGAGATCTACAGCTGGGTCCAAGCCAGGTTTCCAGTAGCAAACAGAGAGAGAATGAGAACTGTATAGCCAAGGCCCTCCAGATAGAATGGATAGCATGTCCTCCTTGCTCGTGAATCTGAACAAGAACATCCCACGCGTCATTGCCATTGCCGAAACGTTGCCTTTAAGATGCCATCGGGTGGAAATCCATTTTCGCACCATGTCAATGCTCGGGCGAAGGGAAAAAACTTACCCACTAGGGTAAGATCCATTGAGGAGACAATCATGTCCACTAGATTATCAAGGATGACCAGGGATGAACCCTCCATTGATTCCTTAAGCTGACAGTCCGTTGTCTGTGCGTTGGTGGAATGAGAAGCAACATTGCCCGTTAGGGCATTTTTCCAGTTGGGCTATTGAACAGCACCCTGTACGGGTGGGGGTTCCGAGGAACTACCATTGGTATACCCTCCATGCTCAAATAGTACAAAACACCCAGCACAAAGAAAAATGAGAAACCCTAAACCCTAGCAGACCCGCATAAATTCTTGATTAAATGATATGTTGTGAGTCTTGTTGTTTCTGTGGTTTTTGATTAGTTGTTTTTGTTGGTCTATTTTTCAAGAGCTATTAATCTGCTATTTTTGGCTCGTTAATGGCATGATGCCCGGGGGGCTATTTTGTTAAAGGGATCTGGACCCTCTTTTCCAGCTGAACTAATCAAAAACATGAAATTTATGAAGAATTTCTATGAGAGTGGACATGGAAAAGGAGAGCATGAGGGAGCTAGAGCATGTGTGAAGCATGCACTTTGACAACATGAAGTTGCTAGTAACACCATACGGACTAGATTTATTTAAATTCTTATATTTTAAATGAACTTAAACCTTTTAGGAAAAATGTGTCTAAATATATTGCATGTGTTGAGTAGTAGAAGCTTACTGGATTATGCAATAGTGGTTTTGATATATCCAATGTTGCAAATTTTCAATAATGAGTACATTGGATTTTTTAAAAAATCTAATTATATTTTTTGAGATTGTCTTTTCCTTTCAACTACAAAATGTCTCAACCTAATATTTCACCAACATGAACTTGCAGGTAATACTATAAGGAATTCAAATGAAATTGTTGAATGGTGCAAAAGTTGTTTTCTCGTCCATGACTTAATATACAACACATGCTATTTTGGGGAAGTTAAAGGTACATAAATGATTTTTTTTTAATTTCATTGTGTATACATGAATTGAATTTTCAATTTTATATGTGCTTTTTAATTGGATGTTTCAAATTTTCTAGATATTGATCGATCAACTCTTACTAATTGTCAAACAATTAGTGTTATTAGAAGTTTGTATCAAATCATGACAACAGGACATAGCAAGCCTCCTATAATTCAAGTGAGAGAAAAATCATGTTTTTGTGTTGATTGCATTGAAAACAATGCAAATACTCTACAATGTGAGAATATTAGAGATGGGTATGTTTCAGAATGGGAAATAAAACAATTAGTGGCCATGTCGAACCCTTTTGAAGATAATGATATTGTAGATGTCTATGATCCTTTGTATTCAACTAATTACGAATGTGTATCAGATTTAGTTGTTCTAGGTAAATTTTAAAATTTTAAATTGAATTTTAACTTGTACAATTGATTTATATTCTACGTAAGTTGAGCATGGTTTACTACATGGTGTGTAAAAGAGATACTTTTGTTGTTCTTGCAGAGCCTGACAATACAGAAGGTGTAGATTACTATCTACTAAGATGTACACAACCAAAATATAAATTGTCAGAATCAATGACAGATGGTGATGGACAAGAGTATCCTACTGGATCAGTGGTTTTTGAAGGCACATACTATTAACAAACAAAGATAGCTACAAATGGTATTATATTTATTGATTATATGCCATGTCAAAATGTTCTATATTATAGTCACTTAGTTATAGAAACATGAATAAATCTTGAAACTTTACCAAAAAGAGGACGTGCCAAACAAAGGTGGAGGTTTCCTATTGAAGATCATGAAAATATTTTAGAGATAATAAAAGATAGAGAGGATCCAGATTATATGTACCAAGAACTTTAAGCTATTTTTGTATGTATATATTTTGTATGACAATATATATACATGTAACATTTGGACCTAAATTTGAAAATCTTTTTATTTTAGGTTGAGTTCAAATAACTTTATTCAATGTGTTGATCTAGTAGCCCATGAAGCTAAATCAAATGTGGTGATCTAGTAATTTTTTAAATGAAGAAGTCATGCTTAAATTATTTCATCAAATGTTATTAGATCCAACAAAATTTGTAAGTTTTAATTTTATTATCTAATTAAGTTTGTTTAGCACTAGCTATTTACTAGGAACAACATGGTATTAGTAAATTTGTTTATTGGATCCCACTTCTATAAAACTACACAACAATTAATTTAATATAGTCCCATGTGTAGGTTAGATCTTTGTCCAAAATCCATCACATGCTCCACAATATATGTTAACACATATTTTTCATTCTAATTAGATTAAATTTATATGAATCATAGAATCTTCATCATTACAAATAACAAATTTAAATAAAAAGAAAAGAAATTATAATCCTTCTTTCACAATTTATATATTTTTGTCTTAGCAAGTGGATAAATTCAAATATGATTGTTACTTTTTTCTTAATCATCCAATTAGACAGGTCATCAATTAATTGTAGCCCGCATGTTTCATTTTCCTACATTTTGGTGGACCCCTAATTTAAATCCTATCCTAGTTCTTGGTGAATATACAAAAATTTAAATTTGAAAACATAAATCCTAAAAAATATGAGACATCCTTTTTAATTGAGTCATATAAATGGCCTATGTCAGGATATCTTCTAGGAAGAATCAAAATAATAATAAAAATCATCCCTTAATATGAGTTCCTAGTTGTGAAATTTAATATAAAAACATTCTAGGTTCATAATAATCTCATTAGAAACTATAAATTTGAATTATTTAAGAATTTAATATACCAATGTTCATGAGGGAGAGCAACGAAAATACATTTTTTCTATTTTTCAAGAGGGTTATACTCTTCTTGAAGAGGGTGTGGTTTTAGAGCATTGGTCAATTTTCCATTTGGAGCCTAATTTCAAAAATATAATTTGAAAGGTAAAGTCTATCAATGTTCATTTATTTCTATACATTCCTCATTTATTGAATGCTATCCTCTTCTCATTCACACGTATTCCCATATACTTGTCATCTTCATATCATTCATTACACTTGTGTTTGCACCTATCCCCATACATGTTTATTCAATGTCTTGAGATTTGCACTTTTATGGTAAGGGTCATTCTTGAGCCACTTGGGATTAACCCCAAGTTTAAATTTCAAATTTTTGAATTCTTGCCTCTTCCTACTAGTCATTATGGGCCAACTAAACAAATGTTTGTGCAACCTCTTGCTATGTGCTTGTATTTTAAGGACATCAATGTGCAATTAATTTAAAGGTTAGTTCAAGGAGAAATTATTCTAGGACTATTTCAATTTGGACCCTAAAAAGAACATTTCTACAAATTAGAATCTTCATCATAATCACATAGTCCATCTACATGATTTAGAATGTTGTCTTAAATTATTTTCTTAGAATCATAAAGTTGATCAGATGTAGGAGCATCCCCAACATATAATAAATTTTTCGTCAAACAAAAACTTCCTTTATGTTTATTTGTGTTGTGCTGAGTTCTTTAGTAGTCATTTTGGTTGATTGTAATTAGATTTTATAACTAAAGTTATTAGTTTATATGCCTAGACCAGTAAAATAGAATCAATTGTACGGTAATGCATATGCAACAAGTTATCATGAGATTTTATCTAGAAAAACATCAAAGGATTTAGAGCATGTTCACTTGTCTATTTTGTATTTCATGTTATATCATATGACATGGCTTCCCATATCAACTAAAGGAGGTCTATGAGTTGTGTGTCATTTATTTAAAATTTGTGTCAATAGTTAATGTAATGCATGGTATTATTGGTCCCAAGGTGGTTCATGTTTAGAGTTGCATTGAGATTAGAGTTGTATTTCTTACTTCATTTGAAGAGAAGGCCATTTACATATTTTTAAGCTATGTGTCTAACTCCAAGATGAATTTCATGGAGAAATAATTAAATATTGGTCCCATGATGCTTATCTAAAGTGCATGGGGATCCATATACTATAATGAGAAGGAGAGAGAGTGACTCAAATTGGAGTCCAACATTTGAGAGAAGAGCTATTAAAGATTAATTAGCTTAAGGAGTTTTTTAATTTCAAGTTGCACTCTTGTTAAGCATGAGATTTGTAAATTGTAATTTAAGAATGAGCTCCAAATCTAATTGTAATCCCTAGAGGTAGATGTTTTTGATGTAATTTGAGACTATCGAATGATGAAGTATTGATTTAGTTTTTAACATATTAAGATAATGCCTAAGCTTTTGCACAAGACATTAATGGTCAATGAATAGATGAAAAATATTTCATGTTGTGGTTGTAACATTAACATGTCATAATTACATGTGAACTCACAAGGACTACTATGACATGACACAATCATAGCCAAAGAGTGCATAGTTAGTGCACTAAGCAGAAGAATGACTTAGTAACAAGAAAATACCACCATGACAAACCTGTATAAGGTAGAGTTCACTCTAACCTTGGAGATTAGGTACTAGACCACAATCATCATCACACATGAATGGGAAGGATAGACTGAGACTAGTAAAACAACTCATCCCTCAAACCCAAACTATTCACAACACACATCCACAACAAGGTGGAAACAATATCCAAACCTTAGGTTCACTCACCTTAGAGGTAGGAAAATCAAGAGTTCCAAGATCTCACCAAACCACACAATGGCTAGTCAACCTCATAACAAGATTCAACTTCTAATGAAAAAAAAGGAATAAAACATGTAAGGTACTTAAATTACTAACAAACCAAGAATATGGGCATCTAGGGAGACCCTAGGGAACAACTTACCTTTAGGAAACTTTTTTGAAAAATGTCCAAAGTGATCACTATATCCAAATCATCCCTATTGGGGCTAGATCACCTTTATTGTCAGTCCAAGTTACCTAAGTGATTCTCCATATCATCCCTATTGTACTTAAACAATTTCAAATAGAAAACATGGCTCAAGAGAATAGTGAGGTTCCTAAAAATATAAAAAATGGTTCTAAGGTCAACCCAAGTATCTACAAAAAGACTGAAGACACAAATACTTACAATACTAATTACAACCTTACAATAAAAAACTCAAGGTTACAAAACCTATGACAAGAGAAGGGCTAAGTCTGAGAAAGCCTAAAGCAACTAGAAACTAACATGATGTAACTTTCATGATTCAAGGGATATTTACAAATGGTTTGAACAAAAAATTCCACATGATGTCTAAGGTTCATTTAGCCACATTAAACATTCATGAATTCCACTAATTCAACTTTAACCAAAATCACCTTACTATTCATAAGCACTGACAATATTAATCAAATGCCAAAAGCATGTAAAAGAGCAATATAACTCCTAAGCATAATGTAAACTACACAATACCATATTTTTGATTCTATCTACTCATGTAGCATTCAAATGATAAACATATCATATATCTTCTAGTTTTGTTTCAACTTCTTAATAAAATTAGATATGTTCATCTTATAATCATGATTTATATAAACATGTTAAATCCTTCATAAGACAATAAACAAAATTAACTCAAATAATGACACACATAAATTACAATCACTATTAATGCCTCGAGGGTAAAAGCACAAAGTTGTGTCACACTTTTATAAAGGAAACGACCAACGTTGTTCCAACTTTTAAACTTGAATCACTAAAAAGTGACATATATGTTTTGACTTTTGAAATGATGTAAACTAATAAAATATTTACTTTTTAATATATATTATGTTTGTATTTTTTGAAAAAATTTAAAAAATTATTTGAATATAGTTTTTAATAAATTGACACTATAATTTAGTTGTTGATAAAATATTGAAAAATGAAGTTACATCAGACATCAATCTTTATATAGTAAATAAATTATTATTTTTTCTTCTAATTTTTTTTTGTGTATTTTTAACTTGAAACTTTAGTGCATGGATATATTTTTTCCAATTTTGATAAATATACATTTTTAAATAAATAATAAAATGTGCGTGTATTAAAACATAGTTGTTTCCATTCGACGCCAACTTTCATATTAATTATTTATCTTAGATAGAAAAAAAATTATACCATCTTGATATATATTCTTTTATCTAGTGCATCATATTTTTTTCAATTTTTTTAATAAGTTTTACTATTTTTCCTTGACATGGTAATTGATCTAATGTTTTGTGTTGATAACCTACTTTTAGTATATATAGATCTACAAAAGGGTATTTTTATATTTTAAAAAAAAAATATTTACACGAGTAGAAGTTGTTGAAATATCAAGTTTTTCAAATAATTTTATTTTTTTGGTAAATTGGCCTCATAGTGGTGCTACATATGCATTTAGCCAACAATTTTAGTTGGAAAAATTGTGGACATATCTAACTTAGCTAGAATGAATCTTACAAGATCATATGTTTGACCAAAATTGATTTTTAGCTAGAAATACTTAAATTCACTTGTACTAATAAGTTGGCTGAAAGTGTGACACAATGACACACATAAATTACAATCACTATTAATGGAAGCTTCAAAATTTCTTCAATTTTCAAAATACAAAATTTCCCAACTCAAACCCCTAATTAGCTTCAAGAATTTCTATATATTACTGTATCCAAAAATGAGATAAAAAAATGTTAGATTTTAATTAGATAGATCATTAAAGAAATCATATTCAAACCATAATGTGACAAATCACAATTTAATAACCGTCATATGATACCATAATGTAAAATGTATATATAGTGTGAAACAATAATGTAAAATGTACACATACTGTAAAACATAATAAGATGAACCATATTGTGAAACCGTAATGTAAAATGTATATAACATATGAAGATCATGATGTAAGAACCATAATGTGACAAACCATGTAATATAAAATGTATAACAAATCATGTGTCTGCATGTAAAACAAGTCAAAGAGGAGGATGCTTAATATAACTATGGATAGATCTCTCTCTCAATCCCTGTGTGGATCCATGTCTTGATCTCTCCCTCAATCCTTTTCTTGATCCCTCTCTCGATCCCTATCTTGATCCCTATCTTGATCTACCTCCCTACACAAGAAAGTACATAAATTTTAATTTAATGTACATGTGTGTATATATATGTAAAGTCATCTTAAAGTTTTGTACTTTCAACATACATGTCTGAATTTATCAAGTAATTTATATATTGTATATTATGTACCTCAAATGTACCATGCATAGGATCCTCTGCACGCTCCAAATTTCCAAAGTGTGACAAATCCACGTATTGCTAGAAATTTTCAAATACAAGATTTCAATGAATAGTGAGAACTACTTTAAAGTCAATTTTATTTAATTTATACATGTGAATTTTTAGACCACAAAATATAAAATTTATTCAATACCTGCATTGCATCTTGGAGCACTCTACTAATCCCACTGATGTCACAAGAATGAATGGTCACATCAAGGTCACTTGTATCAGGTAAAGGACCAATATCAAAGAGAAGTGTGATGTATGTGCCATGTACATCAGGTGCAGCTCGATGTTGTGTGGGGGTTGTAGGCTGGTCTGGAATATGCTGGTCCTCTAAAGCTACCTCACCCTGACCTAAGAGCCTACCATAATGTCATCTAATATGACTTGATACAACATCTACATGAATCCTATACTCGTCACTGATAAATTGGAATGCTGATAGTAAATCAATAATGGAAGCTGAACACACATTATGTAAAGTGGCGTCAGTCTTATGAGCCACATGTGAGGGTGATGGTAGGTTTGCATGGATGTAGGGGTCATAATTCATAGATGTAGCCTCAGTGGGAGGAAGGCTAATCCATGGACGTAATAAGTATCTCCCTACACTATCAGATGACATTTGATTAACTTGAGTAGCAATTGTGGCCATACTCTCAAAAAGATGGGATCTAGTTGGTACGACTATTGCATCTCCGACTAGTGCTAGTTCTAAACATTTTGGAAGAACCAAAAGGCTTGGACCAACTAATGCCCTCTTTTTGATGGGTAGTGGCAATTCCGCACATCTAAATTGAGGTTTGTCAGCAATCCTCCCCTTGCCCTCTCTAGCATGTGAAGGCATAGATGTGTAATCCACATCTAATCCTAAATGGAACTCAACATATAATTGTTTGCAAAAATAAAGTGGCAACTCATCATTATGAGGCCATCTATGATTGGCTGCCAACCATCTAGGATATATAAATGGAGCAACCAGCGCATCTGTACACCTAGTAACAGTATATCATCTAACTTTTTTGTGTCCCATATAATAAGGGAACATGGTATGCACATCATGCAATGAAACTCTCTGAGAAATAGATTTATTTTTCTCAGTGCTAGTTATAGTCCTAGAAAGAGACCTATAAAAGTCCTTAGTGCTTATGTCATCATATGGATTGTGTGATCAATTTGTATCAATCATATGCCTAATCTTCTACTAAATATTTACTAATCTATCTTTAATACATAAATTGGGTGTGTTGTGTACAGTTTGATCCAAACATCTCAATGCACCCTCTAATCTATTAATGCTATCATTATAAAAATTTATCCTAGCCTCAGCTTGCTGCTGAGACTATGTGGAATGATGAGATCCCTCATCAGTAGCCATATGTATATAAATACAAAGAGATCTGCATTTAATGAAAATAAAAAAAATAAATTTTACAAATATATGTACTCGTTTTATTTTAGTAATTTAAGTAAATATGTACAATATAACCATTTTTCTAGTAAGATGCTCCAAAGGAAATTACAAAGTACATAGGAAATATACTGTATGAATTGAGTACCTTTCATCATGAAGTACAAAAATAAGAACAATTTTAAGTTGATGAATTGAGTTACTTTTGTATATTTTTAATAGAGCCATCTTTTCTTTAGTACTTCACTACTGTGGGGCTTATGTTCCCTCATGTTTAACTTTTGCTTCTATAAAATTTTGTTTTGAATATGCCAATAGAATGCAGGAATCTAATATTTGAGAAGAGTATAGTTTAAGGGCATATTATTCAACAATTTTGTGTCAAAAAATTTATATTTGAGCCACAAGCCTCACCAAATCAAGGGCATAATGGTTTGAACTTTGTAACTTCTGGATTGTTAACTATTGAAAATGTTTGAGAAGGGTTTCAAACTTCATTATTGTGCACTTTGAATGTTTGTGAGCTAATATATATTTGATTTAATGCTACATATAATAATATGGGCTTCAACTCAGAGGTAGAGCTTCTCCTGTGTGGATGGTGCGAAGATGATTTGTATTCCAAAAATATACTGATGGCATATCCTTATGAAAATGAGATGTTTATTTTAATTTCACCTAAAGACTAATGGAGGATAAGTTGTGTTATGAAAACCTATATGAATTGCAGATAAAATGTTGGATATACTAGTATGTAGTCTTAATTTGGAGTGAATTATTAATTAGATTATTGGGTTTTTAACTGGAGGGAGAAATAACAAAACCTTGTGATTACTAGTTTAGAGTGTATTGTTCTTCATATGCCTTAAAATGTCAAGGACTTTTGAGCTCAAAATCTTGGCTATGTTGTATATAGAAAGCTTCTGCTACTTTCTTTCTGGAATACATTCTTTATGGGTTTGCAAGCGATGACTGATTGCAGATTGTTAATTGTTGAAAATATTTGAGAAGGGTTTCAAACTTTATTATTGTGTACTTTGAATGTCTGAGCTAATATATATTTGGTTTAATGTTGTATAATAATATGGGTTTCAAAACAGAGGTAGAGCTTCTCTTTTGTGTGGATGATGCTAATATGATTTGTATTCCAAAAAAATGATGAAGTCATATCCTTATGAATATGAGATGTTTATTTTTAACTAATGGAGATCAAAGTGTTAAAATGTAGTAAATAAGCGCACCCCTATATGAAGAAGGATCGGGTCCATGATTACATTCAAAGGTGCACACCTACATGAGCAAATAGAGCAATAGGGTTGTGAAGTGCACACCTTCAAATTAGAAATTTTTAGAAGTATAAAGTTAAATTGCACACCCTTGTTCGAAGAAAATGGTCTATACATAGAGCTATGTGCATGTATAAAGGAAAAAGTGATCTCCATTATGAAGGTGCACACATGAAATAGGTGAGAACTAAGTTTCAAACTAAATTAAAAAAAATTCAAAAGTGTAGACTATGTGTTTAGGTGTGTGCCTCAAAATGAAAATTCAAAAGTCTGAAATGCATGCACAAGTGCACACTTGACAGTGTAGATTTCAATAAGAGACATTCAAATCATAGAACATTGTTTAGTGTGTGTGTGTGTGTGTGTGTGTAAAGGTTGTTTCAGATGAAGATTTCAATTTAGAAGGGCACTCTTGGGTAAAGAATACTCAGTTCCAAGTGCTTAGTCCTAACACAATAGAACTTAGGCGTGTACCTAAAAAAAGATGATTTGCAAACAAAATAAAAAATCTAAACACAAAACAGAGGTTCGCACATAGACATAGGGAAATCAAAGAACAAATTACACTATGAGGTGTGCTTTTAAATATGGAGGTATTCAAATTCAAATTCAAATTCAAAGATTGTATTGATAGGCATGCGCATGAGAAGGACTTGGCCTGAAGATATCATGAGAAATAAACTCTCAAGTGTGCACTTCAATAAATAAAACTAAAGTGTAGAAGCATATGGTGAAGGGTATCCCTAAATGTACAAAATTCAAATTACTTGAAGCGTGTAGACAAGGGCACACTCAATAAAGTGAAAGTTCTATTTTGAAGCTCCAAATTGTAAGATACAAGTGTGTGCTCAAATAAGGGAGAATCTAGTTTAAAACTCTATACAGAGGCGCATGCCTCTATAGGGTATCAATATATAGAATTTCAAGTTGGTGACTACAAACATAGAGTTGTGCCTAAAAGAATTCTAATTCTAATGTATAGATGCAAGCTTCACTAAAGAAGACCCTCAAAATAAAATCAAGTGAAATCCAATGTATACAGGTGCACATCTATATTAGGATTTGAATATAAAAACAAAATTTAAATTGCTATTGTCAAGCGTGCATCTGACTATGGGAGAAATAGATGTTATTTCCATTGAGAGATGCTCATAAAGGTAAGAAAATTCAAGGCACAAATTTAAATCAAATTCCTTTGTGAGGTGTACACCTCTATATAGGATCTAAAGCTAGATTTCAAAGTTTTATTTATTTGTTTTTAAGGGTGCACTTATCCATAGGTGGTCGACTGAGTTAACGATAGAAGGATAAAGAGTTGAAATTATAGATGGCATGCTTATCCACATAGCCAATCAGATTTGTGGAAAAGTTTAAAATCCTTTATTAATAGGCATCTAAGTTGTAAACACAACCAACAAGCATTCAATAAAGAAATATAGCTATTAATAGAATAGTTGCTCATTTTTGGAGTTAGATTGGAATCTCTTGAACAATGATATTTTTGAAAGACCTGGGCACTTGATTTAAGAACATGTTTGTTCTTAAACAAGTCTCTTAGTCACAGGGTAGAATACCAATTTCAAACAAGAAAGATGTCTTAAACAATAGAAGGTTGCTACCACAACTAAATAAAGTTTTTTATATCAGCAGAATGCCTAATTAAATCTAAACATTATACTATAACCCATTTCTTTTACCCTAAATTCAGTCATAGTTTATCATGGCAGCTAAGGTTTTAAAAGATTTCATATAAATACAAGTCATTTTAGTATTTTCAAAAGATTAGGCCCTAGATTACTAATTCTAAATAAAACCCTAATCCATTTTGGCCCAACAATTCCATTTCTTTTGTCCTAGTTCAGTCACTAATCATGGAGGCTAGGGTTTTAAAATAGTTTATATAAATTTAACTAGATTTCTCCAATTTGCATGTCATGATAAGTAGTCTTAGACGTAAATGAAATTGGCATAACATAGGAAAAGCATCCATAGCATTGAAAAATAACAAAACAAAAACCAAAAGTGCTACAACATAATTTAAACGTAACAAAAACAACTCTTTTCAAAGCAATAAACAATGTGGAATTAACAGTTCAGAGTGGGATCTTACGCGGTTCCGATAGGGATTTGTAGGCTCTGGTTTGAGGCAAGCAGTCTCCAAACAGAAGAAATTTGGCTAAATAGGCAAAATACCCACGCTCATATCTTTTTTTTTTCTTTTGATATTTAATGGATTCAGCTGAAACTTACTCGACTGAAACTTAGTTAGATTTTGGGGCCACGTCAGTGCTAAAGAAGCACCACGTGGTTTTGGTTGAATTCTACTTAGCCAAAATTATTTAGTTGGCCCAAAGTGTGACACAAGTTTGTACTTTTACCCCCCCAGGGTTCAATGATAACAAATATTGTATCATAGGGTATTTATGGACATAATACATCAAATTGTATGCGGCTCAAAAATTACATCCAAGACCTTATAGACCAAGGAGAGATTATGATAGAAGGATGCCCTCAAAAGACAACCAATATAGATTTAGGTATATATCAAGATGCCTTTCCAGCCCATGGTCAAACCCACAACAAAAAAAGGGCTCCAACAACATAAATAATGTTAATGCCTCTACTTCTTATGACTCCATCGTAGGTTGTATTGAAGAATACCATTCTCAAATTTCCACCATCACCATTGTACCAAAAACATCTGACTATGTTGTGACCACATGTTGAGGTCGAATAACCCTTCAAGGAGCCCAATCCAATCCACAACCATCATCTCAATATAGCATCCTTGATCATTTGAATAAAACTCTTGCACAAATATCCATCCTTGAGCTCCTCCATATTTCCCCTACACATGAATTTTTTTTGATAAAGAACTCCAAGAGTCACGTGTCCCAAATAAAATTAATAGAAATCAATTTTAGGCCATGGTAGGACACTTATCCTCATCCCATCATCTCGTATTCACTGAAAAAAGATCCCCCTTTAGATAGTTCTTCACATAACAATGCCCTTCATTTAGAAGTACTCATTCACAAGCATAAAATAAAGCGAGTCTTTATAGATGGTGGATCGGGCCTCAATCTTTGTACTTTGAAATTAATAAGATAGATGGGATATTCTGACAATGTCATAGAATCATAGAAAACTACTACTATCAAAGATTATGATGACATTGAATGCAAGTCTGAGGGTATCATCAAATTACCAATTCAAGTTGGTCCTATAATAATGGAAACTCCCTGCCAAGTTTTGGACCTTAATCTTCCCTAAAATATACTCGTAGGACACCCATGGATCCATACCATGTAGGCTATCCCTTCAACATACCATCAATGCATCAAATTTCCCTATGATGGCTCAGAAGTTACCATTTTTGCTGACCCACACCCATTTCAATATTGTAGGATGATGGAATGAAAGAGTTCCAACCTTTGTCCTAATAATGATATCGCCTCCTCATCCTCATCCTATATAGACCCATCATCACTTTCATTACTAGCTACCTCAAACATTCTAATTCTTGAGATTAAGGTCAAAATCAGAGACAAGGGGTGTGGAGAGTAAAACCTACAAGAATCTTTCTGCATAGGCCAACTTCTCCTCTCTCCAAAATCAGATGGGAAACCTCAATCCTCAAGATCAGTATAAACTATGGTCATCAAATACAAACCAAAAACATTTGAGCATTGGAGAATGATAGACAAAGAATCAATTGAAGAAGATGTCTCCAAATGCTTGTATAAAGATGAAGAGGAACAAGTCCTATTCCATGTAGAGAAACATCCTAATGGACTTCAAATTGTCAAAAATATGGGTTACAAAGGACAAGGTGGACATGGGCTACATGAAAAAGGTACCATAGAACCTATAATTGCTAAAAAAATACATGGATATCAAAGACTTGGGTATGGATCAGTTGAGTGTGTGTCCTCAAAACTTGAATTTATTCTCAATGAGGTAGTGAAATCTGTTCCTACTATGGAGACCACTAATTAGGATACCAATGAAGACTCTTTTGAACACATCACTCAAATCTTCCAAGACTCTTCTATATGTACCCTATCCTCCACTATTTCATTTAAATCCACCAACATTCCACTCATCTACCCCTAACTAATCGATTGGGAACAACAAGGTCCTCCCATTCTAGATACCATTCAAAATGATGAAGCAATTGTAGAACTCGTGGGACTATGAGAACACATTCCTTTAGGGGATCATAGAGTTTCTTTCATCATAGAGATTAATACTATAGCATACCTCGATGAGAAGGACAAAATGCCCAATCACAAAAGTAATATAATAAAAAGGTCCCCTAGTGAAAACCACCATGTGGCGCTATCAGACCCTAAAACAGTAAAAAGAGAGGACACATCCAATAGTGAAAACCTCCTTAAGGCACCAGAGGATGGGGGATTTGACATTCCTAAAGACACTCTTTATCCTAAAAAATCTCCACTGCTGGTAGAAAAATCTCAAGAGCTCAACCTGGGCACAACAGAGGTCCCAAAAATCACATTTTGGATGCTTCTTTATTATCAAAGGAAAGAAGGATTTCACTACATTCTTTCAGAAATGCTCCTACAATTTTGCATGGTCTAATGCTGATATGCCTGGTTTGGACTCATCTTTAGTGGTGCATCATCTCATGGTATATGCTGATGCCAACCTAGTTAAGTAGAAACTAAGGATGCATCACATATCACACTCTTGGTGAAAGCAAAACTTGAAAAGTTGTTAGCAGTAGGATTCATTTGACTCATTGAAAGTCTAGAATGGGTATCCAAGATAGTCCTAGTCTCAAAACCAGCTAGGGGCATCCATACTTTCATAGATTTCTGAGATCTAAACAAAGCATGTCCCAAGGATGAATTTTCATTACCAAATATTGACATTGTTGTGGATCACACTGTCAAACATGAGATTCTCTCACTCATGGATAGATTTTCAATCTATAATCAAATCTATATTGCTGAAGAGGACCAACATATGACAACCTTCATTTGTCCATGGGGTACCTGCTATTCGTAAGTCATGTCGTTTGGTCTCAAAAATGCTGGTGCAACCTATCAACAAGCAATGACAATGATATTTCATGATATGCTTCATAAGATAATGGATGACTATTTAGTTGAATTCCTTGGTAAGTCAACAATAAGAAAACAACATCTCTAGGTCTTAGAAAAAATCTTTGATTGGCTAGAAAAATATCAAGTACGACTCAATCCTAAAAAGTATGTATTTGGTGTCACTTTTGGAAAATTATTGGGATATATAGTATTAAGGAGAGGTATTGAAGTAGATCTAGCTAAAGTAAAGGCTATCATTGAAATGCCTCCACCAAAGAATCTAAAGCAACTCGACAATTTACAAGGGAAACTTCAGGCCATTCACTCTTTTATTGCTCAACTTGCACAAAAATGTCACCCCTCTACACATCTTCTCTGAAAATATTTCATATTCCAATGGGATACTCCATGCCAAGAAACTTTTTACAAATTGAAGGAATATTTAACATCTACAATTCTTATGCCTCATATTCAAGCAAAACCTCTATTTTTGTATATTTCATCAACAACATCATCATTAGGGGCTCTACTAGCACAACACAATGAATCAGACAAAGAAAAAGATATATACTATATAAGTCAAACCTTCGTAGGATATGAACTTAATTATACCCCCATGGAGAAAGCATGCCTAGCAATTTTCCCAAAAACTAAGATACTATATGCTCAATTACCAAGTTAAGCTCATTTCTAAGCTAGATCCACTAAGATATCTATTGTCAAAGGCTAAACTTATTCGATGAATGGCAAAGCAGGTATTAATTCTCAATGAATTTGATATAGACTATGTGGACCAAAAATCTATCAAGGGACGGGTTATAGAAGACCAACTTGTTGATTCTCCTATTCATTCAGATCATCCACTTACCTTAGAATTCCCAGATGAATCCATATGCTTAGTCATCCCATCAACACATTGGAAACTGTACTTTGATGGATCATTCACTTCTCATGGGTTTGGAGAAAGAATTCTCTTAATCACCCCTCAAAGTGATTGAATCCCTAAGGGATATAGGATTGAGTTTCCGTGCATATCATTGTCGAGTATGAAGCTCTGATTATAGGATTCAAAATGGTTGTTCAAAGGAAGATTGACACATTACACATGTATGGAGATTCTCTTTTGGTTATCAAACAAGCCAATGATGAATATCAAACCAAGGATGACAAGATAATTGCATACAAGAAAATGGTCAATGACTTCAAAAAGTATTTTTTAGAGATTTGGTTTGAACAAGTGCCTTGATTAAATAATAGAGTTGTAGATGTAATGGAAGTCATTGGCTTGCTCATTGGCATGCCAATCGATAGCCAATGATGTGAGTTTCATGTGGAACAACTCTTTATCCCTGCATATGATACCCTAGATTCTGAACTCGTCTATGAAATAGTTGGACCTGCTTCCCCTTGGTATAAAGATATTTATGACTACCTCCATGAATAGTCCCTTCCATCAAACCTATCCACCAATAAAAGAAAAACCTTCATTCACTACTCATCTCGCTTTACCATCCTGGGTGATACACTATATTGAAGGAGTCTCAAAGGTACTCTTCTTAGGTGCCTAAACTCAGAAGAACACATACTTCTTTACATGAGGTACATGAGGGAATCTGTGGTGCACATTCTAGTGGTCCTACCCTTGTAAATACGTTGTTGAGAACATGCTACTACTGGCCTAGTATGGAACAAGATGCCCATTAGTTTGCTAAGAAATGCTTATAATCAAACAATGTGGTGATCTCATTCATGCATCATCTCTAGAATTACATCTAATAACAACTCCTTGGCACTTTTCATAGTGGGGGCTTGATCTTTTTGGTAAAATAACCCCTCCATCATCCAATGGCCACAAATTTATCATAACCACTACCAATACTTCACTAAGTAGGTTTAAGCAATTCCACTCACTTACATTATCAGTACCCAAATATCTATGTTTATACTACATTACATCATTTGTCGGTATGGAATTGCCCTTGCCATCATCATTGATAATGGTAGGCCTATTAAGAATCAATAAGTTCCATCCATTTGCAATAAATTCCACAACCGACATCACTTTTCCACCACCTACTACCCACATGGTAATGGCCAGGCCAAGGCGTCAAATAAAACCATCCTAAAAATCCTAAAAAAGATTGTCAATGACGTTGACCGTGATTTGAATTTGCAACTAAATATAGAATTATGGGAATACAGTACTAGTATTCACATACCTATTAGGGCCAGTCCATATTCACTTGTTTTTGGTTCTAAAGCCATCATACCAATCGAGGTCAAGCTCCATTCTCTATGGATTTCACTACATAACCTCATGGAAGAAGCAGTGTATCATACATCATGGTTACAGGAATTAGAACTCCTAGATGAGAGGCATCTTCATGCCCTAAACCATATTCAAGCATATCAGAACCACCTTTAACAAAGTTACAACTAGAAATCCAAGACCCACCATTTTGAAATTGGTGACTTGGTCCTCAAAGAGAATCAATGAAATCTACAAGAACATGAGAAAAAGGGAAAATTTGAACCAAATTGGAAAGGACCTTTTGTCATTATAGCTAATTATGGATTAGGTGTCTACCAGCTTGCTACACAACAAGGCCAGCCTCTTGAACAACCAATAAACATCATTCACCTCAAGCGGTTCTATACTTGACCCCCAAAAATCCCAGCTAGTTAAAATAGTCATAAAAATAAATAAATGTAAAATAAAAAATAAAAATAAAAAAATGACAAAATAACAAATATATATAGAAAAAAGTAAAGAGAAATAATTCATCCAAAGGTGAAAACCAATTCAGTGGCACCTTGGTCAAGTACCACGGTAAAAACCTGGCAAATAGGTGCCATGTGTAGAGGCTACTATCCACTGTCTATCAAGTTCTAACCCATCCCATCCAATCCAACATATACTATATTTCCTATTTATCCACCCATCCAATTATCATGGCTTGATAATTGATATAAATTGATCATATCCAACCCTCATCCATTTTCATAACAAGTATCACGTATCCCATTCCATTATAAATACTCTTATACCTAACTAGAGGCATTCTTGGTATATACCTTTTTTGGCATAAAGAGGGTTCATTATCATTTTCACAATAAACACTCGTCATCAGACACAAACCATAATAAATTTCAGTATCCATCACCCATAATAAATACATACCCATTAGACTTGATACCCAAGAAAATGAAACTACACATTGAAAACTTAGAGCTTTCATGCAAAATCATAGGTAAGACCACCTTTTGAAACATTTGGTGATACCTAGTACCCATTGCCTCAACATATACAGATATCATCTAGAATCGTGCCTACAAGAAGATAGATCTTTCTTGCATCTGACATAATGTAATCTCAATCACATTTTGGAGCAAGAGATTACGATGGATGATTGGTTTTTTTTTGTCAGTTGGTCTTTTTCTTTTTTATTTATCTTTTGTTTCCTTCTATTGCTTATTCAAAGGTTGCCTAGATCTTTCTATATCTTGGTGTGTTAAGATTGGTATAGAATGGGGCATAGTCATTGATTATCATGTGCCACGTTTGGTAGATATTCGTATTACTTCACCTAATATTTATCTTCTGTGTGTTGGAATAATCTTTTTGCATACCAATTATCCTTTGCATATAAGGTCAATCAATACCTTTTGCGCAATTGGACTTTATCATGCTTTCATTTTTCTTCCTCACATATTTCAGAAAAGATTCTATTACATTGGTCGTGTATAAGGACATCCTTTTTGTTTGTAGTGTCAATTCCATCCAAAGGATACAAAGTCACCCTAGTTCCTTATAGCTTGGTGCGTAATATCCATTTTTCTATATTAAATAAAGGATTGCTCTACTCGCATCAGCATAACTACTCCTCATAATAATTCCATTTTTTCTCTCACCCATCTTTTTATCTTCTCCATTTTTCTCTATTTTGTTCTTCTTCCACCAATGTTCCATCTTTTACTTAACCTTTCTTCACATCCATTCATTTCGAGAGCACACCCATATTCTTTCAACTCATCCATCCTCTCAAGAGGGCATCATTCAACCCACTAATTAATCTACTAAGTACTTCTACCCGACTAGGGCATCACCATTTCTATTCCAATCTAAATATTCTTCTAAAACAAAATCTTCTTCTATCTAACACAACACTATGTTTTAAATTTCTTTGAAATGATGTTACTTTGCAACACCAGCTCAAAGAGGGGCAAAATGTAGACACCTAAAATTAACGTCACTTCCCAACTTAGTTATTAATCTTCCATACCTTCACATTAATTAGATAATTCTTAATTATTTGATTAATTTCATCTATTGTTATAAAAATCACTCTACATTACTCTTCCCGATTAATTAAATAATTAGTAATTATTTAATTAAGTTATGTTTTCCATTTCCTAGCATTAATTAAATATTTTTTTAATTATTTAATTAATCCTTTCTTTCTTCTAGTATTAATTAAATAAACTTGAATTAATTTTTATTTTCTCCACCACAAATAAATAAAATTAATATTTTATTTATTTTCCAACATTATCTATGTGCACCAAAAATTAAATAATCTAATAATTTAATTTTCCTCTATAATTTCCTCTCACCATAATTCACTCTTGTATCACCATAATTCTCTCTCATTACTCCATCAATCACTTTCAATCAGATTTGTTAACAATTCAAACAAATCAGTTGACTAATCAATCAATTTAAATAACAAATCAATCAATTCAGTCAACTCACCAATCAAGCTTGTTAACTCCCTTGAATTCATGAGAGGACAAAGACACTTGTCACTGTCTCATCTGTTTAATTCTCTCATTCAATTTCAACCATTGATCTTCATTTTTGGAAATCTATAAATAAAACTTCTTCCAAACCAAAAGATCATCTCTCATTTTCTCAAACTTATGCTACTGCATTTAAATCATTCATTTTCAGTGATCAAAGATATGCTATTGAGATGAGCAATCCACATATTGAAGGAACATATCCATTGGAGTTTGGGTGTACTTAAATACGCTTGATCTGTGAGGTAAAATTTTCTTGTGAAGGAAGGTATAATTGTTGTTTGGTTTATTTTCTTTGATTTGTCTTTGTATGTAAATTTATGCTTCACAAGGATTACATTGGTTTTCACCTAGTAGAAATTCTCATATCGTCATTTTCTCTTTCTTCTCATGAGTACAATAAATGAGTTTTTCTTTTCAAATATATAATTCTAAGTTAATTAAGAGTCAGTAATAAGTTTTAAATGGCCCAAAGCATTGAATTTAAAAAAGGTTTCATTATCAATATTTATTTTAGCATATTTGGCAACTTGATGGAGCATGGAGTTACAATTTTTGTAATGAACTCAATGCATTAGAGCTTCCCTTGGGGATAGAATTTGTTATTTTGTCATGTTGATTAGATTACAGAAAATACTACTTGCCATGTAATCCCCTTGTTGAAGTAAAATTTTGACAAAAATAAGGAATGTTAGATACAATGCAAACACAAGAAATTGAAATCCAAACTAGAAATGCACTTTTAGTTTGAGAAAAATGGAAGATAAATATAAATACAAAACACAAACAAAACATGCATTATACCTCCATTGATGGTAGTGATATGCTCCAATATTGGGTTGATGTGTTGTGATAAATGTGGTTTCTCCCTTGCTCAAGGTTACCAAATTGGGCAGCATGTACTTTCTTGTGGATGATTAGGTGAATTATCCTTTGGCTAGATCTATTAAATATACTCTCTACGAAGGAAATTAATGGTGAAGATTTGAATACCAAATTAAAGGCTATGATTTCTTTGGATGGGTGTGCAACTTAGCCTATTAACAAGTGGCAAGAGGAGATGGGATATGCTAAATAGAGAGAGGAGAATTCTTTAAAATGCATGGAGAAATGAGATGCAAGCATGTGGGATAAGATAGAGGAGGCAAGTGGATGGAGGAGATTGAGTCTTCGAATGGAGGGATGGTATTTCTTCAAGTTGCATGGCGCACACATGTGTGAGCATAAGGAGGAGACAAGTAGTGGAGATGTGTGGAGATGTGTGTGAAGGTGGATGGTGCAGATTACTCATAAGATTTGAAATGGATGGTGGACATTAAAGGGAAAGTCCTTTGGATTCTAGTGGGTGAGGGCTCAAATTTCAATTAGAGGAAAATGTTCATGAGATGAATTAATTAAATGTATCATTTAATTAATTAGTCTAGAGGAAGATGGTTAGCTTAGGTTAATTGAATAGGTATATTTAATTTAATTAACCAACATTAGGATCAAAATTAATTAGATAAATGATAATTTATTAATTAATGGGGGGTGAAAATACATTATTTTAGCTAGTTGAATTAATTAAATATTAATTAATTCGTTAATTGGATGTGGATAATTAATTAAATAAAGTTGATAAATATTTAATTAATTTATGGGAAGGTTGGTGGGAAAATCTAAAGTAGAGTTCGGGTGTCTACATTATTCCCCCCTTTGATGAGGCATCATGGCTAAGAGAGGTGGTGTTTCTTCATAGAAGAGATAAAATTTTGATGGTTGGAATTGTAACAAGTTACTCCAACCACTCAAAAAAATGATGATGAGGCAATGGGAGAAGGATGCCCCCTTAAGAGATTTGACATGATAAATGGGGCTTGGAGGGTCTCTTGAAAGGAAAAGGAGAAAGAAAAAAATAAAAAGGAGGGAGAAAAAGTTAAAATGGGGGGGGGGGGGGGGAGTTAGGTTTTGGGAGGGAAAAAGGTATAAAAGGGGAAAAGGGGTGGGTAAAACTTTATTGTTACCCCTTCCTTTGATTCTAATGGTAGAGCATCGTGGTGAGTGAGTGCACAAGTACCAAGGGTCAGTGGAGCAAGGCATAGAAGTAAGTGGCCACACCTAGACCACATTTTTTTGAATTTTGTGTATTTTGGAACTAGTTACGGTGTGGGAAAACAAGATTGAGGTGTCTATGTAGGGGGAATGCCATCAGTACTACAGACTAAGATGTTTGTTCTAGCAGGAAAGGTGTCTGCATTGGGAGAAGGGGGTAGGTGCCTGCATAGCATGTCCTAGAAACTATGTAGGTAAGGTGTCTATATAGGTGGTTAAAGTGCCTGCATAAGCACCTTATGCATCTACATAGCAATTGGGGGGGTCTACATAGTTAATCAAGGCATTTGCACAAGTCGCCTAGGCATCTATATAGGCACCTAAGGCATTTGTGTAGGCAATTGAAGTGTATGCACAAGCAACCTATGTGTCTACATAGGAACATAAGGTGTTTGTACAAGTAGCCTAGGTGTCTACATAGACTATTCCAAGGGTGTAGAGCCTTTGACAATGATTAGAGAGGCTAGGCCATGAGTTGAGATGGAAAAGGGAGATGGGGAGGAGAGGAGACAAGAAGGGTGCATAGGCAAAGTGGGGAGTAAGGGGTGAGGAGATACATATGCACACATAGCTAAGATAAGAGGGGCATGATGCAGAGGGGGATCAAGAGCCATAGGGTGGTCATGATGTCCCCATGCTAGAGTTAGATATGCAATATTTTTAGGTAGGTTCCTTAGTGGGAGGGTCAATAGGAGTAGGATCAGAAAAGGTAGGGACATCCAGAGTAGGTGGGTCAAGTTTAGAGAGCCTAACAATAGAGATAGTGGCATGAGATGACATAATAATAGTGCTAGAGAGAGATACAAGGATCATGTAGAGTGGGACAAAGGTTAAATGGAGTGTGATGAGGTTCTACTAGAGTACGATGGGGTTGTAGCAGAGTAGGATGGTCTATAGAGATAATTGGTAGTGATGTAAGGAGAGAGGGATGAGTTGAGGCTATAACTAGATGTGATGCAGAGAGAGAAAGATATATAGGTGGTGGAGAGAGGTATCTGTTGAACACCCAAGATTCTGAGAGGGAGGGGGTGAATCAGTATCATAATAAAACTTTTACTTATTAAACTAATAATCCATTTACCGCATGCAATAACCAAGCAGATAAAACATAAAAGAAACAATGACAATCCATCAAACACGAACACCAATATTTTACATGGAAAACCTAAAACTGGGAAAAACCATGGTGAGTGTTAGCTCATAATATATTATGTAGGAACAAAACTGAATTACAAGAAGGCTCACTGCCTTAGGACTCACTACCAAAAGAAATGCTAACTACAAGAATGGCTCACTGCTAGAACGGGCTCACTGCCTAGAGAAAGAAAGAAGGAATGGCTCACTGCCAGGTTGAACTACTTAGATTGCATCTACACATGCATGGTTATAGTTCCAATGAAGCTCAAAAACATTGTCTCAAAACTCTTCATCTTGACTGCTCTGTTTCACTGCTTTGCTTTTATATTAAGTAAGATCTCTCTTCTTTTGCTCTTGTCTTCTATACTGTACTTCACATGTCACATATGTTTGCACCACTTGAACACTTCATATTAGGTCATATTAGGTTGGCCTAATAAGGTGTACCATGTAGTCATGCCTTAAGTAACTTGTCAACCAAATTCATTCACCAAAATTCACAGCAGACCCAAACAACACTTGAATCACATTCACCTATGTCGGCCTCAACTATTCCACCACTTAGAATCAAGTTCTAAACAATAAAACTAATCACATACAATTTGAACTTATCATGTCAGCCTCCAACACAAACTGCCATTGGTTTAGTTCATCCATCAGACTGAAACTTTTACTCTGGATCACAGTACTTTCTCAAACTCATATTAGAGATGTTATAGCCATCATAGATCATACTTTTAGAACCTCAAATCAAAATATCCTTTTACGGTAAAATGTAGACCCTAAGATCACATGCCATGTCATAGTCAAACTTTGTCAAGCCATGTAGCGATACTCACTAGCTTGTATCTATCTTTTCGATGGACTTCTAAACCTAAAACTCTAGATTTAGACACTTCATACAAGTGTTTAAAACACCTCAAAACTGCATGACAAGATATACAACACCAGAGGAATGCAGACCAAATCAATTAACTATTCTCTAAATTATCATTGTGTTCTTCTCTGCCAGACTTAGGGTGTTTGTAGATACGCTTTCAGTACTTATGAAGTGCTAAAATCTTGGATATAAGATCTTTTATGGACTACAAAAAACATACCAAAACCACATGATCTGATCTCCAACTGTAGACCAATGCCAATCATTATACTGTCTCTTTGTCGTTGTCTCTTGTATAATGCTCACACTTAGCAAAAATGATTAAGTCTTCTTCATTGGACCAAAATCTTAGTCACAATCTCATTCCTTTACTTGTTTCCATCAATGAAAACACCTTCAAACATCATGCTCAATCATTCATCATCATGCTAGCAATGTCTCTCTTATAATGGTGTTTGCCAAGTTGCCAACAATCTCCCCCTTTGGCATTGATGGCAACAGTTGATGTGAAAAACTATTACAACTCCACCTTTCTCCTTACACACTGCTCCCCCTAACTTCATGCTTCTCTTATTACTTTTAAAAAAAATTTCACATGCTTCATTTCTTCTCCCCCTTTGACATCAATGACAAAGGTGTATGATACAAAGATATGTACAAGTTGTCAAAATTTCAAAACTATTTTTCTACTTTCTGCATATATACAAGTGAAATAAAAAATGCTTACTGTTGTTCTGGGAGAACATATTTATAGATGTTCTTTAGGTGCACCACTTCTTCATCACAATTGATCTTGGTATTTCTCAAAACTAATATGTGGCCATTAATCTGGGACACCAACTCTTCTACTTTTTTCACGGTAGTAGGGGCTTTAGTTATTTGCCTAATCTTATCTACTACTTCTACAAGCTTGGTTAGGAAAGCAATCTTGAAGCTTTCTACCTCCCCAAGATGGCTCATTCTATGCTTTATAACCTTTCTCTGAGTCTACAACTTATGTATATTCAAATGAATAGTCTTAACTTGTTCCCTCTGATTACCAATAGTATCTTTTGTCGGGTCATAAGTTCTAGATATCTTCATTATTTGAGCTTCCCATCTATCTATTTTATCTTTTATGGCCTTAGTCTTATTTGGCCATGTAAGACAAAATTGATACAATTCAATAGCTTCTTTAAAGGCCAAATGTGCATACTCTACACTTTTATCTAACAAAATTTTATCTTGAGAAAATTTGTCAGTAAGCTCAACTAGCCTTTTGTCATCAATATCTACCCTTACTTTCATTTCTATAGCTTGTTCCAAGGACTCAAAATGAAAATTGATTGGTTGTATTAACTTTTTAATTTGTGTAGCAAGGGCCAAGTATGTATCTCTCCTTATTCCAGGCATCAACTTTTCAAAAATTGTTGATGCATCTTCAATCAGCTCACTATCTTCTATATGAGACTTCAACATTTCTTCTTGTGTAGTGGCTTGAAAGATTGTCCCAAGTCTTAGTTTCTATAGAGGGGACATTGTAGCAAGGTTGATAGGTCCTTGCAATAGCTTAGGTGTAGTCAAAATCTGAGCTTCCTTATGCTTCTCCAAAAACTCTCTCAAAGATTTAATAGTGTCTCTGTTTTCTTCAACTTGAGATGCCTCAACATCTTGTCTCTCTGGAGGTTGATCTTGAATTTTTTCTGGTTTTGGAATAGAATTATCCATTACTTGTTTATTTTTTAGATTCTCTCTTCTCTTCTTGTCTCTCAGGGATATTCTCTTCTAGAGTTGTCTTAGCTTCTTTAGAGCTCTTCTCTTTCTTAGAATCGTTCATCTCTTCATCCTTTCTTGAATATTTTGGAGGAGTGATTGTACCTTGGTCCAAGCTCTGCTCAATATTTAGTTCTAGAGCAACATTATCAACATTTTGTTATGTGTTTGGTTCATCTTCATCAGTGTCCGTCACAATTGAAATATGTAGCTCATGGAGTACACTCAGTGTTATTTCCTTAGATTCCTTTACTATGGTTCATTTTCAATGTAATCAAACATTAAAGTGTTTACCCTTTTCTTTGTTCTGAATTTCTCACTAAGTATCTTAGTGCCTTTAGTTCTTTCCTCAGGGGTGATGTCTAGATGGAGTTTTAACAAGACATATTCTTTTATCTTAGCATCTTTGGCCATGGCCCCTTCTTTTCTTACTGACATTATGCTGGCCAAACTATCTGGTAACTCATCTATAACTTCAATGAATTCTTTGCAAACCATATCTAAATATATTACAACTATTGTTTCAATGATTACCTTGTCTACATCTAATCTTTCATCATATATGTGAACAATAGGTTTCAGGGTACCATGTTGAGCAAATGCATTGACTATGGCTTATAAAGATATAGTCACTTCTTCTTCCCTATTCTTAATATTTTCTTCTTTCTTCTTCCTCTTATCCATAGCCTTTTTGGAGGTCTTCTGAGTAGTGGCTTTATCTTTTTTTTCCTTTTTTCTTTAACTTCCTCATTTGTTTTTGTTTCCTCTTCTTCTTTTCCTTCACCAAGGCTCGCATACACTCTTTTTGTAGCCTTTGCTTTCTTTATTTTCTTCTTCTCTTCCATCTTCTTCTTTGGCACTTGCTCTACAGACTCTGTGTTTTCTTTCTCAACCTCAATGAGAACTACTGCTGAGGATGAGGCTCTTGTTCTTCTCCTAGAGCTAGGTGCAGGCTTTTCCTTCTCAGATTTCTCCTCTTTCTTCTCTAGAGTCTTTGATATTTTCCCTTCCAGGGCACTTGGTGTATGTTCTACCAAAGCACTAGCAGCTTTTGATGCCTCTTCCTTGGCTCTTGCATCACTTATTTGTTCATCTATAAACCCTTGGCTTTTGACAAACTCATCTACCATTTTCCTTGCATTATTTTTAATTTTCGATTGTTTTTGTTCCAAATGGCCTTTGAGTGATAATTCTTCAAATGTTCCAAATCTTCCCTCCTTATGGTCTTTTGGTTTGCTTAACATCAAATCAGCCAATCCAATCAAAACTTCCTCTGTGACTTCATATCCCATGGTCGGGACCCATATGGTTCTAGGTTCTATAGCCTACATGAGGCATTTGTGCTTGTCCACCATGAATACAATGTCTTTTTCATATTTCTTCACTATCTTATCAAGGATCTTGGCCCTATCCTACATTTTCCTTTTGAAGTTCTTAAAATATCCCCATAAGGCTGCATTTTGTTTGTCAACATTTAACAAACTCTACAAATGGTTTCTAATTTGTGCAGCTACTGTGAATAACCAAGCCAACCAATATTATCCATACTTGGTAATTCTCTTAGAAAATAGAAAAATAGACAGACAATCAGAGTTCCATACTTGAAGGGATATTTTCTGTCCTTTGTTCTTTTTAGGTTCTCCATCAGTTGTTTTGGGAGCAACTCACATAGATCATAATCTGTGTTGTTCTTAACCATATCATATGTTGTATATATGGTTGTTGTAGAAACTGAGTTCTTCCTATTGGAGAAATATATTCTATAACCAAATGACCTTTGACACAAATCTCATAGCTGGGTACACAATATCATTTATAGTTAATGCTCTTTTATGGAATTTCACACATGTCAACTGAATTATTGTGTTGTTCTTCATAGACTTCAATTCTGGAACTTTTCTGGTGGAACACATGCTAGTAATTGCTTTGATGGCATCCTTTGTTATCATATAAGGCACGTCAAGCCAAAAGAACTCATCATGAATCCTACTCAAGACATACCTAACCTAGGCATTATCTGAGACTACAGGAAAATCAAACCAGGTATCAAATTTGTTCTTAGCTAGGGCACTATATTATTCTTTCAACTCAAATTTGTCATTAGCCAGATCCTTTAGATAAGTTTCCCCTAATTTTCCATGGTCATATTCATCTAGGTTTGCATGTATATATGCCCTAACGTCTTCCGTATGCATAACACCATGAGGAATCTTAGAAAATATGCCATCCAGATTAGTCTCTAATGATTTAAAGGGATACTTTTTGAATTTAGGATGGGGCCTCTCAATTATCTCAACTACTTGAGGAGTATACATCTTTATAGATTCAACATTAAAAAAATTCACAAGGGATAGCTATAAATACGTTTTGTTTCTAGTTAGGGTTTCTTCACACCAATTGTTGAATACTTTGATTCGCCTTAGATCATTTCTCATATCTCTTTAGTCACTTGAGGGTTTGAAAGCAAAGTGATTTTTATTTCAAATGAATTCCCTAGATCCTCTTTCCATTAGGATTCAAGTGTCATAAATGCTTATTTAAAAAAAAATGTCAAACCCTTATTTTGCCACCCATAGTCAATTTAGATTCCTCTACAATCCATCGCATTTGATTCTTTTTTGTCAGAATATTCTCCAAAAGATGTGTCTTTTTTATTACATCTCATATCTTCATGCTAGGTATCAACACCATACTTCTGGTTGGGGGAATATGATTTTGTATTTAAACTCCCCCTGAGACAAAGCTCCCAATTTACTTCCTAGAGGAAGTACCAGCACTAGAGTCTAGTGCGGACTCATTCTTGACTTCCTATAGTTTGATCTTAACCCAAATTTGTTCCATCTCCTTCTTGATCTCTGCTAGATTTGCCTTTTGTACCAGTTTCTTCATCTCTACCTGATTAGCCTTCTTCATGTTCTTGCTTCTGTAGAACCTTGCAATATGTTTAGGCTTGTTGTAATTGAAGCATACAACATTTCTTTGTCCATTGTTCCTTTCATTCATTCTTAATCTACATTAGTTAGCCTTGTGCCCAAATCTATTGCATTCAAAACAATTCCCATTGAAAGATTGAGCATTCCTTCCATTAATATAGTTGTTCCTTATTTGACTTCTGTATTCACCAGCTCTATGACCAAACTTCTTGCATATAAACTAGTTACCTTCAAAGGTTTGAGCATTCCTTCCATTGTTGTAACCATTCCTTATCTGACTTCTAGATTGATTAGCTTTGTGACCTACTTTATTGCAAGTGAAACCCTATCCAGACAATGATGGAATATTTTGATTCACTCTACTCCTACACTGAGTAGCCTTATGACCAAACTTATTAAATGCATTACATTAACCATTGAAAGAAGGGTATCTTTGAGCATTTGGTTTCCTGATCGATGGTCTTCTAGGTCTGTTTCTTTGATTCTAAATCTATTTTCCTTTGTCCTTCTCGATCTCACCATTCTTTTCTTGACCAGTTTTAGAACTTTCACCTTTCTCAAATCCCAAGCCTTCTTTATCATCAAGACTCTTCTAACTAGAATGTACTCTATCTATTTGGGAAACACTCACTCTAAATTTATCTTCCCAAATCCATGCCTATTTCAGATCAACTTTCAAATCCACAACTTCTTGTTCAAGCTTTGTGCAGTCTTCAATTTTACTTTTCACCAACTGATTAAGATTTTCTTCTACTTTTTCTCTTTTTATAACTTGCACTTTCAGATTACTCAAGGTCTCATTTGCAGATATCAATTGTTCACTAACCTCCTTATATTTTTCTTTAAACTTCTTGACTTGCTCCTTCAATTTTTTGATGCACTCATCTACTTCCTTGACATTATCTTTCAAACCCCTATTCTCTGTTTCAACCATTTCAAGATCTTCAAGTGCAAGCTTGAGTTCATTATTGACAAGCGTGCATTCTTCTTCAGTTTTAGTTGAATCAATTTATTCAAGAGGAGTAGGATGTTTTTTACCTGCCATGTGTTCAGTCTCCAAGATCTTCCTCAAGTTGTTAGGCTTCTTCCAAGGAACCAGGCTCTGATACCAATTTTTGAACACACAAGATATTGAGAGCGGGGGATGGGGGGGTGAATTAGTATCCTATTAAAACTTTTACTTTTTAAACTAATAATCAATTTACCACATGAAATAACCAAGAAGATTAAACATAAAAGAAACAACCACAATCCATCACACATGAACACCAAGATTTTTACGTGGAAAATGTTGGCAAGAGACACTATATGGATTCATGGTTGTTGTCATTGATGGCAAAAAAGGTCATCCCACATATCCACAAGTCATGACGTGTCTCTACCGGAAGTCAGAATAAAGATTGTTGTGGTCCGGTGAACAAGAACAGAGCATGTGGCAAGGTCCGACAGATTGGTCCGGATCTCTCAGAGGAAGTGTCTTGGTACAGTGCGGATTTGGGGAAGTCAAGAGGACTACCATGAGTGGTATATTCCAAGGATTTAGCCTCCGGTGATGGACAAGGAAAAAGATATGAATAGTTGAGTTTCAGATTCCTGAGAGACAGTGAAAACAGAGGAAGAACTGACTGACAGAGTATCAGACTACTTTTTGGATGTGTTACTGTTGATGATAAAGGTTGTGAAGGCATGAATCATGTTTGGCCGACATGATTAATGATATCTACAAGTATATGCTTGATCCGCATTGCTTGGTGAGGAAGGATTCAGCTGACAGAACAGAGTTTGTAAGAAACTAGACTGTTCCGGATGCCGACTAGAAAGATGATGAAATTACTTGTGCGGATATATATATAGAGGATGGATTTAGTTGTGAAGATGTATGATGTTATGATATGATGCGAAGAAGTGCAAAACAGAGCAGAAGTACCAAGACAGATCCGGAATGTGAAAGGATAGTAGAATAAAGAACAGAGAAAAGATGAAGTGCAGCAGATCAGTGTACTAAGCCTAACCGGAACTGAACTCCAGCATATACAGATGCTTCCAATCAGTTCAAGACTGTGATTTTTATCACTTTGTAGACAGTGTGTCTTATTGTAGGCAGTGGGCCTCTTGTGAGCAGTGTGCTCGGGCAGTGAGCCCTAATTGGCAAGTGCCATTTTGTAATTTCCTATTCTTCTAACAGAGAATAATTTTGGGTTAATCACCCCGTGGTTTTCTCCCTTAATAGGGTTTCCACGTCAAAAATACTGTGTCATGTGTTTCTTATTTCATGATAATGTTTTTGTGTTTGATTCAATGCTGCATCAATTAAAAAGAAAGTTCAATAAGGGAAATAATTATGATAACTGATTCACCCCCCCCCCTCTCAGTTATCAACAATTGGTATCAGAGCTAAGTTCCTCCTAATAGAGCCTAACAGCTTGAGGAAGATCTGGGAGTTCAAATGGATGCATATGGTTTAAGAGAGCAACTCAAGACTGCCCTTGAGGATCTTGAACAGTCAAATTCTGAAGTCAATGAATTAAAGGAAAGACTCAAACAGGCTGATGAATTCATGAGAGAATTAAAAGACAAATTAAGTCTCTCTATGAAAAAGAGAAAGGAGCTGCTCCAACAATTGGCAAGACAAAGTGATGAAAGCAATACAAATGAAGAATTGACTGAGCAAACCAAGTTATGTGAAAAGTTATCAAAAGAAGTCATTATGTTAAGACATGAAATGGAATCAGGAACTATAAAGTTTACTCAAGAGATTGAAGAAAAAAGAAAGGCTGAAGACAATCTAAGACAATCTCTCAAAGAAAAATCAGAAGAATGCCACCAGATGGACAGGATTATCAGACATCTTGAATCTGATCTTGAAGATGCCAAAGATAATGAAGAAAAACTTGAGGATCAAATTACCTCTCTCAAAAGAGACCTTCAAATAGCAAATGAATATAAAGAGAAATTCAAGATAAGTTCTGCTCAACTTGAAGTTCTTCTTGGAAGTCAAAAGAGGACAGATGATAGGTATGGTTTGGGATATGAGAAAGGAGAAAGCTCTGGATCCGGTCAAAAGAATTTTGGATCAGAAAATCCAAGGAGCAGGCCTAGAAGACCTTCGGTAAGACAACCCAATGCCCAAAGATATCCATCTTTCAATGGATACTGCCACAGCTGCAACCATTTTGGTCACAAAGCTAATCAGTGTAGAAAGAGAATTAATCAGATTAAGTCACCCTTCTCCGGACAGTGCTTCAACTGCAAAAGGTATGGACACAAATCCCATGAATGCAGAAATATGCAAGTAAACAAATCATTCAAAGGTAGATGCTTTACATGCAATAGAGTAGGTCATATGGCTAATCAATGCAGATCAAGAGGATATCAGTCAAATATGCAAAGAAATGTTATTTGCCAAATCTGTAATAGGTCCAGTCATAATGCTAAAGTCTGCAGAAGCAAGAATCAGGACAAAAGAGGTCCGGTGTATAATCAGAATCAAGACAAGGGTAAACAAAAGATGATTGCGGATGAAGTTAGGAATCAGATGAGCAAGATTTGGGTGAAGAAAAGTTCAGAGAATGTAGAGGTTGGATCCGCACCAGACTCTGGTGCTGATATTTCTTCTAGAAATTAAAAAGTGAGCTCTGGCTCAGGGGGAGACTCAAAGAAAATCCTGTTCCCCCAGCCAATCAAGTGGTGCCGGATGTGGCACAAGATGCGGAGTAAAGGGTTTAAATATATAAGTCCTGAGATGATCCAGATAAGTTTTCAGAGGTCCGCATGGAGTTATGAAGAAGCTGTAATCGATCAGGTAAGACCTGTTCCGGGAGATGCTCCGATATGACAGAGGATTACAAACAGGTCCGGAGAGATCCGGAAGTGCACTATCTTATTCTGCGGATTGGACAGAGTGTTTGGAATGTTCTTGTAATGTGTCATCTCAATTTATTCATGATTAAAAGATCCGGATGATGTTCACAGATCAGGACTGATCCGGGATACTCCAAGCTATTCGGACAAGGCAAACCGGAATAATATAGGTGAAGCATTTATTGCAAACAGATATTAGGGTTTACGAAGCAATATAAGGGATTTCTCAAAAATCATTTGCTCATTCTGCACTCAAGAAGAAGCAAAAAGTGGAGCTCTGCAACAAGATTCATCAAGCACACCAAAGATCTCCTGCCGAAGTCATTGCATAAAGAAATCAATCCCACCACTCCGTGCAAACCGAAGGCGCATAAGGTATTCTCCGTTTTTCATTATCTCACTGCAAATCTTTGAAGAATGGCTACTCCAAATATAGTTAAGATCTCTGATAGACCTCGCCCCACATTCAAGAAACATCCTTACAAATCATTGGAGGTAGATCCACTAGGAGCCTACTCTAGTGTTCCTCATGGTGTATTGCATACGGAAGATATTAGGGTTTACATCCATGTGAATCTTGAAGACTTTGGAGAATCAAAGCTGATGGATATCTATCACAAACAATTGATAGATGACTCCTTTGAGATCAAACCTCAGTACAAAGCCATCCGGGACAAACACTTTGCACAGTGCATTCATTTCCCCTGTTTTGAAGAAGATGAATGGGTCCGGTATGTATTAAGTAGAGTACATGACAATTTCCTATGGTTGAACCAGCCCTTCAAGATCACCAAAGATGCAATTAGGGCTGTAACCGGTCTGCACTCATCCGGTGGATTACCTGTTCTCAAGTCTGTCAAAAATCAGACAGTTAGTGATGCAACCGGATCCAAGTTTGACAAGAGAGCTATGACAGTTGATGACATCACTGAACCGGATGTCAAATTTGCAGCTATGATAATTGGTTACAAAATCTATCATTCCAGTAGGGAAAATTCAGTATCGGGAACTGCAATCTACACAGCTTATCAAATGTTAAAGGAGAATGCAGACTATGACTTGTGTGAGCTTCTTGTGAACCAACTCTTTGAAAATCTGCAGAAGATCAAGAAGGACAAGAAAAACTCCTTCAAGTATGGCAATCTGATCCTTTGTCTCTTCTTTTACTACATGAATGAGCTTCCCGGATCCAGTGGATGGGTATGGTAGAATGACAGACCGGTTGCCATCCAAATCAGAGACTATTTGCATGGACTTGGGGATGCCAAAGCAAGAAATACAGCTCTATGGGGATACTTCAAGAACTTCCAAAGCATGATGCATGCAAGAGAAAGAATACCCCAATCCCTTGTTGAAAAGTACAAAGACACAGTATGCTTCATGGTAGAAACAGATCAGTGTCTAATGGAGGCAGTGGAGCCAAGGACTGTTTGGATCATGCCCATGGGGTATGAAGTGGATGAACAGATAGTAGAGCTGCATGTTCAACACATGCTAAGCCAGCCCAAAGATCCTAAGGCAGAAAGGTTTGGAACCTTTGAGGAACTGAGTGTAAAGATACATGTAGAACTCAGGGAACCAGAGATAAAGAGGAAGGTAAGAAAAGAAGTTGAGCATATTGCTCAAGGCCTAGGCATCTCAAAAGAGGCACTTGATGCCAGCCGGGAAAAGAGGAGGAAGGCTGAGGAAGAAGAGAAGAGTAAAGAAAGTGTTCCGGTTGAAACTCCCACCCGGACCAGATCATCAAAAAGATCTGCACCTCCCTCAACCAAAAATTCAAAACCGGAAGTCCAGGCATCCGGTAAAAGATCCAAGACAAAAGCCACAAGGGCTTATGAAAACCAAAAGGATGAAGAGGAAACAGAGTCAGATGAGGGAGTAAAAGAAATAAAGAAGCAGAAGAAGAAAGGATCCGGTAAACCCTCCACAGGACAAGACAAGGATGAAATGGCAGAGGTATCTGTTGAAAAGCCCACTCTGTCTCTAGAGAATGTAATCAAGTCAGTCACGGTGGATGGAAACCTTCAACCAATGACTGAATCTTATGATGACTTCAGTGAGGCTGACCAAAAGACTCTGCAGGAAGCCACAGTCAAATATCTGAACATATACAATAAGGCTTTCATTGAGATCATATCTCTTATTCCTAAAAGCCTAGAAAAGGAATTAGAAGTAAGAAAGAACAATGCTCATGCAAAAGATCTTGAGATCCGGGAGCAGATAGCTATTCAGCTATATCCTCAAATTGATCCCAAGACAATGAACATAATCTTCAAGGACTGCAAAGATGAGTTCAGAAGTAAAGCCAGGATGAATCAACTCATGCTTGGTGAGACTGACAAAGTGGCCCAAGAGACAGAAGAGATCCTCTGGAAGGCCTTCAAAAGGTTCAATCTTCCTGTTGTAGAGGACTTAGGTGCAGAAACAGCTGCGGATTTGGAATCATCTGTTCCGGAAGAAGTGGGCCCTGAACAGACAAGCATCTCTCCTCTGGTTTCCCCTACAGTCTCCGGATCCAAAGAAGAAGAGAAATTACAGGAGAAGGAAGCAGGGGTGGAAGACAAAGAGGTTGACAGTTCCAAGACTGCAGAAGAAAAGAAACATCTATCTCCGGCAAGAGACACTGCACAAACTGTTCAACAATTTTTGAGCAAAGCCACTATAGAAATTGATGAACCGGACCTGCTAAAAGGACCCTTAGATTTTGACTCTTTGTCACCAGTGCAAACAATGAAAATAGCCTCATTTGCAAATGAGAAAGTCAAAGAGAAGCTGCTGAAATCTCACATGGAAGACTGTGAGCTTATGGAGGTAGCATCTGGAGTGCTAGAAAAGATCATGCCATCCTTTCAAAAGGATCCCACAGCCTCCTCTTCCAGTAATCTCAAAACCTTAGTCAGCAGTGTTAGTACACATTTTGAATCTCTAGAAAAATCTGCTGAAGAAAAGGTCCGGAAGGAATTTTTGGATAAAAGATTTTCAGAAGTATTACAATTAATCTCTAAAGATAAGAAGATTGTGAGTATTGGAATAAAGAGCTTAGAGAATGCTCTTAAGGATGGCGGTGACATTTACAAATTTTGTATATCCTGGTCAAAGGCAACAGCAGCAATTGATAAGAAAATAAAAGAGGAACAGGACAAGCTACAAAGCTTATCTCAAAGTTTTGATCCTCTCTCTTCCTCCATAATAAATCAAAAATGTCAGACTATTGCAGTCTTAAATGAAATAAAGAATCTTGAGAAGGAAAGGAAGAACATCACTAATCGGATGGGAGAACTTAGACGGATTATAATCCCTAAGTTGGAAACTATGCATGAGGCCATCAGTGATGCTCAGACCACTGCCCAAACAAATGATCCGACAGATCTCAAGCGGGCAGAAGCTTTTGCATTTTTGTTGAGTGGTCACATTTCAATTTTGGATAGAATGAAGCAAAGTTGGGCTACAAAAATGATCCAATTGCAGACATCCTTTGCAGACATTCTTCAGTATATGTGAGTATGTAAATATACGGCTGTGTATAGAAATTTTTTGAAAATTTTGATGTGTGGACCCTACCCTTTGCCATTGATGTCAAAGGGGGAGTGAGGAGCAGTGAAAAATGAGGAATCCAATTAAGGGGGAGTTCCAGAAATTGTATATAAAGACAGAGCATCAGCAAAGGGGGAGCATAGTGTAAACACTTAGTCATTTTTCACTAAGTGTTGCCATCAATGCCAAAGGGGGAGATTATTGGCAAGAGACACTATATGGATTCATGGTTGTTGTCATTGATGGCAACAAAGGTCATCCCACATATCCGCAAGTCATGATGTGTCTCTACCGGAAGTCAGAATAAAGATTGTTGTGGTCTGGTGAACAAGAACAGAGCATGTGGCAAGGTCTGATAGATTGGTCCGGATCTCTCAGAGGAAGTGTCTTGGTACAGTGCGGATTTGGGGAAGTCAAGAGGACTACCGTGAGTGGTATATTCCAAGGATTTAGCCTCCGGTGATGGACAAGGAAAAAGATATGAATAGTTGAGTTTCGGATTCCTGAGAGACAGTGAAAACAGAGGAAGAACTGACTGACAGAGTATCAGACTACTTTCCGGATGTGTTACTGTTGATGATAAAGGTTGTGAAGGCATGAATCATGTTTGGCCGACATGATTAATGATATCTACAAGTATATGCTTGATCCTCATTGCTTGGTGAGGAAGGATTCAGCCGACAGAATAGAGTTTGTAAGAAACTAGACTGTTCCGGATGCCGACTAGAAAGATGATGAAATTACTTGTGCGGATATATATATAGAGGACAGATTTAGTTGTGAAGATGTATGATGTTATGATATGATGCGAAGAAGTGCAGAACAGAGCAGAAGTACCAAGACAGATCCAGAATGTGAAAGGATAGCAGAATAAAGAACAGAGAAAAGATGAAGTGCAGCAAATCAGTGTACTAAGCCTAACCGGAACTGAACTCCAGCATATACAGATGCTTCCAATCAATTCAAGACTGTGATTTTTATCACTTTGTAGACAGTGTGTCTTATTGTAGGCAGTGGGCCTCTTGTGAGCAGTGTGCTCGGGCAGTGAGCCCTAATTGGCAAGGGCCATTTTGTAATTTCCTATTCTTCTAACAGAGAATAATTTTGGGTTAATCACCCCGTGGTTTTCTCCCTTAACAGGGTTTCCACGTCAGAAATACTGTGTCATGTGTTTCTTATTTCATGATAATGTTTTTGTGTTTGATTCAATGCTGCATCAATTAAAAAGAAAGTTCAATAAGGGAAATAATTATGATAACTGATTCACCCCCCCCCCTCTCAGTTATCAACAATTGGTATCAGAGCTAAGTTCCTCCTAATAGAGCCTAACAGCTTGAGGAAGATCTGGGAGTTCAAATGGATGCATATGGTTTAAGAGAGCAACTCAAGACTGCCCTTGAGGATCTTGAACAGTCAAATTCTGAAGTCAATGAATTAAAGGAAAGACTCAAACAGGCTGATGAATTCATGAGAGAATTAAAAGACAAATTAAGTCTCTCTATGAAAAAGAGAAAGGAGCTGCTCCAACAATTGGCAAGACAAAGTGATGAAAGCAATACAAATGAAGAATTGACTGAGCAAACCAAGTTATGTGAAAAGTTATCAAAAGAAGTCATTATGTTAAGACATGAAATGGAATCAGGAACTATAAAGTTTACTCAAGAGATTCAAGAAAAAAGAAAGGCTGAAGACAATCTAAGACAATCTCTCAAAGAAAAATCAAAAGAATGCCACCAGATGGACAGGATTATTAGACATCTTGAATCTGATCTTGAAGATGCCAAAGATAATGAAGAAAAACTTGAGGATCAAATTGCCTCTCTCAAAAGAGACCTTCAAACAGCAAATGAATATAAAGAGAAATTCAAGATAAGTTCTGCTCAACTTGAAGTTCTTCTTGGAAGTCAAAAGAGGACAGATGACAGGTATGGTTTGGGATATGAGAAAGGAGAAAGCTCTGGATCTGGTCAAAAGAATTTTGGATCAGAAAATCCATGGAGCAGGCCTAGAAGACCTTCGGTAAGACAGCCCAATGCCCAAAGATATCCATCTTTCAATGGATACTGCCACAGCTGCAACCATTTTGGTCACAAAGCTAATCAGTGCAGAAAGAGAATTAATCAGATTAACTCACCCTTCTCCGGACAGTGCTTCAACTGCAAAAGGTATGGACACAAATCCCATGAATGCAGAAATATGCAAGTAAACAAATCATTCAAAGGTAGATGCTTTACATGCAATAGAGTAGGTCATATGGCTAATCAATGCAGATCAAGAGGATATCAGTCAAATATGCAAAGAAATGTTATTTGCCAAATCTGTAATAGGTCCGGTCATAATGCTAAAGTCTGCAGAAGCAAGAATCAGGACAAAAGAGGTCCGGTGTATAATCAGAATCAAGACAAGGGTAAACAAAAGATGATTGCGGATGAAGTTAGGAATCAGATGAGCAAGATTTGGGTGAAGAAAAGTTTAGAGAATGTAGAGGTTAGATCCGCACCAGACTCTGGTGCTGATATTTCTTCCGAAAATTAAAAAGTGAGCTCTGGCTCAGGGGGAGACTGAAAGAAAATCCTGTTCCCCCAGCCAATCAAGTGGTGCCGGATGTGGCACAAGATGCGGAGTAAAGGGTTTAAATATATAAGTCCTGAGATGATCCAGATAAGTTTTCAGAGGTCCGCATGGAGTTATGAAGAAGCTGTAATCGATCAAGTAAGACCTGTTCCGGGAGATGCTCCGGTATGACAGAGGATTACTTTTTAAACTAATAATTAATTTACCACATGAAATAACCAAGAAGATTAAACATAAAAGAAACAACCACAATCCATCACACATGAACACCAAGATTTTTATGTGGAAAACCCAAAATAGGGAAAAACCATGGTAAGTGTATGCTCACAATATATTATGTAGGAACAATACCGAATTACAAGAAGGCTCACTGCCTTAGGGCTCACTGCCCAAAGAAATGCTTACTGCAAGAATAGCTCACTACTAGAATAGGCTCATTGCCTAAAGAAAGAAAGAAGGAAGAAGAATGGCTCACTGCTAGGTTGAACTGCTCAGATTACATCTACACATGCATGGTTACTATTCCAATGAAGCTCAGAAACACTGTCTCAAAACACTTCATCTTGACTGCTTTGTTTCACTGCTCTTCTTTTACATTAAGCAAGATCTCTCTTCTTCTGATCTTGTCACCTGTACTACACTTCACATGTCACACATATATTCACCTTCACATCACCTCCCTTAAACATTGAATTCAATCCCATATATATATCTGCAACACCTAAAAATTTCATATTAGGTCAACTTAATAAGGTGTATCATGTAGTCATGCCTTAAGTAACTTGTCAGCCAAAATCATTCACCAAAATTCACAACGGACCAAAACAACACTTGAATCACATTCATCTATGTCAGCCTCAACTATTCCACCACTTAGAATCAAGATCTAAACAATATAACTTACCACATACAATTTGCACTTGTCATGTCAGCCTCAAACACAGACTGCCATTAGTTTAGTTCATCTGTCAGATTGAAACTTTTATTGGGGATCACAATACTTGCTCAAACTCATATCAGAGACTCTATAGCCATCATAGATCATACTTTTAGAACTACAAAGAAAAATATCCTTTTGTAGAAAAATGCAAACCCCAAGAACACATGCCATGTCATAGTCAAACTCTGTCAAGCCATGTAGTGATACTTAGAAGCTTGTATCTATCTCTCTAGTTGACTTCTAAACCTAAAACTCTAGATCTATACACTTCATACAAGTGTTTACAACACCTCAAAACCACATGACAATATATGCAACACTGGAGGAATGTAAACCAAATCAATTGAGTGTTCTGCTCTAAATTATCACTATGTTTTGCTCTGCTAGACTTAGGCTATTTAAAGATATGGTTCCAGTATTTATTGAGGGCTAAAATCTTAGATATAAGATCTTCTATGGACTATAGACAACATACTAGAACTACATGATTTGATCTCCAACTATGGACCAATGCCAATCATTATACTATCTCTCTGTTGTTGTCTCTTGTATACTGCCAACACTTAGCCAAAATGATTAAGTCTCCTCCACCAAACCAAAATCTTTGTCACAATATCGTTCTTTTTCTTGTTTCCATCAATGACAACACCTTCAAACATCATGCTCAATCATTCATCATCATGCCAACAGTGTCTCTCTTATAATGATGTTTGCCAAGTTACCAATAGTATCAAGAAGACTTAGCAAGATGGTTTGGATATGTAGTTGACAACATTGAGGATATAGCAGGACAAGGTTGTGGAAGAGTCATAGAGACTTCAGTAGGAGAGAGATACAATGAGGAGGTTAGTGGATGGCTAGGGCATGTCCCAGACATGTATGGAGTTATCCAGTACATCTAGGATGGAAGATTAGGCACATAGAGAGGTGACATACTATAGAGGGCTATATGAGTTGGTAGTGCTAGCAGAGCAAAGGGAGCCTCGATTTATAGTGTCTTCAAGTATTTGATCAAGGAATTAGGGAGATCTCACTCTATATTAAGTAGCATTCCATGAAAAGGACCATTGGTTGCACCACAACCACTTCCATGACCATTAATAGGAGTGTATGTGGTAGAGGGGGGATAGTGGAAGCCATATATGTGACTACTACAATGATGGGAGAGATGTTGTAATGATGACATGTGCCATTCAATAGATGTATTATGGGGACACAATTTCAATGATAGATAAAAATTTTAAAACATTGTACACCATTTTTAATATATTGGGTGTCGCACCCCATTTTTGGTTATTTATTTGGAACATATTAAGTGTGCAAATTTATTATTTATTATTACTTTTTGTACCACACTATGATGAGACAATTGATATCTTATTTATCTTGATAGATATTCATGATATGAAAGTTGGTTATATGCAGTTGATATCTATTTAAGTTGTGGTTATGATTTTTCCTAATGGACTAACTACTATCGCATTGCATATGAAGTGGATGCAAGATAGAATTTTCTCCACTCAAATGTCAAGGGAGGGTATCATCTAGGACAGGATGATAGATGGTGACAACTTGATAGCTGAACCAAACTAACCGCAAACCCCACACACCTACACAAGTCAGTAGAACAATTCTATATTGGTTCATGGTAGACACAGGAGAATATTAGGTGTTGTCAAAAGATAGTTGTAATAGTTTATTTTATTATTTAATTTTATATTTTAGAGGTGATTATAACTATTAGTTCAATAGCATTATATAATTATGATTTTGACCACAATAAGGGCTAAGGAATTTTATTTTTGTAGAGGCATGTAAGCTTAGTGCTATTCTAGTTGATCCAATTATCTAATATGAGTTTAATAATGTGATCTTATTGTAAATCAACTATTAGCATTGGCATACTTATAATATTATTATATCTTTCTATTTTATTCCCTTGCATATTGTAATATCTATTGGGAAGGTGAGTGTGGAGCAATTATGGTGTATTTACTATAGTGCAGGCTAAAAATAGTTGATAGGAGTGGGGAGAACTAAAGAAAAAAATAGTGGCATTTTAAATGATTCCATTCCTCTTCTTCTAGGCACAGACTAGAGAAAATGATATTCTCTTGTAGACTGTTACTCTAAGAAAAAATATTAAGATAGCATATAGTTTTCAGAAGCCATTTACTAGAAGGTTCTCTCATAGTGCAAAGAAGGAGAATTAACATAAGGTCTTAGTTGCATAGTACATGTGACTATGGCGATGTTTAGTAAAAGAGAGGCTCAAAAGGATAGTGCAATCTTTATAGGTATGTGCTCTTGTTAATAGATATTTCCTTAAACCATATACTAGTTAATTGACGAATGTATAATCTTAGCTTTAGAATCTAAACTACAGTATCCATTTATATTGATTGGATATTATTAAATAGAAATGCAATCAAGTTATTACTTTTCATGATAAATTTAAACTTATATTATGTGTAAACCTTGGTTGCATGGCATGAGAGGTATTTCTCTTGGAATAGAAGTAATGTAGTTATTTGTTGTGGCCACATGAGGTTTACATAAATATTTGAATTCACTATTGTATCCTCAATTTATATTTGTCAACCTAATGCATATGTTTGGATGCCCATAACCAAGGTTATTTTCTTTCTAACCCTTCTTATTTTCTTATGAAAATATATGGTACATATACCAACCTAATGAAAAGGTCAAACTTCCTAAATTTTTTTATAGTCATAAGCATGTTGCTTGTGCAACCAAGCTTTAAGCTAGAGTTCCTTTAAGGAATTTAATAGTTTTATGGATCATGATCCATGTTAATCTCCAAACTAATTTGTTAGATATTACAAAACTTAGTTAGAACCAATCTTACTACCATGTTTCATGGAAACCATTGATTTACCTCTCAGGTTGATATGATACAAATTTGAATCCTAAGGTTGGGTTGAGTGTCTTAGACACTTTTATGTAAACCAAGAACATCTTGGCTAGATATCATTTGGAGTTAGCCATAGTATTGAACAATTTAAATGAGTTTAAATCTATATGAGTCTCTATATGTGTTGAGAATAGTTTTAATTTAATCCTTGCCTTGCTTTAGATAAGCTAGCAGGCCAAGGGCGTGGCAATGAATTTAACCAAGTCCTCTCCTTCTGTAGACTCAAATAGGAGTCATATGTTTAGTTTAAGCTAGTTGGGATTTTTACATACTTTACCTCTTAGGGTCAGTAAAATACATTAATAAATTAAACACCTTAATAAAGAGGATGATCTCGTTTAGTAACTACATAATACTACCTTTTGTTGTGGTAGAATAAAATAGCATAATTTTTAGATGTCTCTATGATTTATGGATAGGTTGCATGTGAGAATAAATGTTGATAACCTTACAGTATTTATTAATAGCCAAGAGAACTATGATATTAGCTTGCTTTTATCATGCAACTACATAGGTATAAATCAACATTTATTGAGAGTGCATGTTATATTATTACTAGCACCAAATATTAGGATATGGATGCATTCTCATGGTTTGAAACAATAGTTATTATTATTCTTTGCATTACTATACTCATTGAACCAACTCTAGGGTAAGAGATACTAAAAAAATTGGAAATAATAGTAAATTGTATACCTTCTAATATTGATCATATTATTTACCTTAGGCAAGTGAGACCATCTTAGGGTAGGGAATACCAAGAGATTTGGACTTCATAGTTATATACCAATCTAAGATCATTATTATAGTAGAAAACTAGTAGGAGCATCTTGGGGTAGGATATATCAAGAGATTGGTATATAAAGGAGAATTTATAATTTATCCTATAATTTCATTTCACTTTTTGATAGTCATTAGAAGGAGTCAAGTAAGAGATAGTAATGTTGTGAATGGATGACTTGCATTTATGGGACAGATAATTATATGATTTGGCCAAAGAAATAATGTAATATTTGTAGGCATCGTTAGTTCACAATAACCATAGATCTCATGTTAGTAAAAAATCATGGTAGCTAGAGGGTATCTAGGGACTACATGATTGACTATATGTGATGGCTATTCGTAGCTGCACTTTGTTCTTAGACTTAACCTTCTACTATAGACATTCCTATCTATTACCCTCATTAAAGGGTTAGACCTCTTTGAATGGGAAGATGAGTAGGGCAATGTTGGATCTATCGTTGGAGGCAAAGCACCATAATGATGTTATCCATCCTATAGCTACACAATCATATTGCTTGGACTCAAATGAGATGATTATAATAGATGGTCAATCAAATTTGTAAATTATAGTCAAATTTTGTATAATTAATGTACTCAAGTGGATTGGTAGGATAATATTCCTAATCTAGATTGTATTATTATTAGTTAACTTGTAAACTTGTATCATGGTGATCTATGTAATGTTTTATTGTTGGCATCTTTATTTTGAAAAGTTGAATCTATATGTCTTGAAAAAGAAATTCATAAAAAATTGTAGCATTTCTGAGTTATTTAATTTCAAATTATTAATTAAATTTTATTGCTACATATAGTATTAGAGCCTAGGTTCAAACACTAGGGCCTATGAGCCTACTATTTTTGAATGCAAAAACCTTTGAAACAACTAAACCTAGGATAATTCAAAGTGCTTTTCTTTCTTTGAGTATAGAGATGGTTGGATCTAGATTAATGAAGTAATCCAAAAAGAAGAGGAAGAGTCAAACCATGTCAAAGGGAAAGTCCACCCAACAACCTCTCAAGGAGGAGCATCTATGGTTATCTAACACTAAGACCTTAGCATAATCTATGGGTCATATAAAGTTAAACAAAGAGAAACAAGTAAAACCCATGTTTGAGATTAAGTAAAAACCAAAAAAACCATTGGTGATGCATGACATGCCTTTTGGTTTTGAATGCTATGCCCCTATTATAAGAAATAAGGTATTAGAAGAGTACCTTCATGTACATCCTTTTTCTGAAAGTGTAGAAGCAAACTCAAAGCATGAAAATCCTGAGGATTTTGAAATGTCTAAATTGTATTTTAGAAAATTATCACTAAGAGACCTTACTATAAATAAAGATGTGCAATATCCATCTTCTATTAATAAAATTATTCTCTTTCTTTTGAAAACTTATGTGATGATTTTTTTCCTTAAACATGAAACTTAATAACTAGGTTACTTGCGCTAATGCATGATAACTTGCTTATACCAATTTAATATGCTACAAACTAGCATGAATATGGGAGGTGACCCTGGAAACTCAAACCAACCTACAATGATCTTACAACTAACCTAGATCAAATTCTTGCTACCCAAAATGAGACTAGGGAAAGGATAGTTTCTTTGCAACATTAGGTTAGAGGACCTAGAGATCAAGAAGATGAAGTAGGTCAAGAGCAAGCATCAATCAAAGGAAAGATGAACCACAACCTAACAAAGAGAAAACTGAATAACATGTGGAAATAAGAGATTGTCTAGCAAATGAGCTAGCTCAAGTTATGAAAAAGGTCAAGACACTTAAATTTGATGGAATGGTTATGGGGGACATAACTTAATCCTAGCTTAGTGAAATGGAAAATTATTTTGAGATTCGTAATAATTCTAAGATAACCAAAGTAATCTGGGGACCGTATCAACTCTCAGGCAAAGCCTATACTTGGTTGGATAATAAGAATTTAGAAATGGAAATTGTTTCCACCAATTTCACTTCGGATCAGTTTGTGACCCTATTTAGAAAAAGATGGTTACCTTAGCTCTACTTTGATTTTTTAAAAAAATGACTAATTTTCAAAACCTAAGGAAAGGAGATATGATAGTGTTATGTGTGAAAATGAGATAAAGGATGACAAGCATGCACACTAAATCAAACCCTCTTCCACAATAACATTCAAGGACAAGACCAAGCCAAATCACTTTCAAATGGAGGAGGATTTATCTACAGATCTTATACTCTTATTTGCTATGGAAACATTAGATTCAACCAAGCCTTTTTATCAAACCCTAGATCAAGTATACACAAAACCCTAGTTCTAAGGTAATAAGCTTATAATAGACCTAAAATGACTGAAACCCATAATCTAAATGCAGAAAGATGATCAGAGAGATACTCAAACCTATGTCGCAAAAGCTAAAATGTCAAAGAATGAAATAGGAACCGCCCAAGTCCTGGAAGTGAGAATCTTATTGTTATATGGAGCCTAATCAGACTCAGAGGTTACTTTTTCCCCACTTTTATTAGCGTGGTTTCCCCCCAAATTCCTACAAGGTCAAGGGGCAGTGCCCCTTCGGGGGTTTGGGGGCAGCACCCCCAAGAAGGGGTCAAGGGGCAGCGCCCCTTGCGGGGTCCAGGGGCAGTGCCCTTGCGGGGGCTCAGGGGCAGCGCCCCCGAAACCACACACAGTTTGTTATTATTTTATAAAGGCACTGGGAGTTATTTTTTCATGGACTGACATAAGAAAACCCTATTTTTGTAACCAACAAAAAGCTTGATAAAAGTGGCTAAGGGTTAGGGTTTTGACATATGGTATTGTAGCATTTACAACGGTATTGAGTTGCAGGGATTGCTAGTTGTAATCGGTTTGATTTATTGGATAATAATATTAGACTCTCTGTTTGGTGGATGTAGCCTGAGTTTGGGTGAACCATGTTAAAACATGTCTCTCGCTGTTATTAATACTGTGTATTTCCATTTCTTTGTTTAATCTTTATTTGCATTTAATTGATATCTTCTGCCGGCTAACCCTAACAAATCTGCTGATGGTCTGAACTAAGAAAATGCTCTAGGGACTGCTCAGATGCTAGATCTGAGGTTAGAATGGCTTAGAACACTAGGGAACCAAGCACCCAAGTCTTTATAGAGGAATATTCCCACACATCTATCAGATTTTGAAACCTTGATTCCATCATAGACTTCCTATATCTTCACTTTTCTTGAATCATGTACCTTTAACCTACACACAAGACACCAAGAGAGGGTTTGTGGCATTATGGTGTTTAGTGATTTTCCTCAGTCAAACCCTAGAATGTCATTTAAGCCTTCCAACACTGTTGATAGATAAAGAGAGCATGCCCTGGCAGGGTAGAGGCTAAACATAATGATGATAGCATGATTCAAAATAAAAATGATATCACCTTGGAGGTGAAGCACATAGGAGAATGGAGATCCTTCAACTCATAAGGAGATGGATAATGATTCCAAACCTACAACAATACACACAATACAAACACAAATATGCTCTAGAAACATAATGAATACTTTGAATGCTATTTGAGCTCCAAGATCATTAGTTTTCTATATCCATCTAGGTTCATAATGAATTCAAAAACACACTTATATATGCTTTCTCACTAACATTCTTCAAATTAAATCACAAGAGTCGACAAAGACAAACATTTTTAAAGGTCCCATGCTGACATGCCACTAATTTACCTTGACTAATTAGGGAGGACTTGGGCGGTTGGTGCCTGAGTCTAAGGGCCCCTTTTTAGTTTGGTATAAGCTTATTGAGGTCCCAAGGTCCTAAATTATCATTAGTGTCACACAATCTTCTTCGGGATGATCAATTATAATGTATAATGTAATTACGGGGACCTAGGAGCTAAATAAGGAGGTAAAAGGGCATGTGTCCACTTTTTACTCCATAACATTTAGCCCCCTGTTTAATGTGTGTATCATCTTATGATCAATACATACATTAAAGTATGGTCAAAGCACATCAAAGACATCAAACAATAGAGTGAAGACACACCCTAAGTTTGGAAGACCATTTCTAGCCCCCAAGCTTAGGTAAACATAAGAAAACACTTGACAGTCACATAAGACATAGAGAATACAATGAAGAAGGATGCAATACATGAAGAAGAAAGTGAAGCACACAATACATAGAGAAGACATGATTAAATAATTATATATAACCCTAATTAGGTGATGGGGAGAGCTCATCGCTATGCGCCACCATCAAATGCACATAAAACACATAGCGTGGGGGAGCTCATCGCTATGCACCACCACTAAAAACATGCAAGACACACAAGGGAGACATGAAAGAAACATGGAAAAATCATGGAATACACGAGTGCCATAAAGTATGTCATCGACATACTATACATCTTATACACAACAAACATAGGCGATACAAAGGAGCTCACCACTACACTCCACTATCCAAGACATGCCAAACACACCTGATGGTTGAGCTATGCTACCAAAACCACCAAAGACACGCTTAAGGGTGAATAACTCATGATCCAACCCCGCCTTCGCAAAGGTCTTTCAAAAGGATGTGCAACCACTCAAGGGAATACACAATCCCACCTTCTCCAGAAGGGCTTTCAAAATGTATCCCCACATACATTCACAGATGCCTTATGGTTAAAAGGAAACGTGCACAAATTATACAACTCCACATACATCGTGCAGACACCTTACAGTGAAGAGGAGGTATATGCAAAACAAAACAAAGTACACAACCCCACCTTCATCCACAGACGCCTTACGGTGAAAAGGAAGCATACACAAACATGCTTTATCAATAATATCTAAAATAATCAAGCATAATACCACAATATATGCCCCCACCTTAAAGTGGTTACTCTCACTTGCTAGTAGCAATCACATTTAAGGTAATACTGAAAACATGCAAAGGAATGAGAGCTTTCACAAAGCCCATGCCCCAAAGTTACATGTTCTTACGATCATCAAATATTCCCAACAATCACAAACATTAGTATCAAATTCTAATCATCAACAATATTTACACATAGTGTATACACCTAAAAGTGACATGACTTTGTCTAAATAAATATTCTTAATATTTATTTCCATTTAATTCCTCTATCAATAAATAAATCAATTTATTTATTTGATTCATATTCCTCTAGATTAATTAAATATCAAAATATTTAATTACCTCTTCTAAAGTCAAAATTAAATGCAATCCTTTATTTAATTAAATTCTTCCAAACAATTAAATAATTCTTAATTATTTAATTAAAAGTCAATTCTTCTTCTAAATTTAAATAAATAAATCAAATTTATTTAAATTCTCTCAATCTCTAAAAATAAAATACAATCAAATATTTTATTTATTCTTCCAAAGCATGCACAAACAATTAAATAAATCTATTTATTTAATTTGCTTTAATATCTTCCAAATCTTCTAAAAATAAGTCTTCTTCTTCATGCACACAAAATTAAATAATTTATTATATAATTTCTCTAAAATCATGCAAAGGCAAATCAAAGGTTGAGTTAATTGATTTAATCAATCTTGTTTTTATAAATAACTCTTAAATTAGAAAAAAAAATTCTATTTTATGAAATTAAATCTTATCTTTATAAAAGAAAGCAGTTAACTCAAACAAAATAGCTTTTGTGTGACACTTGTCATCTTCCTATTCACACACATCCTCTCAAGTCTTCTATACCATTGATCTTCTCATTCTTTCTATAGCGTTGATCTTCTCTCTTGTGAGTCTATAAATTGAACCATATTCCTTTATTTCATTCATCCAAGCTTTTAGTACCCTTACTCTGCAGGAATTACAGCGCGCCTTTGGCACCCATGTTCCTCCATTGCTTGCGATCACTCTTTTTATTGTGTTGAAGCTCCTCTTCATTACAAAAAGTATCATAGCCATCTCTCCATCATCATCTTGAAAAACAAAGCAATGAAGTACACTTTCTAAGGGCTTCATTCATACAACAAATCGATTGAGACTAGGCGAATTATGGAAGCACCAAAGTAACAAGGTTTGCACGGTTTGTTCTTGATTATGTGATCTTTGTAACTTGCAATTTGTATTGAGATTATTGGTTTATTGATTGAGAGTAATACTTTGAAAATATTTCTGGTAACATTTTTGGTGCCCACCGTGGGGCCTTGCCCTGATTTAACCCAAAAATTAAGTTTTTTGTGCTAAGGTTCTGTACACAGGAGGATTCTGTGCATCTGATCAATTCTAACACACATATGAGATCTATTTCGGTGCATCTGATCTTTCGATGCATTTACCTTTTGAAGTTGGGCATCTGTGTTATGATATGGCACATTTATTGAAACTGCGCATATACTCTTTATTTTCATGCTTTTGACCTCTGTCTTAGTACTTTTGTAATAGATGTTCATATGACCTCTATCTCTATGCATCTAATCTCTGTATCTGTGCATCTAATCTCTGTACCTGCACATCTAATTCTCACAGTGACTCTTTGGGTTTTTTGTGATTTTGCTAACGTTGACAGTTTTCGCAGGAATTTTCTCTGATCTACTTCTAGGTTAGGGGCTGGTTTAGACATTCTAGTTGCATTATTAACACACATCATAGATTTAATTAGAAAGGATAGTAATCAGATGTTCATGCAAAATCACATCTAGATCTAACTAGGAAGGATTATAATTTGATATTGTTGCATCAACAAATTAAATATAGTCCCAATGCTAGAAGGATAAAATTGAACCATTGCTATCTTGCTTTCAAAGTTAACAACTCACGTGTGTGCTCAAGTAGCGTAACACATTTAGTCTTTTTATTTTAATTGGGGGAAATAACCACTATCTTTCATGGTTTTGGGAATGATACTAGGCCTATGCTCTCCATATCTTGGGTGACCAAAATGCCAGACATATCATTTTCACATGTGTTAAACCTTTAGAGAGGTTTGCCCTTGGATATCCTTCTGTCCAATTGGGAACGGCCTTCAGTGGTAACAAGCTAAAGCCAAGCTCTACCAAGCCACTATAAATAAATTGTGCTTGGAGCAAAAGCTTCAAGCAACGAGTGTTGTTGTGCTATACCGACAACCAACCTCCCCCAAAACCCTCCAAGGCGCAACCCTTGAAGGCTGGGAGACTCCATAACGGAGAGTAGTGCTGCCACACGTGTAACCACTCAAACAGTTGCACTTACTAATTATTCTTTGTTTTAATAGCCAAAAACCCATATAAGCCGATGCAGGGAATGGCGATTATCACCTCCCAAAGATGCCTCATCTAGAAATAGTGAGAATTCAGTTTATATTGTCCCAGCCAGCCTAAGATTTGTACTTTCTTTTGAGTAAAAAAAGAGTCCAAAAATTACAAAAAAAGATCAAAAAATCATGAAAACTTCTTTGTGTTTGCTGTGTTTTACTTGCCATAATTGAGAAAATCATATCAAAAAGACCAACGTGCAACCAAGAAACCAAAAACACTAAAAAACTTGTTGATAAAATTGCAAAAACAATAAAAAAATTAGATCTACACATATACCCTCTGAAGTTGCGCATCCATTTCGACCTACTATGCATTTACTGTGACTTCCTACACATTTGTCATCTATTACTATGCTATTGTTCTTCACCAGAGCTACACATTTATCCTCTGTTTCATTGTATTTATTTCAGCACATCCGCAATAGTGAGCTTTTCCACATCTTTTGAGAAGAATCTATCAACCTTTCTGGGTACCCATTTCAGCCTTGTTCTAGTTTCTGAGATCAGATCTACCATGCAGTCACCTCTTCCATCCATTTCCATAGCATACCTTCTCTTTCGTCAGTCATCTCATCCACCTTTTATAGTGTCTTCCCATAAACAAGTCAAAGTTCATATATCAAATTAGTCCAAAACCTTTTTTGATTAATTTTAGATTCAATTAAACCTAGTAAGTCTCCACTATTAAGGATTGGACATCCTTTTCTCTCAGAACTTCGCTAGTGGTCTTGGTGCAGGACTAGTCTCTACATAGTAAACGGGTACCAACTATCCTTACTTGTGGCTATCATCTTGTGTCAACCAACTTACTTTGAATCATTGATCAAAAGAGTCCCATGTTCGAATCTTGTCACTGCAAGTATCCTTTTCTCACCAACCTACACCAACACCTTGCGGGAGTCTCTAGTTTCACCCCAATCCTTCCCACATCGCCTTACATGGTCTTAACTAGATCCCAACACCAAAAGCAACTTGAAATGGATGAAACATTAGAGAAGATTGTGTCCCCTCACAATAGTGAGGAGGAAATCTCTCGTGAGGAGTACCAAGGAGCCCTCCAAGATCAAAAATTTCAATGCTTGATGGACAAGATACTCAACGAAGACCCTCAAAAGTACTTTCTTCATCTTGTAAATTCCCCTTGGACTTTGATTTCAACAAATGAAGAGAAATTGTAGTGGAATAAACTCATGAGGACCGCACAAGTGAAGATAAAACCATTTTCCTAGATAAAGAGAAAAAAAGCCATAGACTCAAATACACCTATGGACAGATTAACAAAACAAATCAAGAGCCTAATGCAGAAAGTGGCGGATCTCCAAACAGGGCCACCCACTAAAACTTATTCATTGGAGGATATCTCACCATACCCCTTAGACAAAATCTTGAGCAAGGTACCCTTCCCCTTTCAATTCGAAGTTGCTAAGTTTTACAAATACAAAGGGAAAGAAGACCCAAGAGATCACATTAGGGAATTTAGCACTGCATGCCTAGAAGTAGCTCACAATGAAACTTTCCTAATGAGACTATTCCCTAGATCTCTAGGTGGACAAGCCATGGAGTGGTTCTCATGACTTCCCCTGAGTATCAAAACTTTTGATGAGTTAGTTTACAAACAAGTTAGTCAGACACTTCTCATATAACATTGAACACGAAGTCTCCATGCTTGACCTATGCAATACAAAGCAAAAGGGTGGAGAATCCTTCACCTTTTTCTTACAAAGGTGGAGACAAGTCGCGAGCAAATGCTCATATGAGGTGCCTGAGAAGAAAATCTTAACTCTGATCTAAGTTACCAAATCCAAATTCAATGCCCTACCTCATTTACGAAAGTCATTGAGATGGGATTATTTATCGAGAAAGATATGATTGCCAAGGGGCAAATAAAGTTATACAAGGACACCCCTAACTCTAACTACACCACGGACAAGTCGAAGTTTTGGACAAAGAACAAAAATGTCGTCAATGATAGAGTAGTTGATGCCAAAGTGGCGGCTCCCAAACAACAACCAATCTTCACTCTCAAAGGAGGAGCAAGAAATGCTACACCAAACAAAACCTTCTCTCGTGAGCCAAAGCCATGGTTCACCTCCAACCCTAGATGAAAATTCACAACAATAGGGGAGTCTCAGGAGTCTGCATTAAGAAAACTATTAGCCAACAATGAAATCACTCTTCCCCCCACTAGAGACTATGAACCTCAAGTAAAACCTCATTATTGGAAAGATACAGATTTCTGTGAATATCATAGAGGAAGAGGCCATAAGATCAACGACTGTATCCGTCTGAAACAAGTCATTCAAGACATACTTGACCAAAATCATGTAGGCACTAAAGAACATACCACTAACGAGACCCACATGGCATATAAGGATCCACTCCTCAACCACAATAGGCCATACAACAACAACAACAACCACATTAACAACAATAACAACCACAATAGGTAGAATCAAAACAATAGACACAACAATGCTAACTATGCGAGCATGCCATTCGATTATACTGTCAACTGCATATCAGAGCACATCCCGCAAGTCAATGTGGTCACGTTCAACCAACAGTCAGGACCCAACAAGACTAATTGTAGTGTCATCACCCGCAGTGGTAAGGTCACATTAAATACACTTCCTCCAAGGTCGTCATCTTCTAACTCCCATACGTACAGTGTCATAGCCTGCCCACATATCTATCTTACAGTTGTTGCATCTGTCTCCCTCCCACAAAGGAAATTCTTGATAAATCCCTTGTAGAAACAACTGTGCCCATGAACCGGGCCCAAGAGAAGTTCCAAAGCATGGTAGGAAATCTAACCTCCTCTAGCACCATATCATTCACTAGATAGGATGACCTTTCAGTGTCTCAGCCCCATAACACACCCTTCAATATCATCACCTTCATTCAGAAACACCGTATCTAAAGAGTCGTTATTGATGGAGCCAATTTAAATATTTGCACACTCAAGCTAGTCCTTACATTGGGGTTCTTAGAAACTGCAATGGATCCTAGGAAAAAGATCACTATTAAGGCCTATGATGAAGAAGAAAGAACTACTAAATGAACAGTGGTGTTACCAATACAAGTTGGACCAGTAATAAAGGAGGTTGTTTGCCAAGTCCTCGACAGGGAGATAGCCTATAACATCCTCCTAGGTAAACCTTGGATTCATGCCATGAAAGATGTGCCTTTTGCCTACCACCAATACATCAAATTTCCTCATAACAACAAGTAGATCACTGTTCAAGGTGATCTAGATCCTTTCCAGCATTACAACTCTATCCACTGAAATCTTGATTGTCTCATTCCCAACAATAGAGCTTCCACATCCCCCATCTCATAGGATGATTCTACCTCCAAATCTTCCTCATCCAAGCCCAAGGAGTAGAAAATTAGAATCAAAGAATAGGGGTAGGGAAATAGTCCATCAAGCACAGCCCGAACTTAGCCAAAATGCATCTATCTCCAAGATCATTTGGATGACCTACACCTAAGTACATTCCAAAACCTTCTGCTTCTCCCAAACCTCCCATAGCTCCCTTTGTAAAATGGGGGACCCTATTAGATGAGAGTGAGGAAAGAGATGTCTTGCAATGGCTCTACACAAAAGAAGATAACACACAACAAGAACTGCCTAAACTCCCAATGGAAATCTATGTGCGTGGTGAGACTATACTACACATAATTGGTTATGAAGGACAAGGTCCCATTGGCCTAAGAAAAGAAGGAATAATCGAACCCATCCAACCCTCCTCATCCTCATTGGGAAGAAATACAAAAGGTATAGGATACAAGGACAATGGCAAGGCTAAGGCAAATGCTTGTTTTGTGGAACAGATCCATAACCTGCAAGAAGATAGTGACACAGACCCTAACATGTATGAGTGGGATTAACTCATAGAGCACTCTTATGAGGATAAGGGAGTTGACATCATTCAAACCTATAGCCCCTACCATGAGGGACAAACACTAACACATAGACCATTAGAGTGTCAGTCGCTAACTCCTAAGAGTATGACTTTCGAGGAAGGTTAGAGTTCCATCGCAATAAACAATCTGGAGGAAAGTACCATCTCAGATCCTATTCCTACCAATATGAATCTTGACCATATATCCATTCAAACTATTGCACCTAACGAATCAGATCTATCTTCTGACCCCCTTCCCCTTGTGCATCCTAAACTTATTGACTGGGATTTACAAGGAACCCCGCAACTAGACGTGTTCCAAAATGATGATGCCTATATTAACTACATGGAACTTAGGGACCACCTACCTATAGGAGATCATAAAGATGGATTCGCCATTGAACTCAACACCATGGCTTATTTTGGAGAGGGTGCCAAGCCTTCCAGTTGTAAAAACATAAAAATAAAGATTGGATCTGATGGTCAAAACTACTCTATGGCAGTATCAGATCCCAAAATAGTAGAAATAAAGGATGCATCGGATGGTGAAAACCTCTCTGAGGTGCCAGACGATGGCAGGCTTGACACTCTCCCCAACGACATGTACCAGGACAAGTCTCAGATTATTGTGCAACCTACAGATCCTATCAACATCAGAATAGAGGATAATCCTAAGATCATTCACTTTGCAAAGTCTCTATCTCCACTAGAAAAGACAAAATTTGTACCATTATTCAAGAAAAATAAAGTCAACTTTGCTTGGTCATACACAGATATGCCCAGTTTAGATCTAGATTTGATTCTACATCATCTTCCACTAGATCTAGGGGTCAAACCAGTCAAGAAGAAGCTCAGAAAGATGCATCCACACATTGCATTACTAGTAAAAGAGGAACTCAAACAATTGTTCGCTGTAGGGTTCATCAGGGAAATAGACTATCCAGAGTGGGTATCCAACATAGTACTAGTATCCAAACCTGATGGTAGAGTCATACTATGTAATGATTTCCAAGATCTAAACAAGGCTTGCCGCAAGGATAACTTTCGATTGCCTAATATTGATATCATAGTCGACTTGACAACAAGACATACCATGTTATCTCTTATGGATGGCTTCTCCCAATACAATCAAATCATGAAAGCACAAAAAGACCAACATAAAACAACTTTCACTTGTCCATGGGGTACCTTCTGCTATAACGTCATGCCATTTGGGTTAAAGAATGCATGAGCAACATATCAACATGCAATGACCACTATCTTCCATGATATGATGCATGTCACAATGGAGGACTACGTAGATGACATCCTTGCAAAGTAACTCACAAGAGAATCCCACCTAGATGTACTAGAGAAGATATTTTAGAGACTAGAACACTTCAAAGTCAGGTTGAACCCAAAGAAGTGTGTGTTTGGAGTCACCTTTGGCAAGCTCTTAGGCTTCATTGTATCAGCAAATGGGATTGAAGTGGATCCTGCCAAAGTCAAAGATATCATGGAAATGCTGCCGCCAAAGAGCATCACTCAACTACGGTCTCTAAAGGGCAAGTTACAGGCAATATGCCGGTTCATATCACAACTGGAAGACAACTGTCAACCTTTTACTCACCTATTGCACAAAAACATACCATTTAGATTGGATGAAAAGTGTGAGGAAGGATTTCACAAGCTAAAGGAATACTTCATGAACACTCCTATTCTAATGCTGCCTATCCAAAGTAAGCCACTGTATCTATATATATCTTCTACACCAACAGCTCTCGAAGCTCTATTAGCACAACAGGATTATGAAGGCAAAGAAAGAGCTATTTAATACATCAGTCGCACATTGGTGGGCTACGAACTGCAATATTCTTAAATAGAAAGATCATGTCTTGTTGTAGTTTTTGCTTCCCAAAAACTATGACATTACATGCTAGCACATTCAGTCAAGCTTATTGCAAAGATAGATCCATTAAAGTACCTATTAAGCAAAGAAGCTTTCACAGGTCGCCTAGCTAAGTGGGTAATGCTCCTAAGTGAACACAACATTGAATATGTAGAACGGAAGGCTATCAAAGGTCAAATCATTACCGATCAGTTAGCAGAAAAAACACTATAGGATACTACACCAATGACATTCAAGTTTCCAGATGAATCCATATTCAGTGTCACAACACACTCATGAAAACTCTACTTTGATGGATCCTATATAAACCATGGATTGGGGGCAGGAATCTTGTTGGTCACTCCTCATGGTGGCACCATATCTAAGTCTTATCATCTACTATTCCCATGCACAGACAATATAGCAGAGTATGAGGCCTTGGTCATTGGTCTCAAAATGGCAACAAAATGGAAAATAAAGGAGCTACATGTCTATGGCAACTCCCAACTGGTAATCAATCAAGTCAATGACAACTATCAGACTAAAGATGACAAGTTAATCCCATACAAGCATATGTTAGATGACTTTAAAGAGTACTTTATGATCATCTCCTTTGAGAAGATACCTCACATTGCAAACAAAGCAGTAGACGCCATGGCAACCATTGCCTCTCTCCTCAAGATCCCAGAGAATGAGTCATGGTATGAGCTCTTGGTGGAGTCAGTTATGCAACTAGCTTATGATATCCCTGAAACACACTCCATATGCCTATTAGTCAGATTTGATTCACCCTTATATGGTAAGATTTACACTTACCTCAAGGATAATACCCTACCACCTGACTTGTCTTCTAACCAATGTCAAACCTTCATTCGCCAAACCTCTCGTTACACCATAATCTCTAACACCCTATACCAACAAGGTCTAAATGGTACTTTACTCTGATGTTTAGAATGGGAAGAATCTCAAACTACCTTACGAGACGTGCATGAAGGAATTTGCAGAACACACTCTAGCAGTCCTTCCTTAGCTAAGAAACTCATGCGTTTGGGATACTATTGGCCAAACATGGAAACTGATTCATATCAGTTTGTGAAGAAATGCATGTAGTGCCAAATACATGGTAACCTCATCCATGCACTAGCTCAAGAGATACAACCTTTAATGACACCTTGGCCCTTTTGGACTCAATCTTGTGGGCAAAATTCACCCTCCATCATCCAACGGCCACAAGTTCATAATAACCGCCACTAAATATTTTACCAAGTTGATTGAAGTTGTTCCACTCACCAATGTCACATGCAAACAAATTGCCTCATTCATCCTTAATTACCTCATCTGCAGATACGAAATTCCCTCATCCATAGTCATGGATAATGGAAGACCTTTCAAGAACTAGGATGTCCAAGAGCTTTGTGACAAATTTAAAATCCAACACCATTTCTCCACCCCCTACTATTCACAAGGCAATGGCCAAGCTGAGGCATCCAACAAAATAATCTTGAAAATCCTCAAGAAAATTGTCAATGATGTCGGCCGTGATTGGCACATACAACTAAATCCCACTCTGTGGGCCTATCAAACTAATATACGCACTCCCATAGGTGCTACCCCTTACACCCTTGTCTATGGATCAAAATCCATTTTGCCCATCGAAGTCATGTTGCCTTCTCTAAGGGTGTTGTTAAAAGGTCTTATCACTGATGAAGACTATAGAGTTTACAGACTGCAAGAGTTATAGTTGTTAGAGGAGAAGAGACATAATGCCTTCAATCATCTCAAAGCCTATCAACAGAGAATGTCACGAAGCTACAATCACAGGGTTCGTCCAACGGTCTTCAATGTTGGTGATCTAGTACTCAAGGAAAATCTCCACAATCAGTAGGATTGGGAAAAGAAAGGTAAGGTTGAGCCCAACTAGTTTGGCCCTTATGTAATCATTGCTACTTATGGATCAGGAGCATATCAGTTAGCTACTTCAGAAGGTGAGTTGTTCGATGACCCAATCAATAGTATGCATCTTCATCAGTTCTATACCTAGAAGAGAACCCCAATGTAAGGGGGTAAAATTTTTAAAAGTAAAAAAAAGAACAAAAAGAACAAAAAAAATCAAAAAAATGGAAAAACAACAAAAAAAAAATTATCCTTTGGTGAAAACTTGGCAAACAGGTGCCTTGGATAGGTACCATGATGAAAACCTAGTAAACATGCATCATGTATACTTTTAGCTTTCGTACAAATAAAAGCAAGTGGTGATAACCTGGTAAACAGATGCTACTTGTGATAAACTGCCTCCTCCATCTTTGGGAAACCAATCACCTTGTGTCCATTCTTCCTACCATCGTCCCTCATCTGATCCATATCTGGCTCATAATAAAAACCTAACGATAACCTATCATGGCTTGATACTCTATCTCTTTTGTCACCTTATCAACTAAGGTCTTATCTAGTATCCTATCCACCGTGTCATCCTAGCATAGCGTCTGTCGTCAGTATCATAGGGTCAACCCCTGAACTACATTGCCTGTGTGTCATCAAGTAGGCAAGGCCATTATCAATGTGCCCCCGAGGATCCACTTCCCATCTATCCCATATCTTGTCGTCTATCCTCTAGTCCATCATGGTCCAAGTCCCTGAACTACATTGCCTCTGCATCGTCACATAGGCAAGGCCATTTAGCAATGTGCCCCTGAGGCACTAGCTCAGTCCCTTAGGGCCTGTTTCACAGGTAAGGATTGTCATTCCTTTTCACCAGGCATGTAAGCATAAAGCAAAACCCACTTCCAAAGCAAAAAATTTTGATGCAAGACATCAACCTATCCAAGGAAAAGCAAACATGTACCTAAAACACCATAAATGATTCTATCTAAATTATCGCAAGAAAACCTATCCAATGCAAGAATGTTTTGTGTTTGTGATCAGGTTAACTTATAGAGTCTTGATTTTTGTTATTATGTCTTTCTATGCTACTCAAGGATGTAAAAAACTAGAGATGCTATGATGGGGGCATAATCATTTTCTTTGTCTGTTGTTTGTGGATTAATCTTTAATAATGTGAAGCCTTGTCTAAGGACATGATCAACTCAAAAGATCATCAAGGACATCAAAGGTCTAACATGAATGGGGGTAATCCTTGTCTGTTGATACACAAGAAATACTCAGGTCATCTCAGTTCAATTATACCTAGATGCTTGTATTAACTTGCTAAATCAAAATCCATGTAAGCGATACTGAGGTCATCTCAATTAAATTACACCTAGATGCTTGTATTTTCTTACAACATTTGGAAAAAGTACCAAAAAAATGGTCCAATGATGAAATAGGCACTTTAAAAATACTTGTAGTATCAAGATAGCAAAACCATTCACATCTAGAAAGTATCCATATCCCATGCAATAAAAATTCCCATGCAGAGTATCAACGTTTGCAAATAAAAGCTTGTTATCCTTTCATTCACATTTCTTCTATCAGTCGATCTTCTATCTATCATTGTGTCATTTATGTGTCGATTGAGGACATTTAGACATACCAAAAACATAGCATCAAAATTGCATATCATATCACATGAGATAGTCATTAACATGATTAAATCATTTGCATTCTTAATAGTTGCATAAGATCATGCATATACATGTGCATCATAACATAGTGTCAAATAGAAAACTATCAACAACATAGACAAGTACATGTAGATCATCACATAAACTGCATAATCATATAGAGAACATTAGCATATTAGGTGCATACGTGAAATCATCTAAGTCTACATCAAATCATATAGACATAACAAACTTGTGCATCGCATATGAAACATCATAAGATAGAATGCATCCATGACATATAGCATAAACAAAGCTGCATATAGAGATCATATAGCTGCATCATCATATAAATAAACAAAAAACATGTCCAACTGTACACATATCAAAGTCCATCTATGAGTCAGAATCATATTAAGTGTATACATCGCAAATATAATGATACATGTCTTGGTGCAAAATGCAAGTCATATATACATATTGGGCTATCTATGAGACAAAAAGTTTGTATAAAATAATCAAAAATTGGTACAAGTATAAAAGGCTACCCCTGCTACCGCAGGACACTGCTCCTACCACTGCCCTGCCCTCCTCCACCGCAGGCTGACCTAGACTGCTGTGGGCCCATCACTGACACTCCTAACCATGAACCCCCTACCCTCTGAGATGTACTGGCTACTGACTAGATCATGTAGCTGGGTGCCATCTAGTTTGCTAGCACCACCCCATTGTATAAACCCCTATCATACTGTGTCTAAGCCTACACTTTGGCAAGCTCACCCTATATCTACACAATTTGTGCCTGAGCCTGCTGCACCTGTGTGACTAGGAAACTAGTAGCTCCATTGGTACCCAAGGTGGCTAACGCCACATCTCTCTCTAGTCTAAGGGCCCGCACCATCGCGAGTGTTGTATCCCACTCTGCAGTGAGCCCAGATAATTTACATGTGTCTGACTCTCTCCGAGACTCTTCCACTTTGATATATGCCCTAAGCTATCTCACCTAACCCTACAACATAATAATGGTCTGCTATGGTAAATTAGTCTGAGGAACCTGAACATGTGACACCTGCAACTGGGAGGATCCCTCTCCCACTCTCCTCCTCTATCCTTGCCTCCCTCTACCTCTATCTCCCCCTCCTCCTCCTCCTCTGTCACCTCCGTCATCTCCATCTCCCCATCCTCCTCTCCCCATCCTCCATCTCCTCCTCCTCCTACCTGCACCATCCTCATCATCTAAATCCTCCTCATCTAGGTGAGGAACCAACTCTCCGGGTCCTGAGTATCTCAGGAACGGATGAGCTACAAACCACTCCTCATAATGAGGAGTCATCCCTACATCTATCACCTCCCTCCTCATCTGCCAGGCCATGTAGCTACTAATGCCTCCTCGTACGATACAACAGGACCCCATCTCAGTCGCTCCGCATGTGTCCTCACAAACTGGGCCTACCCCTATGGCATACCCTATACCCTGCCAAACCACCTTTGCACCCGGCTAACACTCTATCTCTCTAGTATAAATTGTGTCCTCCCAATGAGCCACCGGGTCTGCAAGTAGTATGGAAGCTCATCGTTCTCATTGTCCCATGGTTCACAGTCTAGATATAGGTACCAGGGAACTCCATCCACATTATCCAATGCATGCCTCTAATACTCAAGATTTCCCAACTTGTGCTGGGAAATAACACCTGCATATCCATAACTGTAAGTCTCACCCCTCTACCTGTAAAACACATAGATCAGCCATGTAATAGTAATATGCTTCCATAACCAAAACTGTAGTAATGAGACACCTACCAACAAACTGGCACCTGTGTGGTAGATGACCTAATGCATATCTCGATACAACTGTGCAAGAACACATACACCCCATGCAAAGAAGGTGCCCTTTATAATCATCCTCTCATTGGTCATACCCCATCCAATAAGGAATCCATGTGACCTCCTATCGGTGCAAACAACACCCCTGATCAATCTAGCCACTAGCCCTAGGAAGTAGTCATAGTAGTTATGTATATCCTGCTAAGAGATAACCTGACCCTCTAGCTCTTGATCATCAAACAACTATCTGCACTGCCAGTACGGCATCACGATGAGCCCCATACTCCATGAGCTCACCCTGGATAGGTAAGTACATGATCCTATAGATGTCCTCCAAGGTAATGGCCATCTCACCAGTAGGCAGATGAAAGGTCTTGTCCTTGCTGTGGAAATGCTCCTCCACTGCAGTGGTCAACAAACCAAGGTTCACATGAACCTCGAGCATGAAGCACACATAGTCCAAACCCATGGCACCGAGAGCCTCTCGATCCATGGCACCGAGAGCCTCTCGATCCATCTCTATGAGCATATACTACTGCAACATCAGCATGAGAAACTTCTCCCATGACATAAGTATGTCACGAATGTCCTCCTGCAATCAAGCAAGTTAATCCATCAACCAAAGCTGTAAAACTGCTCAAAGTATCAAACTATCCTATCACTTACTTAACATATCAAATTGATCAAAACAACATACATCTCTTGACTATTTTCCTACAATCTCAAAGATAGCTTATCGATTGACGCATCGAGCAAGATGCCAATCGAGTCAATTTCATTTAGTAAACTGACTATGTAAAACACATGCACCAAACCATAAGGTACATGTGCCATTTCACAGTAAATGCACCACTTCTGGCAGATGCACCATAGTATTTCGTAAATGCGCAAATTCATATAATAAGTGCAACTTTAGCATGAATGCGCCGCAACATGTCTTGCATGCACAACTTCAACACAAGCACGGCTTCCCGTACTATATGCACAACACCAATTCATACCATATATGTGCAAAACTCACACATACGCTGATTCATCTCACATATGTGTTGACACTTTGCATATGTGCGGTTTCGGAGTGTATATGCACCGAACTACGAAACGGCACATCTATCCAATCAATTTTTCCCTAGCATTTATTGCTCAAATAAATGACCCTAGGCAAGTTTTGTCGAACTACATATCGGTGGTCCTACCTTAGCTAGCTGCCCGAATCGTCAGACTCATTCAAAGTGGTACTCCTCGCATCGAATATCCATATCTTTGTTAACTGCTCTATGCTTCTCTGCTCTCATAAGGTCTGAGGGACCTATCAACAAAACCCAAGTGTGCAAATGACTAGGATTGTGGACCCAGCTCCTATATATAAAAAATGAACCCTAACTAGCTGTGTGGCGACCATGGCTACTTCCCAAGCCCGTTTCTTCCCATTTCTCCAAACCGTGACCTATTTTTCTTCAACCTAACTTATTTTTCATCTTCTTCTTCATGAGATTGTCCGTCTCACATCCTTCTGGCTTCTTCCTATCCAATCTCCTGAGGGGGCATCCTACCATCGTTAAACCTGTACCAGGGGAAAACTGGGGCATGTATCATTATCAGAAAAATCTATTTTTTGAAGCAACATGATAAAACACATTGCATCAAAGAGGGGCAAAATGTATACACCTAAAAATGACATGACTCTATCTAAATAAATATTCTTAATATTTATTTGATTCATATTCCTCTAGATTAATTAAATATCAAAATATTTAATTACCTCTTCTAAAATAAAAATTAAATAAAATCTTTTATTTAATTAAATTCTTCCAAACAATTAAATAATTCTTAATTATTTAATTAAGTCAATTCTTCTTCCAAATTTAAATAAATAAATCAAATTTATTTAAATTTTCTCAATCTCTAAAAATAAAATACAATCAAATAGTTTATTTATTCTTCCAAAGCATGCACAAACAATTAAATAAATCTATTTATTTAATTTGCTTTAATATCTTCCAAATCTTCTAAAAATAAGTCTTCTTATTCATGCACACAAAATTAAATAATTTATTATTTAATTTCTATAAAATCATGCAAAAGCAAATCACAAGTTGAGTTAATTGATTTAATCAATCTTGTTTTTATAAATAACTCTTAAATTAGAAAAATGCTTTCTAATTTATGAAATCAAATCTTCTCTTTATAAAAGAAAGCAGTTAACTCAAACAAAACAACTTTTATGTGGCACTTGTCTTCTTCATATTCACACACATCCTCTCAAGTCTTCTATATCATTGATCTTCTCATTCTTTCTATACCATTGATCTTCTCTCTCGTGAGTCTATAAATTGAACCCTATTCCTCCATTTCATTCATCCAAGCTTTTAGTACCCTTACTCTACAGGAATTACAACATGGCTTTGGTACCCAAGTTCCTCCATTGCTTGCAATCACCCTTTTTATTGTATTGAAGCTCCTCTTCATTACAAAAGGTATCATATCCATCTCTCCATCGTCATCTTGAAAAACAAAGCAAGGAAGTATGCTTTCTGAGGGATTCATTCATACAAAAGATCGATTGAGACTAGCTGAACAATGGAAGCAGCAAAGTAACAAGGTTTGCATGGTTTGTTCTTTATTATTTGATCTTTTTTACTTGTAATTTCTATTGAGATTATTGGTTTATTGATTGAGATTAATACTTTGACAATATTTATGGTAACACATAGAAATAAGGTAACATACCACATAAACAAACCAAGGCTACACTTACGGGTTTCAAACCGAGTATATCCATGAGGTTATACTTCAAGTATCTCAAAAATGAGTGTAGCACAAGGTGAGATATAGAACATTCCAAAGTGCCTAGAAGGAGATTAGAGTATTGTAAAGGCCTGTTACAATCTAATCTTCACAACACAACACATGATCACATCACAATATGAGGTGATTATACTGGTCAAGTGTCAGTAACATATTAACCCCATCTTCATATATGGACTAGGTCCATTTGTATTCTTGTTGTAGGGACGCATGATCCTTATCAGTATTTATTTGTTTTCATCATCTGCTAACTAGTAGAGTCACTAAAGAATGAAAACATGAAAAATGAGAGAGGAGACAAAGGTGACTTGGGTTTACAACATGGGAAAATGCCCCCAAGACATTCTCCACAACGTTATGCTCCTAAGGCACCACACACAATAATTATAATAAGAAAATAGATAGTAGAAGAATAGAGAAACAAATAGAAGAAGTGTCACAACAGAGGTGATCTCCTTGTATCCTTGACCTTACAAGAGTATCAAGGGTCATCTAAGGAGACCTAATGAACATTTAACACAATATGGGGGAAACACAACACAACACACCAACAAAACTATATCTATTTAAGAAGCCAAAATTGCGAGCATCTTAGAGAGGTGCTCCATCAAGTGTGGTAAAATGTGTGAGGAACTCATACTTGTTTCATGTTTATTTCGAAAATGGCCATGCGGTGCTTGTTTCACAAGACCTTGTATGTTTGAAATCTTTTGATGCTTTCAGGAAGGGGAATCCTTACCCTTTTCCATGGGTGATTCATACCTTGCTCTTTGCCTTTCTTTTTCTTTCTTATTTTGGTTTTCTTGATGAATGATCCTTTCATGATGAAATGGAATGTTTTTCATCGTCACAACTTTCTCTTGCTTCAAGTGATTACATGTAGGCTACTCCATTTGTGTATCTTGTGCATTTTGTTTATCTCCCAATCCATAAAGGGATAACAGAGGAGGGACCTCAACGTAGATACCTTTTTCTTATGGTCAAGGTAGATCTTCATTTTTGGTCTTATCTACTTATATCATGCCAATGATTTCATTATAGTCAAGATTGTCATCTACAATATCTATTGTATTTTATTCCACTATGTTGTTGTCGCTATGTTTAGGAAAAAGATCAGTGAAGATTTGTAGGTTTTGATTTGGAAGAGATATTGACTTATTTCTATTGTCATTCTCACCAGTAACTTGTATCATGTTAGAATTTATGACGTCTTGAATTTCATGTTTAAGATGCATACATCTTTCAATATCATGTCCAATTGAGCGGTGATAGTGAAAATAGGAATTAGCATCGAATGAAGGCCCTTGCATCTTGCTATTGTCTAATGGACGAGTAGGAGGAAGCTTCAAAATATCATTGTTCACTGCTTGAGTGATTATCAAATGAAGAGAATCTTATAATGGGGTGAATTTTCTCTATTGCTTCTTGAATTCGAATGGTGTCTGATTAGGATTTGTAATAGCAGACACTTGTGATTGAACATTGTTCGAATGTTGTCCATTAATCTTAATGAAACTCTTGCTATTCTTCTTAAATGAATTTTGAGATGTTCCAGCTATGGATTGACCAACAAGAGCTGATGAGGTATGATTCTCATACTGACTAGATGAAAATTGGTAATCTCGGAGAGTTGTGCATAGATATTGGAAAGAACTATGCTTCATCAAAAGTATCTTATCACGTATGTTTGGTTGTAGATTCATAATGAATACTTTTTTAGCATCCTCATTTGTAATTAGATATTGTATTTATGCAAAGAGAGCTTGATATTGACTGATGAATTCTATTAATTTCTCTTTCGGACCTTGTTTACAATAGACCAAATCAATTAATGAGATAGTAGGTCCAATGTTTGTTTGGAGATGTTGCAAAAACTGGTCAACTAGCTGTGAGAAGGAATTTATTTAATTAGGAGTAGAGAGAAAAACCATTCCAAAGCCATATCTTTGAGAGATCGAGGATAGAGTTTTTCTAACAATGCCTCATCAAAGAATAAATCACTACACATTGTTGTGAATGCTGCCACGAGTATTAGGATCACCTTTACCACTATACATTTCAAAACAAGGAGTCTCAAATTTGTTAGGAATTTGAGATCTTAAGATTGTATTGTTATATTATGGAGCCTATTTCCATATTACAATGTATTTCAAATACTATACACTCTTAACGTATCCTCTCTGGGGTTCATAGGTATAGATATGTGCGGATCCCCCTTTTTCTAGGAGTATAGTTATGTGTTTTATTTATACTTGTATATGGGTGGAGTCCTCACCCATAATTAATGGGAACCGTTATAGGTTGACTTGGCCTATGGTTTGGTTCCCATTGTTTTGTAAAATCTCTATGTCGGTTACCTATTGATGTAATTATAAATAGACAGACATACAATAGGTAAAATAGAGGAAGAATTGATAAGGTGAATAGAGTGTGTGAATTCAAGTGTGAATTCGGGAGAGTTTGTTGAGCACAACTCCAAATAATATTTGTACATTGTAATTGTGAGAAGACTAATCTAAGAAAGTGTTTCTTAGTATATGTAGCCCACATTAGGTGAACCACATTAAATCCTATCTTCATATTGTGCAATTTTCATTTATGTTCTTTATTTATCTCTCTTCATAATTCTTGTTGTTGTGATTCTAAGAAATTATTCCACATTGATTTTTGTTTTATTTCAAACATGTATATGATAAAGGACTATGAGCATGATATGTTGGTAAGGTAGGTTGAAAGGAAGCATTAGTCAAATTTGTCACTTTTTGCTGCACAGATGACATACTCTACAAAAGCTTGTTTAGGAGAGCATCATTGGATGATGTGGCTTGCAGATTTGAGACAAGAGTATTTGATGCTACAATCGTGAAAGTGGTAGGTGGTTGGTAATAAGTGGAGGTGATGGGTGGTTGAGAATAATTATTCCTGGGTATGGTTACAAGACGTGGTAGGTTTTGATAATTAAATGCAACAACTTTGTAGTTTTTTCCAGTGGATGTTCCCATGGTAGTGGTAGAATTACTACAATCTTGTGCATTAGTAGTGAGAATTGATGGTGCAAAAGTGGATATTCCATTATTTAGTATGCATACCGATACTTGTGAGCTTATATGCTTTGATGGTGACACATTTTCTATAATATTCGCATGGCTATCCAGGTTCCTACAAGAAGTTGGGTCCACATATAGGGGAAGTTGTGGGAAAAGAAAAAATCTCGATAGGAACGGGTACCTATTTAAAACAAAACATGTACCCGTTTAGGAACAGGTGCCCAAGCCTAAATGATTACCTTCTTAGGAATGGGTACCCATTTAGGAATTGGTGCCTGAGCCTAAACAGGTACCTACTTAGGAATGGGTGCCCAAGCCTAAATGGGTAGCCATTTCGGAATGGGTACCTATTTCTAAACTCCTATTTGAATTTTTAAAAAAGCCTTGTACGATTAGTTTTCCCATAGAGAAGGAATGTGTACCCATTTTAGAATGGGTACCTATTTTAGAATAGACACCCATTCCTAGAAGATTAGGCTTGGGAAGGGCATGGTAAGCCAAACCCTAGCCTTAGACATACAAGTACAAGTCCATGTTCAGAGCAAGAGAAAAGACAAACTTTACCAATATGGCTGACGATTTTTTTTCTAAATTTTTTAATGAAATTAAAACCCATTATAGATGATGATGTGTAGTTTTCAAATATATAATTTTTTTCTGATTCAACTTGTTTTTCCATTTATTAATTAATTTATGAGAAAACTAGTCCAAAAACATGAAATGGCATGTGTTTGCATTTTTTTAATAACTTTTAATTTTTAAATTATTTCTTTAAAAAAAATTATTTCACTAATCTCCACATCATTATTTACACAATAAAATAGATTATTTTATGATTAGTTTTGCTCAAATTATGTTGGTCGTACACAAGGGGTTTTCAGAAACAACAATTAGGGCCAATAAAAAATTAATAAAAAAAATTATTTGGAAAATTTTTTTTAAAAAAATATCCTCATCAAACTTCACTATACTACACATATTTCCCCAAAAGGATTTAGAAAAATACTTTAATTTAGGTCAAATTATGTTGGTCGTACATGTGCATTGTATGGTCCTAAAAAAGTGACTTTTAAAAAGTGGTTTTTGTTCAAGCCTATGAAAAGTTAATTTGTATTATCTAGGTATTAGAATAAATTACATATTTGAAAACTAGATTCAAAATACTACATTTCATATTACTAGACTTTCTTAAGATTTTATGTGTAAGTGCTTCAAATTTTGACTCCAACTAGGAGAAATTTTAATTTTTACGGAAAACACCACTTTTTAGCCAAAAAGTGGACCCAACTTCTTGCACTGACACAACCGCTGACATAATGTTATGATCTAATATGTGGCCTATACCACAGACCATGTCCACACCTTCTTGTCCTTCATGTATGAATCCTCTTAAACTGACAACAATAGGTATAACTTCTTAAGCTAGATATGCACCTCTCATGATTTGTTGAAAAACAACTAGTTATTTGTCTATTTGCTTGAGTTGATCATCAATTACATGTGTAAGTATGTCAATTACATCTTCAACATCATGAAATGTTTGTTCTTCTCTCATGTTGGTCATTGTGATATCTTCCATGGATGGTGATTCACCTTTCGTAAAGTAGTGTAATGGATTTTTGATGTTTGCACACCATTGTTGTTAATAGCATTTGAACGCATTACTCGACAACTTCTTCTTACCAAGGTGTTGCTATTAGGGAAACAGTTTATACAACTCATGCAAAGTTCTATAACACTTAATTCACTAACCAAGAGTATGATCAATAAGATTACAAAGATTAAGGTAGTTATGCTTGTTGAAGTACACAATGTGGAATTGAAAAACTATGAATTTTCAAGCCAATGATATAAAATGATGGAAGATAATGAAAAATATGCTATAAATAAATGCAAGATCTGAATTTAACTATTAGCAAGATGCAAATGCTTGAAGCTATGGGTTCACCAAAATGTTATGTGTGAAAAAGAGATGAATGATGACAAGCATGCACACTAATCAAACCCTCTTCCAGAATAATGTTCAAGGACAAGACCGAGAAATATTACTATCAAATGGATGAGGATTTATCTACATATCTTGTACTCTTGTTTGCTATGGAAAGACCAGATTCAACCAAGTCCTTTTATCAAACCCTAGGTCAAGTATACACAAAATTGTAGCTCTAAGATAATAAGCTTATAACAAACAGAAAATGAGTGAAACCCAGAATCTAAACACACAAAGATGATCAGAGAGATATTGGAACCTGTGTCTTAGAAGATTAAATGTTAGAGGATGAAATAGGAATTGCCTAAGTCCTCAAAGTGAGAATCTATCAATGGTCTAAACTGAGAAAATGCTCTAGGGACAGCTCAAATGCTAGATCTGAGGTGAGAAAGGCCCAGAAGACTAGGGTGCCAACTATCCAATTCTTTATAAAGGATTATTTCTACACTTCTATTGGATCCTAAAACTGTGATTCTAGCACAGTCTTCCTATATCTTCACTTTTCCTGAATCCTATACCTATAATCTACACACAAGACGACAAGAGAGGGTTTGGGGGCTTATCGTGTTTAGGGATTTGCCTCAGTCAAACCTTGAAAGGACATTCAAGCCTCCCAACACCATTTATAGATAAAGAGAGCATGCCCTACCAGAACAGCGGATAAAGAAAATGATGATAGAATGATTCAATTAACAATAATATCACCTTGGAGGTGAAGCCCTTAGGAGAATGAAGATCCTTCAACTCATAAGGAGATGGATGATGATTCCAAACTTGTAATACCACACACAATACAAACACAAATATGCTCTAGAAACACAATGAATGCCTTGAATGCTCTTTGCTCCAAAATCATAAGTTATCTATATCCATCTAGGTTCATAATGAATTCAAAAACACACTTATATATGCATTCCCACTAACATTCGTCAAATTAAATCACAAGAGCCAATAAAGAGGAAATTTTTGAAAGGTCCCATGCCGACATGCCACTAATTTACCCTGCCCAATGAGGGAGGACTTGGGTGGTTGGTGCGCAAGTCTAAGGGCCCTATTTTATTCCAAGATAAGCTTAGTGACATCCCAAGGTCCCAAATTATCATGGGTGTTAGGCAATCTTCTTTGGGATGAAAAATTATATTGCATAATGTAATTATAAGAACCTAGGAGATAAATAAGGAGGTAAAAAGGCAAGTGTCCACTTTTTACTCCATAATAGATAGTAACTAAATATTGGGAGAAATTCATTTGGATCCTCAAGTATGTTCCTCAGTACCAGTGAGATGAATTTTTACATACAAAAAGTCATCATGGGATTGAACCCCCATATTCAAAGAAAAGTAGATGTTCACAAACCCTCATTCATGGCTCAAGCGTTTGAGAAGGCCATAAAACAAGAATAAAAAAATTATTCCATTGTTACTTCAAGGGACAACTATTTCAAAAGTTTTGGAAACTTAAAGTATTCATTAGTCAAAAAGAAGTGGGACAAAAACTAGAATTCCAAGAAGAAGTCAAATGGTGCAAAGAATAATAATAGTTACAAATTTAAGCAAAAGAATAATGAGTTGAAAGGAAGGAATGGAAATATAGAGGAAAAAAGGTCTAACAAGAGAGGACCACCTGGGGGATATTTTTCCCATGGAGGAGATCATTATGCCAATAGCTACCTAAACAAGAATTAAGGAAATAATTTTAGAATTCCTCTTCTACCATCACAACAATCAACTTTTTAGTAGAGAATGAATACAATAGTTGATAACCAAAAATCTAAGTTTCAAATTGCTTTGATTGAAACTTTAGGTAAACTTTTTGGTTGTCCTATTTATATATTGATTGATACTAGAACTAGTAAGTGTTTTGAGGCACATAGAGTGCTTAGTAAGATTCTTAGGAGAGTAGGAATTATGGCTAATTCATGGTCTATCCAATATGAAAATAAAGCTAAGGAAAGGGTAGAGTAATGTCTATTTGATGCTAAGTTAAAACTTCCCACCTTTCTCACTGAAGTGAACCTTTACGTATCACCCTTAGGTTCTTATGAAGTATCCCTAGGGATGATTACCTTTGGTACCATAGAGAAAGAGTAGATTTCATTGTGAAAATAATTTATTGTGTAGATGAGTTGGGAAACCATGTTTGAATCCAAGGGTTTAAGGAGGAAGTTAAGCTAAGGAAGATTTCATCTATGTAATTTAAGAGAGATAGAAGGAAAGGGTATGAAATTTATGTCATTCGTATGGATGAGTTAGAAGATATCATGGAAACAACATGGTAAGATTATCCTTTTCTTCAAGACTTTCAAGATATTTTTACTCATGAGTTACATAGACTACTTCCTTGGAGGGATTTTAATTTTTCAATCGATATAATTCTAGGATTAGAGCCCTAGTCCAAAGCTCCATATAGAATGACCACATTATAGCTCATGGAGTTAAATCCTTAGTTACAAGAACTTCTTTCTACATGATTGATCTAACTCAGTGTGTCTTCTTGGAGTGCATGAATAGTTTTTATTAGAAAGAAGGATGAAACCTTGCACCTGTTCATAGATTACTGGATGTTTAGTGAGGTAATGGTCAAAAATAGATATCCCTTGCCACACATTAATGATCTATTTGATAAAATGCATGGTGTAATTTTTTCTCCAAGATTGATTATAGAGTAGGGTATCATCAATTGAGAATAAAGGAGGAAGATAATTGTAAAACAACTTTTAGAACAAGATATAGTCATTATGAGTTTACAGTGCTACCTTTTGTATTGATGAATGCACCAACAAGATTCATGAGTCTGATGAATAGTGTTTTTCGAGACTTTCTATATAGGTTTGTGCTTGTCTTTTTGGATGATATATTGATATATTCTAGAAATGAAGAAGAACATTTGTATCATTTGAGGTTGGTAATGTAGCATCTAATAGAAACTAAGTTGTGGAAAATTATCCAAATGTGCATTATTTTGAAAAGAGGTGCAATATTTACGTCATGTTATCTCAACCAAAGGAATCTCTATTGATTTGACAAAGATCTTGATGGATTGTGGAATGGCCTACATCAAAAAATGTTCATGAAGTGTGAAGTTTCATGGGCTTGGTAGGCTATTACAAGAAGTTTGTGTTGCATTTTTTTTAAATAGAAAACCCCATCACATGATTTCAAAGAAAGGGATAATCATTTGTATGGGTAATTGTGAGGAAGATTTCAAAATCCTAAAGGAGAGATTAACTTTAGCTCCAATTATCAGAGTGTTAGATATCGAGGGTCATTTTGTCATTTTCATAGGTGCATCAAGAGAAGGGTTGGGTAGTGTACTTATGCAAAATGGTTATGTTGTGGCCTATGAGTCTAGAAAACTCTTCCCAAATGAAACAAACTATGCCTTGCATTATTTGGATATTACAATGATTATGCATGAATTACATGTTTGGAGGCATTACTTGTTGGGCAAGCCATTTGAATAAAAAAATGGATAATTTGAGACTCAAGTATAATTTCACTTAGCCTAATATGATGCATTCCAAAGGTGTTGCTTAGAGTTATTGTCAGATTATGATTTTGACATCATCTATATTAAAGGCAAGGAAAATTGAGTGGTTGATCCTCTTAGCTAGAAATAACATATTGCTGCAAGGGCTACTATTAGAACAAACTTTCAAGAACATGTTCTAAAACATTCCCTAGGAGATGAATTTTAAGAGCACTTGTTAAGAAATCCATCTCTCAAAATATACAATACTATCAATATGATGGGTATCCGTTCAATCCAAGTGAGTTATTAAGGTACTAGAATTAATTACATGTTCTAGAGTAGGGACTTTTGGGAACATGTTTTTTAAGAGAAGCTCGTTGTGTACCTTATTTAGGACACATAGGGCTAACCAACTTGATGTATAGTCTAAAACTACTATATTTCTAGAAAGGATTCAAAAGGGATTAAACCAACTTTGTGGCTAGGTGTTTAGATTGTTAATGAGTTAAGGATAAACACATTCATATTGCAAGATTATTCTATCCCCATGGTGTTTCAGAATGGAAATGGAAAGTAATTGACATAGATATTCTCCAAGGTCCTCCAAAGTCTAGTAATAACCATGAAATGATCTTGGTAGTATTAGACAAACTCACAAAGGTTGCTCACTTTAGACCAAGAAACTTGATTGATGATGTGCTAGTCCTTGGAAAAATATTCATTCAAGGGATCTTTAGACTCTATGGAGTTATAAATAAGATTATCTTGGATAGAGATGTGCATATTACTTTAAGGTTTTAGCAAACCTTGTTTTCAATACTATGAACTTAGTTGAACTTTAGTTCATCTTATCACTTAGAGATCAATGGTTAAATTAAAAGGGTGAATTAAGTATTATATGATTTACTATGAATGTATTGCATTGAATAGAAGTCCACAAATGGGAGGAGTACCTACCACTAGTTGAGTTTTCTTATAATAATTTGTATCACTTTGCTTTGAAAATAGCTCCATTTGAAGCATTGTATAGCAAAAAATGTAAAAAAACCATCAATTAGGAAGGATGGATGATACAGTGTGCATTGGGCTATAGATGCTAGCATAAATGGAGGGGAAGGTCAAATTGATAAGAAAAAGGTTATCTAGAGGTAATGATAGGAAGAAGAGTTATGTAGAATAACTACAAGACAATTTATCATGGGAGACAAGGTTCTTCTTAGAGTTATTCCACACAAGACTTCAATTAAGTTTAGTAAATCAGCTGAGTTGGAACCTAGATATGTACACCAATGCACTACACATGGTGGTACAAGTAGCATGCTTACTTGAGCATGGATCAAGTCACTGTGATGTGTTAAATTAATAATGGTCACATGCACTAGATTTAACCAACCCTAACTTCCAATCCCTACCCTCAAAACTTTGGAGATTGGAAACAACCTTGAAATATGCAAATCACTATACTAAGCACCTCAAACTTGCACCTTATACTTTGGAGTCAAATTGCATCTTTGCAACATGTAAAATGCAACTTTAACTCTAAACTCCACTAGCCCCTACAATTCAAACTTTGGAGTTTAATTGCACATTTGCAACCTTTAAAGTTTTGAATCTAACTCTAAGCCCACTAGCCTAAATTTTAGACTTTAGGATCTAATTTGGACTTGAATACAAAACCTCAAGGTTAGATTTGTATCTTACAACATACCAATTATGATACAAAATCTAAACCCCAATGCACATGCATTTTAGACTTTACAGTTTGATCTTCATCTTGGAACATGCAAACTATGACAAAGAGATTGAACCTTAAAGGACTTGCATTTTGGACTTTGGGGCTTGATTTGAATCTTGCAACATGAAAACTACAAGGTAAAGTATGAACACTGACAAACTTGTATTTCATACTTTAGGTTTCAATTTTTATCTTACAACATGCAAATTATGACACAAACCCCAATGAACTTGCATTTTAAAATTTAAGGTTTGAATTGTAGATTACAACCTTTCACACAAAAATAATCACTAGTATGGGACACCAAACTCTATTTTTTACAAATAGTTGGGCATGGTTTTTATTATTTGACATGTTGTAAAAAAATTACTTTGCAAAAAATTTAAGCACATAAGGGATATTTATTGGACAAAAATAAACTCCCAAAGGTCTCAAAAACTAAATAAACCCAGTTTCAAGTTCCCATACCCACATGGGTCTACACATGATAAGGAAATGACAAGGCATGAAAGGGGCAACTTGTCAAGAATGTAAATGTTTCCTCCACAAATGCAACATACAATTATGCATGAGTAAATAAAACACATTCATGCCAATCACAAGTTTATTTCTATATGAATTATAAACCAGTCTTTCAAACCATGTTTCCCAAATTTATCTAATATGAGAAATTCATTTAACATACTATAACCATTCTGTTGGAAATTTGTTTCTCATTGAGGAGATTGTTGGAAGCACGGAATATAGTGTTGTCGATGATGTTAACCCATTGTAGAGATACTGAAGTACAGATCCAGAGAAGGTCAAATGTTTTGGATAACTGGCTATGTCCTGGTGTACATATTAAGTGTTCAGGGAAATAGTTTTGTGGTCCACATTGCTCCGCTATGCAGAATTTTGTTATGCGGTTTTGTGGTATTCATGGTGCATGTTAAAGATGTCTATATTAAAATTTTCATTGTTGTATGTCTTCCAATGTTAAAGATATTGACTGACAGTGTTTCGGCTAAGTTGTGACAGTGTTAGAGTGGCAGAGTGCATGATTGGAATGCTCTGCATTCCACCGTGGATGACCTTTTTGCTATGCAGTTTTGAGGAAGAGTTTACAGATGTCAAAAATGTGTGCAATCCAAGTGGAAAGCATTTTGATGGTCTGCATGTCAAATTGTGGATGAACAATTGGTTCATTTTTCACCATTTTTTCTATCTGGTTCCAACTTAAGTGTTCTAGGGTTGTGTGGAGTTGAGTTTTGATATGAGCAGATTCATGGGAATAAATATAGGTCATGATGACCTATTTTGATGTGCTACATGTTTTAGTTCCCTCTATGAGGCACGTATTCTAGAGGTTTGTGCTAACAGGTTATGATGTTGCATGTTTCATCTAATTAGGCTGACCTAATTGATGTTGTAAGTGTTTGTAGAAGTTGTGCATATAAATGTAAGTTCATTTCAGTATTGGAATGAGGTAGTTGTTAAGTGAAGGGAATGTGTTGATGTGAATGTGATAGAGTGGTGTGCGACAGATTGGTGTGAAAAGAATGAAGTGTGTGAAGTTTGTTTGATGATATAAGTTGAGCAAGAAAAGAGGACTGCAATATCAGCATAAGTCAAATGTCTTCATACAATAGTTCATGCAATTTTTATTTCTATAATCTTTACATCAAACAATGAGTCTATAGGGAGTTATAGCTTCCTTGGGATGACCCTAAAATTGTATTTAGGGAGTAGAAGCTTCCTTGGGTGGTAGCCCTAAAACAAAGTTGTAAATATTTGTAACAGTGAGCATTATATATTGTGAGCTAACACTCACCATGGCTTTTCCCATTTTGGGTTTTCCACATAAAAATCTTGGTGTCATTGTGTTATTTGATTTGATATATGCTTTAATTTTAGTTCTTCAAGTATTTTGATTTAAAATGAAGTAGCTATTTTTTGTATAGACTGATTCACCCCCCCAGTCTCTGGATGAGTTCAACAATTGGTATCAGAGTTGAGTTCCTTTCAGAAGCCTAACTGCTGAGGTAGATCCTGCATTTGAACACATGGAACCTAAAGGAGTGCCTAATGATATATTTAGTCGAGAACTAGATCTAGACTCTATGGAATCTAAATGTTGGGACTTGGATATAGATGAGGTAGATCTTGAAGGAGAACTCTAGTCAACTCTTAATGATTTGGATGAAGCAAGAGAACTGAATATGAAATATGAGGTTATGCCTATAAAATTAGAGGAGAAAATTGACAAACTAAAAACATAAGCTAGAATACTAAAGGAGGAAATTAGCAAATTGAAAGCTCAATTAGAAGAAGACAAAGAATGCGGGGTTAACCTCAAAATAGTAGAAGAAATAATCTTTGATTTAAAAGTCAAAATTGAAGAACACAAGAGGGTTGAAGATTGTTTGGATATCAATCTCACTGAGAAAGCAAATGAATGTTCAAAACTTGAGGAAGAAGTTGTCAATCTAAGAAAAGAACTTGAAAAAGAAAAATAACAAATTGATAAAGGGTTAAAACTAAAAGGAGGTACTGTAATTCTTAATGAATTAATCATCTCTCAGAAACCATCAAAAGAAAAATCTAGTCTTGGTTTTGAAAAGGGGAAAAGTCCTATAATTAGTACATCTATAAAATTATATGATAATTTCAATTCAGAAGGGAAATCTCAAATAAAGGAAAGAAAAACTTGCACAATAGATCTTAAGAAGAATGCCTCTAGAGATGTATAAGAAGATGGATTTATTCCTATCCAGAGAAAAATATGATTCAAAATTCCTTCTCCTACAAGACAACCTGCTCCTACTAGGTACTCTCAAGCCTTCATTGATAATTGCTATAATTGTAATAAGGTTGGTTACAAGGATGTTGAATGTAGGAGCAAATTGAATTAGAAATTTTCATTTAGGCCTCCAAGGTACAATGTGGCGGACTCTCATTCATTTCATGGTTATTATTTTTCTTGCAATAAATATGGACACAAGGCCGCTAAGTGTAGATCTAAGGAAAGAAGAAACAACATCATGAGAAATAATTCCTTCACATCTCCCAAGCATAATGCCAGACTCTCATTTTTTTTATGAATACTACTTTTCATGCAACAAGTTTGGTCATAGGGCTATTAATTGTCAATAGGCAAAGTACAATAATTACGGGAAGAAAAATACTAGTGCAACATCTAAATACAATGAGGTATGCTACAAGTGTAATGGTTTTGAACACAAAGAAAAATTCTCCAAAAATGGTTTCAAGAAACCATCCGATCAGCATTAGAAGGTGGCAGAAGAAGAGAAAGTCAAATAGGTATGGAGAAAGAAACCAGAGAATAGTCTTGACAGAAGGTTGGAAGACACATTGCTTTTGCGTGGGGCAAAAGATTTCATTGTTTATTAAAGAAAATGACATGGGTCATGGGGAGAAATTCAGTGTATCCCCTAATCTATTGAGGCTTCTCTTAATAGAAGTAGGTCGTATAGAAGGATTGACATGAAACCTTCTAGTGAGGACACACGTAATACAATGAAACTTTATATCCTCAAAACTTTAGAATGATTTAGGGCTTCAGTGATAGAGTATCTACCATAAAGGAAGATTGGAAATAAGAAAAGCAATATCAGAAAGGTTCGTAACTAGAAGAAAGAAGAGAGTGAAGAGCGAGTCTATGCCAACTCCTGGTACATATGTTTCCTCTAGAAACGAGATAAAGAGCCTTGGCTCATGCCAATTTTTTAATAGAAAATCCTTAAGCCCGTGCCAAAGATGTAGTGCTAATATCTGCAACACACTAATGCAGATGATGGATTATATGCTTAATCTATTGGTGAAATCTCCGATATGAAATATCTAGGTACAGAGATTGTGGAGTATTTGAAGGTGACTATGTCAACATAGTTAGGGTTTGTCAGCTTTTTCCAATCAATACAATTAATACGTATTAGGTCACCCAAAAAAGGGTTTATATGCCATTTTGCATGTGATAAATTCATTTGTGATTGTGCAATTGAAGTGGAGAGCAGAGCAAAAGAGAGGTGAAGTAATTCAAGTGTTGTGTGAAACCCTATCAATAGAGAATCAAGGTATTTATTATTACTTTAGAAAACCCTATCTCTACTCAAGATGTTTACTCCTCAAGTTGCCAATGTGGTCAAGTGACCAAAACCTAGATTCAAGAAGCACTCTTTTAAATCCATGGAGATAAACCTTGAAGGTGTGTTTTCATGGATTGCACATAGAGTAATGTGCATAGAGGATGTAAGTATTTACATTCACATAGAAATGGATGAGTATAATCATGTATGAAGCTAGGAGAATTATGGGTAAATGTGTTAACTGACGATGACTTTGAACTGAAACCAGAGAATAAGAGTTTGACAAAGAAGAAATTGGATTTACAGAATAACTTTCCCAATTTCTACTATGAGGATGCATGGGTAAAGTATGTATTAATCAGAATCTGTGACAAATTCTTGTGGTTGGACATGCCACATATGATCAACAAGGAGGCAATTAGGGCTATCACAGGTTTGTGTTCTACCGAACTAGCTCCGGCATTAAAGGTCGTGAAGAACAATGTTGTAATCAAGCTTACTGGAGCAAAATTTGACAAATGTACCCTAACCATAAATGATATCAAAGATCCAGAAGTAAGATATGCATCCATGATGATAGGCTACAATATTTTCATCACAAATAGAGAGAACTTAGTTTCTACCACTGCAATAAACACTACATACTAGATAGTAAAAGAAGGTGAAGACATAGATATATGTGAACTCTTAAGACATCAATTAATGGAGAATTTGCAAAAGACCAAGGAATCAACATACCCCTTCCAGTAAGGTACCCTAATCATTTGCACAGCTTATTGTTCTACTTTCTTAGAGAGATGCCTAGAAAAAAGAACATAGTATGGTTAGTTAATATGCCTATAGTAGTGCAAATAAGGGATCTTTTAAGAAGATTTCAGGATGTTGAGTCTAAGGATCACACTTTGTGGGGACTTTTCAAAACATTCTAATCCTAGATGCAAGAAAGAGAGAATTTCGAGAATAGTTGTTGATAAATATAATAATGATGTAACTTTCATGGTTAGTAGAGATTACTGCTATATGGAGGTTGTGGAACCAAGGACAATTTGGATACCAGAACTAGGATATGAGGTAGTAGAAGATGAGGCTACCAATCTTGCAGATCTTATACTAAGCAAGCCTAGAGATACATCAGAGGATAGGTTTGGAACCTATGAGGAGAAATCTAGTGAGGTACCCATGAAACACAAAGAGAAGGAGAATAAAGAAAATGTGAAAAAGATGAAGAAACAATTGGAGGAGATTGTTAGTACGCCAGAGAGTCTTGCAGAGAAATCCAAAGGCATATCTACTCCTCTGGAAGTTACTCCAAGCACAAGAAGGTCAGTTAGGATCTATATCCCCTCTCTGACTATTCCTAAGCCCTCCAAAACTATGCCTATAGTTGGAACTAAGAAGAAAGCCACATCTAATCCCCTATGCATTCACAAAATGCTCCTATGAGGAGAAAGAAAGAAAAAGCTATAAGAGAACAATATATTAGCCATGATGATGAAGAACAAGAGGAAGAGGAAGAACCTTAGTTAGTCTGGAAGAAGAAGTCTAATGTCCCTCTGGTAGAGACTAGTGCAAAATAAGGTCCGGTAAATGTAGATGTACTACTAGAAATGTGGTTAGATCAACAATGAAGTAAATCAACTAAATACAGTGATATAAACTACAGATCTATGTACTCAATAGAGAAAGATAAACTACGAATGAAAATATAAAATTATTAAAAATCAAACCAAAAGATCTATTGTGCTTCTCGTGATCTTCATGATTGAATTGGCTCTCAGAAATACATAACATAACATCTTGGATGATAAAGTGCTTCGACTGCTTGGATGAATAGATCAAGTGATTGAAAATGTGACAAGAATTCAAAAGTAAAAATGGCAGCATAAGTTTGCAATTCAAGAGTAATATTAAATCGCTTAGGATGCACGCATTTATAAAGTTTTCTTCAAAAATAATGAACGGTCAAGATCAAAAGGAACTAAAAAATGATCAATGGCTGAAAATGAATGAGACAAAAAGCTGAGAGAGATTCAAGGAATTTTGATTGAGTTAACTGAAGAGTTGCTTTGAAAAATCAAGAAGATTGACATGAGATAACAAAGTTAAGTTCAAATTAGAAAGATTTGATTTTGAGTTCCATTCAAAAATTGTGGAGATAGATTTTAGAACTCAAAGTCAAATTTGGAGAGGTGGAATTTAAAAAAGACATGTGTTGAAATAATAATATTTTATTATTATTATTTCTCATTCAAACACATGTGAGAAATAAAATAGATATTTAAAGAAAAAAAAATAGGATATTGGAATTAATTTCAAAAAGCAATGTGAAGATTTGAAGTTGAACAAATTTGAGATATTTAATTTGATTTGACTTGAGAGGATTAAATAAATTTTGGATTTATTTAATTTGACTTGAGAAGATTAAATAAATTTTTGATTTATTTAATTTGACTTGAGAGGATTAAATAAATTTTTGATTTATTTAATTTGACTTGAGAGTGGGATAATTAAATAATTTTTATTATTTAATTATGAGGGAGGAAATATTAGAGAGAAATAATTAAATATTATTTATTTAATTATTAGAGTGATAGAGAGATAAATAGTTATTATTTATTTGACGAGGGATGAAATAGAGATAAATAATTAAATAGAATTTAATTATTCTTTTAGAAGAAATAGTTTAATAATTAAATAATCAATATTATTTAATTAATTTTAGAAAGAAGATAAATTATTGGATTAGAGGAATAATTAGATATAATTAAATAATTAATATTATTTAATTATTTTAGAAGAAATAGAAGAATAATTAGGCTTAATTAAATAATTAATATTATTTAATTATTTAATGAAATAAGAGAGATAAGGTGAAATATAGAAGGCACGATTGAAAGGGCAAAATAACAGTTTTATGTTATTTTTGGGTGTCTACATTTTTCCCCTCTTTGATTTAATGCCCTAACCATGTGGCATTGTATCAAAGAACAATGAAGAAAAAGATGGAAGAAAAAGCTGGAAGAATGCCTCGGTGATGATGCCCCCTCAAAAGGTTGACTTGGAGGACACAAGGTAAACTTTTGAAAAGAAAAGATGTTATTTTCAAAGCAAAGAATAGGATGAAAAGATTGAGATAAAATAAAAATGAATAAGATTTAGATGATGATTTTGCACTCATGATATTTCCTTCATAGAATAGAATAAATCCATCTAGGATACTTTTGTTATGCTTGATTTTTCATCATAGAGTGGTTACATACACACATACCCATACACTTATGTCCCCATTCCTCACTCTCCTTCATACACATCATGGTGTAGAGATCGTCAAGCTTCCTTAGAATGTGACATAAAACAAAATAAGATAAAGATAAAAAGACAAAATAAAGATAAGATAAAGAGATAAAATCACCTAAGGTACAAGATAAGGTAAAAGATAAAAATGACAATAAAGATAAGGTAAGAGATAAAAATGATAAAAGATAAAAACACAAGATATGAGATAAGATAAAAAATAGGAAAAACAATAATGATAAATGATAAATAATAAAGATAAAAGAAGATAATCATGTCAAAAATATGATTTTATGCATATAGACAACATTCATCAACATTCCTCAGCGACATCCTAACTAACACACACATGTCACTAAAAGAAAGAAAGCACAAATAGCCCCAAAACGTTCCCAAATAAAATAAGTTAAAAACACCAAAATGCCATTTGCCAATTTTTTTTAAGCTCAAGATTTAGATAAAGATGATAGCCTGATATAGGAAAGATATATCCTATTAAGGCATCATGATTCTGATATTAAAATTTGGAAATTTGAAAGATTTTGTCTTTTAGACAAAGTGAGGAGATTAACTTAGGTTATAAGGATTTGTTTCTAAGGTCAAGGCTTCTTTCTTATTAGGATGTTTGTGTTTGAAAGTTAGGATATTGGCTTTAAAATGTTTTTAAATTTATTCAAGGATCCATATGCATAACCATATACTAAGGACATGGTCATAAAAAGGTAATCTTAAAGATATAATGATACACCAAAGGATGAGGGAAACATAGCTGCCAAGGTACAAGACTCAAGGTGGGAATATTGCACATCAACCATTTTTATGTTTCCAAGGTTTAAACATAGATTTTCTTTAATATGAGACATTCCAACAATAAGTCCCCCATGGACTTGCGAAGGTGGTCTTCTGTTGATCTCCAAGAGCTATTTTTATTTGATTATATCCATCCATTAAAGAGAGCATTTCATGGCCAACTGTTAGGTTCACAATGATATCTATATTAGGAAGGGGAAAATCATCCTTAGGGCATGCCTTGTTCAAATCTCTGAAATCTGTACAAACTCTAATGCTCCCATTGGACTTGGTAGCTTTAAGATCCTCTTGGATACCTGAATAAATTGCTTGAGCTTCTTCCACTAAGATAGGAAATCTTTCTAGATCTTTATCATGGGATTCCATATCATAAATTGTACTTTTAGCATCTTTCTCAAAATAATCCTTTGCATCTAATTCCATGGAAAAACCTACCTCATGATCACTTAAAGGAATTCCATCCCTAAGATCCATAAATTCTATAATTGCTTCATCATTTTGAAAAAAATCCAAAGAGGGTTGTCCTTGTTGGTCCCAATCAATGAGTTGAGGATATATGAGGTCAACACAATGAGCTTGAGAAGTGGATGGCATAGGTGTGATGGTGCAAATGGACATGTCTTGGAAAATGCTCTTTAGATCAAAGGAAGAGTCTTCTTGAATGGCTATATTAAGGTTTTTGGACAAAGGGGGAGGTTCAACTTCATCAAGAGTATATGTGGACTTGAGGGGCACATTCATAGAAGATCCATACCCTAACCCTCCATGATTACCTTTAGGAATTTGAATGATAGGCTCAATGATACCTTGGTTTTGATTACCAAGACCACCTTCTCCTCTATAACCCATGTTTTTAAAGGTATTAAGACCTTCTGGATAATTCTCAAGGTTCAACTTAGGAGTCTTGATTTCTTCTTTCTCTTTATATAGCCATGATGATACATCTTCTTCAATGTCTTCTTTGTCTAATTTACCCTAATAGATAAATTTAGGGAGCCATTGCTTGGCAATGACCTTTAATAGGTCTTCTTTAGGTTTACCATAAGATTTTGTTGTGAGAGGGAGTTGTGCCAGACAAAAGGAATATTGCATAGTATATTCTCTACAACCATTGTCATGAATTTGGACCTTGATCTTGGGTGGTGATGGATTCAAAGTGGAAGGATTCGATGATGATGAAGCTAAGATGGATGGGTCTACATAAGATGATGATGATGGAGATGCTTCATGGTTAATGGGAATATGATGATTTTCTTGGTATTTTTCAACTAAGTTTTGACAATATTGAAAGGGTTGAGGATCTCCATAGATGGTAATTTCCTTGCCATCATGGAGGAATTTTATGCATTGATGGAAAGTTGATGGGACAGCTTGCATAGCATGAATCCATGGGCAACCAAGAAAGATGTTATAGGGTAGATCAAGGTCCAAAACTTGACACAAAGTTGTGATTAATATATGGCCCACTTGAATAGGCAATTCAACCGTTACATTTGATTCTCTCTCAGCATCATCATAACCCTTAATGGTTATTTTCTTTGAGGGATCTATTATTCCATCTGAATATCCCAACTTCTTGACCAAACTTAAGGTACAAATGTTTAAACTAGCTCCCCCATCAATCATGACTCTTTTAATTGTATGCTTATGAATAAGAACTTCCAAGTACAAAGCCTCAATATGTTTGGGGCTAAGAGGTGGAAAGTCCTCTTTCTAAAACACAAGTTGATGTGTAGAGGTAATATTACTGACCATGGCTTGAAACTCAATGGCATCTATGTTGGAAGACACATTTGATTCTTGGAGAATTTTATCAAGGATTGCACAATGGGTTGGGGATATTTTCAGAAGTTTAAGGATAGAGGTTTGACATGGGGTTTTATTCAAATGATCTTCAATGTTACAATTGGATGAAGGTCTAGATAAAGTAAGAGGTCCCTAAATAGTGACCTTACTTCTTTGGGTAGTTGCATGACAATCAATTATTGGATTTTTTATGGTCAATGTAGAAACATGGTTGTTTGATTGTCTTAAATGGGCTACAACATAATTATGGCCTACTTGGGTATAGTTGGCATCTCTAGAAGATTTACCATGGTTAGGCATAGGATCATTAAAAAAATTTAAATCTACATTGGTGGTATCAGAGTTATTTTCAACCGTTACATCACCACGATCAATGAGGTCTTGAATTATATGTTTAAGCCTCATGCAACTAGAATTTTTGTGTCCCTTGGTCCTATGAAGCTCACAAAATTCATTGTCATTGTACCAAGGCGGTTTTACTTGGGGTTCAATATTTCGAGATTTGGTTAGATCAATTAGTTTAGATTTGACCAACTTTTGCAAGGCCACCTCAATAGGTTCCACTAGGGGTGTGAAATTCCTTTTCGAGGGAAAAAGTGATCTATAAGGACATTCATTACCTTGAGAGTTGGTTGACAATGATGTATGTGATGAAGATGGGGCCGTTTGACTAGCCCTTGCATCAACCACTCCATCATGTACAACATTTCAATTTTTAAACCATAATTTAGATTGATCATTATTATTATTAGAGGATTTTCCTTTATCTTCCTTATAGATTTTAACAAGACATTTCTCTATCAATCCTCTTTCAATGGTCATACCCCTCTCTATGAGTTCAAAAAAGGTATTAGGACCTTGAACTTGAACATTGAAGCTCATTTCTTGATTTAGATTTTGAGTAAAGATGTTGATCAATTGTTTTTCGGGAATTGACCAAGGAATTTTACTTGCCAAATTCCTCCACCTTTGTAAAAATGAAGCAAAATATTCACCATTCTTTTGCTTTGTATTATACAAATCAGTCATTGAGGTTTCATGTTCAATGTTATAGGAGAAATATTGGATAAATTTCTCAGCCAATTCTTGAAAAATTTTGATCCCTTGAGGCAAGTGAGAAAACCACTCTATTGCTTGGCCCCTAGACTTCTAGGAAATAAATGCATGAGATTAGTTTCATTATAGGATACTTCCATGCAAGCTAAATAGAATTCTCTCACATGTTCTCTAGGATCACCTTTACCCTTATATTTATCAAATTTGGGAACGTCAAAGTTCTTAGGGAACGGAATCATGTTAAGGGATCTATCAAATGGGTAGGGACAAATGTCCTCTAAAGTATAAATATTCTTTGTACTTCCCATTTGAAGGTCCACCATTTGTTTTTGCAACTCTTGAAATTGTTGCTTTATTACCATTACTTCATCAATTCGGGGATTTGGATTAGAATTTGAATTTTGGTTGAAAAGGTTATTATTAGACATTAAATTTGGCCCTTGGGGAATAAAGGATGAGTTTTGAACTTGGGTTTGAGGGATATGGGTAGAGGTATTGAAAAAAGGATTTTGGGTACCATAGTGTGTTTGAAGGATGCTTGAGGTAGGAACATGAGTTTGCTGAGGCATGGACAAGTATTGAATGGTGGGTGGGTTTGGGGTAAACATGGAATTCAAAGGTTGAGATATAGGCATGCACAAATTAGGAATGGTAGGTGAACTTGGGATAAACATGGGATTGGAAGGTTAAGGCATAGTCATAGATTCCATTTTTGGAACACTTCGGGAAATGGTAGGGGTTAAGAGGTCTACGGTGGGATAGATTTGGCTAATGGAAAGATCCCCATCCCCAAGTGGCCTTAATTCTTCTTGAGAGGGAATTCTAGCCCCTTGTTTTAGCAACATTTCCATATAGCAATCAGGGTGTCTAGCCATCAATATTTCAATGAGCTTAGTGCCCCTTGGATCATCTTCAAATTATTCTATTTCCCTAGAAGTAGGCATTTCATCTAGGTCTTCTACAAGGACTTGTTCCAAGGGAAAGGGTGATGTCATAGATGACATGCCATATTCTTCAGAATTAGTGTTTGTAGTTGAAACATAAGAGGTTCCTGAAACATTAATGGAAATTCTTCTAGGATCCATTTCTTCTAGTTTAGAGTGTGCTCTTGTATTAACCATATACTATTGTTAAATGATATCAAATTTGGATATGTTTCAAAAATCAAAGTTGAGACCCTTAGGCTTAATCTAAACCAAGGAAGTCAAAGGTATGCTAGATCTCCACTGATATAAGATATGATAATGATATGATAGTTTTTCTCAAGATATGATAAGGTTCACTTGTACTAGACTTATGAGTCCAAGCAAATGGATATGCTACAGATATGATCACGATATGATAACTTACTCAAGATATGATAACGTTCACTAGGACTAGACTTATGAGTCCAAGCAAACTGATATGCAACAGATATGATACTGATATGATAACATTCTCTAGATATGTTATGATATGATGGAGAGATCTAGTGCTCTTTGATATGTTCCTGATATAGATAAGTTGATAGGTTCAAGTTGATTTTGGTAGTTCACTAATATTTTGATAAGTTCAACAATTAGGTATATGATAAAGATAAGGGCAACAATCTATCACTATTCAAAATGTGTCCTATGCAGATCCCTTGATTTCTATAGGTAATTGCTTTGCTTTTAAGGGTGACGAAAGTTGATTAGGGAATATTTGAATTAGGGTAAGGTTGATTAGGGTTTGTTTGAATTGTTTAAAGGGTGATTAAGTTTAGGATAGGTGTGGCAAAGGAATTATGTCACAAAATGATAAATGAACTCACCCCGAAATGAAAAATGTAAAAAGCATTTGAACAAGTTTTTGATTGAAACTAGTTTATGTTTTGACTAAGAACTTGATTTGACTTCGAAGTTTGAAATGAAATACAGATACAAAAAGTAAACAATCAAAAGTAGATAGTTACAAACACTTGATATAGATCTAATTTCAATATTTATCTTGCAAACATGAAAGACACAACAACAATCCTATGGAGTAAATGGTAGATAGGTTGGATGGCTTAGCTAGGATAAAACATGTGCACTAATGAAAGTGTCCTCTATATACCTCAAGGGTACGTTGAGACCCAAATCTGTAGATGAATAAGGATAGAATCACAATAACCGAGAGGAGAGGGTAACCCACCCTCCTCTATCACTTCTCCAAGGTATAAGGTTCTTGGGGACTTAGTTATGATGATAATATGACAAATCTAGGAGAGGTATCTCTCGATTCACCTCCCGCTATTTAGACTCCACCGGAACACGGGAGTTAAGGTCTTCCCTAGAGTGATCACTTCTCTACGCAGGCCTTCCTAATAGGTTACAAAGGGAAAACTAAACACCGTGTTTGATCGTCAAAATTGTGTGACCATGCAAGAGGAGATCAAAGACGTGATTATTTGCCAAAACACATTCATTTTAACCGTTTAAGATTGTGAAGGTTACTTTTTTTTATCAAACACAACAAACAATGATTCATTTTAAAACCCAAAAGAAAATGTGAAGAAACTATGCAGAGGAATGTGTAAGATAGTGTTTTTGATCCTCGGGATCATGCTAAGTAGAAAAGAGGAGAGCATACACACTGATCTTTGATGGCCAATAGCTCATGCACCAAATAGTTGTTCATTTTAAAACCCAAAAGAAATGTTATACAATCAACCTAGTAAACTAGAGAGAGAGAGAGTTTGGAAGGAGTGCACCTTGTGTTTTCTCCTTTGTTTCCCACAAATAGATTTGGTTTTTTGATGTAGAGTGAGTGATGAAAAAAGCATTCCTTGCACACAGATAGACAACAAAGCAATACAAAAAAAATACAAAGATACTAGCAAGATAATAAATCCTAAATATGCTTGTTAGAGGATTAGAAGGCAAAAAAAAAATGCTTATGTTGCACAAAAATGAACTAGTTAAGATAAAAGTTGAAATTAAGTGAAATTTTTTTAACTAGATGAGAAATTAAGCTAAAAAAAATAAATTAAAGATAAGATAAAGAGATAAAATCACCTAAGGTACAAGATAATGTAAAAGATAAAAATGACAATAAAGATAAGGTGAGATAAAAATGATAAAAGATAAAAACACGAAAAACACAAGAAATTAACAATGAAGTAAATCAGCTAAATACAGTGATATAAACTATAGATCTATGTACTCAATAGAGCAAGATAAACTACGAATGAAAATATAAAATTATTAACAATCAAACCAAAAGCTCTATTGTGCTTCTCGTGATCCTAGTGATTGAATTGGCTCTCAGAAATGCATAACATAACAACTTGGATAATAAAGTGCTTCGAGTTCTTGGATGAATAGATCAAGTGATTGCAAATGTGACAAGAATTCGAAAGTCAAAATGGCAACATAAGTTTGCAATTCAAGAGTGATATTAAATGGCTTAGGATGCATGCATTTATATAGTTTTCTTCAAAAATAATGAATGGTCAAGACCAAAAGGAACTAAAAAATGATCGATGGCTGAAAATGAATGAGACAACAAGCTGAGAGAGATTCGAGGAATTTTGATTGAGTTAACTAAAGAGCTGATTTCAAAAATCAAGGAGATTGTCATGAGATAACAAAGTTAAGTTCAAAATAGAAAGATTTGATTTTGAGTTCCATTCAAAAATTGTGGAGATAGATTTTAGAACTCAAAGTCAAATTTGGAGAGGTGGAATTTAAAAAAGACATGTGTTGAAATAATAATATTTTATTATTATTATTTCTCATTCAAACACATGTGAGAAATAAAATATAAATTTAAAGAAAAAAAATAGGATATTGGAATTAATTTCAAAAAGCAACGTGAAGATTTGAAGTTGAACAAATTTGAGATATTTAATTTATTTTGACTTGAGAAGATTAAATAAATTTTTGATTTATTTAATTTTTTTTTAAAGATAATGCGCTTGGTAAACTTTTTAACGTTACCGGTGACGCTGGTGCGACACGCCCTCCGGCTCCACGTGAATGCTTTTGCCCGGAGCAATGAACCGGTGAGGCCACAACTGGGGGACCTCATCCCCTATGAAGAACACTTCAAATTGTCAAGCTCATTGGCCCAGCGAAGGCATAAAGCCTTGCGAGCTCGTTGGCCCAGCGGGGGTTTGAACTTTGGTGGCCACCACTACATCCTGAGCGACTTAACCACCGAACCATGCCATCATCAGCTTTGATTTATTTAATTTGACTTGAGAGTGGGATAATTAAATAATTTTTATTATTTAATTATGAGGGAGGAAATATTGGAGAGAAATAATTAAATATTATTTATTTAATTATTAGAATGATAGAGAGATAAATAATTATTATTTATTTGATGAGGGATGAAATAGAGATAAATAATTAAATAGAATTTAATTATTCTTTTAGAAGAAATAGTTTAATAATTAAATAATCAATATTATTTAATTAATTTTAGAAAGAAGATAAATTACTGGATTAGAGGAATAATTAGATATAATTAAATAATTAATATTATTTAATTATTTAATCAAATAAGAGAGATAAGGTGAAAAATCGAAGGCACGATCGAAAGGGCAAAATAATAGTCCCTTGAAATTGGAATCATTGTTTAATAGTATATCAAAATTTGGTCTTTTGAAAGGGATAGCTGAAATGTATCTAAAATCAGATGATATAGATAAGGCAACTATAGAAGAGGATATAGTCAAATATATGGTGACATTCATTACTAGCCTAAGATAGATTGAGGATCAATTGTCTAATGATTTGAAGAATGTATTTAGTGCTAGGATACAAGAGGTTGTTAATGAAGATGCCAACATGAGGGCATTTTCCTTAGAGAATATTGGTCCTTCTCTTACAGAAGAAGATAGAGCTAAATTGTCTTAAGTGTATAATAGGGAGTTTAGAGAAAAGTAGAGAGTGTGTACTCTGATGAGCAAAGATGAGGAAGATATTGAAAGGTCAAAGAATGAGACTCTACAAAAAGTTACAAAACTTACCAAAGAATTGAGAGTGTCCTTGGATAGTGAAAATCAAATGCAGCATGATACATCTATATTGGAAAGCAATGAACCTATTAATGAGCAACATGAGCATGAGTCTGCAGATAAGAATGTACAAGAAGATGTGATGATAGAGAATATCCTTTAGGATGTGGAGAATGTTTTTGCGGGACATAATGAATATTAAAAAAATATCCCAGAGAAGGATGAAGCACAAAATGAACAAAAACTACCCTCTCTAGATAAGAAGATAGAATAGAGCAAAGAAGAGGATAAACAAGAAGTCCCAGAGAAGTCTGAGACATGAGGAGAATAGAACTTGCCTCCTCCAAATGATGAAATGACTTAGAAAGTAGAAAAGAATATTGAAGCATGCTCCGAGAGTGAAGGGAAGGAAGAAGAAGGTACTCAAATAGATGGTGAATCCTCCAGAGCCCCTAGAGATTCATTAATAGATTTTATGAACATGCATCTATAGTTCCAACCGATGGTATCTGCACAACTATTGCAGCTACCTATGCATCAAGGACAAGTAGACTTGGATAAGATTTCTCCACTGCATAAATTATAGCTTGGTGATGATTTGCACGCCTCCATAAGAAAGGAGATACTTCAAACACAACAAAAGAGCACATAAATGATAGATGAAGCAGTTACAATATTGCAGGACTACATTCCCAATGCAATTGTTGATAACTTCCTATCTAGTGTGCAACAATTGAGGCTCCTACTTGAGTCCTTTAAGGAATATTCTACTAGTTTGGAAGAGAAGCTAGAAAAGGAAATGGAAAAGAAGGTCAATGATAGGAGATTGATTGAGATTTCTAACAAATGCACTATTTCACATGGCAAGTTGCAAGGCAACTTAAAATATGTGTAGAAATGTTTGGAGGAGCTAAAACATTATTTTAGTTTTTCTTTGAATGGCCTAATTCTACAAGGAGCATAAAAGATCGAATGGACTCTATTGAGTCACAAATTGCTTAGGCCTCAAATGGATATGATCTCGTGATTGACAGAGATGGAGCCAACAAGGCAACTATTGAAAAATTACATGGTCAGTTCTTTCTACTGCAAGAGAAAAATGAGAAAATCATAATGCAGTATAGTCAGATCCATGATGTGGTAAGTTTCAGACTTACATCTTTGGTTGAAGTTTTGGATGATATTGAAAAGGTGTTACAAAAGAATGCGATGCCTGGTTCTCTGGATGAAGGAGAAGACCTCCTTATGCATGTTGACAGTCAGTGTAGTATACTTGCCTTCGCCAAGTGTTAGAAATGAAGGTGCTACAAACCACACAATGGAAATCTAATTCAAACCTTATTTATTTTCTCTAAAAATGTATAACCAATGGAGATTGCAATATAAATAAAACTTGCTACATAGAAATAACATGCATTAAGAACTGAACACATAACATAGTATGTAACATGGAGAATACCCTTTCAGGTAAAAAAATCCACCAAGAAAAGAGGCTCCAGGTTGTATTATCTTCAAGTATGAGATTACAATACTTGTAATTCCTCTCTTTCTTCAGTTTTCAATCTAGCGATACCTATTACTCTCAACTCTGCTAAAAATGTAGTACAAATATCCTTATAAAAGTGGTTTACCTTATAGGGCAAGAAAACTGACATAGTATCGACCATCAGATCTATGACCTAATGATGAATGGTCCAGATTTACAATGATAAAATATAAATAAAATGTGGTTTCAGAGGTGCTACCCCTGAACCCCCATTGGGGTGTGCAGCCCCTAGACCCCCCATTAGGGGGATGATCCTCCCAGACCCCTCACATAGGGGAACACCCCTATGATCCCCTGTCACAGATGAATTATTATCGGAGACCGAATATAAACATGTGGCTGAAACAATATCGCTGCTATTGATTCATCCCTTATGGGTGATTTACAAACAATATTAAGTGTAGTTAATTACATAGGATTTACAAGGTTTATGGCACCTTAATCCTAACATTCTCCCACTTGGCATCACACATTGTCAATACCCATAGGAAAACCATAAAATAATCAGGCACTAGAAGCAAGGCCCATGGCCTCTCTACACCAAACAAATTTCTTTGTGCTCACAAACTTGGTCAAAGCATTTGCAACATTCTCTTGAGTGTCTACCTTCTTCAACTCAAACTATCCACTTGCAACCATTTCTTGAACAAAGTGATACTATACATCAACATGCTTAGTCCAAGCATGATATATAGGATTCTTAGCCAAACAAATAGCACTCTAGCTATCACAACCAATCTAAATGATCCTGCAATCAAAACCAATACCTGTACACAATATCCTCAACCAAACTGCCTCCTTAGAGACATGGGTAGAAGCCATATACTCTACTTTGGTGGTGGACAAAGGAACCATAGGCTAACTTTTGCTCATCCAACTCACTGCTCCACTAAACAAAGTAAACACATAGCCACTGGTGGACCTTCGACTATCCAAGTCACCTGCCCAATCTCCATCAACAAATCCCTATATGTCTAAAGTTTTATCAGCACTATTAGTACTAGAATAAACCAAACAGTAATCAAGAGTTCCTGCTAAATATCTAAATCCTCTCTTCACATAATTCTAATGTTGTCTAACAGGGTTAGATATAAATCTGCTCAAAACTCCCACTACTTGGGCAATATCTGGTCTAGTGCAAACCACTGCATACATCAAACTCCCTATAACACTAGCATATGGCACATTAAACATGTCCTCTAAATCATCCTCATTCTTTGGACACATATCTGATGAAAGCTTACTACCAATGGGTAAAGGAACTCTAACTGGGTTACAATCCTGTATACTAAATCTTTGCAAAATGGTATTCACAAACTTATTCTAGGACAACCAAAGCTTTTTGTTACCTCTGTCCCTCCTGATCTCCATACCCAGAATATACCTGGTTGCTCCAAGATCCTTCATATCAAATGCACCAAAAATTTGGGTTTTCAATTCACTAATCATACCATTAGTATTGCTGAAAAATAACATGTCATCAACATACAATGCAATGATCAATATAGAATCATCAATTTATAATGAATGTACACATAATGATCCTCCTCACTTCTAAAAAAACCCAATTTCAACACAAATGAGTCAAACTTTTTGTACCACATTCCAACGAACTATTTTAAACCATAAAGAGACATCTTTAATCTGCAAACCCAATGTTCTTTCCCTAGTTGGCAACATGGTCAAGAGACACTGCTGATATGTTGGAGACGTGATGTTGTCATTGATGGTAACAATCAGACATGACTTGTAATAGTTCCTAAGACAAAGTTGTGTGTATCCTTTTAGTCCAAAAAGACTAACTTAGCTAAAATTTGACTAAGTGTTGGCTATTTACCAAGATAGTGATAGTGATTCAGTTGGTACTCCACAGATGAAGATCATGCTATGCGGTTCTAGTATGTTATACTTAGATGTTATACAACTTTGTATCCTAAGTTTCATGTCTTGACAATTTTCAGAAGTCATATTGTAAATTGCCTAAGTCTGGTAAGTAGAGTGTAGTGAGGAACAATACAGAACACTTGAGTAATTCACTCTGCATTCCTCTGCTGGGTGCTGCCATAGTAATGGGTTACACTTTATGGGACATACTGATTTTTGTTGAAATCACATATTTTAGAAAATATAATGATTTAATCCTTGAAAGGTTCCATTTAAAGGATTTTAACTGAAGAGGGTTTGATCAAACCCCCTTGGATAGAACTCTGCTACTTTTAAACCATACCTATAATGGAGTCTCCTCTACACCTATCAAAATGCTGATAAAAAACCACTTTTGATTTACCTTTTGGGGGATCAAATGAATTCATTTAAAATTTATGTTTTGTAACTATGTAGTCCTTATTATAAGTTTCCAAAAAAGACTAATTTTAAATATATTTAATTTGACTCTTATATTTATTTTTTTATTTCTTGTGAATGTAGGTTTTTCACCGGACATCAAGTTCTCTGTTCTACACACATGGAAAATCAGTAAATTAGTGAAAAAAAATTCTAAAAAATATCTGTGCCCTAGGTATTGATGTCCTTGTTTCAACAAAAAAATGAATTTCGATAAATACAGAAAAAGTTATGTTTTATAGAATATGCCTATGTCTAAATTATAATTGGTTTGACTTCAAAACTTAATTAAAAAAATATTCAACAAAACATTATGAAACCAAATGTATGCCCTATATATCGGTTTTACTAATCTAAATTATAAAGAATCAGAATTTTATCCTTTGTATAAAAAAAGTTATGTGCTACAGAATACACATCACTTTAAAAAAAAGTTGTTTACTATTAAAAACTAGTTATCAAAGGAGATGCAAAAAAATTACAATTTAACTCCAATTTTTTTAAAAAAAATTGGAATCTACAAACAAAATCTCACAAATCACTAGTTCACCTCATCTTCAAATTCCTAACAGTTTAGCGGCTATAGGTGTTAGAAAGTGACAATTTAGTTCAAAATGTTGATTTCAATGTCAAGTTTGGCCAAAATGTGTAACCCATTATTGTGGGATGACCCCGCTATTGGTTATCTCGATGTGTGATTTGAAGGTGTTGTAAACACATATGATAACTATCTAATTCCAGATTTGCAGTATCTCAAGTCCACCAGAAGATCATCTACAAGATTTCAAGTTTCAGCAATTAGTTTGACAATGTTTAAACTAAGACAGAGGTAACAGTTTTGAGATCCGCATATCACCACACAAGAATATTATGACCTGTGGTTATGAAGGTATGATTGGTGATGTCTAATGAATGTTTGATGTGAATTTTGATGTTTCATGTGGTCTGCACTAGAAGTTATGATATGATAGACAATAAGGTTTAAGTGTGTACTTTAGGATAAGGCTAACACACAGTTGGATCGATGTACAGTAAGGAGATAATGTTTAGATAATTATTCTAAGTTGTCCTAAAATAGGTCCATACCTATATGAAGATCCTTGAAAGTTTTTATTGGTCCGCACAACTTCATATAAAGAATTCAAGCTGACAGAGTATGATCTTTTTGTGTACAGGCTTCATCACTGGCAAGATGACTAAATGTTGGGTTAGATCTTATTGTAGATATTAATACCTAATGGATTTCTGTGCAATGATGTGTGATAGTTGTGTATGTGCGATACTACTTTGAATTTGTAATGAAAAAAATATAGTAAGAGTGCAGAAGGTAGAAGAACAGAGTATATATGTAAGGTAGAGAAGAAAAGTAGGATAGTTATAATGAAGACCTTTGAATCTATATATTGAGCTTTCAATGGAACTACATTTCAGCATTCTATAGATATAGTTGTAGCAGTCCTTTCTTGGCAGTGAGCCACCCTTTCTCTATCTTCTCTTCTCTATGGCAGTGAGCCTATTGCAATGAGCACTTCTTCAGACAGTGAGTCAATGGGCAGTGATCCCTCAGGTAGTGAGCCTTTTTGTAATCCAGTTTTGATATCATAATATATTGTGAGCTAACACTCACTATGGTTTTTTGCTTTTCGATTTTCTACATAAAAATCTTGGTGTCTATGTGTTATGTCTTTATGGTTTCTTTTTCTATTCTTATTCTACTTTCATGTTATTGAATTTGGTAAATGGATTAAAGAGCATGTGAAGAAATGGTTTTATAGAATACTGATTCACCTCCCCTCCCCTCTCAATATTCCTTGTGTTCAACAATTGGTATCAGAACCAAGTTCCTTAGAAGAAGCTTAATAGCTTAAGGAAGATCTAGGAAAGTATACACATGGCATCCATAAGGTATCATGCTCCAAGAATTATCACAATTGAAAATTGCACATATGTCAATAATCAAGAACTAAAAACTACTCTTGAAGATCTTGATAAGTATGAAGCAGATATTCAGGATTTGAAGGAAAATGTCAAAGAAGATGATGAATGCATCCTGAAGCTAAGAGAGCAAGTTAAGAGATCAAAGGATAGGAGCAGAGAGCTAAGTGAACAATTAAAAGAAACAAATGAAACCATAAATGATTTAGCAATGCTGATTGAAGAGAAAGAAAAGGTTGAGGAGCATTTAAATCAAGTCTTGAAAAACAAGTCTGAAGAATGTGAGAAGTTGGCAAAAGATGTGCTTCTAAAATTTGATCTAGAAATAGCTAATAGCTATAAAGAAAAGTTCAAAATAAGTTCTGCAAAGCTTGATGAGTTGATTGACAATCAAAAAAGTCCAGATGACAAGCAAGGTTTGGGTTTTGAAAAAGGAGAAAGTTCTAAATCAGGACAAGTTAACACTGAGATGAAGGGAGTCAAAGGAAACTAGGTCCAAAATCAAATAAACAGAGCTAGAAGACCTCCAATTAGACAACCAAATGCTCAAAGGTACCCATCCTTAAATGGATATTGTTTAAATTGCAATAAGTTTGGTCATAAGGCTACTTAGTGTAGGTGTAGAATGAATCAAAATGTTCCATCATTCTTTTGTCAGTGTTTCAATTGCAAGAGAATTGGTCATAGAGCAAATGAATGTAGAAGTCAGATTAGGAAAGGGTTCAATAGTGGAAGGAATACTCAGTCATTCAATGGAAAATTCTTTACATGCAATAAATTTGGGCATATGGCTAACCAATGCATATCAAGAATTAATCCAATTAATGGAAGGAACCAAGGATAGACAAATGTTGTTTCCTACAATTACAATAAACCTGGACACTTTGCAAAATTTTGCAGAAGCAAGAATGTAAAAAGAAACAATACAGAGCAGAAGGAATATAAAGGCAAGAACAAGGTTGATCATATACATATCAAGAAGGAAACGAGCAAGGTCTAGATTGAGAAGGATGTTCATGAGGTCAAGGATGAATCTGCACCAACCTCTGGTGTAGATACTTCCTCCAGGAAGTAAATTGGGAACTCTGGCTCAGGGGGGAGATTTTATTGAATATTCTGATCCCCTAGCTAGATAGTGGATGTTGAGATCCAGCACTAAGGTATGAGCTAAAGAAGTATTGGATTAATTATTTAAAGAAGAAACTGGTAGAAAAAGATCTAATGTGGCACATTGCAGAGCAATCTTTATCGACTATGTGTAATAGTGAAGTGTTTGACAGGTTTTCAAAAATTAGCATTTATTGCGATCAAGTTTTGGTAAATGAAGGATAAAAGGATTACATCTTAAGGATTAATCACTTTGTATTTGAGTTTTCAAGTATCTAAGGAGAGCAGAAGTGAAACCCTAAGCGACATTAGAAATTTCTAGTGATTCTAAGGAGAGAAAACCCTAGCTCGGCATTAAAAGGTATTTACGGTTTGAAACCCTACTACAAACTTGTTTGAATTATTGCAGAAATGGTAACTCCATAAGTAATTGATATCACTGATAGATCTTGACCAAAATTCAACAAATATATCCATTCAAATATATGGAAGTCAACTCTCATGGTGCATTTTCGGGAGTACCATATGCTATAATACACGAGGAAGATATTAGGGCTTACATTCATGTTGCCCAAGAAGAATTTGGTGATAGCAAGTTTTTGGATCTATATCTGAAGCACTTGAGTGGTGATGATTTTAATTTGAAGGAAGAATACAAGGCGCTTGAGGAAAATAAATTCCTACAATACATAGATTTCCCAACGTTTGTTGAAGATGAATGGGTCCAGTATGTATTGAGTAGGAACCATGATGAATTCATGTGGTTTGAGAAACCCTTCATGGTTACAAAAGATGCTATAAGGGTCGTGACAGGATTGAACCCTATTCGAAAAGTGCCCGTGCTAAAGGCTGTAAAGAATAGCACTGTGATGGAGGCCACCGGAGCCTAATTCAACAAAAGGGCATTGACAGTCAACAATATTGAAGACCATGTAGTAAGGTTCGCATTAATGGTGATTGGGTATAAGATTTACTTCACCAACCAGGAAAACTCTGTCTCTGGTACAACCATTTACATTGCCTATAAAATGATTAAGAAGAATGTAGATTACGTTCTCTGTGCTCATTGCTCCAACAACAGTTAATGGAAAATCTAAAGAAGACAAAGGAGCAAAAGTATCCTTTCAAGTTTGGTACGTTAATCATTTTCTTATTTTTCTATTTCATGCAACAATTACTAGGAATGAAGTTGATAAGGTCTAGTAGCCAACTAGTTTCCATACAAATTAGAAATCATTTAAATAGCACAGGAAGCTATGATGCATGCAGGCCTATGGGGCTACTCCAAGAATCTCCAAAAGACAATGCAATCTAGGCAAAGAATACTAGAGAAAATAGTTGAGAAATACAAGAATTATATATGTTTTATTGTAAACAAAGATCAATGCATGATGGAGGCTGTTGAGCCTAGGATAGTCTAGGTCCTTCCAATGGGTTATGAAGTAGCTAAAAATATATTGGATGGTTATGCTGAGCTCATTTTGAGCAAACCCAGGGACACCAATGAGGTAAGGTTTGGTACCTATGAGGAGTTATCTATAAAAGTTCATGTTGAAATGAGAAAGCTAGTAACTCAGAAAAAGATGAAGAAAATGGTAGAGGAATATGCCTAGAGCATAAGACTTACTAAAGAATAGATTGCCAAAACAAGAGCAAGGGTTGAAGAAGCTAGGGCAGTTGAAGAAATGAAAAAAGGTGAGCCTGAAAAGGCTCTGGAAGAGTCTGAGAAGAAAGTGAAGGAGCCTATGGTAACAAGGAAAAGAACAAGAAGTACAACTTCTACTCAAACTACTGTTGTATCCTCCAGTCCCAAACCTTATGTGTGTGTGGAAGCAACTGCAAAGGAAACCACTACAAAAGAGCACAAAAGAATGAAAACCAAGGGGAAAATAATGTATGTGAGTATTGGAGTTGATGATGATGAAACTAAGACAGATGAAGAAGTTAAGAAAATGAAGACTAAGGCCAGTGAAGTTTCTAGAAGCAAACACGACAAGCCCTCCGGTAAGGACAAGAACAAGAAAAAGCCTAGGGAAACAGTTCGTCTAAGAAAGTAGAGGCCACAATAAATTTGGAAGATGTCCTAAAATGCTATGGTAACCCATGGGAATATGAAGCCCATAGAACAAATGTATGATGAGTATGGTGATATAGACAAGGACATCATAGAGACAGATGTGGTCAGATTCATGGAGATGTACAACAAAGCCCTTATTGAGTTAATAACTAATCCCCTAACATCCTTGCCAACATAATGTCTCCCAAGAAGGAAGGATCAATGGCTAGAGACTTGGAGATGAGAGAAAATACATTGTTGAAACTATGTCCAAATGTAACTCCTGAGGAGATATCCAAAGTCTTCAAGATCCTTGGAGATAAAGTTGAAATAAAGAAGAGGATCAACACTCTAATGTCTAGGGATATAGAAAAATTTGTGAAGGACATAGAACAAATAATGCTTGATATCCTAAGAGATCTTAACATCCCAAATATTTATGACAAAGAAGAACAAAATGTTCAGGATGATAGTTCTTTACCGAAAGTTCTTCTTGATCAAGGTTTAAATCAAACAAAGACTCCTCCAGTAAGCCCAAGAAAAGGTGAAGAGATGACAGAGAAAGAAGAGGATAAATCTCCTGAGAATATTGAAATCCATGTGGAGCAAAATGAAGCTGATGATCAAGAGGACGAGAAAGCTGAGAAGAAGCCTCTTCTAGAACAAAACATTGATGAACAATAGGCTATGGACCTAGAACCACTAGAGCAAAATCAAGAAGTGTCTAATGATATGGCAAGAGACACTACTACCACACATGATCTGGTAAATACTATCAAGGAATTTTTGGAGAAGCAACAAAGAACACAAGTTTTGGATGCACTTGAATTTCTGCAAGGTCCAATCAACTTGGATTCAATGTCTCCCTTGTAGAAGTTGAAACTGGGATCAATTGTACAAGCCAAAGCACAAGAAAAACTTTTTAAATCCTATGTCCAAGATAGTGAGCTCATTGATAAGGCATCTAATGTATTGGAGAAATTGACACCTGGACTACAGAAAGATACAACACTTGCACCATCAGAGCAACCTAAAGGGCTCATAAACTCTGTAAGTACTCATTTCAAATCCTTTGAAATAGTTGTAGTTACTAAGGTTAGAGTAGAAATCAGTTATAAGAGAGTAGTTGAGCTAAAGGATAAGTTAGCTAAAGATCCAATTTTGTTAGATAATAGCATCAATAATATACAGACTATCATTAAGGATGCTAGTGATATATACAATTTTTGTCTATCTTGGCCTGAGTCAACAAAAGGGTTGAAGGAGAAAATAGATGAATTCAAGCTTAAACTATTAAAGATCTCTGAAACCTTTGACCAAGCAACTGGCTCCATCTCGAACAAAAGATCAGAAATTGAAGGCATTCACGTAGAAATAAACAGTCTGTAGAGTAAGAAAAAGGCCACCAAGAGTAGAATGTGCCAAGTAAGAGAAATAATAGAATCCAATCTTGATTCTATGATTGGTCTGCAAGTAGAGGTAGTAAGGATAAATGCAATAATTAATGTGCCTACAACCATTGATAAGGCAGAGGAGTTGGTGTTTCAAGTGAATGGAAACATTCAAATTTTGAACAGTGCCAAGACCAACTGGGACAAAGAGATAGCTTAATTGAAAGTCATACCCTCAGACATCCTCTCCACTTTTTAGTTAATAAGCTTTTGATTACACCTGTACATATGCGACTAGGTCTAACAGTTTTACAATACAATTTTGTTACTTATACATACACCTTTGCCATTGATGTCAATGGGGGAGAAAAAGATCTAGTGAAAAATGGCCAAACATCTTAAGGGAAGAAGAAAAAAAAAGTATACATAGTAAGGGGGAGCAACATAAGCATTTCTCAATAAGTGTTACTATCAATGCTAAAGGGGGAGATTGTTGGCAACATGGTCAAGAGACACTGCTGATATGTTGGAGAATTGATGTTGTCATTGATGACAACAATCAGACATGATTTGTAATAGTTCCTGAGACAAAGTTGTGTGTAGCCTTTTGGTCTGGAAAGACTACCTTAGCCAAAATTTGACTAAGTGTTGACTACTTACCAAGAAAGTGATAGTGATTTAGTTGGTACTCCTCCGCAGATGGAGATCATGCTATGAGGTTCTGGTATGTTATACTTAGATGTTATTCAATGTTGTATCCTAAGTTTCATGTCTTCACAATCTTCAGAAGTCATATTGTAAATTGCCTAAGTCTAGTAAGTAGAGTATAGTGAGGAACAATGCAGAACACTTGAGTAATTCACTCCGCATTTCTCTGCTATTGGTTATCTCTATGTACAATTTGAAGGTGTTGTAAACACATATGATGACTATCTAATTCCAGATTTAGAGTATTTGAAGTCCACCAGAAGATCATATACAAGATTTCAAGTTTCGGCAGTCAGTTTGATAGTGTTTAACTAAGACAAAGGTAATGTTCAGTTCTGAGATCCGCATATCGCCACACAAGAATATTATGACCTATAGTTATGAAGGTATGATTGGTGATGTCTAATGAATGTTTGATGTGAATTTTGAAGTTTCATGTGGTCTGCACTAAAAGTTATGATATGACAGATCATAAGGTTTAAGTGTGTACTTTGGAATAAGGCCGACACACAGTTGGATCAATGTACAGTAAGGAGATAATGTTTTGATCATTATTCGAAGTTGTTCTAAAATACGTCCATACCTATATGAAGATCCTTGAAGGTTTTTAATGGTCCACACAACTTCATATAAATAATTCAAGCTGACAGAGTATGAGCTTTTTGTGTACATGCTTCATCACTGGCAAGTCGACTAAATTATGGGTTAGGTCTCATTGTGGATATTAATACCTAATGGATTTCAATGCAGTGATGTGTGATAGTTGTGTATGTATGATACTACTTTGAATTTGTAATGCAAAAAATATAGTAAGAGTGCAGAAGGTAGAAGAACAAAGCATATGTAAGGTAGAGCAGAAAAGTAGGGCAATTATAATGAAGACCTTTGAATTTGTATATTAAGCTTTCAATGGAATCACATTTCGGCATTTTGTAGATGCATCTATAGGAGTCCTTTCTTGGTAGTGAGCCACCCTTTCTCTATCTTCTCTTTTCTATGGCATTGAGCCTTTTGCAGTGAGCACTTCTTTGGACAATGAATCCTTGGGCAATGAGCCCTCAACCAGTGAGCCTTTTTGTAATCTAGTTTTGATATCGTAATATATTGTGAGCTAAGACTCACTTTAGTTTTTCCTTTTTGAGGTTTTCCACGTAAAAATCCTGGTGTCTATGTGTTATGTCTTTATGGTTGTTGTTTCTATGCTTATTCTACTTTCATGTTATTGAATTTGGTAAATGGATTAAAGAGCACGTGAAGAAATGGTTTTATAGAATGCTGCTTCACCCCCCCTCTCAATATTCCTTGTGTTTAATAGCCCTTTTACCTCAAAACCTGTAGGTTGTTGCATGTAAATTTCTTCCTCAAGATCTCCATGCAAGAATGCAGTCTTAACATCCATTTGCTCTATTTCCCAATCAAGAGATGCAACAATGGATAAGATAAATCTAAGAGAAGTTAATTTTTCTACAAGAGAGAATACTTCATTAAAATAAACTCCCTCTATCTGGGAATATCCCTTGGCTACCAATCTAGCCTTGTACTTCTCCAATGAACCATCTGCTCCAATCTTCTTCTTGAAGACTGACTTGTAACCTATGTCCTTTCTTCCTTTGGGCAAATGAACAAGATCCCATGTGTTGCAAGATTCTAAAGTCATTATCTCCTCTTGCATGGCTAACTACCAAGACTCACTATCCTTTGCATGAATAGCTTCCCTGTAGGATCTAGGCTCATCGTCAATACTCAATAAAGAAAATACATAATGTAAATCTAGTGGGCTATACCTATCAACTAGATTTCATTGTATTGTGGTTCTTCTTAGAGGTAGATGAATTAGCATCGGGGACTAGATATAAACATGTGACTCAAACAAGATCGTTGTGGGTGAAATATTACATCCCTTATGGGTGATTAAAAACAATATTAGTAGTAATTAACTACATAGGATTTACAAGGTTGATGGCACCTTAATCCTAAAACCAAGAAGGAGTGGGAGGGAGTAATGAAAGACTAGGAGGCACACCTTACCAAACTTAAGTAGTCTTATCAAAGTAATCTACCCCCTTCAAGTCAAGTTGTACATTTTTTCTTTGATATTTTTTTTACTTTCAATATACATATGCAGAAGTATTTGATGGTGCTGTGGTACAAGTTTTGTCATTTTTTATAATGGATAACTTTGCTAGGGCAATTTACTTCAATGTAAATATATTTGTAAGGGGGAGTAAATAAATAAATATTAATTATAATGCCCTTTTCCCTTGATGTCAAAGGCAGAGTAGTGTTGGCTAATTGTGTTGCCATCAATGACAAAGGGGGAGATTGTTGGAATTTTGTTTCTCATTAAGGAGATTATTGGAAGCATGGCATATGGTGATGTCATTGATGTGAACCCATTCAGTGATGTCAACCCATTGTAAGGATGTTGAAGTGCTGATCCAGAGAAGATCAAATGTTTTGGATAACTGGCTAAGTCCTGGTATACATATTTAGTGTTTAGGGAGACAATTTTGTGGTCCGCATTGCTCCACTATGTAGAATTTCATTATATAGTTCTATGGTATTCAAGGTGCATGTTAAAGATGTCTATATTCAAAGTTTCATGGTTGTATGTCTTCAAAGGTTGAAGATATTGACTAACAGAGTTTTAGCTAAGTTGTGATAGTGTTACAGTAGCAAAGTGCGTGATTGGAATGTTCCACATTCCACCACAGATGACCATTTTGCTATGTGGTTTTGATGAAGTGTTTACATATGTCAAAAATGTGTACAATCCAAGTGGCAAGCATTTTGATGGTCCACATGTCAATTTGTGGATGAACATTTGGTTTATTCTTCACCAATTTTTCTATTTGTTCCCGACCTAAGTGTTTTGGGGTTATGCGAAGTTGAGTTATGATATGAACGGATTCATGGGAATAATTATAGGTCATGCTAACCTATTTTGATGTGTTACATGTTTTGGTTCCCTCCATGAGGCATGTATGTTAGAGGTTTGTGCTGACAGGTTATGGTGTTGCATGTTTCATCTAATTAGATCTACGTAATTGATGTTGTAAGTGTTTGCAGAAGTTGTGCATATAGATGTAAGTTCATTTCGGTGTTGAAATGAGGTAGGTGTTAAGTGAAGGGAATGTGTTAATACAAATGTGATAGAGTGGTGTGTAATAGATTGGTGTGAAAAGAATGAAGTGTGTGAAGTTTGTTTGATGATATAAATTGAGCAAGAAAAGAGGACTGTAATAGCAACATAAGTAAGATTTCTTCATATAGCAGTTCATGCAATTGTTATTTTTCTAATCTTTACATTAGACAGTGAGTCTACATGGAGTTATAGCTTCCTTGGGAGTGACCCTAAAACTATATTTTGGGAGTAGTAGCTTCCTTGGGTGGTAGCCCTAAAACAAAGTTGTAAATATTTGTAATAGTAAGCATTTTATATTGTGACCTAACACTCACTGTAGTTTTTCCCATTTTGGGTTTTCCATGTAAAGATTCTTGGTGTCATTGTGTTATTTGATTTGATGCATTATTTACTTTTAGTTTTTCAAGTATTTTGATTTAAAATGAAGTAGCAAATTTTAGTATAGACTCCACCACAGCATAGCTAGGTGAACTAGTTTCATAACGCCGCTCGTTTCATGAAATTTTGACCTATTTTGACAAACTTATGACCAAAAGAAAAAAAATGCCCTATCTAGGGCTTAAGAGGAAAAGGGAACAGTCCTGACTGTCTAAAGCTAATTGCTAGCAGTTAGATTAACTCTTGCTCACATGCAGTGGTTAGTGGCTTCTTAGCGGTTTAGCTGGCGGTTGAAAGTTGAGTGGAGCCCTCGGTTGCCCATATGACTGAGGTCCAAGGATGAACAAAATTAAAAAAAGGAGAACGAAGGGCTTTACCCTAGCCCCCCCCCCCCCCGGCCACCGCTGCTATTGGTCACAAATGTGACAGAAATACCACAAGCGCTAGGTCGGGATACTTAAAAAGTGTCGTCTAAGACTAAGGTGACCAAGAGAATGGTCGCCGATAGGTCTTAAGGATTTTAGTGAAGGTTTAGCCTGTAATTCGCATGCCAGATTGAGATTTAAGGAAACCATGGGTCATCCATGTCTACATCAATCACTGTAGCTCGGTAGGTGGCAACGTACATTTTCTAGGGTTGGACAATACTTTGAAGATGATTGATGGCTACGATGTAGACGGGAGTTAGGGTTTCAAAATTGATGAGAGGTGAGATGATGGATAAAAGGGTTTGTAAGGAGGAGCAAGGGATTTGGAAGAATGTTAGGATTTAAATAGAGTGGTAAGAGTTTTAGGAAGATTGCGACAGGGATCTCAAAGACTATTAAAAAGCCCTAAATCTTTAGACTATTGAAATCACCTAAATCCTATAAAAGAAAACAAAGAGAGGGAGAAATGATGACATCGAGTGTTGTTACAGACTTGTACGGTGGTCTGTATGGTATAGATCCATACCGTACGACCTGTCGTGCTACAAGAAAATTTCAAAGTGAGCAAAACATAGAGTGTTCTATGTCATTTTTCACCTGTGAGGCCTCTTGAACACAATGGTGAGGTCTATTTTGAGTCAGGAAGCCACCTGCAAAACTTGATCACCAAAACTTGACAAAAATTGTTAGATTCACATCAAGTTCACCAAATGTGTTAGGGGAAAAATCATAGCTATGAATCACAAACAACAATCATTAAAGCCTAACAGCACAATGGAGTATAAGATAGACATAGAAATCCAAATGATAAAGAAAACCCAAACCAAATCTCTATGCTAAACTTAGATCTCCTCCATTGTTCTTCTTGATCTTGCATAGGAATGCCAAATATCAAAGGATGAATGTTGATTGCTCATTATTTCAATAGCATAACAATGGAATGAAGATGAATAAGAATGGATATCCTAGAGGAAATTTGACAGCATGAGGCTAATTGAAGAATGGATCCCCCCAAATGCCTTGGATGAAGATTGATTTATAGGAAATGAGTAATTTGAATGAAGGACTATGATTGAAAGTTGATTTGAATGATGTAGACGGTTGAGATTGAATATGGTTTCCAACTCCACAAGGAGTTGTAGTCATGTGACAAGTGTGTGGATAGGAATAGGGCTGACCTAATTTAAATAATAGAATTATTTAAATTAGTTGGACATGTGAAGGGATTAAATAAAAAATTTAGTATGGGACATGTGTTGGAATGAGGTGAAAGGTGAGGACCAATTCAAATATTTTATTTGAATTAATTAGAAAAATGGGAGAATGGAAATTAATTAAAGAAATAGGATTTATTTAATTAATTGGCTAGTGGGGTAAATGGGATTAGGAAAAAATGTTACAAGATGTGTCACTTAATGTGTCAACAAGGTGATGTTGTAAGACATGGACAATTTTAAGTGTCGACAACAATATTGCACAAACTCTGAAGAGTGTAACCGGTTATCACTAAAATAGAAATGGTACTCCATCAAAAAAAATTTATTATCTTATGTACTATCATTTGCTTGTCTATATACAATATGAACAAAGATGGCCACTTGCACTGAATTATAATACTAAGATTGAATTCCCTTTTGTGGAGCAAGAGTATAGTTTTCTACAAAGTCAACCACTGATAATATAGTTCCAATTAGAAATGTGTTTTTACATGTGTGAAATTGTCCATCAAGCCACCAAGCACATTGGGAGTGTTTCACATATTTGGATATAATATTATCCTTAAAATCTTTGATGAATGCATGCACACTAATTTTTTATGTGACTAACTCGCAACGCTTTCCAATTTTTCCATCCTTTAAAGAATATTCAACATTCTTGAATCTTGTCAAATCCACTAATTGTTGTCTAAATTCATGTGAAATATTTTCATGCATACATTCTCCTAACAATGAAAAGTTACCACATCTATTGCATTGTCTAAAAATACATTCTTTTGAATAAAATAAGTATCCATTAGATGTTTCACAAAACAAACCTGCTATAAAATCCTTAATTGTTTGAGGTAGCATATTAATACCACATTCCTGCATATTTTTGATAGTATACAAAGTACAACGTATATATCAAAAATAATCATAATAATAACGAAATTGCACATGAGTTTTGCAAAAACAAGAGATTCATTGTTTATTAATTTTCACTTACCAAGGTTTACATTTCTCGAATGATCTTTAACTTATGGTAATATTAAATGGTACTAACACTGAATCATCTAAGAATTTTTTCTATAATTCAATTTGAGTCATGTCTAATAGATGTTTTGGATGAAGATCACGAATTTTAGACCCCACTCTTAATTTTAAAACATCTCTAACATTAGATGATAGCCTTGTATTATCATGCCAATATTTTTCAATTAAAGATTTGATTTCATTATTTAATTTCATGTCAGACCTAACCTTGGGAGTCTACCACTAAAATTTTAACATTGGTTAATTGGATCATTTTCAATACTTTCTCTTCTCTTTTCTACTCTTCTCAAAGTTTTAGGATTTATATTTAGAAATTCACTAATCTTACTTATCATTCTTTTATTCAAAAATGTTTTATTAACTAAAGCAGTTGTTATAGCTCTTCATGTTGCATTGCTATCTTTAGATCAGCTCTTTTTACCAATAGAATCAATAGCATTAGCAACACTAAATATAACTTGTTTCATTGATTCATCTTTATTTTTAGGCTCTAAAAATATGCTTAACATTTTCATTACTTTTCACAATTTCTACGTTTTCATCAATTGCATCATGAGTTGACATTGAAATTCAAGAGTTTTTCTATAAAAAAAATATTTTATATAATCTATTTGCATGAATTCTCATTTGTCTCCAAGAAATCTTACCAGGAAGATTATCCAAGACATTTCTTTCAATCTTAGAAAAAAAATTATTTTCTCTCACATAAGGGATTTCATTCTCATTTCATCTAGTACAATTGAGCTCATCATTGGTATATCCAGCTTCATTTAATAAACTAATTTGATCAATATCATCAACAGGTAGGTTTGAAGACATACATGGATTTGCTTCTATAGTCACATTTTCCATATCATTGAAAGGTTGCTTTGAAGATATACCTGGATTTGTTTCTATAGTCTCATTTTCCATATCATAGAAAGTTGGCTTTGAAAACATACCTAGATTTGTTTCTATAACCATATTTTCCATATCATTGAAAGTTAGTTTTGAAGACATACATGCATTTGTTTCTATAGTCACATTTTTTTCCATATTCACCATTTCCACATTTGCATCGTCTACATTCATCCCATCCTTTATAGTCTCTTGAATGTCCTTCTCTTCAATAGTCATGGAACTAGATGCTTTGAAATATTCTTCATTTCTTGAATCCTTGTTCTTCTATCTCTTTGCCTTTTTGCTTGATTCTCTCTATTTTCTTTGATTTCTTGAGGTGTCATGACCCTCCTTTGTTTTTTTTTTTTACGTTGATTTGATCCCATTATTACCAAACACTCTTGATAAAAATAACAAATGATATTTAATCTATTTTTAGATTGATGTACGTCTTTGAAATTTTGAAGTACAACTAGATGTAGATCCTTTGTTCCATAAATTTTGAAGTAAAAGTAGATGTGAATAACAAAAACCCTCTTTTTTATTCCTCTTGAAAATAGTTCTTGCACTTGATTCCACTTCAAAATTATTCATATGATTGATTCCTTCCAAAATATGAATACAATATGGCATGCCAAGAGATTCCACAAGACACCTGTAAGTAAACAAATGCAGAAAATATTGTTGTCAGCCCGTATATCAGAAATAGAAATTGTAAGTATATGATGGTAGTATGTTTTTTGCTAATAATGGGAAATAATGGATATATAAGAAACGGGTACCTGTTGTTAAAATGAATGGGTACCCGTTCTAAAACATGCACCCATTCTAAAAAATTGAATTGGCTGACCACATTTTCCCTTTGCTTTGGCTTGGTTTTGGTTTGGTTTTAGGCTCGAGAAAGGCATGGGTAGCAGACCTCTAGCCTTGGACCTACAAGTACAAGTCTATGCTCAGAGCAAGAGGAAAGACTGACTTTACCTATATGGCTGACGACATTTTTTCTAAATTTTTTTACAAAATTAAAATCCATTATAGATGATGTTTAGTTTTCAAATATGTAATTTTTTATTAGACTTTTTTTTCTATCTATTAATTAATTTAAGAGCAAACTGGTCCAAAAACATGAAATGACAAGTGTTTGCATTTTTTTAATAACTTATAATTTTTAAAGTTTTTTTAAAAAAATTATATGTCATCAATCTACACATCATTCTTTACACAGTGACAAAAAATTTATTTTATGATTAGTTTTCCTCAAATTATGTTGGCCATACATGAGGTGTTTTCAAATACAACAATGAGGGTGAATAAAAAATTAATAAAAAAAATATATTTGGAAAAATTATAAAAAATGTCCTCATCAAACATCACTATACTGCATATCTTTCTGTAAAAGGATTTAGAAAAATACTTTTATTTAGTTCAAATTATGTTAGTCATACACGTGCATAGTATGGTAAAAAAGTGACTTTTAAATAGTGGTTTTTAGACATGCCTATTGAAAATCAGTTTGTATCTTCTGGGTATTAAAATAAATTACATATTTGAAAACTAGACTCTGAGTACGACATTTCATATTACTGACTTTTTAAAGATTCAATCTTTAAGTAAATCAAATTTTTAGGTCAAATGTGACGAATTCTGAAAATTAGAGAAAACACTTCCACTTTTTGGCCAAAAAGTGGACCCAACTTCTTACACTAACCCATGAATCTAATTGAATCAAGGCCATAGTATAGAAGGAAGTAACCAAGAGATAGAAACCAAGTTAATGTGATTAGACACCAAAGCACATGGCTTTAGGAGTGAGGGTGGAAAGATAGATCAACAAAAATACACTAGGGGAATACTAAAACATTACTTGAGGTGCATGTAAAGTAAGATATTCCATGCCAAAGAATAAGAATCTCAAAATTTACACAACCATGTCAATACCACAAGGCCTTAGGAATCTATCAACATAGATTTAAGGAGAAGACTTCTTATGACAAAGCATAAGAATGACCTTATGTTTGTTGTAGTCAATAGATTTTGAAAGATGGCCATCATTAATAATTGTAAGTAAAGCTTGATAGTGGAAGAAATCACACACCTCTTCTTTGACCATGTTTAAATGCATTTTGGTTTACCTACATCAATTGTGTTTGACTATAAGCTAAGGTCTTTTAGCACATTTTATAAATCCTTGTGGGAGAGACTAGATACATAAGTAGATTGGTCAACAAGATTTCCTTTGTAGATAGATGGCTAAAGAGAAGTGGTCACCTAAAATTTGTCTCATCTTCTACACATCTACAACTATGTGAATCTACCAACTTGGTATAACAAGTTTCTGAACAGCTAGTGTGCCTACAACAAATCTTTGAATAGTTTTATGGAACATAGTCCTTTCAAGACATGTCTTGGGTTCCATCTTGGAGCACCCTTGCACATATGATATTATATATCACCTCATGCAAAGTAACACATTCATGAACATGAAGTGGACAAAGCATAAAAGTTTTGGAACACATTTAGAGAGTTCACCAACATATATAACAAATTCTTTTAGACAAGCAATAGAAATACAAAGAGTGCCATGAGACACACCACACAACTCACTTATTTACTTGGTTGGTGACAAAGTCTATTTGCATCTTCTGAGGGAACACTTCAAGGGTCCATACTGGAAGATGAAACCTTTAAGATATGGTCCATATTCTATTCTACATGAAACTATTGAGAATGGATTTGTTCTTGATCCCACACAATACCCAGGTGTACATCTAGTATTCAATGTGGAACATCTTAAGCTCTACTGTCCTTCTCTTCTTGAGATAGCATGAACTAAAGATCCTTTAGCCTTGAATCCTTATCACTTGTGAATAATTGCTTTAGATGTGATCATACAAACAACCACAACATACATCCACCATGGTTCATATAATCTATTATGAATTATTAGGGCAGGGTAGTATACAAATCGAAAAAAGTTGTGCAATCTTCAACAACTCGATCTTCAATTCCTACAACTCATTTAAAATGTGATGTGAGCCATTTTAAAAAACTTTTAGGAACTTACAATATTTTTACATATATATTAAACCCACTTCTTAAAAAAAAAAATTAATATATTAAAAGACCTTAGAAAAACAAAACATAAAAAAAATGATGTATAATTTCAATTTTCACCCACCAAATCATCCATTACACCTCCAAATATTAGAAATGATAGTTAATTTTGAGCTCTTGCTTAGCCTAACTTTGCCAAGTTTCCTCACTTGAAGTTGGCTCTATCTCCAATTCTTGCTTAGACACTCTTAGATGATACTCTTGAAGAGGAGGGAGCTCTCACAGGTTGGAAGCCAATTGATGATTCTATGCCCAGTGATGTATGGGGTAAGCTAGATGATAAAGATCCTCCCTCTACAGTGTTGCAATAGCTGCCTAGTTATTTTGGCCATACTTGACCTTTGTTATTCCATCTTTGTTTTAGACTCGGTCCCTCTATGACTTTCTGGATGTGCTTCTCTACCAACCATCTTCTTTTTGTGAATATTGTACTATTGCTTTTTTGATAATAAGTTTTCTTTAAAAAAAAAATATGTTTGCGACTTATTGCCCACATTTGTTGGACTTTGAGGAATCAAGTGCGATGTAGATTTATCATCGATGAAGGTTATATCAGAACAGTAAAAGTGAACAAATAAGTCAATTTAAACCTAACACTAAAAAGTAGTTGTGAAACTTTACAATAAAGACATCCGCTTGTATCATGCAGAGCTGTTCATTTGACATGAATCGAATGACCCACCACACCAAATATATAATATATCCGTCGACAGGCCGAGCTTAATGTTGCCCGAGAATGAAATATAACCACTCACACAACTTGAGAGGCGACAGCGACAACTATAGCAGAGAAACCAATGAAGAGTGGACCCATTTGCTCTTCCTTATCAAAAATTTTCCTGGTTTGTAGGTAGCCCGTAGGGCCCCTGTAAGACAAATCATCTCTATCTCCGATGAATGCAAAACTCTAGTCGTTTTATTAGAAAACTTTGACTTCCCTAGGTTGGCCTTCTCCAATTGCTTGAGGCCGTAGATGGGGACGACATGTCTACTACTTGCCAGCCAGCGTAGGCCAAACTCCATGGTCGTCTCCAAGGCCGGGTTTTGCTTTTTCTTTTATATGGATGCTTAGTTCTATGTATTGCAAAAGAGTCTTCAAAACAAATCAAATTGAGGTTAAAACAGAAAACAACTTTCCTCCTCCAGGCTCCAAGTATAAATTAAATTTCCTGATTTGGATTAAAACATACAACCGCCTGCCTCTTCCAAGTATAAATTAAATTTCCTTTATATGTGCAGATATTAACTGAAGCAATGCTTCTTCTTACCCTCTTACACCATTTCTGCAGTCAATCTTGTGATGTATTTACCATTAATGTAATGGAAAAATAAAAACAAAAGAAAGATATATTTCAAATTTTAAAATTTTTAATTTTTTATTGTTTTTATCTTATTTTGTAGAGATTATTGTTTAAAAAATACTTAAATAAATAATCTGTTTTTATCTTCTTCAGTAATTACAATAAATAAAGAATCCATGTGTCTATTGTTCAGTAAGATTTTAATATATTTTTTCTATATTATTACTTTATCTTTACTTTACATTTATGTCAACAACTTAAAAATAATCCATAGATCATTAAAAAAGACCATCATAATGATAGAAAAGTAGGGGAGAAACATAAAAATAAAATTAAAAGATAGGGGTATAATTTGGTCAATGGAGTTAATAATTTTGTACTACAAAATTGATAACAACAAATACTATGAAAATGCAGTCACAAAGAAAGTTAAATTTATAATAGTTTATAGGCCAAATTGCAAGCTTCAAAAGGGCTTGCTAAGTGGTATGACACAATTTTTTGGTTGACCTAAAAGTAAAATATATTATGTTTGTTATACCAAACTTCTTGGTGCCACCTAATTTTTTGGTGGAATGAACATGTTTTTCTCCCCATTCAAAACCATCTAATAATGTCAATTTAATATTCACATTTTCATATGTAACAATCTTTATAGAAAAAAATACCTTCTACCAAAAAGTTGTTGGAATAAAATATATAAAAAAAAAAGAAAAATGTTAATCCAATAGTTACAATCTAAAGTACTTATGAATAAAAGTGGTGTTAACACATATAAAAAATAATCTGAACTATACTTGTGAACCTAGATTTTTTATAGAGCTAAAGTATAAATTACAATGATTGTAATAAAGTGTTTTGAATTATCTTAATATGTCTAAATTACGATGACTATAACAAAGTGTTTTGAATTATCATATTTTGTACAGATTATTTTAAAAGAAATTTAGAAAAATAAAAATTGTATGACATAATTCTAGTCAAATGTTCTAATCCCCTTTTTATAATATACATAAATATAACTATTGTGAACTTGTAAGTTATTTAAGCTCCTCATGCTGAATTCTTATAATCAACCAAGGGATTATATAATTGTTCTTCTCTTATAATATTTTGACAACTGAAATGCTATAGAATGTTGCGTTACCAAACTATCTACAAATCTTTTGCTATTCCTCTAGGCAACACCTTTACTAGTTCATTATGATTTGGTTTTGTAGTTTCTAGAACCATATCAAGTAAACTTTAACTTGTTTTTTATGATAAGCCATTAAATCTAGGGAATTTGGAAATGGTCCCTAGTATATGTTAGCAAGAAAAAATATAGACTATTTAATCCTTCCACTTCAAAATTGGACTATATGCTACTAGATTACATAGATATTCTATACTCACATATTGAAATCATCAATGATAGACCCACATAATTGATCACATTCTACATTAAGTATATACAATTGAGGTAGGTACATATTCTTCTTTAGGCAAAAACTAGAATCATAATAATCAATCCACATCCTACAATTACATATTGAAGAAACAAACACAATATATACTACATCCTTAATTCAAAATACCCTAGTCATTCAATGTCCAAGAAATGATTGTTTTCCCTTTCGCTCATCTATTTTACTGGTGAATGAATGTCCTCACCACTTTGGGAAATGTAAATAGGCTCATGGAATCTATTATCACTTTCAACTACCAACTCTCAATGAAATCATGCAACTTGTCCAAATCAATTTATTTGTGATTCATAACACCAAAGTATGCTCTCAAACACAAATTAAGGGTAGCTATGTTGATAATTTTAGTCTCATCCTTAATAAGAGCATGAGATTTTAGCAAATCCATTGCATGTGAAGAGAAGAAGCAAATAAACCCAAGTCGAATTAATGCAGTAACAAGGTGGAGAAAATAGACGGAATGAAAGCACAAACTGATGGTAGTGAAAAATAAATTGAATTTCTTAGGTAATGGAAAGGGCCTATCCTAGAAGGAGGAATGGGATATCAAATTAAAAAACCTAGAAAGAAGGCATATGAAGGAACATTTTTTTTTTGTAGTGGATGTGGTTGTTGTCCATCATTTTCTCATCTATCCCTTTTCTAAATCTAAATAGTTTGTTGCAAGTCTATCTTTGTAATTTAGAAAACTCCAAGCTAAGTCTTTACTATTACTAAAAAGCCATAATGTCTAAGGATGATAAAAGATGAGAATGGGTGTCGAAAGACAAATGAATAATGTTTGTCACCATTATCAACAAATTGTTGATAAATGCTTATTCAACAACACACAAAGGCAAATAAATACAATATGTTACCAAAATGATACTATAAACTAGTGCAATATATTATCAAAAGATTGTATAACACAAAATATTTTTCACATGCCAGCTATGGATAGTCATTATGTACTACTATGGTTTAGAAAAAAGAAGGGTGTGCCTTCTCAACATTTAGTTCGGCAACCTATTTGAAGATTATTTTTTTTGCAGAATCACTATGCCACTATGGATTAGTTGGATAGCGATGATATGAATCTTGACTCATGTCAATGAATTTTCTCTCTTGGTATGTTGGAGGTCTTATAGACCTCCCTAATAAGTGTCCCATGACATATATGTGACAAAGATTTTTAGGTTTGGATGTTCTTTGTCTGCAAGAAGTTAAGATTCTAGTAGATTTTTACTTTCTAGTGACTTTTGTGTAATCTTGCTAGCCATCCTATTTTGTGTGTAGCAATCATGATGTAGGTCATGGAGGAGTTGTCATATTTATCTCTCCTATGTGGCATCTGCATTTAGTGGATCATGGATGTGACCCCACTAACAAAGAATTATGGACCCCTTGCAATATGGATAATCATTCCTTTGGATCTATTAATGTTTATGCTTCCAATGATGTTGTTGAGAAATCTTCTCTTTAGTGTTGGATTGTTTATTCAATGCCTACCACCACTTGGGTTCTATGCAGAGACTTTAATATGGTAGAGATGGTGTATGATAAAGATTTCACTCTTCCCATGTGTTGGATAGCTAGTGAAAGGAAGGCATGGTATTTTATGTGCAATAAATAGAGCATTTATTATCTCAATATGGGTCACCACCATAATAATCTTCATTGGCATATTTGGAGTCATTTTAGGGTTGGGTCTAACAAAGCCTACAAATGACTTGATCATGCTATTCTTTTAGCAAAATCCTTCTTCTCTTTTGCTATTTATTTCTCCCTTCCAATGGAGCCCTTACTCAATGTTGTCCTCTATGACCATTATCCCATAAAGTTTTATGTGGAGTGACAACTTGCTATACCTAAGGCTAGAAATCCCTAATTTTTTCCTAACACCTCTTTTTTAACTCATCAATTCACGTTGGCCCCACATCTGATGTGTTTGGAATCTTGATCCCTGGCCCACTCAACAAATTAGTTAGATTTATTGGTGGAATTATGCAATCAAATGCACTTTTCATTTCTTACAAATTTATGACTTCTAGCTAGCACAATTTTGCTAGCATTCTTATAAGGAAACCACCTTAGAGCTCCACCATGCCATTATTGCATTGGAAACCAATCCCTTTTCTCTAGCTCTGTAGCTACACATTTTTGTACTTCAAAAATAAAAGTAAATTATCGATAGTTATATAGCTAGAGGTGCCCAAATCAAAGCTCACCTGCATTAGCCTATAGTGGGGAATAGAGTCTATAAAGATTTTTCTAGGATCTTCATGCTCACCACACTTCCCAAGACATTAAACAAATCAGAGATTATCGTCATCCTTTTGACTAAAATTCTTAATGTCATTAAGGCTTTTGTTCATCATTATGAGTAGGTTTTTGAATCTCAGAGAATTCTCCTAAACATGTGGAAGCTTCGCAAGAATGCCTCAGTGTTGTCCCTTGTTAGCTTACTTCCACTCAGTGAGCCATTTTTCATCAATTGTTCTCCATTGTTGATCTTTGAGAAGCAATGTTTTGTATGTCCAATGATAAAGCTCCTAGTTGTGATGGTTTTCATTGTGATTTCTAAAAACGTCTTTGTGATTTGGTTGGACAAGACCTTCATTAAGTCTATCTTGTATCTTATCATTCTAACTCACTAGGAATAATTATAAACAAAGGAAATATTTAGTTCATACCTAAGACTAGAGATCTTAAGGATATCTGCAATTGGCAGTTGATCAATTTGATTAATGTTTCTTACAAAATCAAAGTGAAGGCTCTTGCTTTGAAGTTATGTGACCTTCTTCCCTTAATTGTTTGTTTAGAGAAAATTGGTTTCATCAAATTGAGATATGTTTTGGATAACATCATTGCAATCTGAGAAGGCATGGAGTGGGCCAGACACTCATAGTAGCAAGTTGTGGTGACTAAGACTGATTTTGCCAAATCTTATGATTGTATTGAATGGCCCTTCATCCTATCCATGTTTCAAGATCTTAGATTTGGGCCTCATTTCATGCAATTTGTTCAAATATTTTTTTTCAAATGCCTTTGCTTGCCTCACCATTAATGTGCATCAATTTAATGCTTTTAAGATTTTTCAATATAACTATCAGGGATTCCCCTTAGACCCTACTCTCTATATGTTAAATGTTCAAGGGTTTGGTTATCTTCTAGCCCACTCTATGGGCCAAGATTTGGTCAAAGGAATTTCCTTGCCTAATTCATTAGGTTAGCTTGTGAATGGGCAGTTTGTGGACGACTCTTTTCTCACACTTCTTGAAGAAGGTAATATCAATCAATTTTTGCATTCATTGGATATTTTCTATAAGGATTTAGGTTCTAGCATTCAATGGTAGAAAACCTAATGATATCAGCAATCTATTCTACCTAAACCTTCCTAGTTGGATTCTTTTGAGTGGAAGTGGATTGACCATGGTGCAATCTTCAAATTCCTAGGCATTCCTTTTTCTTTCCAAGCCTCCCCCTCTACCTTAAGGTAGGGTTTAATTTGTAGAATTTAAAATAAATTAGCTTGTTATATTACCAATCCTCTCTCCCTAGTAGGGAAATTTCAAGTATGCTCTATGATCCTTGTGGCTACTCATATGTATTATTCTTCCTATTGGGTTACTTCTAAATATTCCTACTAGAAGCTTGAGAAACTTTGTATGGATTTTATTTGGGCCTCCTCCAAAAATCACAAAGGTTTTTATCATGTGACTTGGAAATTTTGTTGTTTGCCACATGATTCTGGAGGATTGGATTTGATTTCCACTCAACAATAAGGGTTGGCTTTGTGTGTCAAGTGGATTATCTATGCTCTTGAAGGTAATGAAGCCTATAAAGTTCTAGCTTTCCATTGCATTTCTTCAAGAATTCCCCATGGGAGACATGCCTAGAAAAGGATTGGCCTTCATACTCTTTTTATTATGCAGAAGACCATACAAATTCAAGGTATGCTTGTGATGAAAAGAATTCAAAGAGTGTGGGAAGCTATCAATCGTTCTCTTATCTAGAATGAAAAGGGCTTCCACTCTCATCTTTCTATTAGTGAGAATTGTATTTTGTGCTCTCCTATTATTTCTTTTCAAGATCAACCTCCTGCCATAACACCTTGATTTCAAGATTTGAGGTTATTCAAGAAGGGAATCAAGTCCCTTCTAGATTTTTTCAAGAACAACTAGAAATTCTCTTTCTTCACCCAAAGAGAAATATAAGTTTCATTTTTCTAATCAAGACTTTGAAACTTTATAGGTTGTTATAGACTTTGTGCTACCATATGTGATTCACAAGATGGGAGTCCATAGTTTCAAGCCTCGGTGGAAATATTAGAAATAGTATCTTGATATACCATTCCATACTTATAAGTTTTTAATGGTCATTCTTTGCTTTATCCTCATTTTCTTATGGTGCCTATTTTAAATCAATAATGGTTGTTGCAATCTCCTTTGAACATTTGGCAACACATATTTAAAAAAAATTGGTTATCTATTCTAGAGTTAAATCTTGCTCACTTTGTCTGGTGTATTCTTTTTCAAGGCCTTCTAGTTGGGGTGAGATTAGGCAATATTGGGATCAGAGATCCTCAATGCTCCTTTTTTGGTCAACAAGAGAATCTTAAGCATATTTTTTTGGTTTTTCCCTAGAGCTCAAGCTCCTTGGGCCTAGATTCATAATTTCTTCATACCTTTCTAGCCTAAATTATTTTCCAAGCATATGATTGTACTAGGGGATTGACATTTAATTCCCTTTATATATAGTCAAATTTAGCATGCTCTCAGGTAGAAATCCTTCTCAAATTTTGGAAAGATAGGAATTCTTCTTTGTTTTCATGTTGTTTAGTTGATCATAATTTGTTATTGTACACTAAAGCTATGATTTGTTTTATTATGCTCATGAAAATTCAATTGCAAACCAACAAGGTTGCACTTGAGGTGGCGCACCTGCAAGTGCTACTAGATTAGTGGGTAATGCCCCATTCACTATTATCATGGTCCTTTGACTCCTGCTTCTAATTAGGGCAAACTTTAAGAACTGGCCCTTGGAAAATTCTATAGAAATCTTGGTGAATCCCCTATGTTGCAATGTAAGCGACATGACAATTTGTTCTCAAAATTGAACTGAAGTCATAAAGAGGGTGGTTATTTTATGTTAAAATATCATTTTAAAAATAATTTGTGGGATATTTGAAACACAAAATTGATTTTTGTTTTTAATCAAATTGGTGAATGGGGACCTAATTTTTTCATAAAATATTAATTTAGTTGGTGAGATAATGCTAAATTTTTCCTAATTTTTTAATTGAGGTGGCGAATATATGCCAGATTTCTGATAATTTTTTAATTGAGGTGGCAAATTAGTCTTAAATTGCCAACAAATTTTTAATTAAGGCAGTGAATTAACACCTAATGCAATATAAATTTTGTATTGTTGTGGTGAATTAAAACTTAATGTAACATAAATTTTAATTATAGTTTTATACTTTTGGTTTTCAATTGATACTGATTTGAAAGGTTTTTTAGGAAAAAGGTGCATGACACCTATACTATATTAATATCAAAATTCATCAAAATTACATCAAAAGGCTCCACAAAGCTAAAAAGGGAACTACGACAACCATAAAAGCATACAGTGATAAGCGTAAATTACAATCAAATAATCAAAGCTAGAAAGGGCACTATGGCCACCATCAAAGCATACATGGACAATCTTTTACAATTAGGTAATCAAAACAAAAAATAACATATGCTTAATACCAACTGAACGTACTATTAAAGATGAGAGAACACATCCAAAAAACCACACCACCACAAGACACTCACACCCTTACTTAGGGTCTTGAGAATTTGTAGTGTCATCAATAGGAAGCAAATGAATAAGAGGAAACAACATATTAGCATTCACAGGTCAAGATCAATATATGTATGCATTCATAAGAAGTGAATGGCATTAAATATATGTTTTATGAAAACATCAAATCTTGGTGGTAATTGGAATTTCTACATTTCTAGCAGAGAATTTAGAGCATTCTTACTGCTAAAATGAAGCCAAATTTATGCAGAGAGAGCAAGGCAAAAAAAGGGTGGGACATAAAGTAAAAGGTGGAATTTGCAATTGAAAACCCAATAACTAGGAATATTTGAAGAGAATGTTTCCATTAATACACACATGTAATACTAGATCTCATACACAGCTAATGGTAGGAAATGAGATATCAAAGATTGTAAATATAAATGCGAATTTACTCGAAAAATAATCGTGAGCAAAGATGACATTGAGAAATACTAATTTGGAAGTTGTGTGTGTATATCTTACATCACATAACCAAAATTTCTAATTAATTTAAGAGAAATTTATAGAAAAGTTGTACCATACTACCATCTGTGATATCATCATCTATAAAATTTGCATTTAATTCTACACAAATGAAGTATCTGTTGGAATGGTTTTTAAGATATGTACAAATAATATTTGGACATCTAGGTAATGTTATGTCAAAGCTGGAAGGTCATCCTTCAACTCAAATTATTACATAGATGCAATTACTGTGTTCTTATCATTTTCTTCAATTTAAATAAAACATTCATTTAATTTAGTTTTAAATCACATAAATGAAGACATATCTAACCACATGCTTGACCTACCATTACAATCTTCCTTTGCTCTATTTATTTTCTAGAAATCAAGTATTGAGCTCTTCAAATCATATCCTACGAGTTCATAGAGCCTCTCTTCTTCTTACATTCTCATCATAGAGGGATGGCTTTCCATGGACCGGTGTTATAAAGTAGGTTAAACATTATCTTCAATTTCCATCAGACAAGGTAAAGGTGACCATTAAGGAAGTCATTGGCATTGACTACTTGGAACTTGATATCATTGGGTTTGACCTAGTAAAAATTCTTAAATCCTCATAATTTGTTTAATTTCTTTTCTTTTCCTTTAGAGATTTATGAATACAATGGATGAGTTCTTCTTTGTGAATCTATTATTTTTAATAAACTAAGGGAACAGTAGCAAGTTTTAAAAGGACCAAAATAAAATTTAAAAATGTTTCATTATTAATATTTTTTTAGCATACTTGGTGGCTTGATGGAGTGTGGAGTTAAAATTTCTGTGATGAACTAAACACATTAGATCTACCATTTTTGACATAATTTATCATTTTAATTAGATTACACAAAATACCACTTGGCATGTAATCCCCACTTTTTTCCTCTTTATTTTTTTTGTAGATGAAAATTTTGCCCAAGTATGACTTGGATGATAGTTAAATGAAATGGATTGAGGTCCCTCACTATAAAGTTGGCATAGGTTTGAGGAAAGTAGTGAAAATAAAGGTGAAAGGGGAGAGAATAAAAGACATATTATGCATAGGAAGAAGTAACAATTCTAAGGGAATACAAAGGTGAGAATTAAACATTTTAAATTATGAATTTTGATAACTCAATGTGGGTGCCACCAATTACCATTTTAAATAGCATAGGTCGTGCCCCATTTTTACATTATCATTATACAAGCATGAATGATAGTGCATATGTGGCATTATGAAAGAAAGAAGAGGACCATTTGCATACAATGTTGATTACCAATGACTAACTAATCCATTGAAACTATTAATGAAATACTCCACTACATTAGTATAAACAATAAAAATCATTTCAAAATGACTATCACTAAAGCCTACTAATCTACTTAAAACAAAAACATATTTATGTTTAATTACACAATATTATCGGCATACCTAGTGCACAATTAAGTGCAATTGCTAAAAATATTACTTTTTTCCCTTTACACTTTCAAAAATAAAATTATACTATAAAATTTATGAGTTGGATTGATTGAATAGGACAAAGCAAGTGATGTGATATATATTTGATTAATATAAAAATAAAAAATACATTATTTTTATATAACCAAAATTTTGTATCATGAAAATTTTATTTCAATAATTTTAAAAAAATTAGCTAGAAAATCATATAGTAACCATCTATAAACCAAATAAACACACCCACTTATATTCTGCTAAACTATTTCTTCTACTTTTTTTTTTTTTTTTTTTGGGGGGGGGGGGGGCGTGGTGGGTAGGACAAGAAAAAACAATTATAAAATATAAGAACAAAACTTAATGTGACTCATTGAGAATAAACAAGTGATGCCACGTGTAGTTGATTAGTATAAAATAAAAATACATTTTTTTTATATAACCAAATTTTTGTATCACAAAAATTTTATTCCACTATTTTTTTTTAAATTACCTAAAAGTCATATGGGAGTGGACCTAGTAGTTGAGCACCCTAACTTCGCACTTCTCAAAATCATACATGGTAATTTCAAATCACTTGAAAATTTTTATAGCAGATTACTTGGCAAGACCCCTACTTATAACTAAGGTTTTAGGTCCACATCACCAAATATGATGCCACATCAAAATGTTTTTTGTTGAGATGTCCAATAGTTCCCAAAAAGAAAGGGTGGACCAATAGTTGTGCATTAAGTCATGTTTTGTTGGTGTGTTGATATGACATCACATGATTGGTTGTTTCTTAGATCTAAAGGGCACACTTCACACAATTATAGGTACTTATAGTCAACACAAACAACCTTAAAGTCACAACTACTAGTGTTAAACTTTTAAAAATATTGGGCCTTAAATCCACAAATACTATCACAGCTATTGGAACATGCTCAGCAGTTGGTTCATCTCCCCTATAATAACCACCTATAAACCAAATAAACACAACCTCTTATGCTGAACTATTTTTTCTAAAAAAAAAATTAAATGGAGGGAAGTGGGACAACAAGAAACCAATTATAAAATATAAGAAGGGAAATTAATGTGACTTATTGATAATAAAATATAAGTTTTCACATAGCTCTCATTTGCGACTTGTTGCACGCGATTGCACCAACGATCCACAATTAGTGGGTCAAGTTTGATGTCGAGATAGCAACAATAAATCTATCATTGAACCACTTGAAAGTCATTGAATAAGTGAGTACAATAATTAATTCTAAAGAGCCGTTTTAACCCTTTACAATAAAGACAGAGAAGAGCCTTGTGTTATGCAGACTTGTTCTTCGACAAGAAACGAATTATTAAATACAAAATGAGAAAGAACCCTTTAATGGGACCCGTTGTTAATAAAATATAACCACTCATAACTCTTGACAGGAATCTGGAACATATAAAACCCACACCGACAACAATAGCAGAGAAACCAATGAACGGTGGACCCATTTGCTCTTCTTTATCTCAACTTTTTCCTGATCCGTAGGTAGCTCTGCTGGAAGACTTTTCATCTCTATCCACGATGAGGGCAAAAACCTAGGCGTTTTATTGCCTCTATATATCAGGAGCTTTGTCTTTGGAGCTATCATCCTCTGTTCTTCTAGCTTTCTTGCACTAGAATAGTTTTTAGTGCCATCATGGCTGTAGTCTTTAGAAATACCAGTAACTTATCATCTGGTGCTCATGTCTTAGGAAATATTCATAATCAATTATCTAGTAAGCAACAACAGTGCCATGAATATTGTCAATTGAAGCCATTAAGGATGCAAAGGGTGCCGGTGAAGTTCGGAAATATATTGACATGGGCATGCTATTCTTCCTCCTCTTCACCTGCAATGACACTGTACGATGTATTGTCGGTGCCCATGAGCGTTGAATTGGGTGAATTGAAGAAAGCTTATAGAGAGAAGGTGAGAATTTACCATCCAGATGTGTGCCCGCCTGGTGAAAGAGACAAGTCTTGTGAAATGTTTCTTCAAGTGCAGGAAGCGTATGAGACTCTGTCTGATCCCATGCGGAGGACTGACTATGATTTCAATCTTCGTTTCAATCCCCATATAATGCTCTTGCAAAGGAGGAATGGAAGTGCTGAAGGTGAGGGGAAGCAGGTGTGGGCACAGCAACTTCGATGTCTTACCAAGAGGTCTCGTAGTCGCAGGGTAAGCTGGGGAGAACGAATGCGCAGCTTCAAAGAAGAAGAAGCCCATGGAATTTCATAGAAGTAATGTTTAGAGAGCATAATAAAATATGTTCATGTATATGAGGTTTCCTATTGGAATTGTATTTTAGTATTAGACTTGAAAGAGAATAACGAAATGTTCACCGTTTAACATTATTGTTCTTGTCTCTACAAAACAACAGTTTAATAGATATCATCAATTGGGAAAGTTAAAGCTGCAAAGCGCGCCTATCACTTTAACCAGGGCTTCCTCCTGTTCTTCACCAGTCACTTTGTATGACGTATTGTCAGTGAAATGAAGAAAGCGTGTAGAGAGAAGGTGTTGGATAAGTGTTGTATATTTTGTTTTTACATATTTTAAATTAATTAGGTTTTCTTCTATTTTCACCCATGTTTTAATGTACTCACATTTATCTTTTGTATGATTCACATAATGTGTAAAACTACTTTTAAGGTGTCTATAAATATTCTCACATACTTGAGATTGAAGTAAGAGTTTCTTATTGTATTGATGAATGGCTGAGTTTTATGCGTCCGCCACAAACAGCAGGACAATGTGCCCCAACTGTTTATGATTTTTTGATCTGGTTTCATTGCGACTTTTGCAGTCGACCTCTTCAGTGCAGCTCCCTGGACCTGTTCGACCATGTGCAGAATCAATCAAATTGTTGAAAATCAATCACTGAGCACGATTTGGACCAACTGACTATTTTACAACGTACCAACTAGTTAAACTTTAACAGTTTTATGCCATAGAGAAGAATTTTACTGGATATTTTTGCTTATAAGAGTTTTCTTAGATAAAATATTCCATATTGTATCTTATTTTCTATTAATTCTGTAATTTATACACACTGCTTCTTTTGAACAAATTCGTCAGACTTCTTTTCTCTACATTACCATCGAGATGTGTGCCCCGCTTTCTATTAATTCTGTAATTTATACACACTGCTTCTTTTGAACAAATTCGTCAGTCTTCTTTTCTCTACATTACCATCGAGATGTGTGCCCCGCTTGGTGAGCAAGATAAGTCTTGTGAAATGTTTCTTCAAGGAAGCGCCTCAGACTTTGTCTGATCCATTGCTAAAGGCTAACTATGATTTTAATCTTCATTTCAATCCTCTTATAATGTTCTTGCAAAAGAGGAATGGAAGTGCTAAAGAAGACGCCAAGGAGCAGTGGGCATAACTGCTTCATTGTCATAGCGAAAATTCCAGAAGCTGTGTGAGAAAAACAAATTGAATCTAGAATGGGTAGCTCCAAAGTAGTGGTAGAAGCTCATGGTATTTCATCTATTAAGACATCTTCATGCGTAGCAATTAAGCGATATTATTTACCTCACTCCTTTAAGGCTCATCTCTTTGTTTAGTAGTGTTTTTTACCTTGTACAAAATTTTGATTTCTATTTTCTCAGATATTTTTAGAGGAAAACAATTTTTCCTTACGCACTATCGAACCGTTTTTTTTTTTTTTTTTTTTTCAATTTGAAAAAAATAGATTACAATATATAGGAATAAGCAGCTAAGAGAATGCTAGAATTGTTCTTCAGAAATAAATATAGTAACAAAATTACAACAAAATTAAAATTTTTTGGCTAACTGTTCTAATCTCTCTCGGGGTGGCCAATGGTGATGCAGCGAATGGGGCTGGTGCCACGAGCTGAGCTGGCGCTGTAGGCGTCGGCGTGGTCAGAGGTTATGGTGTGCTCGACTTTTTTTATTTTTGTTATTGCTTAAATCTGTGTTGATTATCTGGCCAGTTATAGGGCCATTTGTTTGTAATATTTTGACAACTTTCTGGATACTTTAGAGTTTTTGTACTTATCTTTTTTCAGTAATGCTATGGGTGGTTCCCAACCTTTTTCTTTTAAAAAAAAAAAAAAACAAATTGTTCTAATCTCTAATTTCTGTAATTGAAATTTGAAGAGTTGTTTACATATATTTTGAGATGTTTAAATATAAATAGTTTTTAGTTTAGTTTTTAGTTTTTTTTTTTTTGGTAAAAAGAGAAAAATTATATTAATTGAGAAACCATAAAATATTACAAAAGGACTTTCAAAAAGCAACAGCTGTTATTAAAGCTTAAAATACAAAAATCTAAAGAGGTTTACCACAATTCCACCACCTTCCAGAACCAAAGGAAACCACAAAATTAACAAAGCACAAGATACCAAGAAAAATCATACCAAAACTATCAAACCTATAGAAATTGGAAAGGATATGCAAAAGTCAAGGACCCCTGTTCCGTGACATGCCAATTGTGATCAACATCAGAGGCACATTTAGCTAAACAATCAACAACAACATTCCACTCTCTAGGAATATGAATAAAATAGATGGAATCAAAGCTTTGTGAGAGGCAAAGAATCTACCCCACAAAAGAAGCTAACCTTTAGGAAGACTCATTAAACTTCCCATTATTTAGAAGGGAGACCAAAACCATGGAATCCATCTCGTAGATAACCTTCTTCCATCCTAGCCCACAGGCTTTCTCCATAGCCACAAGGATTTCCCAAGCCTCCACCAAGTTATTAGTGCCTTGAACCCTATAGCTAAAGAGAAAAAGAAATGAACCAAACCAACACTATCTCTCCGAACTCTAAAATAACAAACACCATAATTGTTCTTTAAACTTTATGTTCTTTCATAGTATTTAAAAGTTAAAATGTGATCAATGTAAAAAAAAATTAATATTAAATCTATGTAAAAATATTGATCAATTTGTAATACAAATATTAATATTGTGACACACACACACACACACACACACACACACAAATAGGTGAATTGTGGCCTTGGGACCACTCTCTTTAAGTAAATAGCTTGCAAAAAATAAAGTTAGGTATGTGCATCAACCCTATAAATAGGGATGCATGAGAGTAACAACAAAACTCAACCCATGTAAGGTGGGGAGAACCTACATTTATAGAACTGTGAATGAGAAAGCTAGGAAATACATCCAGTCATATCCAAAACTTCATTTTTCCTAGGGTCTCTATTTTCCTAATGCCCTCTTTTTTCACTTGACAATAGTCCATTGATTTGTGTTTACCTCTTGAAGGTCATCAATTTTAGACATTTGACATTGTGTAGTAATTGCCTCCAAAGATGACTCTATGACCTAATCATTCCCATTTGAAGTCTCATCCCTTTCAGAGATCAATCCACAATTAGGGGTGTTAGAAGACTTTCTTTTATCAAATTTAGAAGTAGCAACATTCACAACTACATTTGTTGCTAGAGGAAATATATGTTGATGACTTAGATTAATCCATTTCAACTAGGTTGCTTGCTTCAAAGGTTTTGCGTTGTTAACTGGAGGAGAAAATTTTGAACAAGCATCTGCCTTATGTCTTGTACTGTAACATTGGTTGCACTTGTACACTATTCCTTCATAGCCACCAATTGTTTAAAAATTTTGGTGGCAATCTTGATTCCAATTTTAGTCGGTAAAGGTTTGGAAAGGTCCATTTCCACCAAAATTTGTGTTAATGTGAAAGAAGAATGGAATGTAAAAAAAGGATTGAGATTTAAATGTAGCCAACCTTGAAATTAAATTCCCAATGGAATTTTTATTCAAATAGACATGGAAAGAGGCCTAGAAATGTGGTGACAAGTCTAGTATACTCAGCCAAACCAGAATAATAGTAAATATCTCTATGAGAGGATTGAGTTCTAGGTAGCATGGTTTCATGCACATGTAGGATTTGTCCAAACCTAGGGACCCCTGCTAAAGAAATAAAATCCCATCCTCAAGATTTTTATAGATCACAAAGAAAAATCTTTTAGCATAGGGGATAGTAAAAAATTCACCTTCTAGTAGAGTTTGATAAATTTTTAAGATCTACTTATGAAATCACTATGCTTTTCCAAAAGTTGTGAAACCTATTAGGATTAAGGTGATATTAACCTTGCAATTTTATGTCTACTTATGTCTAGGTGGTTGAGCGATATTATTATTTTATTATTCTTCTACTTTTAACTTGGAATATTAGTTATAGTGGCATCCATCAAGGAGATTAGTTATAATGATAATGGTTACAAATTCATTTATCCTTATTATGCCACTTTCCTAATCCTAAGCACTAGGAGAGAGAGTGGAGCATCTTTTGCATATTGGACGGGACCCACGTTAGTTGGCCAGTCCATTTTGAGAACCATACTTGGGAATGTGTGCCCACTCTTCACATGGGCTAAAAGATGGTATATTAATGGTGGCTATTCACGAAGCTTTTATTGATTGGTCATTGGGGATATTGGATTTCTTCCATACCATGGGTTTTGGTAGTTTTGGTTTCATGAAATCATTCATAATTTTCTTTCTCTGGTTCTTTATAAATTAGATGCCTTGGATAATTGTTTCATGGGTCTTTTGTAGGTAAAGGAAGGTTATGTTGCTAGAATATTATCAAATTGAAGAGAGAAGTTGGATGTATTACTGTAACACTTATTATTGGATTAATATAAGCTTGTGCTCTTTTTGATGTTGAAGTCTTTTCCTAAAAGAGATTATTCACATAAATTTTGGGTGCGATGTATTTATCATGTATTTTATTGATTCCTAATTTTCTAATTTAAACTTCCTCGCACTTATCTTATGGCTAACCACATGGTACTTTAATTGATAACTCATGTTTTCTTATTAAGTGAGAAATTTTTTACTATAGTACTTTACTCTATTTATTAATATTTGGTATTAAATATTTGTTTCTATTTAGAAAGGGACAACTTTCTTAGAAGTGTTGTGGTTTATTTGGCTATAGAGGGACATTTTAACTTGGTGGTTTGGTAGATTTGTGAGTGATTGATGCAAGAGCTTCTTCCTCTTCAACAAATATTAAAAAATTTAATGTCTCTAGGTATGAGATGTGGAAGCTGAAGACAAAGGATCCCTTGGGAGATAGGTGTTGGATCCTAATTTAGCGGGTCTCAAAATTTGCAAAATCCTAAGTTTAGTGCCCCTTTGTTGCCCCAGAAGTATTTTACCCATCATTGATAACTAGTTTGAGATTTCCTTCAATGGGTTCTATCTTGGTCATATTTTTATCTTGGAGTTGTGCATTGTCTTCCCCACATTCCTATCATATGTTGAGGTTTCCAAAAATCTAACACAAATCTAAGTGTGGAGAATTTTTAGATCATTTTAAGTGTTTTGCAGAATTGTCAACTTTTAGTGGACTTCTAGACATTTCTCCTTCACTCCCTATCTAGTCCTTACCTCCTTTCTCACATGAAAGTCCCACAAATATTATCAAGCCTTTAGTCTATCTCATTCCACCCATTTCTTCTAGTTTGTAGGATCTCACTAGATTGTTGGACCTTAAACCTTGATGTTTCAATGCTTGGTCATCCTGTCCATTTTTTCAAATCATTGTTCAACATTTTCACTTCCCTTTTTCCTATACTTTGCATTAGACTTTTGGTGAACTTATAACAACCCAAGAAAATATCTTTGGAAAAGGTGATCAAATTGCTGGTGAGGTGGATGAGTTTATTAATTGTTGTAGCCAGAGATGTCTTTGTAGTGAGGTGAGCATATTGAAGGTGGGGAAGAAAAATATTTGCGAGGCAGATGAGAAGAGGATGGAGGATTCATGAAGGAATGACATCAGGGGAAAAGAACAACAATGGTGTGAGATAGGGAGTGGCTTGCATGCCTCAGATGGATGCGAATGTTGCTCATGTCCTTGAAAGATAGAGGTGGCTTCCCTGTAGTTTAAATGAAGGTTCAAGGACCCTGAATCACAGCCTAATATTGACAAGATCTATAGTGTGTTGAAAGAACTTGGAAAGAGGACAAATATCTATTAAAATGGAGGCTCCAATCAACTAGATTGAGTTTGCAATGAAGGTAGAACAGAGGGTGATGAGGATGCTGGCTAAGGTTGTGGAGTCTGGCTTGACAGTAGCCTGTTGCATTGCTTAAAAGTTTCTAAAGCCATTTTTAACAATCTAGTTTGTGTGAATCCTACAATCGATCATCCCTTGAGATGTTACCTCTTTGAGGCATTCTGTCTAGCATTTCACGTGCCTTGTCTTTACCTCCACCGTTTGCATATTGGGAGGATAGAGCTATTTGGTAATAAGTCTGTCACAACTTTGACTGTGTGGAAGAGATCATTGTTGTTCAACTACAATGGTTTCACTGTGTTTGAATTCAACCGAGATCCTTGCCTTCAGAGTTGACAATTACGATTCTGGGTATAAGAGCGAGGTGGTTTTCATGGATGCCCAAGGAATTTCTCTGCTCACAATGAGAAGAAAAAAAGGAAGAGCACCTAGGCGAGCAGAAGAATTTGTAGGATTTGAGGCATGGTGAAGGGGAGTATGATTAGAAGGAAAGTGGTACAGAATAGTTTCTTATTCTGAAGTTAGTTATCAGCGATAATCGCATCAACTTCAGGAGAATAAGAAGAAAATGCCACAGAGCTCAAGATAGGCGAAGGTAAGTTGGTTTTAACTTCACCATCTTTAATTTTTACATACCAGTTAAATCCTTTTCAACAGCCACAATATTCTATCCCTATTGAGACTCTAGGTATTGTAAAGTTTGGTTGGAATTCCCAAATCTTTGATTGGGCTTTCCCTGTTTTAGTTTTTCCAAAACCTATTTGTTATAAAATGCAAAGTCCAAGGCAGAATGTTGAATTGGAATTCAGAACCATTATGATTTTTATTGTTAGGTTGTAAGTTACTTTTTAGTGAAAATGCCGTAGACATTATCTTCAATTTATGTCTTCACCTATGCATGAAAGGGGGGCTACATTATTTTAAAACCCTCAGAAATTGCTGATCATGTTGTTCTCCCTCGTCTTTAATCTATTTTTAATGTATAAGGTTTGTAAGGATGTGGTTATGACATGAGCTGTAAAAGGTTAGATTTCTGATTTATTAGAGATATGAAAAGTAGTTGTTGCATTGTTTTGAGGAGCACAAACATCTGTAGAGTTGTCTCAGAAGAATATGATGCTTGCTGCTAATATACCTGAGTGTGTTGATAATTAATAGAGATACAAAATAGGTAGACAAAAACCTATAAAGAAACAAGGTGGAGATTACAAAAGCATCACTCTCCATAATCTTATTGCAAAATATAGGAATGAGATTGTCCTCCATGGAATAGATCTTCCAATTTATGCCTATGATCAAGCCTACCAGTTTTAATTTATAAATACCCAATTGGCTTTATTGAAACGAAATAAAATTAAAGACCTTATAGCTTGAGCATCAATTTCACAACAGTTACACATGTGAAGTGTAACATCCCATGGAACCCTTTTGTTATCCGATGACTTCTCTATAGAGAATTTCATTACAACTCTTCTTAAACAAAAATAGATTGGTCTTCTATTTTGGTCACTACTATCATTTTCTACTAAATCACCAGCCTTGTGGAAATTGTCGATTTGAGTTAAGAATGTTATGGCACAAAAATACTTTAGTTGTAGCGATCTGGGTTTATATATTGAAATTTAGTCACATAATTTCTATTAAGAAAATCTGCTACGTAATACAAGAATATAGGAGAACTACTGTAGGAGGAAAATCTAGATTTCCTTTTTGTAAGTCTGTTTAACACTTTATTTTGTTATGTTAAATATGGTAGACAACATGCAAAATTCCAGCTGCAAATAGGCTTGTAATACTATTTGTCGTGTTTTCTTATGTGATACGTGCATTCCTTTGTGAAGAGTGATTAAATTGGGGTCACTGGAGTTATTACAAAATTCATCTAACTGACAAAGGGTTGTTTTCAATAGATTACACTATCATCAAAAGTTTTGGTCTTGTAGATCACATTTTTCATATTTTCTATTTCTAAATTATACTTTAGTGTTTCAGTCAATTTTGTATACCTCGTTTGGTTAAATGAGATGAGATTAGGTCTAAAATATTGAGCCCTCGTGCATGGCCTTGAGTGCTTGTAAAGGCTAAGGATGCACGTGAGAAGGCTTATCCGTCTGTGGGACGTCGAGTTATCCATCTGCAAGGTGTTAATTCGGGCATGCTTGAGCCTCCTCGTCGATATGAGTAGTGTACTTGTTTCCATGTGGTACCATCCCTTCGAGCACACATGATGACTCCCCATCTAATCTACATTCTAGTGTCTAGTGCCTTGGTAGTCATGAGTAGTACCCAACATTATATTTGATGAGCATCTCTATGTTCTGACTTTGGCTATATGCATTGATATCTGTATCTGCTCTATGATTGATGTGAGTGTTGGCCATCATGTATACCCTTACTGTGTTACTTCAGTCTAGGCCTTGTGACTATCTCTGACCATGGTAGGGTGGTCTCTTTTGAGTCCACATGGTTGGGAGGCATTGCCACCACCATTGGGGACCGGCTAACAGGTTATTGGATCACTAGATTGGAGATGTTCTCTCTCTATTACCCTATCTATTGTTATAACTATTCAGTCATTATATCATATTTAGGACTATGTTATTGTACTTGTATATCATATTCATGGCTATGCCAATGCATTGTATATTCTTTTATGTAATTGTACTCTCTTAAGAGAGAAGATCTAATCATGCAAATTAATGAGAAGATATGAGATGTTTCCTATCTAGTTTATGGATTCTGGTGTGGGTATCGGATCTACTTGTACTATGATACTTTTGGATTCATGTTTATAATCTGGAATGGGTTATAGGAACATTTGGGTTGGTGTTTACAATGAATGTAGTTTATTAATGTTTCTCTGGAGAGTGATTTAGTCCTCTCCTGTGGGTTGTGTATTTGGCCATACTTGGCCATGAATGTTGTCGACATATTGAATCGACAACCATATCAAGTGTATGTTATCACTAGTTATTCAAAAAAAAAATTATCTTGTCCTCTTTTGGCCCTTACCCTTCGAGGTTGTGGGGCTGGATATTATAGAACTTCTTCCATTTTCATTCCATGATCTCCTAACATCCTGACCTCCTTTCCCATGTAGAAGTTTTCTAGAGCTCTATCGAGCCCTTAGCCATTTCTTTCTATTCATTTGTTCTAGTTAATAGAAATTTGATAGATTTCCAAACATTTTTTTAACCTCCAACATCCAATCCTCTCATCCCTTTCCACATTTCTACAAATCTTTTCCCTCCATTCCTCTTCACTTTCCCTCTATTTTGTCTAGACTTTTGGAGTTCCTCCAAACTTCATCCATTTTCTCTGCACTTCTTGTACTTCCTTCTATTTTCTATATTTATCAATCTTCCTTTCAAACATGATTTGTGGAATTTCACTCCCAAACTAGACACTTGCACCTATAGCTCCCCTTTATTTTCTTGTAGTCCTGATAATCCCTTTGGTGGGATATCACTAGACTTATGGAATTTGTTGGTAGAGGAAAGAGTACATGAAAAATAACATCTAGAATCCACTGCAAATGTCTGTAAAAGGGATGTGGAGCATAAAGTTGAATAGGCCCTTAATAGGAAAAGACATCTATTGTCCCCACTGTAGTCATATGTATATAGTAAAGCACAAATAGAAGTAAGAAAGTAGACAAGTAGAATAAGAAGAAAGAATAGAGAAGAGATTATACATTTGATGTTGCAATAATGGAGTTGATATATATAAATAATGATATACATGTTCTAATGCCTAAAATGGATGTTTAAATTTAGTATTATGAATTCTCAATTTTGTTAAGCTACTGCATGATAATAGTTCCTACCGCAAGCCTTTTGATTATTCTATTATACTATAATCATCAGGGTATAAATTATACAACATGCAAGACTCTTGGACTCAGAACTTTGGTCTATGAATTCTCTTTTCCTTCCAACATTTGGTTTTGTTGTCAGGACCCTAGTAAAATAGTAAAGAATAGATTGAAGTATCAAATGAGAGTTGTGGAGTAAAGAAAGTTATTGACAAGGATATTATAAATAAGGTAGAATTTATTTTATAATTTGCAATAGATTCCCTTATGTCTTAACCTTGTGAGAGGGGGTCAGGCACCTAGAGGATGATGAATGGAAAGGATGGATCTTGAAGAGATCCTTGAAAATATATGACTAATAAAAGTAGGATGGAAATGGGCACCATGGGATGCATAAAAGGACTGATGGAATTCAACATCTTAAAAACTGATGGAAAAAGGAGATAATAAGAGATTAAGAGAGATTAAAGAAAATATCAAATTGGTAATGTAGTTGAACATGGAATAAAAAATAAAGAAACAAACACAAGAGAAAAAATAATACCACAAAAGAATGGAAATTTTTTAAGAGATGGAGTTAGAGAACATTAGTAGGGCTATGACTAAAAAAGACATAGAGGAAGAGTTAGAGCATGCCAGAGGGGTTGTGATAGAACAAGAAAATGCAAATCCACGGTGTTTTGTAGAAATGAACACAATTGAGTGTGCCATAGGTGTTGTAGTTGATGACAAAGTAATAGAACTATGTGACACTCCTAAAAATCTAAACTCGTATCTTAATAAAGAAACAAGGATCCTCAGTAATTTGGTAGGAAGCATCAAAGAATATGGGACGTCTCATAAAACATGGGAAGAAGTTTGTAGTAGCATGGAGGCTCCAACACTTCCAGAATTAAATCGAACACCAAACTTTGAACCTAACTTATCTAACCTTTGGAATACAATGGATGAAAGCTTCAAGAGATTCCTAAACCTCATATAAAATTTACAACCTTTAAGATTCGATGTGGTGTATCTAGATTAATTGGTTAGCTATATAGTGTGAGAAAATTAAGAGATGAGGGATTATATCAAGATGTACAAGAAGAAAATGATAACATGTTCAACTTGGCTAATAATACAATTGGAGTAAGAGAGGAAGATTGGATAACATCATTATCTAACAACATGTCTTTAACTAATAGGAAAACATATCCTAAAATAAAATGTCACTTTGAAGAAGTGCAACCCCTAGACCAAGAGTCATCCCCCATGCCATATAAGTCAAGAATAATTTCAACATCAAAAATAATTGAGAATTCAAGAGAAAGAATAGAATCACAACAACAACCATTTGTAAAAAATTGTGGTGTAATATTTATGAAGAGAATATTTTGAGACATAATTATCCAGAGATAAGGAGAGAAACAAGAAACCACTGCAACATGAGAATCACAAGGAAAAGGGAAAATTGCCAAATAATACCACAAATAAACACCACAAAAGAGACAAAGGGCTTGATTCCAACATGAACTCATTGGTCAAATTCCTAATTTTTGATAAGGATACCACAAAAGTAGTTGAAGTCATATTTATTTGGAATCATTGTGGAAAAGAAAAGGAACTACTAGAGACCAAATAAAACTATTTTATTTTGTAGGAACCTTACGGAATGACAAATTAGATTGGTACAGAAAGATATGCCCACAACATGACAAAGAATGGTTAGAGATTAAATCTAAGTTTCTATCAAACTTTAAATCTCTAGAAATCTCTACTGAGATTGTAAGCAGAATGAGAGATGTGATAGAGGAAGAGGGTGAATCTATAAAAAATTATGACCACAGACTTAAAGTGGTATCTATAAATTTAGAAGAACCTCTAAATAAAAAACAATACATTGAGTGGTTCATCTTTTGATTAACACCAAAAATAAAAACATCATTGGATGGAAGGATATTCAATACCTGCTTAGAAGCAGTGGCACTAGCCTACCACGTGTAATCTCAAACATGGAGAAGGAAGGATAAATCTACTAAAACTAAGGAAATAGAAAGATTGAAATTGCAATTGGAATAATTGAAAATTAAACAGGAAATCTTGGATAACCAAGAAACTACTCAAAAAATAAAAAGAACAAACATAAGGTATGATTTTTATTATAGGGAAGAACAAATCATAAATGAATTTCTAGTGCTAAAAGGAGATAAGAGAGATACCACACTTAGGGTGGACATAAGAACAACTCTAAGGAAGACACAAAAAGTTTATTGTGGCATATGTGGAGAATGGGATGATCATGAAATTGATGAATGTCCATCACTACTATTCAAACTTTGAGGACAATAAGAAGAGAATGAACCATAGTTTAATCGCAACAGCAACAACAAAAAAACAATAGGCCATGAAATGGCATATGTGAAAGGACTAGCACAAAGACCAATTTATGCCCAAAACCATGGATACAAAACACCAAAATGGAAAAGTCAAAGAAATATTCACACACTATAAAATACACCACAATGAAACTAAATATCATATCCATCGAATTAATCAAATGAAGATAGAGGTTATTATAATAATTACAAAGGTGGAATAGGTAGAGGTAGGGATAAAATAAGAAGAGAAGATGCCACCTACTACAAATGTAACATCCCGCTACGTAACCCCAAAGGGTAAGAGCCAAAAGGGGACAAGACAAATTTTTTTGACATAAGTAAACAACATACACAGATTCAGCTGTCAATTCGATAGATTGATACCATTCATTTTAAACACCAAAACAAATGTTCCTAATCCCATCTGATAAAAACATGAATCCATAAGCATAAAATACAGGTGGATCTAATACCCACACCAGAATCCATAAAGCAATAAAGGAACATCACATTTCTTCTCATTAAATACAATGATTACAACTTCTCTTCTAAGAGAGTTCAATTACATAACTGCATATACAATTACAATGATATATTCCAAAATATGATACAAGTACATAACATAGTCCTAAGTATGATACAAAGGCTGAATAGGTACAATAACTGAATGAAGTGATGGAGAGAGAGATCATCTCAAACTGGCACTCCAAAACCTGTTTGCCGGTCCCCAGTGGTGGTGGCAATGCCTCCTAACCATGTGGACTCCTAAGAGACCACCCCACCATGCTCGGAGATAGTCACAAGGCCCAAATGGATGAAAAACAATAAGGGGATACAAGATGGCCAACACACACATCAGACACGGAGCAAACATGGAGAACAATGCATACATCCAAAGTCATAACACAGGTGTACTCATCCAAGTCATAGGTCAGGTACTACTCATGACTACTAAGGTGCTAGATACTAGAGTGTAATCATATGGAGTGTCATCATATGTGCTCGAAGGGATGGCACACACGGGACCAAGTACCTCTCATACAAACAAGGAGACTCAACCGTGCCTGAATCCACGCCCCATAGACGGATGACTCAACGCCCCGTAGATGGATAGGCCTTCTCGTTGCATCCTTAGCCTTTACAAGTGCTCAAGGCCATGCACAAGGTTTAATTATCTTATTAGTGGTTTTATTGCAATGTTTTAGGTTTAGTTATCACTTATTAATGTAGGTCTACTACTAGTTCCCCTGGCAGCCACTTGCAGACCCCGAGCCCGTAAACGAGGAATCTGAAAAGAATAAAACACTGGTGTAGAAATTAGAAATAGAGGAATGTGGTCTACAAGACAAAAGCTTCCATAGGCAGTGTAGTGTTACTGAAAATAGCCCTATGCTAGTTAGATCAGTTGTATAATAACTCCAGTGACCCCAATTTGGTCACGATTAGCAAAGGTATGAATGGATAAAAATAAGAATAAGCACGACAAATGGCATTCCAAGCCTTCTCACAGACTAATGGTTTATCAGTGCAAAGCTTTTTTCATCTGCGAGGGTTTTATGCCTAGTTGGAGGCCATGGGTGGGGTTTTTGTGCCTGGTTGGTTTGGGTCTACAGTTTGAATGTAGTGCTAGGTGGTGGGTCGGTTAAACCCTAGTGGTGGTTCTTTTTTTCTTGGGGGCCTGCATGCCCACCTTGGTTCTTGTTTAGTTTCAATGCCAATTGGGGAGTCTTCAGTGGCTAGTCCCAAGATAGATTTTTTCTCAACAGCGGTTGGTGTGAATTCTCCTTCGCATGCTTCGAAGGTTTTTAATAATAACTTGTTCTCACCAGATCCAGGGTTGGTTGTTTCAGGTTTGTTTGGTGGTACACGGATTACGAAGATCAATGGATGTCTTGAACATTGTGAGGAGAGGCCAAAATTGGTTATCATGCTGGAGATGATTGTGGAAGATATAGACTATTATTTGAAGCATGCATTGCTGTGAAAGTTTATGGGGATGCGTGTTTCATTACAATTTCTTGAATCATGGGCCCAATGAACTTGGACACCAGAGGGAGAAATGGAGGTTATGCTTTTAGCAAATAACTATTTCATGGTTTCATTCAATTGCTCGGTGGATTGCAAAAAGGTGTTTGAAGGAGGCCCCTATTTTCATAATCAGATTGGGTTATTTATTAAACCTTGGCATGCAGGCTTCAATCCTACTGAAGAGATTCCAAACCGGGTTTTGGTGTGGGTTTGGCTTCTGAGGTTTCCTATGGAATATTGGCGGGATGATGTTTTGCACTTGCTAGCTTCGATGCTAGAAAAACTAGTTGGTGCTTCACAGCAGGCTCAAGTTAAAAAGGTGATGACTTTTTCTCATATCTGTGTTGAGATTGATTTAAGTAAACCTTTGCCAGATTTGGTGGATATGTGTGCAAGTCCTTACTCTTGGGTGCAATAGTTGGACTATGAGACTCTTGCTCTTCGGGGTCATCTCTGTCATGAATATGGACATTTGCAGAGGAGATGCCCAAAGGCTAGGCCTATGGATTCCCAGCCTTCTTAGCCTCCCCACAATCCCCCTAGGGTTGAATAGGGGAAGCAACCCATTCATGGTGATGTGGATGGGGCTGATGGTTTCATTCCTATCAAGGCTTGAAACAAGAATCGGGGTCAAAAGAGGACCTTGAAGAAAAGGTAGGATGAAGATTCTTTCAACAGATTTGAAGTTTTAGATGATCTCAACCAGTAGGAAGTAAATCCGGGCTTGGTGACTCTAGATTAGGGTGCTTTGGGTACAGGACAGGAGGGCCATCTTTCTGAAGCTACTCAGGTTTTGTAGAATAATAGGACTTTGCAAATGGACATAGATGTTCAAATGGAAGTCTAGGTGGAATTGGTTCCTATTATAGTAGGGAAGAAGGGTGGTGATGATAGATCTCCTCTTGTTTCGAATGTAGGTACTGAGGGGGTGAAGAATAATAAGTCTTCTTCTTCTCATTTAGGTTTTCATCAAAAGGATCCAAAAAAAGGGGCTGGGGAGAAGTCTTTCAAACTTGGTAGAAAAAAAGATTTGGAAAAGATTAAATTAACAGGGAAAAATTTGGTAGAGTTAGGGTCTGTTAGGACTCTAGATTCTCATTTTTTGAGCCCCTTGAAATGATTGTTCTACCCTAGAATGTAAGGGGCTTGAACAATGGCCCTCGATAAAAAACTGTTCGTGATTTAGTTAGAAATCAATCTCCTGATGTTCTTTTCCTGCAGGAGACTAGTTATCAGTGGAGTGTATGTTTAGTTTAGTGCCTAAGTTGTGGGGGAGTGGAGAGTGCCAATGTATTGGTGCTCAAGGGTCTGCTGGGGGAGTGGCTTGTTTATGGAATCCTCAGAAGATCCACCCTCTTTGGTGGTTGTCCTTTTAGTCTTCTATCTCTATGATTGCATCTTATTTTGAGATGGTGGAGTATGTTCTCTTCTCCAATATCTATGCACCTACTGAACTTTAGGGTAAGCAACTTTTGTGGTCCCATATTCGGTTTGTCCCTAGCATGGTTCCTTTCCATCCATGGATTATGGCTGTAGACTTCAATCCTATTTCTTAGTTAGCTGAGAACCAAGGTGGTATTACGAGGCTTGAGCCTTCTACGTTGCTACTTTAGGATAACATCTCAGCTTTAAATCTTGTTGATATCAAGCCCATCAATGGTCAGTTTACTTGGAACAATCGAAGGATCAGGAATAATTACATTGCAGAATGACTTGACCGCTTTCTGGTTTCTTGCTACTAGGTTGGTGGGTTGTGGTCTTCTAGCTCTAAAATTTTGGATTGGAGGGGCTCAAATCATTGGCCTATCAAGCTGGCTACTTCTTCAACTCGTGTGCCTCAGTCTCCTTCTTTCAAGTTCCAACTTATGTGGTTACGTGACTCCTCTCTCCATGACTATGTTGCTGAGTGGTGGAGGTATGGTAGACCTACTTATGGTACAACAATCTATAATTTTTCTAAGTTACTTCAATTTGTCAAGTATCATCTTAAACGTTGGAATTGGCAATGCTTTGGAAACATTTTCCATGCTAAGACTACTACCTAGGATGAGTTGGATGGTATTATGAGGTTGATCAAGGAGGATGGAGTGACTGAGGACCTACTGCAGGAAGAGACTAGGGCTTTGAAAGCACTAGAAGAGTGTGAGCTATGAGAGGAAGTTTTTTGGAAACAAAAGGCTCAGATTGAGTGGCTTCAGGAAGGGGATAAAAATACTACTTTTTTTCTTCAACTTGGTGAAAGCCAAGAGACATGGCAATTTTATTTCTACTCTGGTGAATGATAGGGGTGAAACTCTTTCTTCTTTTCATGAAATCATGCGTGAAGCTATGCAATATTTTGCTTCATTATCCAAGGAGGACTCGCAGGGGGTTCTAATGAGGAAGCTCAGGTCCTTTCTTGTATCGCTTCTTTGTTATCTAGGGAGATGAATGAGCATCTTATGAGTGATATTTCGATTGAGGACCTAGAGGGGATTGTGTTTCAAATGAAGAGGGGGAAAGCTCTTATCCTTGATGGTTTCTTGATTAAGTTCTTTCAAGAATTCTGGGAGATTATCAAGTTGGACTTGTTGGTGATTGTTTAGGAGTCTTGTAAGAAGAAACAAATGTTACGGGCTTTGAATTCTACCTTCCTTTCTCTCATCCCAAAGTGTGATGGGGCGGATAGGTTAAGTCAACTTCATCCTATCTCTCTTTGCAATGTGATTTATAAAATTATCTCTAAATTGATTGCTGATAGGTTGAAAAAGTGGCTTAAAGTACTGATCTTTGAGGAATAGAGTGGTTTTGTGGTGGGATGACAGATTTTGGATGAGGTTGTTATTGCAATTGAAACCATTCACTCTATGGCTAGTTCCAAAGATAAGGTGATGTTCATCAACCTTGATATGGATAAGGCTTATGACAGAGTTTGATGGTCCTTCCTTCGGAAGGTTCTTGGTGCTTTTGGTTTTGGTGATGAGTGGATTTAATGGGTTATGAGTTGTGTTACTTTGGTCACCTTCTCTGTGTTAATAAATGGTGAGCACTCTGAGCTTTTTGGTGCCTCTCGGGGTTTGTGGCAGGGTGACCCCCTCTCATCTTACTTGTTTCTTTTTTCTTTTTGAAGGTTTGGGACATTTGATAAGAATGAATGTGGAGTTAGGTTTCATTCAGGGGTGGGGGTAAGGAGGTGGTTTACCTCCACAGTCTCACTTGTAGTTTGTAGATGACACTGCTTTGATGGGTATGGCTACAATTAGGGAAGCTTCAAATTTGTACAAGGTGTTGGATGTTTATCTTGTAGCTTTGAGCCAATTGATTAATGAAGATAAGTCTTCCATCTTTTTCTTCAATACTCCAGGTTCCATTCAGAGGTGAATTGCTCATATCTTGAGATTTTAGACTGGGGTTCTCCCTTTGACCTATCTTGGTATTCCCATCTCCATTGGAAGACTACCCAGGGATTCTTGGCAGAATATTTTGGATAAATTTCATGTGAAAGTTAATCATTGGACCCATCGTTGGTTATCCTTTGCAGGTCATGTTCAGTTGCTCAAGTTTGTGGTACAGGGCCTCCCCATTTATAGATGTATGATTTAGGTGGCCCCTTTGGGTTTGGTTAGGTAATTGGATTCCTTAGCAAGACAATTTTTATGGCCCGGTAGCTTATTGTCCTCTAAATGGAGCCTTGTTAGATGGGACATTATTTGTAGCCCGAAGCAGTTTGGCAGCCTTGGCTTAAGGTAGTCGTCATTGTTAGGGATGGCATTGGCTGCTAAATTGTATTAGCGGTGGTGTGTGGAGCAGGATGGGATCTGGGCCTGGATATTAACATAGAAATACTTCCTAGGGATCCCTCAAATTGATATTCCTCGTTATCCCCTGGTGGGGAAAGACTCGGTGATTTGGAGTACAAGAAAGGGGCTACTCTAGTCAATGATGGCTTATTTTGGATTTGTAAAAGAGGGATGCAAGCTCATTTTTGGTCTAATTCTTGGGATGGTTTTCCTCCCATTGTTTCTCAATTTCCTCATTTGGTGACTCTGTGCCAGAGGTTCTATGAGGCAGGATGGTCAAGGGTGAGTGACTTCAAGTCCTTATCTTCTCATGGCCAGTTGGTGGTGGCAAGATGGAAGAATCTTGATGAGTGACCTATTGTTGGTATCAAGGAGGATTGTGCTGAGCTTCATAGTATCCTTTCTCATAGACACTGTAGCTCCATCCAGGAAGGGGATTTTCTTTCTTGGTCTCCTAATCCTAATGGTGTCTATACTGTTGCTTCTGGATATCAGGTGTTGTTATCTCACCGGCTGGATGGGGTAGAGGTTCACTGGTGGAAGAAAGTGTGGAATAAGCTTTCTTGGTTGAAGTGTAACTACTTTATTTGGACTTTGGCTTGGAATAGGTGCTTGACATGGGATAATATTCAGAAGTAGGGTTTTTAGGGTCCTTCTATGTGTGTTTTGTGTGGATGTCGATAGGAGGACTACTCTCACTTATTTTTTTGATGTCCCTTGACTTTACATCTTTGTCATTTTTGGTGGGAAGTTTGGAAAAGCCCCTGTGTTCATGCTTCCTTCCTGGTGGATTTTTGGAGTAGTTTGGGTAGACCTCCTTCTATGGCCTCTTTCTTGCAAGATGTGTGGTATATTGGGCCTTCCTTCATACTATGGCAGATTCGGTTGGAACAGAATTGAAGAATATTTTGAGGTGAGAAGCTGTTGATTCGACAAGTTTGGCACAAAATTATGGGTATGATTTGGGAGATGGTGGAAGCTAAGTGTGATGTGGTGTTCCCTTTGGAGAAAGGGGATGCTAAGCTAGTGGATAGATTGGGTATTCAGTAGTTGTCTCCAGCTTCTACTTGTGTCAGGAGAGGAAGGCGGGTGAAGAAGAAAGTTCAAAGTGTGGGGAGTTGGATACCCCCTCTGGCTAGCATTCTAAAGCTCAATATTGATGGTTCTTCAAGCGGCAATCCTGGGCCTACTGGGATTGGTGGGGTCGGCAAGGATTTTTTAGGATCGGTGGTTTTTTTCTTTTTTGTTCATGAAGGATTACAAACTATCATCCTTATGGAAGGTTTGGCCATCCTCTACGCTTTGGGGAGGGCTTATGCTTTGGGATGGCGCAAGGTTATCTGTGAGTCTGATTCACAAGTTTTCATTAATTTGCTGAATAAACAGAAGGTATCTGATGTTAGTTAGTAGTTGGCTATGATGGTGCAACAGATTCTATAGATAAGTTCTTTGATGTAGATGGTGTCTTCTGTCCATATTCCAAGGGAGTGGAATAGGGCAGAAAATTGTTTAGCCAAGTGGGCTTCTGAGTATTTAGATGGCTAGAAGATTGATGAGTGGGAGCAGGTTCCTCATTAGCTCCAACATGACTTAGAGGAGATTCTTGCCAATGATGGGAATGGTATTGGTGGAGGATGATGTTGTTTCATGCTTTGTATGGTTGTTTCTTATGGATTCCTGGGGCCTTGGCCCTTTGATCTTTTGTAATGCTCTTTTCTAAATTTCAATAAAGTTTTAACCCCTTTTATAAAAAAAAAAAATAAATTTATATAATAGTTTATATACATAGAACTATGTATATACATAGATAACACACACAGACACACATATATTATGTGTATTTATATATTATATAACATTTAATATATAAAATAGGTTCAAATGTTATTGTTGAATGCAGGTTTTATAGGGTAATAGACTATAATTAAAATTTTGTGAGGGGTTGTTCCATGGCAGGCCATAGGGTGTGGACCACAAGTTCACAAACCTATGTTGTCTGTAGGCCCTAGCCTATGCAATACATAGGTCATAGCATGTGGTGGGGATGGTGGAACCTCCACCGCCATAGAGCTCACAGGCTCTATGGGGATAGGGTCTCTGACCCCTACCACAACCTGCTACAATAGGTGCATGGGTAGGGCTAAGGACCCTTCCCTACCCCACCTCTTTTCTATTTAAAAAAAAATTAATCAGCTAAGATTTTGGCATAAATTGGATGCTTGCAGACTTGTTATGAAAACTCTTCATGATGCCTTGTATTTATAGATTTTTGGAAGATTTTTTATCAATGGTGGAGGTATGAATTAGAGATCCAAGGGTGGAGATTTCATAGTGAAATCAATGGCTGGGTTGCATCATCAATATTGGAGGGCACACAATATTTTAGAATTTTAAATTCCACCTTGAAAAGACTTTGCATTAATTAAGATAATGACTTATGATTGACTTAAAAATGCATTTGTGTGGGAGAGTGTGTATTTAAAAATTAGATTTTATGGATGAATGATATGAGAATTGACTCATACATGGATTTGGAAAGGTGAGGTGGAGACATGTGTGAGCTTTATTATTTAAATAATGCTCTTACATGAATGAGGAAATATGAGATGGAGACACATGTGACCCCCCTTAATTAAAAAAATATTATTTATTTAATCAAGTGTGGGGAGATGGGATAATGAGGATTTAAGTTAATTAATTGAGTGGTTAACTTAATTAATATGGTTGTTGGAAATTAAGAGATGGGTTAATTAGTGGCATAAATTAATTAAGATTTTACTTAATTAATTTGGGTCTTAGGATTTAGGTAGGGTAAGGTAGTTAATTAAATAAATGATATTTATTTAATTATCCTAGGTTTAGTCATTGGCTAGGTGGATTAATTAAATAAGTGGACTTTATTTAATTAATTTAGGTTAATGGGAAAGGATAGGATAATTAATTAAATAAATTGTAATATTTATTTAATCAATTATGGGAAATGGACTATGGGGAATTGTTAAATTAATTAAATAAATTGATATTTATTTAATTAATTATGGGAAAGGGGATAAATTAGTGTAAGTGTGTCAAGAGGTCCATGACTATAAAATTGGCACAGGTTTGATGAAAATAGTACAAATAAAGGTTAAAGGGGAGAGAATAAAATACATATTATGCATAGGAAGAAGAACAATTCTAAGAGTTCATACAAAGGTGAGAATTAAACTTTGTTAGTTATGAATTTTGAACACCCAATGTGGGTGCCACCAACTACTACTTAAAATGGCATGGCTCATGCCCCACCTTTACATTAACATTATACAAGCATGAATGATAGTGCATTTGTGGCACTATGCAAGCAAGAAGATGACCATTTGTGTACAATGTTGATTACCAATGAATGACTAATCCATTGAAACCATCAATGAAATGCTTCACTTCTTTAATATCGACAATAAAACTCATTTCAAAATGACTATTGGTCAAGCCTGTCAATCTACTTAAAACTAAAATATATTGACATTTAATTACACATTAATGCTATTAGCATAACTAGTGCACAATTAAGCATGACTGCTAATTAATATAACATTTTCCTTTTTCACTTTTAAAGATAGATTTATACTATAAAAATTATGAGTTGGATCGATTGAATAGGACATATCAAGTGATGCCAAATATATTTGATTAGTATAAATGTAAAAATATATTATTTTTATATAACCAAAATTTTATTCCACTAAAATTTTAAAAATTACCCAAAAATCATATAAGAACCACCTATAAACCAAATAAACACAACCACTTATATTATGCTAAACTATTTTTTTAATTTTTTTAAGGTGGAGGAAATTGTGATAATAAGAAACCCATTATAAAATATAAGAACATAACTTAATGTGACTCACTGAGAATAAACAAGTGATGCCACATGTAGTTGATTAGTAAAAAAATAAAAATACAATAGTTTTATATAACCAAAATTTTGTATCAACTAAATTTTATTTCACTAATTTTTAAAAATCGCCCAAAAATCATAAAATAATCTCATATAAAGGAAATAAACCAAATAAACACAACCACTTATGCTGAACTATTATATATATCTGTGTGTGTGGGGCAGAGGGGAGTGGGGCAACACGAAACCAATTATAAAATACATGGGGACTTAATGTGATGCATTGAGGATAAACTAGCAATTGGACCCATAGGTTCAATGGGAGGCTGAAATTTTTCTGAAGAAATTATAGAATTTGTTAGATATTTTTTATTATTTAGTAATTACATCAAGAGGCGTTCTACACTCACAGCAAGGGCTGAAAGATTCAGATTCCCATAAACAATTAAGATTCAGATTCCCAAGTAAGCAAAATTCATAAAATATGTAAATAAATAAATTTGTGGAAGCCAAATGAATAGAAAAATAGAAAAACTTCACCAGTTATGGAGTGAAATCTTTATTACGTTTGAACAATATGAAAAGTCTCGTAGCATAGTAGCTCATGTGAGCATATCAAATATTGTAACTGCAAGTAATTTATAAATACCAACAAATTGGAAGATATCTCTCAGCATACTATAGATATATTTTTTTAAATATAAATATACTAGTTTACAAGTTATCTAATCCACTAAAATATTTTATCAATTCTTATTGGGTAAAATTATTATCTAATCCACTACAATATTTTATCAATTCTTATTGGGTAAAATTATTATCATGTCAATTCCTTACTAGATAAATATTTATATTTTTTCAAGTTACCATTACTTTACATTCATTCCCTATGGGAGATCACTTATCCATATATATCCTTTAAAAAAAATAATTTAGAAGATTATAGTTCACCTTCTAAGTAACTTGTCTATATTGTATCTATGTAGTAAATTTATTGAATCTCTTATTGATTTTTTTATAATCCACCGTAGAAACAAATGCATATTTAATCATATAATTATTTTAAAAATAATTATTGAGGATACAATAGATTTATGTTCTACAACTTATATCTAAAATTATGTACATAAGGCATAATTATATTTTTCTATTAAATACATACTAAGATTGCTCATAATACATTCACTTGGAAATTTTTATAAGTATGGATTTGATATATGATCTTTTATAATATCTATCGCATTAATAAAAATTAAAAAATACTTCAAACATTTAAAAAATTAGAGTTCTATTCAATTAATCCACAATACTACTCTAACTAACTATATCATATATTATGATTTTTTAATATTATATTACTATTATATATTATGTATTATTAATATTATATTCATATGTAATATCATATTATTATTCATACTATTATAATAAAAAAAAATATGCTTTTCCTTTTGTTATATAATATCTTCTCACTAAAGGAAGTTGGGCGGTGTGTATTTGCACAGCAGAGAAGGGCGTAGATGCATTCCATTTGAGTTGGACTAGGTTTGGATTAGGTTAAATTCGAGGGAGGCATATCCTGGCTCTGAGTTTTGACTCGGTTTATATCGCCAAATTGCTACAGTTTCACATTTTTTAATTTATCCAGTGATGCGTTTGTTTATTTGTATATTTTGGTAAAGTCTCATTGTATAGCATAGGGTTGACGTGTTGGAGGATGATTATACCCTACAATTAAGTGGAACAGGTTACGTTTTATTGCTTATCATTGTTTATATTTTAATATTAAAAAATGTAAAGCCCCGTTTATCACGCATTTCACATGACCGATTTCTGACAGTAAATCCCACAGCACAAAACAAAAAATACTGGCGCACTTTTTTATCTCCTAAAATGTAAAGTAGCCCAAGAAGAATACAAATCTAGACCTCTGGTTAAAACAAAAAAAAAAAATCAAAATCTCCGGAGCCATTTTTCTTCTAACGCTACCTCAGATTTCCCGTTACATTACAGAAACCCCTGTGACAAAGCTTCGATCTGAGGGAGACGGAATCGAGAACCGTTCAGAGACGAAATGAGAACAGTGCGCAGTGTGTCCCTAAACAAATGTGTATTTTTTGTACGCTGCATCTGAGATATCTAGCCCCGTCCGGCGCGGTGTCCAATTCCAGGTCGACAACAGACTGAAAAAAGCTTTAGATGGCGTGGACAAAGAATTCAGGTAGGTACTAAAGCAAAACGTTGACACAGAGATAGAACGAGGGCGTGGGCACACCCCATTGGAACCACGTGGAATTTGCCTAATTCTATTGCGGGTGGTCAGTCTTATTGTCTTCGCTGCTTTGCCTCACATCGCTGGCCAAAATGGAGTGGTGGAGGTGGGGTATTGTATTATTTTTTGTTTTTTATAATTTATGGTATAGTTTGAAAAACAATCAATGAAATCTATTAATTTTATGTACTCTTTTAGACCCTTCATCTATATAATCCATCATGTACTGCTTAAAGACTTTCAACCTAAATATAAATTTTCACATAACTTTCATTTACAACGATCCACAATTAGTGGGATCAAGTGGGATGTCTATATAGCAACAATAAATCAATCAAGAAACCACTCGCAAGTCAACAAATAAGTGAATACAATAATTAATTCTAAAGAGCCCTTGTAACCCTTTACAATAAAGAGAAAGACAGCTTTGTGTTATGCAGACTTGTTCTTCGACAAGAAACCAATTAGTAAATACAAATGAGAAAGGGGCTTTTTAATGGAACCCGTTGGTAATAAAATATAACCACTCACCCAACTCTTGACACGAATCTGTAACATAGAAAACCCACACCGACAACAATAGCAGAGAAACCAATGAACGGTGGACGCGTTTGCGTTTCTTTATCTGAACTTTCCAGATCCGTAGGTAGCTCTGCTGGAAGACTTTTCATCTCTATCCACGATGAGTGCAAAAAAACTAGGCGTTTTATTGCTTCTATATATCAGGAGCATTGTCTTTGGATCCATCATCCTCTGTTCTGCTAGCTTTCTTGCACCACAATATTTTTTCGTGCCATCATGGCTGTAGTCTTTAGGAATACCTGTAACTTATCAGGTCTCGCTGTCGCAGGGTCAGCTGGGGAGAACGAATGCGCAGCTTCAAAGAAGAAGAAGCAGCCCATGGAATTTCATAGAAGTGATGTTTAGAGGTTCATGTATATGAGGTTTCCTATTGGAATTGTATTTTAGTATTAGACTTGGAAAGAGAATAACGAAATGTTCACCGTTTAACATTATCATTATTGGCTCCACAAAACAACAGCGTTTTATTTAATTTTCATCCATGCTTTAATGCTTATTTTTTGCATGGTTCACATAATGCTGAAAATCATTCTCTATACATTCTATTGAAATATCATTCATTTTAATGGTTAAACATTCAATAGTAATTTTACACCTCATTCACAACAAAAAGTAGTAAATACTTGTCTTATTTTTATTGGACAAAATTGATCTTTGACTGCTGAAGTGGACAATATTTAATAATACCTTCAATATATCTATAACTAGTAAAAGCACCAAAAGTGCTATCAAATGACCAATAGGCACAAATATTTATAGGCCTATCACCAAATAGTATATATTTATGTTTTGATATGCATATTGTAACTGTTCTTTGTATGTTTTGGCCATTTTGATATGCATACTATAGTAACTATTCTTTGTAACGTATCATCATGATTTGATTAGTTGATCATTTTAATTCTAAAGCATAATTTTAAAAGAATGGAAGAAAATACTTGCAATTCAACTCTCTTATTAACATACTTTGGCTTCCAAGTGCAAAATTTTAATATTAACATTCAATAATCTAAAACCAAAAAAACCCTTCATAAATAATGTTTATGATTTGGGGTTCCAAATATTTATAGGCCCATCGCTAAATAGTATATAAGGCATGTGAATTGTTTGAAGATATACCTCAAAAGAACATAGTTTCATGGATTGTAATGATTGTAGAATATACCCAAAATGTATTTATCAATACTACCTTGGAAAGTTTTAAGCAAATGCAATTAGAAGGAATAAGGCTAGATTGCACAACCTTTGCCACCATCCTCCCCATCTGTGCTCAAACGAGAGCTTTAGAACAAGAGATGGGCTTTCATAAAAGCATAATCAAAACCTAAATTTTCTACCATGTTGTTGTTGCAAGTTCCCAATATACATGTATGCAAAATGTCAAAGCATACAGAAGGCACAAATACAATTCACATGCCTTGGGTATGCCTTGTGTTGAAAGACTCTTAAAAACATGTGCCAAATGACTCATAAATTAAAGTATGAGTAAATTTAATCTAAACTAAAACTAAAATGTACATTCGACCATGACAAGTAAAAAATAATTGAAATAATTGTATCTTATCATTAATGATTCTCCTTTATTTATGGTTAATTAAAAATCTCTAAAACATAAAGAAAAACTATATTGTATAAATATTTACACATCATATATGTTTGATCATGTGTTGAGTCCTTCTGTTTACATCTAGACGGAGATGGAATCCAACTCTTATTTGATCATTGCACACAGTGCACTCTAAGTAAAACCCTTCCAAGATTAAAAAAATGAGAAACATAAAAAATAATTGAGTAATTTTATTACGAGAATGGTTTTTTATTTTTTGCATCTCAAAATGTGTCTAAGGAAAATTTAGAATTGTCACGTCACAGAGTTTAGAGTATAAATTAAGGGGAAGGCCAAGATATTGATTTCCCATTTAAGGATTCGATCACATTATATTTGCTAATTGTAATCCTAACTCTAATTTTAAACCTAGCCCTAACCCTTACTTATTCTAACCCTAAACATAGCTCTAATTTTGACCTTAACCCTTAACCTAGCTCTAACCCTAAGTCTGACTATAATTCAAAACGTAACACTAACCTTAATAATAACCTTAACCCTAATTGAACTTTAACCCTAATTCTAATAGTAATGCACCTTAATTATGACTCTAATTGTAATAGGAACCCTAATCCTAACTCTAACCCTAACCCTAACCATAATTCTAATCATAACATTGATTCTAACCCTAACCCTAACCCTAATCCTAACCCTAGCTCTAATTCTAATCATCAACCTAACTATAACCCTAATTCTAACCTTAATTAGAATTATGGTTATGGTTAGGATTGGGTAATTTCAAATGCTTACTAATATTAAAAACTTTAATCTATTGGCATATGGTTTAAATGATTTAATACATTAGAATATTAAAAATATTAACTTAATACTTTTTAATACTAAGTTAATATTAAGAACTTTAATCTATGTAACATAATGACATGAATGGAAAAAGCTACATAAGTTGGTGCTCTTGTGTCAAGTAAAAAATATTAATCCTAATATATTGTTAATAGTAAGTTAATCCTAAAAATTTTAAGAGTGATATTTTTAATACTAATTTAATATTAAGAACTTTAATAATGCCAAAAGCTACATAAGTTGGGGCTCTTGTGTCTAAGTTTAAAATATTAATCATAATATATTGTTAATATTAAGAAATTTTAATCAATCCTATAATCATTATGGTAATACTAAATGGTATTATAATAATAAAAATTAAAAAAACCCTAATATATTTTTTATCAAAAATATTAACCTTAATATATTTTTAATATTAAGTTAATATTAAAAAATTTTAACCCTAAAATATTTTTAAAACTTTAATCTTGTTATTGGCATATGTACCTTAGAGATATGAAGAGTTGTATATTTTTTAATATTGAGTTTGTGTAGAGTAGTATATTTTATAATATTGAGTTAATATTAAAAACGTTAAGTTAATATATTAAAGTGAATACAAAAAGATACATAAGTTATGGAGATTGATATCTTCTATCTAAGTAAAAGCTATATAAGTTCGTGCTCTTGTGCCTAAGTTAAATATAAATTAGTCATAATATATTGTTAATATTAAATTAATATTAAAACTTTAACCCTAATATATTTAGATATATTTGTCATGTCATGAAATGAATTAATTATATATGCCACAACAATTTAAATATTATAGACATCTAACTACTATATCTTTAATATTGTGCATAAAATAATGGAGCAAACAATGGTAGCAGAAAAGTAGAATTTCTCTGAAGAGCAGAAAGGTGACAAAGGGAGGAATAACAAGGAAGGTAGGAGTGAAAGCGAGTAGAATCCAATGATAGGAGTGAACGTGATCCCACTAAAGGAGAAAAGGAGATCTTTCATAGATATTGCAAGGTCAGAGGAAGGGTAGACAGAAGGAAGCCTGCTGGAAATCAATTTAGCAAAAGAAGTTGATAAAGATGCAAGAGCCCTAGAATGCACTGCCTTAATATGAAGAGTGATCGAGAGCCATACGAAAAAAAGTCAAATCAAAGCATGGGTAATGGAAAATTAGCTGGCAGCAGAAGTAGTGCATTTCCTTCCAAAACAATTTTCATGGTAGACTGCCAAGGAGAAGATTAGAGGAACGAAATCGTGGAAAAAATCCCTTGGAGGATCGGCCCAGATTTTGTGTTTGTCCAAAAATGGAGGCCGAATTTCAATCCTAAAATTTCAATCCATACAAAGAGCTAGTTTGGATAAGGCTACATAATTTACCATTCAAATACTGGTCTGAGGGCTGCCTTTACCAGATAGGAGATACATTGGGGAATGCGATTGATTTAGATATGGGAGGGAACAACTTCATTTTCTTCACCAGAATTAAGCTAATTTTGGTCAAACAAATACCTACGAACATAAAACTGATAATGGTTATGGGGGAATGGATCCAAGAGATTGAGATAGAAGAAAAGAAAATTTTTTGCTTTCGGTGCCAGAGCTGGAGACATCTAGAGGATGATTTCCCAAGCCAACCAAGGGTGAAGAGGGATACAATTGGAAGAAGACATGAAAATGCTAGGGATAATCTCTAGGAGGATCAAGGAAGGGAAGTATCAGAAAGAAATGACAAGGGAGACCAAGATATGGAAAGGAAGGAGGAGGAAAGGAACATAGACGGTTTTAACAAAACACAACAGGAGATGGAGACCATTAAGGAAGGTGATCGAATTGTGTCTGATCAAGGTATAGGAGGCCGGAAAGAGGAGGATGGTGGATGCCAGGAGGATTAGGTTGGGCAAGGAAGCCATCCTGGGGCCACTTCGAAGGGATTGGTTAAAGGGGAAGAAGTACAGATTGAACAAAAAGCAAACTATGAAATGGATCATGAGATCGTGGAAGGTAAAGGAGAGTCGGGTGAAGTTTGGTTCGAGGACGGGGTAGCAGAAAGAGAGGAATTAGGAGTTAAGGAACAGAGGCACATAGGTCAATTGGCTTCAAAGGGTGGAAAAAGGGTTTTTGGCTCTGGGAAGAATCTTGGAAGGAAAATAGAGAAAGAAAAAAGAGAAGAATATGCGTTAGAAAAAGGGATGACTAGCATAAAAAATTATATGCTTAGATCCAAGGGAGGTAGTGCCTCCCTTGGGAAGTAATGAGGATCCTTACTTGGAATGTTAGGGGCCTTAATGCCCCTAACAAGAGGCGTGTGACCAAGCGCCACCTTTGTAAGTAATTGGTCGACATAGTGTTATTGCAAGGAACTAGGCTGATCCGTGATGAAGCGGTTAGATTTCTAAAACATTGCAAACCTCTAACTGGGGTCTTCAGTGAGCCTCGAGGAATAGTAGGAGGAGTTGGGATGAGGTGGAATCCAACTAAGGCAAGCATGGAGAACATAGAGATTCATCAGAATTGGATAGCGGGTAAGGTGTCTCATAAGTTTTTAAATGATACTTTTTGGATTTTCTGTGTATATGGGCTGGTTAAGGTACGGGACAAAAGAGATATGTGGAATGTCATAGTGGATAAATGTAAGCAAATCAGGATTGAGAAGATATTGCTAGGGGCTGATTTCAACGCCATATTAAACCTGGATGAGAAAAAAGGAGTAAGATCAGAAAATGCCGCTATGAGAGATTTCAAGACATTTGTGGAGGAAGGCAAGTTATGTGATATTCTACCTAAAAAGGGCAGCTTCACTCGGATGAACATTTAAGACAAGGTTCCACTCATATAGCGCAAAGGCTGGATAGGTTTTTATGCACAGAAGATTGGTTAGAAGGGGAGTTAGGATTAGAATCAATCATCATGCCTATTCCAATGTCAGATCATTACCCTATTAGAATGGAAATCAACACTCCTGTTAGACCAAGAAAAAGTAATTTCAAGTTTGAAAGAATGTGGTGGCGAAATGAAGATCTAATAGACTCAAGAATTGGAGGGGAGAAGTCCTAGTGAATGGAGACTCGGTGAGTTACATTTTTGCAGAAGACTTGCCCATCTCAAAAAGAGACTGAGAGAATGGAACAAGGTGGTGTTCAAGAACATATTCAAGGAGAAATAAAGGATTGAGGCTGAACTTGCAGAACTAAACGAAAAAGTAATAGAGAACGAAATGTTTCAAGAGGATTACATAAAATAAAAGCTATTGATTGCGGAGCATGAAGAATTATTAGCAAGAGAAGAGGAATTCTGGAAGGCCAATGAAAGAGAAGCATGGTTGGAGACTAGGGATCAAAACACTAAATTCTTCCATAATTCAGTAAGTATCTAAGAATGATGAATAGAATTTCTGAACTTACAAGGAAAAATAGAAGGAAGATGACCATCCAATAAGAGATTGAGGAAGAAATAGTTAATTACTTTCAGATGTTCATGGCACCTGAGGAAAGAAGTGATTGGGTAGACATTCAAGAAATCACAGAAGGAATAGGAAGAATAGTAAGTGAGCAGGACAATCGTCTATTAGAAGAACCTTATACAGAGGAAGAAATTAGAATTGTGGCATTCCAATTGCATTCTAATAAGACCCTAGGGCCCAACGTGTTTCCCAATCTGTTTTACCAAAAATGTTGGAGCATTGTTGGGAAAGATGTCTTGCAAATAGCAGAAGAGCTAAGGAAAAAGAGCAAATTCGTATAAGAGATCAATAACACAGTGATAACCCTAATTCCCAAGAATACAGATAGTAAATCTATGGCAGACTATAGGCTGATCTCATTATGTAATTCAATATATAAGATTATCTCAAAAGCAATGGTGAATAGGTTAAAGAAGGTACTATGGAGAATCATTTCAGAAAACCAAAATTAATTTACCCCGAGAATGGATATTGTGGACAGTATAATTCTACCCAACGAAGTGATTCACTTAATAAATCAGGCCAAGCAAAGGAGCATGTTAATAAAATTGGATGATAGTAAAGAATACGACATAGTTAAATTGAGTGTGCTCATGAGAATACTAAAGAGAATGGGTTTTAGCCAAAAATGGTTAGAGAATATTTTCCAGTGCATTTCAATGGCCAAATTGTCATTAGTTGTCAATGGATCATTATATGGACACATTGGAATAATGCAAGGTTTGAGGCAGGGGGAACCCACTGTCCCCCTTCCTTTTCGTACTTATGGTGGAAGCCATGGGTGGACTTATTATGAGAAGTTAGATCAGAAGCTTGGAAAGGGGTGCAGACAGCAAGAGACTTGGATCCAATAACACATGCCTAGTTCGTAGATGACACGATGCTATTCGGGGAAGCCTCAATATTAGAAGCAAAAGAAATAAAAAAAGTACTATGCACTTACAACAAGCTCACGAGACAAATTATCCGCAAGATAGAGGAGGTGTAGGGATGAGGAATTTGAAGCTCCAAAATGAAGCACTAGGGGTGAAACTAATTTAGAAAATAGTCAAGTTACTAAATAGGGTGTGGTGCAGGATAATGCAAAATAAATATTTGGATGACCCTGACCCAAAAAGGGTACTCACCATTGCAAATCCAGGGGGAGGATTGATAGTCTGGAATTTCATGAGAAAGTGCAGACCGGTTATCTTGAATCACCTCTCATGGAGCATCAACAGTGGGAAAAAAACAAACTTCTAGTCAAATTCATGGGATGGGAAAGAGGCACTAGATTAATTTCAACAATTTAATGATTTGAAGGCCAAGAAGATACAAGCAAGAGCTGAAAAAGTGATTGATGATGTCAAATCCATCAGTGAATCGGGAAGAATCATTTGGGTTGAGGCAGAGGAGTTTGATGTAGAGGATGAAGTTAAAACAAAATTTAAGGAAGTCCTAAATTCAAGAAAGGAAATGATTTTTCAAGGGGAAGATGAAATACTTTGGTGTGGTGCCAAATTGGGACAGTACTCAGTGAAGATTGGATGCAAATTACTAGAGTGGGAGTGAAGTAGCGAAGGGACTAACCAATGGCTGAAGGACATGTGCTAGGGCAAAGGAATTCTCTCGAAGGCGAGAGCTTATGCATGGATGGTTATGCATAAAGGGGTGCTCATAAGAGAACAGTTAATTAAGTTGTGAATCCAAGGACCAAGTAGATGCATAATGTGTAAGGAAAGTGAAGAGAGCTTAGATCATCTTCTGTGAGGCTGCTCAATGGTTGAGGAATGCTAGAATTATTTTCTAAACCATCTAGAATGGAAAGGACCAAAGTGCAATAATATAACTGAATTCCTAAAAGGATGGCCAAGGCCCAATAAAAAAGTTTTTTGTGGAAAGATCTGGCTTACATTGCCATCAATGATCATGTGGCACATATGGAGAGAAAGAAATTTGAGAATTTTTGAGGGGAAGGAGAATAGTTTGGAACTCGTGAAGAAGAAGATAGAGAGGGGGTGGTAGAGATCCTCAAATCGTGGGCCTCATCCCGAGGGGGCTCTAAGTTCACTAATTGGATGATTAGTTAATGAAGGACTGGCCTGAACTGAAATTGCCAAAAGGAATTATAGGGAAAAAGAAGGTAAGAGAAAGGACAAGGTGGAAGGTGCTCCCCTCTGGAAGACTGAAGATGAACTTCAACGGGGTGGCCAAAAGCAACCCCAGGATGGTAGGTTTTAGATTCATGATCAGAGATGAAGGTGGTGGATTTGTATGGGCTACTTCATGCCCTCTAGGGGTCGCCACCAACAATGTGGTAGAATTGGAAGCACTAGAAAGAGGTGTGCAAGAGTGTTGGAAGTGAGGATGGACAAAGGTGGATTTAGAAGGGGATTCGATGATTATAGTGGAAGCAATTAGAAGGAAAGGAGTGTACAGCTAGATTTTAGAGAAAGGAGTTAAGAGGATATGTGACAAATTACAAAGTATGAACTTCACCATAAAGCACATTTGTCGGGAGGCAAATAAGGTGGCAGAGTTTCTGGCCAATGTAGGAGCAAGTGGGGTGTATACAGAATATTCTTTAGCAAACATAGACAGGTGGAAAGCGATAGACAATCTTCTGTAGGAGGATAGGATAAGACATGTTGTGGAGAAGGATTAGCAGGATTGAGCAAAGAAAAGGCATATCCGACAGTAGTGATCTCAAGAAGGATAGGTGACATTTTTGGAGGGGATGGGAAAATCCTTGAAGAGAAAGTTTCCCTTATTCTCAATCACTTCTTCTCAGAAAGGATGGTAAGGATGACCATTCACGAGTACTTAGAAACAAATTAACTTGCTATATCTAGGCAAGAAGGGAGATTCGAAGGAAAAAATGGCAGATAGCAGGATTCTGGGTGTAAGGTGATCTTGCTTGGAGGAGGGGAAAGAATAGCAAGTTGGTAGGCTATTCAAGTTGCGCAAAGAGCTAGCCCGCAAAGCAGTGTTGAAGGTGATTGGAGGTGGCACTTGGAACACTGGGCATCTTCACGATGGTAAAATTTATCAACTCTTCTTTGCCAATATAGCAACGGTAATGGGTGGATATCACTGGGGGGAATCGTGGGGGGCATGTATGTTAGGGTAAGTGCAAGAAGTTGGGTCCACTTTTAGTGGAAGTCTTAGTGTAAAATATTTTCAGAAATGATGGATTTTGGCAATATGGATGACAAACTTTTTTTTAGAATTTTTGGATGAAATTAAAACCCATTTTAGATGAAAATGTCTAGTTTAAAATATATAATTTTTTTTAGTTTTGGACATATTTTTGTATTTATTATTTATTTTTTAAACAAAAAGCTTCAAATTTTTCAAAAAAATGGACTTTGCCAATATGGTTGACGACTTTTTTAAAAGAATTTTTGTACAAAATTAAAACCCATTATAGATAAGATAGTGTAGATTCCAAATATATAAATTTTTTTTACAATTGGATTATCTTTTCTATTTTTCAATTAATTTATGATTAAACAAGTCCATAAAGTTGAATTATCAGGGTTTTTTAGTATTTTAATAACTTTTTATTAAAAATATTTTTTGAAAAAAAAATTGTATGAAAATGTACTTCAAACAATTCTTTCCAATTTGAAAAAGAAATTTTAAAAAAATGATAAGTTTAGGTCATCTCATGGATGACATACACGACGATTTTTCAAAACACCAAATATGGCCAATAAAAAATTAACAAAAAAATCTATTTAATAGAAAATTACAAAAATATGGAAAACATGTTTAAGTGAGTTACAATTTTTTTTCTAAAAGGATTTAAAAAAATATGATTATTTAGGTCAAAATATGGATGATGTACATGTGCATGGTATAGTAAAAAAAAGTGACTTTTAAATAGTGGTTTTTAGAAACACCTATTGAAAATCAATTTGTATTATCTAGGTATTCAAATAAATTACATATTTGGAAACTAGACTTCGAGTACTACATTTTATACTTAGTGACTTTATTAAGATTCCATTTCTAAGTGCTTCAATTTTTGAGATCAAATGTGACAAAATCTAAGAATCAGGGAAAATACTTCCACTTTTGGCCAAAAAGTGGACTCAACTTCTTGCCAACACCTGTTAATCCAAGCTAACAATGACTCTATCATGGCGGTGATACCAAAGGTGTGTCTGTCGATGGCAGATGTTATTCTGAAAGACACCTTTGCAAGGAAGGTGGGCTCCAAGGAGGCAGGCAAGGTGCTGGAAGAGCTCAAAGGAGGGATCGAAGCTGGGGATTTGGGAGCATACAGGAATGCTCTCTAGGCAAACCCTGGTCTATTCACAAAAGGCCAACTTGGTAGAGTGTTGGACGTAGCTGAAGGAATCATGACTATTATGCATCAATTCATGTAATAGATGGCAATATAGCCATATAGTATATCTATGTTTGAATCTATGGCATGCTCATTTGAGTATTATCCTTATGTAAGTTTTTATATTTCATTATAATAAAAAGGGAGCCATCCCCTAGAGGGCATTTACCTATATATATATGACAAGGCATAACTCCATGCCTTCCCTTAAAAAACTTGTAAATAAAAATAGCAAGGAATCACATTAAAATTGTGAAGTAAGAACTTTATAAATTTATAATTTATGTCACCAATATATAATTTTGGATATTTGCAATTTTATTTTCCAAAAGATTAAAACCCTAAATACCACATTAAAAACCTATTAAGATCAAAATAAAATCTATATTAACATCCTAAATGCTGTTATTTTTATATGTTGGTACTATTAAAATTACAAATTTAAATTTGTTATAAGAAGAATTTTATAAGTCATAATCTTATAACAAAATTCTAAAGTAAATTTTAGATTTGTAATATGGAATGTATATCCTTTCAAACTGATTATAACCTTAAAATTCTAAAATAAATTTTAGAATTATAATCTAAAATAAAGGATACATTATCATTTCATAAGAATTACCACTTAACAAAGAAGGGAATATAAGAACCAACTTATTATAATGATACTCTTAATCTAATCCAAAAAAAATTGTTCTTAAAAAAAGAAGAGCTCTTAAATGAGCCATAACAGTAGCTATAAAGCCACCAAGGGCAATTACCACAAAATTTTGTAAAATATTTGAGCATAAAAAGAAACTATTATTGAATCAACACATACCTCAGATAAGGGTATCTTATGATGGTTACAACCACATGCTCTAAAAATTTAATAGGACCAGGCAAAGGCTGAAACAAATGTGCATATCAGAATCACTATCATGATTACTACACCATGGGGAGTTCCAACATAATCTCAATTATTACCTACAATTGCAAGACAAAATCATTACAATTTCTGATATGAAAACATTAAAAAAAATGATTACGTGTAATTATAATTTATAGCAGAAAAACTAATGGTTAAAGAAGATTTACCTGTAAAAAAACATCTACATTCTAGCTTCAGTAGAAGCATTCTTCCCTCTTTATCAACTGAGTAGATTGAAACTATAATGGACAAAACATTGACTGGACTAGTTCTAACTGAAGAGTGAGTGAGGCATCATTTTCGAACCCCAAAGTCTAAACAAACATAGGAGCATAAAACATAATGGCATTGATACCAATAAACTATTGGAAGAATTATAGACAAATTGTTATGATAAGTTGAGGTTTGTTTCTAGGATTAATTTCCAGAAAGCTACATTATTATGGCTAACCTTTCTTTGTAATTTCCACATTCAATATAAACACATTATTTCTAACTTAGTAAAGGAAGATTCTTTTGATTAGATAACTAGAGTAAAAAAGGAAACGTTCTAAATATATTTATAGGCACAACAGGTCTAATGGCAAGCTATTCCCGCCATTGAAGGTATTACAAAGTTTTTTTTAAACACTTATCATTCATCCTGTGAAGGCGATGCAGAAGGCATACAACAGTTACATGGATTTATTGACATTCTGAGATGTACGATCTTTGAGCCAAAAATAACAAGGGGCAACTCAAAGGCATTGGCCTTATCATGCCAACCCTCATGGTCTTTGGAAAACCACTACATTTTTAGTTGCAGGAATAAAACCTTAGGATGGTGTTGGAGGTAAAATATTGCAGGGATAAAGATAATAACTTCAACATGCAATGATCTCTATGAATATATTTAGGATACTATTGAGAAGATCATATATTATACAGGCAAAAAGGGGTGAAGGGTGGCAGACCTGACTTAGGATAAATGAGGAGAGTGTATGAGAGGCATCGACCTCTCTAGGCTGATCCTTCATGGCCACTCCAAAGCTAGAAGGAGGTGTTAATAAAGGAAGAGAGTATGGCTCTCTCTATTCTTCATAATTTTTTTTGGGTCCTGTAATATAGACCTAATTAATGACTCACCAAATATGTGTCCTCTTTGGCAAGAACCTGAGCGCCAAAATTCAATGTATGTCTTCAGATTGAGTCCAACCTTTCTTTGTGTAAAATCTAGGAAGGAAAAAAAGATATAATGCAGATTCTGGTGGGAAAGAGACAATGTATATAACCATCTGCCACACTAAAAATAACATGAATATTAATCCTGCAGCCTTTACAAATTGGAGGTAGTGGTTATGTAAGAAATTATACTTCCTCTAACAATTGGGAATTAATTCAGCTGTCATGGTTGTTCATGCATAGGCGGTTCATGCATTTTAAAAAAAAATTTGGACCACAAAAAAAGGAAGGACTACCAAAAAAATTATTTTTTATTAGGACTAACAATTTTTTTTGAGAGTTACAAGATGTGTGCACATATAGAATGGCCTATCGGCCAAAATATTCTCACATACTTAAGATTGAAATAAGAATTTCTTATTATATTGGTCAATGATTGAATTTTATGCAATAGAAATAAATTTTACTGAATTTTTTACTTTTCTTAAATGAAATATCCCACTGTATTTTATTTTCTATTAATTCTTTAATTTACATTAAACACACTGTTTCTTTTGGACAAAATCATCAGACTTCTTTTTGGCAACGTCTATCCAACCCTCTGGGGGCACATTCGACCGACTGTATTCTGAATTTCAATTAATTGATAAATACGGTCGAATGTGTATCCAGAGGGTTGGATAGACAATTCGCTTCTTTTCTATACATTGCCGTCGAGATGTGTGCCCCGCTTGGTGAGAAAGATAAGTCTTGTGAAATTTTTCGTCAAGGAAGCGCTGAGACTTTGTCTGATCCATTGCTATAGGCTGACTATGATTTTAATCTTCATTTCAATCCTCTTATAATGCTCTTGCAAAAGAGGAATGGAAATGTTAAAGAGGACGCCAGGCAGCAATGGGCATAACTACTACATTGACTTAGCGAAAAGTCCAGAAGATGTGCGAGAAAAACAAATTGAATCTAGAATGGGCAGCTCCAAAGTAGTGGTAGAAGTTCATGGTATTTCATCTATTAAGCCATTTTGTTGTGTAGCGATTAGCGTTTGTATTTACCCGCCTCCTTTAAGGCTCCTCTCTATGTTTAGTTCATCTCTATGTTTAGTAGTGTTTTTTACCTTGTACAAAATTTTGATTTCTATTTTTAGTACTTGCCTTTGGCACTACTATTGTAATGAGTTTTTTTATCTAATGAAATCAATTAAGTATTTTTTTTCATGTTGAACAAATTTTAATTTTTATTTACATTTATATGAGAAAATAAGAACAGATTTTACCTCTAATTTGCTTGTTGAATAAATTATTTTTTAATGTTAAAGAAATAATATTTTTTCTTTAAGTCTATACAAATATTGTAACAAAAATTTAATATTTATGTTAATATAATATTAATATAATATTTATATTAATTGATTATTTAATATTGATTCATTGTATATATATTATTTATAAATTTGATATTTTAAATATCAATGAAATAAAATTAGTATAATTATCATTAAAATGCATTTATATTTATGTTATATTATAGTAAAATGAAATATTAATATATTTATGTATAAATATTAATTAATATATTATATTGTATAATATAAATGGAATTGTCATTATATTGTATTTATATTTATGTTTATTTAATTTAATACAATCTCTATATTAATATTAATATGACTATTTAATATTTATTTATTTTATGTTTTAATATTAATATTTTAAATATTTATAAAAAATTTAATTTCAATTTTGTGATCAAAATCACATAATTAGTGATTAAATTTATTTTGTAAATTTTATTGTTTTATTACTACTTGTCTTCCATATACTATGTTTAAAACTCTTTAAATTGTAATTAATTTTTGTTAAACAAGTTAATTAAGAGCATTTTTATTATATAAGTTTATATTAAATTTTGCTAAAAATGCATCTTTTTTTTAAAAAAATTTTAAATAATCTTTTATCTACAATTTTATTTGAATGTCTCCTCCACTCCCTCCTATATTCTCTCCATCATTCACTATTTTATGGGAAAAATTTTAATTTTTTATTAGTTTAAATTTACTTCCACTTAGAAGTTTATTATTATTTTAATGATGTAATTTTTAATTAGTTCCACAATTAACTTAAACAATGTCCTTATTTTTCTAGAAAACATACATATAAACCATCTTATCTCCATTTCAATATTTACTACAATTTTGAATTTAACTCCACCATTTAAACATGATTTTAAGAATATTTCCTAACATATATATAAACATAAATATACTTATATAGTAATTTAATTATATAGCAATCATGGAGGATGAACCAGGTGGTGGATCACCCAAGTCTTTGAGGTGGAGGTGATGTTTATTTTTGCTATTGGGATGGTTGGCTAGTTTATTTTTCTATTGTTTTTATGTGCTACTTTCTCATCAAAGCATGGATGCTTGTTTTGCCTTTCGGGAGATGAACGAATTTTATGTAATGTTTCGACTAGTTGTTTCGTTAGTCTTTTGAATCTCTAGCCTTCTCATATATAGGCTGGCGACTGGCTTTCTTTTACTTATATATCATAAGTACTCTTTTTTTATTATTATATGTTTGGGGTCCTTGCCACCCTCTTTTTAAACAAACAAAAAAAATTAATTAAATAATATTTGAACAACTTAACTATTAAATAATATGACTTAGACTTCTTTAATGCAATTAGAATTGCTTTAAATTTACATTGTTTTCTAATCACAAGATAAGTTTTATTATTACAATATGATAAAGGCAGGTACTCGCCACTACGTGGCACTTGTTTTCTAGTATTTTTAGAGGAAAACAATGTTTTCATTATGCTCTCATTTTTAACAAGATACTCTAGCTCCCAATTCAATGTAAAGAGATTGAAATAGTTATATATAGGAATAAGCAGCTAAAAGAGTTGTAGAATTGTCATTCAGAAATAATGCAGTAACAAAAATACAACAAAATTAAAATATTTTTAATTAACATCTTTAATCTCTAATTCAAAGAGTTGTGTAAATATATTTTGAGATGTTTAAAAATAAATTTTGTTGTTTGTTATTTTGGAGGTGAAAAGATGTTTGACCTCTAAAATAACAAACACCATAATTGTTGTTAAAACTTTATGTTCCTCTATAGTATTAAATAGTTAAAAGGTGATAAAAGTAATTATTTTTATATTAAATTTATGTAAAAATATTAATCAAATTTTGATACAAATATTAATATTGAGAGATCTATATACATATATAAAAAAATAGGTAAATTGTAGTCTTGGAACAACTCTCTTTAAGTAAATAGCTTGCAAAAATAAAAGTTAGGTTTGTGCATCAACCTGTAAATAGGGGTGCATGAGAGTAACAACAAAAAAGACCCATGCAAGATGGGGAGAACCTACATTTATAGCATCCTAATTGAGAAATCTAGGAAATACATCCAATCAAATCTAAATAATCATTTCCAAGTATAGTTTTAGTTCTTATCAATTGGTTATTCCAAATGGTGAAGAGCTTGAAAAAAATCTCAACATCATCCATCTCAAATTATTCCATGTCTAGTTTATAGAATATCTCAACTAGACAAATCCAAAAAAAAAAATCATTATCAAAAAATCCAAAAAACAAAAAAAATTAGGAAATGTAAAGAGAAATAAGTCCTTCTATGGTGAAAACCACTCTTTATGGCAAATTGGACAAGTAACATGGTAAAAACTTCCTTATAGGGCCATGTGTATAAACTAGACTCCATAATCTATTAGGTCTTCTTCATACCATCTTCCTACCATGTAATAACGTACCATTTGAATCTTAGTTTTCCACCCACTCATACCCATTTCATCCCTATCATTGATCATGTTCTATGTTGGGGCAATAAATCATGCCTTGAAAAATCTTCCTTGCACTAACCTTTTTTCTTATTGATCCTTTTTGATGAGTCTCCTTCCTGCTTCTAAGCTTCATGCACTTGAAGGTCTAATGGTCACATACCTGCAAGTTCTACACTTGAAGCATCAAACTTACATGCTTTAACAACAATCCAACTACAACCTCGATGGTATGCATTAGTTGAATCATTTTTCATTATGAAATCCTTCTCACTATTTCAACCTTTCCCTTTGCAGGATATATTGTTCCCCATATCAAGCAACATTGATCTCATCCTTTTCTAGTGTAGGATATCATTCCCCATATCTAGCATCATCAATGAACTAATCACCACCATTTCAACACTTTAGACAAAAGTAACACTATTGTATGTTGATTGACTATTACTTTCTGATCTTTGTTTATCATTGTCCAACACTATACCTCCTCAAGGTCACAATGGTCCTTTATATCATGGTGTGTCTTGAATGGTGTACACTGGGGCATGGGTCTAATTGTTTTGTGTGTTGTATTTTCTTGGTTGTCCTAACATAGTACCCACCAAGGTCATCAAATGTCTTGTGGCGTGTTGGGACATAATTCTACCTATTAGTTGTCTCATTATAGTACCCACTGAGGTCATTAAACACCTTTTGATGTACTAGAACATCCTCTTTTTTTCTACTTGCAAGTCATTCCTATTCATGGGATACATTGTCACTTAGGTCTTTATGCCCTAGTGCATAACATCTCATGCTATGTCAAAGACCAAGTTGATCAACCTACTCCACATGCCTATCCTCCACCCAATCCATTTGCATCTCCCTCTCCTCTAGCTCTCAATCCATCTTTGCATCCATAATATTCATCCTTACCCACTTCTATATGTTATCCTTTAAATCCCTTCTTCCATAATTAAAATCTAATTTTGTATCCTTGTCTTGCTATTGCTCTATGTCATCAATTTTCAGAGAACACCCATGTTCTTTCAACCTGCCTATCATCTAAAGGGGGCATCCCTTATCCATTTACTAACTCCATTTTTTTCTAGCTAACTAAGAAATCTTACCTTCCCCATCATCTCATGAAGCACTATATTTTATCTTCTTTGAAATATTTTTACTTCCCTTAGTTGCAACACCATCTCAAAGAGGGACAAAATGTAGACACATAAAGTTCACCACTACATCATAATTGAATTTCTATCATTAATCCCCTATCCATTCTTGCACTAATTAATTAAATAAAGTATTTAATTAATTAGGTTATCCCTTTCGTATCAGCTAACTAAATAAAATTTATGTAATTAGTCTAATTCTATTGTTAATTAATTAAATTTACTAAGTAGGCTAATGCCATTATGTTAGTTAATTAAATAAATCATTTTATGTAAATTAAGTAAGCTAAATCCACTTATCTATTTTCTCTAATTAAAAATTATCATTCGTAAAATCCACATCATCAATGTTAAGTCAAAACTAAATGTCAATCCTAGTCATTCACTTAACCAATGTATTCTCCACCCTCCATTTCAAACATGTGATTCTCACACATGTGGGATAAATCACATGTCACAATCACACATCCCTATGTTTCTCACATGGAGAGATTAGGGTGCATGAGAATGGATAGATCTTTATTTTAGTATTGCAATGCTTATTTAGTTTACTTTCCATTATTTCTCCAAATGTTTAGCATGAAATTAAGAGCTTGCATTAGTGTTACTTTTTATTATTTCACATTTTACCACTAAAAAGAACAAGTTATATATAAATATATGCAAATTTGGATGTATGAATATATATACATTTAAATTTGTCTTTAAACTAAAATTTAAATTTAGAAATCAAATTGTTTTTATAACTAGAATAGATATCATAAATACTTTTATTTAGCTTTATCTTAAGTGTTATTTTATTTTGTTTTAAGATTATTTTTAGTCACTCCATGAACACATAAATATTAATTTATTTACATTATTACATTATTTTCCTTACTTTACATAAAGAGATAATTTACTCTTGATGATAAAGTCACCATCCATTATCTTAGTAGTTTTTTTTTTTAATTCTATTTTTCACATATATAATTATTTTTCTATAGTTTCAAAGTAATATTATAAAATTTTGATGTCATGTATTTAAAAATTTAGTAATAAATTAACAAAATAGTAATAGTAAATACTTTCATAGTGTATCACTGCTAAAACTACTTATAAAATAACAGGGTATGATAGTAGACTTAAAGATTTCCTTCTAATTTTAAAAAAATAGAATAAAATTTTGTACATTATAACTTTGATTCGAGCAAATTGGTAGGAAATTTTGTGTTGATTTTTTCAAAGAAGGGTCAAATCTTTTGTGGAGGATCATTTGACACACAAAGGTATTAAAAAGGTGATTTAGATTCTTGATGGATTTAGATCTTTAGCTAAGATCTTCAAAATGTGATCATGATTGTGATTTGGAGTAGTATTGAAAGGAATATAACATTTTTAGGTTGACCTTAGTGTTAAAAAAAATCTAGTGTAAATTTAGGGAAGATCTTTTTGTAAAAGGACATGCACCTCACATATGTCACCTCTAAATGTGACCTTGGAGTCATATTTTGTTTTATAGATTTACTCTCAACGAGGTTTCCTCATTGACTAAGCCTATATTTCTTGTAATAAATATAAGCATATTTGTAACTATTTTATGATAATAGTGTTCTTTTCATGCACATCATCATTTAGTTAATATTTTGCAAGTGATATCCTAAAAAGTGGTAGTCATAGGTAGTTGAGTGTTATATATTGTGGGATAAATTCATCTATTCTAAATAGTTATTAAGATGAATCATAAATCACATGCACCAACATCTTTATTTATTATAATACCATAACCCTACGTACATGTGGTGCAGTCTAAGCATCCGGGTGGACTGGAAATTGGCATCAACCCAAAAACAATTTCATTTTTTTTCAATTTTGCTTTGTTTTGGTCACAATTGGCATCTCTTAGCATTCTTAAAGATCTCTTTTAATCAAAATTGCAATTTTCAATTTTTTGTCGGTTCCTTGTTCAGAGGTTGCAGAGACAGTTTTCAAAAATTTATTCCCAAAAGTTTGTAAGAGTTGGAGCAGAATCCTTTTGTAGGGACATTCTTGGAGGTACCATATCAAATGTGCAAAAAGAATCAGATCAATATCTTTCGCAGTTTGGAGAATTTTAATACCGAAAGTTTGTTAAAAAAATGTGTTGATAATTCATAGAAAGTTTAATATTTTGAAATTCTTCAAAGATGGAGTGAAAATAATTTGTAGAGAATCTTGGAACATCATTTTGAGCCTACACACCAATTTTCATTCAATTCAGAGAACTTTGATTTTTCTCACCTACCGGTACCTAACTCTGCCAATTGATGCAATCACGCCAAATGAGTTTTTCTCTAAATTGTTTACATAGCTCTTAAAGGTATTATTTATTATATTATTTTAATTATTTGGAGTATTTAATATGCTAAGGAGGAGGTGTATTTAAAAATATTAAAATCTAGGAAAGTGGAAGAGTAAAATGCCTCATATGGAGGCCAAATTTGCAACAACAAAGACACATATTTGTATTAATTAAAAAGAGATGTTAGATGGAGATTGAAACACCTCTTTAGAGACATGTTATTGTTATTTTTAAAATGAAACAACAATAAAAAATGAAAAATTGTGACTACTAAAAGAGAAAAGGAACGTTTAAAAGAGGAAGATGAAGTGCCAAAAAAATTGAGGGAAGATGAGATGCCTCATGTTGAGGCATTTAATTAAGTTTTTGTTGTAGATTGAGCAGATTTCTAGGAGAGATATCTCAACTGATGAGAGGAGCATGTGAAGGAAAGTTGCTGTGAGAGTGTGAGAAAACATAAGGAAGTTTATTTATAGATTTGAGAGGCCATGAGAGGCCAAATATGTAATACATTTGTTGCAAATTTGCAATTTGTTTTTGAGTTAAATTTCATTTAAAATAAAACAAAGATTTGTGTTTGCATTTTGTATTGTGAGTTAATGTGTTGTAGCAGTAAATGGGAGTCCCACTTGCATCAACATGAGACACACTCTCCACATTCTAAGGTTGATCTATATGTCTCATCTTCTACTTTTTCTCCATCTAATGTAGATTAGTAACATTGAAATTTTCATATTGTTCTTGAATACTCATCACCATAATTGGATTCCCCTAGGTAACCTTTAAATTCTCTATAGCCATAAATACCACACTTAAAAAAATTCCCTTAGAATGTTTGACTTCCTTAGTTTCTTGAAGTATAGAACACATCTTCATCCTCTAGATATGTCTCCTCATCTAATCACAACCATTCATTCTCTATTTATTCTTACATATCTTTCTTTTTCAAATCTATCCTTATGTGTCTTCTACGTAACTTCTCTTCCAATGTTAAGGAAAACTAGTATGCCTCCACCATATTATGTTCCTTGAGCATAGTTAACTCTTCCTAAATGTCCCAATATCAAAATATTAACTTATTTGGCCACTTTTTCTTGATCATCTTCACTATAAGAAAATTGTATGATTAGCTTGTAAATTTTTTCAAGATATAACTTCACTAACATTTCCCTCAGTCTTAGGTTCTACAACCCTTAAAAAATGAGAACTAACAATCTATGGGAATAAATTTCCCTTTATCTAAGCCACCATCTTATTCCAAATAGTAAATTTCATGACTTTCCCTTCAAGTTTCTTTTAATTTACAACTCCTTACACCATAGTGCATAAATACCCTTCATCATCTACTACACCACATTCACCCTCTATAAATCCTTGATCCCCTTAAAGAAAAAATATTCATTTATTATATCATGTAATATACTAGTTCTTGATTCACATGATCTCAAGAGTAAAACAATTTTATATCACACAAAATATTTTATTTCAGGTTTTGTTTTATTCAGCAAGTTTCTTCTTATTTTATAGTTATTTAAGTCTCATTGTAGCTGATAATTTCCCTCACAAAGGCATTTTTCTACCTAGTTTCTATTTTAGGCATTACAAGTTCCTAGTCAAGAACTCACAATATGGAAATCATTTAAGGTTTCTTGTAACAATTCACAATATTCCTAAGCATGGGATTCATGAAGGGGCTCATGGCCTAGACTATGTCAAGTTCCACTATGTGTATCTCACCACATGCAACATTTACCCTATGGACCTTTTGCATCAATACACTATAAAAAGTAATAGGCATTTCTATTATCACACAAAAAAATTAAATACTACACTAACTAAAATACTTCAAGATGGTTATGGGAAGGGTTATGAAGGAAGGTTCTAGACCCTTTAGGTAGTGATAGCATATCATGAGAAAAGATCCCTATAAATAACAAGGCCAATTCTTCAAAATAAGGGAAGAGCATAGGGTAGAGATTGAATTGGTAACTTCTAAAATTTATTCCATGCCTTAGGTCCATTGAACATGTGGTTGGATTGAATTGTAAATGCAAGAGGGCAAGTGAGTTCTTGTTTAATAACCAATCTCAAGTTTGAACATGTTAACCTTACTCACCTAGAAAATGTGAAAGTGCTACTAAATAGGGTATTTCTAGGCATCTTAGGTTTAGAGGAAATATTAGAGTCAAAAGTTTATGTTTACTCGAGACATGGCCTCTTAGAAATTTGGATGTATAATGTTCTTATGTTTGAAGGTTATGTGGGGTCAAAGATTTTATAAATTCCAAACATTAGAATCATATTGAATTTAACTTTTATGCACCCTTGAGTTAGGGAAGGGGATTTTGACTTCAATATTTTTAGACTTCGAATGCAAACTCAAGGATCAACTAAAATTCATAACATTTTTGGGTCTATAAGGAACTTGGACATGAAATTATTTAACTTATAGATTCAAGGGCTTTGATTAATTTAAGTTCACTCATTGCCTTAGGTCTATTGGGCATCACATAGTCTAATTTATGGATGTGAGGGTGCAAGGTAGTTCAAGCTTATAATGCCTTGGTTCTAAGACATAGAGAAAAAGTGGCATAATCAAATAAGTGTGAGACACATGACCAACATAGTATACACTACATGAAAACATGAGAGAAATCCTATAAAGAACAAGGGAGATTGACACAAAGATGTTAAACATGACTTATTAGACCTTGCATATTCTTGACCATATATGAATCAAACCTGATCAGCATTGATACATAGTAGATTATGAATACTCAGAATGAGGATTATAGGCTAGACTCATATAACTAAGCTTACCAAGCTAGAGATCTAATGCAAGACCAAAGCAGGGTTCAATGATTTCTTACTAAAATTAAGGTATTTTACACAAGCAACAAACCATGGGTCTTGAACATAGATTCTTCGTTAAATAGAATATAAGGTATGGGTTCAAGCAAAGACTTAAGTCATTCAAAAGTTGAACTAAAAAACTTGCATTGGAAACAAATCCCAATACCAAAACTAGAGGCATAAATATGAATAATGAAAATGTAGAAGAAATACTATTGGAAGTTTGTAAGCCAAAATAAATTTTCTTAGAGTAGTTATTGATAGAGTTATAAAGAACTTATATACTACAATAGATATATTCATACATTACCAAAATCAAAACATTTAAAAACTACAATAACTTTAAGAAAAGAAAATCCTTGATTTTCTAAAAAATATAGAATATGTTATGTAAATAGCATCAATTTATTTTAAAACTTATTTCATTACTTTATTTTTATAATCAAGTGGAATGAAACAAATCAACAAAAAGTACTAAGTTGCAAGAACTCTTTTTATATCTCTAATAAATAAATAAAAATCTCATTTGTTAAGACTTATTAATATGTGATAATAGAAACAAATCAACAAGAAGTACCAAGTTGCGTGCAACTCTTTTTAATATCTCATAATAAAAACAAAGAATCCCATGTGCTAAGACTTATTAAAATGTGATAATATCAATATTTATATCGAAAACAAATCAACAACAAATACTAAATTGCATGCAAGTCTTAATATCACATAATAAAACAAAAAGCCCATGTGCTAAGACTTAATAATATGTGATGATAGAAACATTCATATCCAAAACAAATCAAAACAAATCAGCAACACATGCTAAATTGCACGCTAACTCATTTTAATATCTCATAACAAAAAGAAGTCACATTTATTAAGACTTATTACATATGCAGTAATAGGAACGTTAGTTGAAAAGGATGAAAACTTATATGATTACTCAAAAGAAGATGAACACTTGTTCAGAAAAGGAAAAAAAAAAAACAATTAATTAAAATGATAAAATAATAAGATTGCGAATCTAAAATGAAAACTATATTGTGTGGCTCATTGCTTATCTTTATGGGGGTGTTGATGAGATCAAGAACAAGTTCCCAGTGAAGATAGCATCAAACCAGTGGACAATGAACATTAAGCCAATCAAATATCTTATACTAAAGAGGTGTAGTTAAACTTTTACGAGAAAGACAGCCATTTTGCATTATGCAGAGCTGTTTTTTTGACAAGAAACGAATTATAAATTATAAGATGACAGAGGACCTTAATGTGACTGGTTAAGAATAAAATATAACCTTCCACACAATACTTGACAGCAACCCTTAAAATAGAGAGCTGACACCATCAACTATAGCAGAGAAACAAAATAAGTGGACCAACTTGCTCTTCTTACCTCTACTTTTCATCTCTATCCACGATTAGCGCATTTACTTGCCCTTAAATATCTAGACCTCCCTCTATCTCAATGGATCCACAACTCTACTAGCTTTCTTGAAGTATAATTTTTCTCCTGCCACCACCATGGCTGTAGTCTTTAGCAATACCTGTAACTTATCACGTAGTGCTCATGTCTTAGGAAACATTCATAACCAGTTGTCTACTAAACAACAACAGTGTCATGAATATTGTCAAAGGAAGTCATTAAAAATGCAAAGGGCACCAGTCAGGCTCTGTAATATATTGACAGGGGCATGTTCCTCTTCTTCTTCTTCTTCGCCTGCAATGACAATGTACGATGTATTGGCGGTGCCCATGAGTGTTGGACTAGATCAACTGAAGAAAGCGTATAGAGACAAAGCCAGAGTTTTCCATCCAGATGCTTGTCCCCCTGCTGAGAGAGAGGAGTCTTGCAAAATGTTTCTTCTAGTGCAGGAAGCGTATGGGACTCTGTCTCATCCCATGCTAAGGGCTGACTATGATTTTAACCTTCATTTTAAAATATAAAATGAAGAATAAAATATAATGCTCTTGCAAAGGAGACTGTCTGATCCCGTGCTAAGGGATGACTATGATTTTAACCTTCATTTTAATCCTCATATAATGCTCTTGCAAAGGAGAAATGGGAGTGTCGGGGATGAGGTTAAGCAGCAATGGGCAGAACAACTTCAGTCTCTTAGCAGAAAGTCCACAAGTAGAGAGAGAAACACATGGGGATCTAGAATGCGCGGCTCCAAAGTAGTAGTAGAGGACCATGTTTCTTCATAGGTTTTAACACATCTCGTTGTGTAATAGTTCGCGTTTGTATCTACCCGCCCCCATTAAGCTTCATCTCTCTGTTTGGTGCTCTTTTTCCCTTGTAAATTCTTCTTTCTCTCAAAACCCTGTATGGTGGATTTTACGGCAAACGAAAGAATTGGTAACTTTGATTACTAACTTTTTAAATATTTTTCTCACAAAACCCTGTACGAGGGATTTTAGGGCAAAAGATAGAATTATGGTAATTTTGATTACTAAATTTTTAAATATTTTTCGGGGAATTTTTTTTTTTTTCTTCTTCGGTAGGAGATAATTTAAAAGAATTTAATAGGGATTAAAAGGTAAAAGTGTTTTTGGTTTGTTTGTAAAGTTCAATACTTCATTAAAAAAATTATCAGTAATCATTTTGTACAATAGAGTAGATAAGATTATAATGAAAAATCTTACATATTTTAGGGATAATTTTATCTAAATAATAATCTTTAAAAATTGTTAATTAGTAGTTAATTTATGAAATAACCTATATTTATAGAGGAGAAAACTTTATACTTTTGTCTTCTATTATTTTTGTGACATTTATTTTTTATTTTGTCATAAATATATTGTATTGTTGTGATGTTTAATTTGTCTCAAGTTATACATAATTTAATTTTAGTATATCATCCACATCACTTATCTATCACTTTAGAAACAAGATGGATCCTCTTTAAGGTTTTCGCTTCTTAGACTAGATTGTGGGACCTACCCCTGAACCTTCTTGTTATAATTTAAATTTATTTTCTTTCTTTCTCAAGTGATCCTTCCAAATAATTTATCTACTAATCATGAGTTTCTACAATTGAAATATTGTATGTAAAAACAAACCCTAGGCCATTAGTAATCATAAAAAAGATTTTATCAAATAGACCATCTAAGAGCATTCATTCATAATCATATTTGCTACAAAGTATAATACAAAATTTTGCATCTTTGTTTTATGTGTTTTTAATCACTTCACATTGATAAAGGGGTTTCACCATTATCAATGAAATTATAAGAAATTTTTAATCATAGCTTACTCAAAGGTGCTTTTCAACACTACCGATTGAAGTCAATAAGTGCAGATGAAAGAACCATGCCTATAAGATGCGTTTGTGGTGGAACTATACCGTGTGTGTAAATTAGTTCCAAGCATCATAAAAGGTATGTATTTATTATCTTCTAGTGTTTGGGAATCATTGGCGTATCATATTTGAGTCTCATTACACTAGTTACATCATATCAATGAGTGTAATGAAAAATTATTAATCAAATCTAAAATTTCTAAGCACATTTTAATTCTCTTTTTATCAATTACATTAACAATCTCAATGCTTGATTCAAGTTTGAGTGCTTCTCAATTATTTTATATTTAATTAAATGCTAAATTAGAGTAAATTGTGTTTATTTTTTAATGAAATTAGAAGTAATAGGAGAAAATGTAGAAGGTAACATAAGGAGTTAAAAGTGTAGACCATATGAACCAAGATGCAATCATGGTTGTGAAACAACCTCAAGATGAAGAATGTTTGATTTGTGTTTGGGTAGCATTACCAAGTATAATCTTTACATGGGAGATTCACTACCTAATGGGTACTATACTAAGTCTATTCATCAAGAGATTCAATAATCACTAAAAATATGTGGTATACTACATTCCATCAAAGAGTCAAGGAGGTAAATTAATTAAGGTATAAGATGTGATATTGAAGGTGTTTTATATTGATGGTGAAAGGTAGACTATACAATGATTTAATAGTCAAACATTAATATTTTTATCTTGAGGAATAGATATAAGAATATGATACATAATAGTTTTAGTATTTCATAAATATTAATAATACTTTAAAATTAAATTTAAAATAAATATTTCATATACATATTAAAAAGACAGAAAAAGATTAAATAAAAAATAGAAATAAATAAAAATAAAAATATTATAGGAAAAATAGATAGTTCATATATATAGAAAAATAAAGAATATTTAATATTAAGAGAGAAAAATTAAATAAATAAATAGAAATAAAAAAACATATAAAAATATTATAGAAAAAATAAATAATTTATATATATACCAAAATAAAGAATATTTAATATTAAATGATGTATTGAAAAAAGTATGATATAAGTATATATAATGAATTAACATACATGTTTTTATTAAAGACATAAAAAAAATTTAAACCAAAACTTTACCCTCCATAACCAAACCATCGCATTCCATGTGAAACACTAAATAATTTTAATAATTTTTGAGAGATTATTTTTTTCCATCCATATATCAATGGCAGTTCCAAATTTATTTTCATCATTCATTTTTTTGAACTTGATTAAGCTTCCATATCTAGACAAACCATGCCCAAATGGTATAATAATTTTTTAAAAAATTTTTAATGAAAAGAGTGGTAAACCACCATAGACCAAGAAATATATTAAATAAAACCAAATACAAGAAAGGAGGGAGGCAAAGGCCTCAACCTAGAAGTCATACAATTAAGCCAGCTAAGCATAATTGTTGGCATCTATCACATCCCCAAAAAGGTTTGCCAACAGAAACTTATAGGCCTGGTCAACAAAGAGGGGATTAAAGAGAAGTGTCCCAAAAGAAACAATAATGCTTCATCAAAATGCACATAAGTCTGCCCATTAATGTGTCAGAGAAGGACACTAATGAGCTCACACCATAGCCGTTGAGGTACCTTAGGTGATACCAAAAATTAATACTGGGATTTGAATTTGAGTTCTATCCCATTTGCATCTAAAGCCATCCCAAGAAAAATCCTATGCTGAGTGGCTTCATAAAAGTTGGGCCAAAGAACAAAATGATCGTTTCCTCATACAACAAGAAGTCATTGGCTAGAGCAATCTTCGGCATGATCGCCCATGAAGTCGACAAAACCAAAAACAGTTGAAAACATCCTCCATGGGTAATGAGAGCCAAAACGCGGGAAAATTTTTGTTGTTAATGTGCTTGTGCTAGTCACATACCTATTGACTTCTTTGACTATTGTTACCAATTTTCTCTATAGCCCAAGTTGGTAGAGTTGAAGTACATTCAGTTCATTTTAGATGAAGAAGTTTTAACATTTTCCTGATATCGTGTTTGCATAGTTGGAGTGATTGAGATATTTAGTTATGTTGCAGTTTAGTTGTTCAATAGAGAAAAAGAATTTTTAGATCATCATTCATTTGCAGAAGGTTGCTTAAGAGATAAGTTATTTCATTTCACTACAATGATTATTCATTTTATAAATGAGATATATAAAAGAAATAAACATTGCATTGAATGAAAACATGATAGATCAAATGTCTAACACAAGCCATGGGAATACCTGAACTAGTGCATATATAAGGAAGATACTATGCATCTGGAAATAGGAGGGGAAAGGATCATAGCCATCATTGCCTTTTAGTGTCTTCAGTTTCTGAGGTTGCCTTCTGTCCTTCCTCCTGATCTCCAATAAGAACCTGCAACAATTGGAAGAGACTTGTTAGAGCTCTAGATATGAGTTCCCTATGTGCCTATCAGCAGAGGCATAATACATTGCCTATAGAGCACTAAATCAGATACAAGTCATTCACATGCAAGAGAAAGATTGAAAGGAAACAATCATTGTACTTCACTAATTTTATCTAACATGTTTGTTTCATGTGCATGTATAGGATAAGTCATGTAGCTATTTGAAGACACGTCAACATGTGGTGTAGAGTGTAGCCTCAACTTATCGTCTGTCAGACTGATGTCTGCTTAGTAGTATTAGACATTATGACAGTATCTTAGACCATTTGATGATGGATTCCTTGTTATTTTGTTAATTCATTATGGACCTAATCATTATGATAACAGTTGTTGATGTTGGATTCTATTACCTTATGCTTCAAAATTTGATAAATAAATTAGATGCTTTGATGATTTGATTATGAGATAATTGATTGTTTTATGTTGTTGATAAGTAATTAGAAATCTTGTTCAATGTAGTGATTTGTTTATACATAAACATGAATGGAACAGTGTCGTATTACTCGCTCTCGAGTACCCTACCCCACTGCGATTTCCATTCACAATAGGACTGCATGTGGATATATATCTTGTTATGTTTAACCGTGCGTTGCTGCAGGATGCAGGTACTCTTGATGATGATGTTAGTCATAAACAAACTTAGAATAAAAGTTACACAACACCCTTTACTCATCTTGAAAGATATGATGAATTCAAAGAATTCATGATCCCAAGTCTCCGTTGATTAGTTCTTAATCTACTGACGTTACTCAGTGGTTGATGTGTGTTGCTGTTAATCATTTAGGGGCCTTACGTTCTTCAGTAATTTCTGCAAAGTTCATAAATACTTCTCCAAATATCCTATTCTTTATATCTACCCTACATAAATCTCCAAATTATTCTACCTCTGCACTATGAATTCACTCAAATAATGTGCCTACAGGTTGATATTTACATGATTTCTACCATTACTTACAATTCTTTGCATGATATTTTCAACACTACATGCATTTAGCTCAAATATGCTAATAATATTCAGTTATCTACGAGATGTCAGCATATTTCATGTTACTTGCTTCTGATTATCTGTTATTTGCAATTATGATGGTGAATTACTCCGAAATTCAAAGAAAATTAAAAGAATACTTCAAATTTGGTGAATCTTAGCTATTGAACCACATACATACCAGATACAGTCATGAGGAGAAGAAATCAAACCATATTTTCACTAGGATGTTCCACAGCTAGATACAGATGATGCTAACTTCAAAGGAAAAGGAATGAAAACAACACATACAGACTGATAAGCACTCCAAGAGACGCAGCAAATCAAAGCATGTATCAAGAATTCAAACACTGATTACTCAGGATTTACGATGACTTGTAATCAAACGGCCTTCTCTTTCATTAAGTATGCAATGATATGTATGCTTACAATAACTTTGAAATAGGCCCTGATATTTCAGTAGTCAAATTTCAATTAAGCTTCTGAATGTTTAAAACAAGGCAGCCCTGCACCTTTTATAGAATAAGGTGAGGGAGCGGTTACAAATGACCTACGATCGGGATTTATCTATTAAGATCAATAATCTAAATGAATAGCACGTCCCTGCCAGTTGGCAACTACATAGCTGGCATAGAATATTCTAGCATCTTTGACCTAGTCCACCCTCTAGCTAACAAATAGCACATTTGACAATATCCTCCTCAGCTCTAGTTCATGTTGCCTCTGCATGCAACTCTATAACTTATATCTTTGTAAATTTTGCCATTTCCCGCACAAACTTCACCTTCTGATACGCCCTCGCCACTTTGTCATTTTCCAGATATCTGCGCACTTGATAACAGACACAAGGATTAAGCATCATCATCATTAAAAACTTTAGCACGAAAATAAACATTTAAATCAGGCTTAGAATATGCAAACGCAGATAATCAGATGATGAATCTGCGAACAATCACATACAAAATGCATATATGACGCTAACATTAGTCGAGTCGACCATCGTTGACTAAAATCATGCTACCAGGCCCTAAAATGGCTTCAATATCTGATCAGGTCCAGGGTCATTTGAGTGATTTTTGATAAAAATATCAAAAATATGATTTTCAGTAATTTCTACATCTTGGTAAATCACATTTTCGGAGGCCTTCGGAGTGAAATTAGGGCTCAAGACTTCGTCGGTGCTTGGCATTAAGCCTAAGCAACTGAGCAACTCAAACTAGATAACTAGTTTATCTTTCCAATGAGTCCAAAAAGTTTAAATTCTGACACAGTAGCTAGGAGTTATGACCTTGCCAAGGAGAAGATCACAAATTTCCTAATTTTTTGAATTTCTGTGAATTTTTACAAATAGTTTCACCTTCTGGTAGCTCTTTTTGTATTCCAAGGGTGATGTGACCCTTCATATGATATGCAAGCCTTACATTTTCAGCTATCGCATGCATAAGATCATGCATATGCAATACATGCGCTCTTGCTCACTAAATTCCATTGAATAAAACTATCAGGTCCGAGTATGCACATTTGTTAATATGAGGGATATTAACTAATATGACTCTCTTCATAGATCAGGATATGATGATGATGTCATCATTATGGACGGGCTTCGTTAAAATGTTAAAGGCTGATGTCATGGTCATACTTGAAGGAAATCGGGTGATGTTAAGAAATATGACCTTGATATTGAGGAATATCACCCTCCGAATAGGATGACATCACGGTCATGTCGAGCTTTTTATATATTGGATCAGAATGATGTCACCGTCATGTTAGGCAAGATCAGTCATATTAGAAAAGATGACGGATGATAGAGAATAGACGAGCTTCGGATGTCAAGCTGATTGATGATGTCAATGTCATATCATGTCCTTTGTGAAATGGGATAAGCTGACATCATCATCATGTTATTTAAAAGGGTGATCGTTGGAAAAATACCTCCGCGAGATAAGAAGGATGATGACGTCACTGCCAGGGTGATTTTCTCTGTTCATCGGGGTTGGATGATGTCATCATCATATTGGCTTAGGGAGATATTTCGCGGCAGGAGGATATTCAGAAATATCAGGTGATATTTGAAATATTGGGTGATATTCGAAATATCAGGTGATATTTGAAAATATTAGGATGATGTCATCAGGATAATGACTTAGTTTATCATTGTTGCACTGTGACATCATCGTCATGTTAGGAAAGATTAGGATCACTATTGGAAATATACCTCTGCGAGGTAAAAGGGATGATGATGTCATCATCATGTCCATTTTCTTACCTATTAGGATTATATGACGCCATCGTGATATTGTCTTTAGGGTGATATTTTGCGATGGGGTGATATTCGGAAGATAGGGCGATATTTGAAATATGACCCCCGCAAAATATATGAAGTTGTTTGACAGGTAAATGCTTCTATCACCTAAAATTGACATCCAGATCTCTGGACAAATGATTTATCGGGTGATAAAATTGGATCAGGGTGATCTTTCATAAGATGACTGATGTTAAGAAATATGACCCCCCCCGGAATATCAGGTTTGACCAGGACTTTGACTCACCATAACTCTCGTTCCCTAAGGAATATCAGGGTGATCCAAAAGGCAAACCTGCATGAAATTCTGTACTCTATCCAGCCATGAGGTTATTGACATGAAATATGAACTTTGAAAAATTGAACTCATCATAATGACTTACCCAGTCGCCTTATGCAGGATCATCTACATGACTTACTTTTACTAGACTGCCAGCAGGCAGAAAACACAAGCCAAGCCAAGCTAAAAGTTGGGTCCCTATTGTGTCAAGTCAAAATGGGGCGTGTTGTGTAACCACACAACAACTTGCCACCAAAGAAAACACCAAAATTCCAATGATTCAAGTGATGTGAACATACTCTAACATAGTATCCTAACTCTTTCTAAGTATAAGCATCATAATCTTTCTGAATGCCAAAGTTTTCATCATGGCAACAATGCTAACAAAGGATCAGGTGTGTGCAAATGATTAATTATCCTCATCTTGAAAGCAAGTTGAAAGCATGAGTAACTGATGTTAAGCTACATAGTTTGGGAACATCCCTCATAGCCAACCTGGATAGAGCCATGCTGCCAGCAGACATCTATAGCCCTGACAAGGTTATCTATACAATCTCCCTAAGTAGAGCCCCACTGCCAGCAGGTGTCTATAGCCCCGGTAGAGTTACTTAGATGGCCTAATTTTATTATATTTTGGATTTTCAAAATTTATACTCTATTCATCTGATGTCATCATGTAAGCATAGTATGCAAGGTATGGTCACTTTCTAATTTAGGTTGGAGATTGTATTGTTAGCAAGGGAGTCGCTTTAGATTTTTCACTTAACACCTATACTTGTGTGTTCAACAATCCCAAGGCTGTTAGGTGAGTCATTGTGAAAGAGTCACTTTAGTCAAGAAAAGGCACCCTGATGAAAAAATATCACAAACCTGATCACCAATACTTCTCAAAATGAATCATAACCTATATATGAATTTGTTCTCATCACTTGAATCTTAACAATTCAGTTATTTTCTTAGGATGATGAGCTGCATCATCTTGACTAACCAAAACAGAACTCAACAAGCAAACAAATAAAAGAAAACACACTAAGCAAACTGTACAAACAACTAACTACAAAAGGAAACAACAGAAAACAAAACAAGAAAGCAAGGAAAGAAACAAGACAACTACTCTACCAAACTATATACAAACCCCAGAAGGAAAATAAAACCTAGGAGAAGACCCAAAGACACCTGTATTTGCATACTTCCTTATATTGTGCAAGAGCATCAGGGCATTAGTTATGGTTCTCATCTTAGCAAATTCATCCTTGTATTCTGAAAAATATTCTTGTATTCTAAATTCATTGTGCTTAACAGAATAACCTCTAATTATCAGCAGTTGAGGAAGCTCATCATGTTCATGATTAATCCATATGCATGTCTTAACTCCTGAATTTCCATAATCAAAATAGTATTCAACACTATTCACTGTGGAAAGGAGAAATACAACCTGATGTATTTCTAATCCTGTTTAATATGCTTCTTCATTGACAACTGGTCCTCCATTTGACTTGGCACTTTCATTGCTTAACTCAGTATTTAGTCTCACTTCAAATTGAAGGATGTATGACTCTTGAAATATTAATCCTTCGTCTTTGTCCAACTTTGTCTCCTCATTCTGGATGTATGTCTGATTCTCGACTTCAAGCAGCACCTCAATATTTTCATTAATTCCCTGCACATCAACATCTAACTGAGTATCTTCATAACCTGATATATAGAAATTTATCCCTTCTAAATCATTTGACTGTAAAGGTGCAACAACTTTCAATTGATAGGAATACTCCCCTATTTCATTTTCAAAATGACATTGGATTGGCATCTGATTATGCACAACAATTCCAAAGCTTTCTGCATCTTCAACTTTCATGAATTGTTCATCAAATAACTCACATTTTCCATCCAGTAAGGTATCTGATTCCATTGACCTGCAACATTCTTGCATTTGATCATTCAATTTAAAGGAGTCAGCTATGAAATCAGGATTTACTTTCTTTTCTATGACTCCATTAGTTACTATCATAGGAACTTCATTTATAGTAGTGCATTTAAATTGTTCCAAGTGTCTCCATTCCCTTTTACCATAAAATGACTCAAGGAAAGATGTTTCACTATCCTTATCAAAAGCAATAGGATCAGAATCAAAGACTTTATCCTGACAAGTGGTTTCCTCTCTATAATTTTCAAAAGATTCATACCTGCACTCTGCCTCACCCTTATCATAAAGTAGAGAACTCCTATCAATCTCACCATAAAATGACTCAAGGAAGGATGTTCCCTCTTCTTTACCTTCTATAACTGGTTCAGCTATTGTATTTTCTAAACAACTCATCATTAGGGGTGTTGCTTCTCTTTGCTATTCTAGAATTCGAGTCTTCTCCAACATGACCAAGCAAGCATCACAATCCCTTTCTGAATGCTCTTCATCATGTAATCTACACCAACTTTCAATAAGGACATCATCAGTGGATAAACCTAATATTTGACTACACTGTATATTTCTAGACAAGTACAGTCAAAAATCTTTAAAGCGGTCCACTTCAGTGTCTGGACAACTAATAACTTCTGGTGTTGCATCTGCTTGTTGCTCCACAATTTCTTCATTTTCATGCCAGGCTTCAGCCCTGAACACCTCTATAAAGAATATTATTTCCTTCAAATAGAGATCCAACCTTATAAGAAAAGTTAGACAATTAATTTCACTGTGTTCTACAGTCTGGTGGACTCTGCAACAACTGGATAAACCAAAGTTAGATAAACTTTGAGGATAAAGCTACCTATTCAAAGTTTCCTGAAATAAATGAATGTTAATTTGACAATTGTCCTCATATGCATCCATCAAAATGAGACTCAATTTTTTTTTAGGATTTTGAAATTTTAATGAGATCTATCATATCTCAGAATAAAACTTTGAAAGCTCTAAAAATTCAACAAATCTTTAAAGCTTTGAGCTAGATCTTTGTAAAGATAGAGTCAAAACCTCCCAGATAAGAGATATTTGTAGACATTAACCTCAAATGATGAAATATTTGCAGAAAATCCATAGATTCTTTGTTTAGGCCCTCCTTCTAGTGCCAATTTATGTTGCATTAGGAGTGAGGAGCCTGCATAAAATGAATGATGACTGAAGCAATGGTGTCTTTTCCAGTTCACCCTCCTTCTAGCACTAATTTATGTTCATGATGATGTTAGTCATAAACAAACATAGAATAAAAGTTACACAACAACCTTTACTCATCTTGAAAGATACGATGAATTCAAAGAATTCATGATCCCAAGTCTCTGTTGATTAGTTCTTAATCTACTGACGTTACTCAGTGGTTGATGTGTGTTGCTGTTAATCATTCAGGGGCCTTACGTTCTTTAGTAATTTCTGCAAAGTTCATCAATATTTCTCCAAATATCCTGTTCTTTATATCTGCCCTGCATAAATCTCCAAATTATTCTACCTCTGCACTATGAATTCACTCAAATAATGTACCTACAGGTTGATATTTCCATGATTTCTACCATTACTTGCAATTCTTTGCATGATATTTTAAACACTACATGCATTTAGCTCAAATATGCTAATAATATTCAGTTATCTACAAGATGTCAGCATATTTCATGTTACTTGCTTCTGATTATCTATTATTTGCAATTATGATGGCGAATTACTCTGAAATTCAAAAAAATTTAAAAGAATACTTCAAATTTGGTGAATCTTAGCTATTGAACCACATACATACCAGATATAGTCATGAGCAGAAGAAATCAAACCATATTTTCACCAAGATGTTCCACAGCTAGATACAGATGATGCTGACTTCAAAGGAAAAGGAATGAAAACAACACATACAGATTGATAAGCACTCCAAGGGACGCAGCAAATCAAAGCATGTATCAAGAATTCAAACACTGATTACTTAGGATTTACGATGATTTGTAATCAAATGGCCTTCTCTTTCATTAATTATGCAATGATATGTATGCTTACAATAACTTTCAAATAGGCCTTGATATTTCAGCAGTCAAATTTTAATTAAGCTTCCAAATGTTTAAAACAAGGCAGCCCTGCACCTTTTATAGAATAAGGTGAGGGAGCGGTTACAAATGACCTACGGTCAAGATTTATCTATTAAGATCAACAGTCCAGATGAATAGCATGTGCCTGCCAATTGGCAACTACACAGATGGCATAGAATATTCTAACATCTTTGACCTAGTCCATCCTCCTGCTAACAAATAGCACATTTGACAATATCCTCCTCAGCTCTGGTTCATGTTACCTCTGCATGCAACTCTGCAACTTATATCTTTGTAAATTTTTCCATTTCCCGCGCAAACTTCATCTTCTGATAGGCCCTCGCTACTTTGTCGTTTTCTAGATATCTGCGCACCTAATAATAGACACAAGGATTAAGCATCATCATCATTAAAAACTTTAGCAAGAAAATAAACATTTAAATCAGGCTTAGGATATGCAAACGCAGATAATCAGATGATGAATCTGCGTATAATCACATAAAAAATGCATATATGACGCTTACATTAGTCAAGTCGACCATCGTTGACCAAAATCATGCTATCAAGCCCTAAAATGGCTTCAATATCTGATCAGGTCTAGGGTCATTTGAGTGATTTTTGATAAAAATATCAAAAATATGATTTTCGGTATTTTCTACATCTTGGTAAATCGCATTTTCGAAGGCCTTCGGAGTGAAATTAGGGCTCAAGACTTCGTCGGTGCTTGGCGTTAAGCCTAAGCGACTGAGCAACTCAAACTAGATAACTAGTTTATCTTTCCAATGAGTCCAAAAGTTTAAATTCCGACACAGTAGCTAGGAGTTATGACCCTGCCAAGGAGAAGATCACAAATTTCCTAATTTTTTGAATTTCTGTGAATTTTTGCAAATAGTTTCACCTTCTGGTAGCTCTTTTTGTATTCCAAGGGTGATGTGACCCTTCATATGATATGCAAGCCTTACATTTTCAGTTATCGCATGCATAAGATCATGCATATGCAATACATGTGCTCTTGCTCACTAAATTCCATTGAATAAAACTATCGGGTCTGGGTATGCACATTTGTTAATATGAGGGATATTAACTAATATGACTCTATTCATAGATCAGGATATGATGATGATGTCATCATCATGGACGGGCTTCGTTAAAATGTGAAAGGCTGACGTCATGGTCATACTTGAAGGAAATTGGGTGATGTTAAGAAATATGACCTTGATATTAAGGAATATAACCCTCCGAATAGGATGATGTCACGATCATGTTGAGCTTTTTATATATTGGATTAACATGACGTCACCGTCATGTTAGGAAAGATCAGTCATATTAGAAAAGATGATGGGTGATAGAGAATAGACGAGCTTCGGAGGTCAAGCTGATTGATGATGTCATCGTCATATCATGTCCTTTGTGAAATGGGATAAGCTGACATCATCATCATGTTATTAAAAAGGGTGATCATTGGAAAAATACCTCTACGAGATAAGAAGGATGATGACGTCACCGCCAGGGTGATTTTCTCTGTTCATCGGGGTTGGATGATGTCATCATCATATAGACTTAGGGGGATATTTCACGGCAGGAGGATATTAAGAAATATCGGGTGATATTCAAAATATGAGGTGATATTTTTAAATATCAGTATGATGTCATCAGGATAATGACTTAGTTTATCGTTGTTGCACTATGATGTCATCGTCATGTTAGGAAAGATCAGGATCACTATTGGAAATATACCTCCGCGAGGTAAAAGGGATGATGACATCATCATCATGTCCATTTTCTTATCTATCGAGATTATATGACGCCATCATGATATTGTCTTTAGGGTGATATTTTGCGATGGGGTGATATTCGGAAGATAAGGCGATATTTGAAATATGACCCCCGCAAAATATATGAAGCTGTTTGACCGGTAAATGCTTCTATCACCTAAAATTGACATCCAGATCTCTGGATAAATGATTTATCGGGTGATAAAATTGGATCAGGGTGATCTTTCATAAGATGACTGATGTTAAGAAATATGACCCCCCCCGGAATATCAGGTTTGACCAGGACTTTGACTCACCATAACTCTCGTTCCCTAAGGATTATCAGGGTGATCCAAAAGGCAAACCTGCATGAAATTCTGTACTCTATCTAGCCATGAGGTTATTGACATGAAATATGAACTTTGAAAAATTGACCTCATCATGATGACTTACCTAGTCGCCTTATGCAGGATCATCTACATGACTTACTTTTACTAGACCACCAGCAGGCAGAAAACACAAGCCAAGCCAAGTTAAAAGTTGGGTCCCTGTTTTGTCAAGTCAAAATGGGGCGTGTTGTGTAACCACACAACAACTTGCCACCAAAGAAAACACCAAAATTCCAATGATTCAAGTGATGTGAACACACTCTAACATAGTATTCTAACTCTTTCTAAGTATAAGCATCATAATCTTTCTGAATGCTAAAGTTTTCATCATGGCAACAATGCTAACAAAGGATCAGGTGTGTGCAAATGATTAATTATCCTCATCTTGAAAGCAAGTTGAAAGCATGAGTAACTGATGTTAAGCTACATAGTTTGGGAGCATCCCTCATAGCCAACCTAGATAGAGCCTTGCTGCTAGCAGGCGTCTATAGCCCCGGCAAGGTTATCTATACAATCTCCCTAAGCAGAGCCCCACTACCAGCAGGCGTCTATAGCCCTGGTAGAGTTACTTAGATGGCCTAATTTTATTATATTTTGGATTTTCAAAATTTATACTCTATTCATCTGATGTCATCATGTAAGCATAGTATGCAAGGTATGGTCACTTGCTGATTTAGGTTGGAGATTGTATTGGTAGGAAGGGAGTCCCTTTAGATTTTTCACTTAACACCTATACTTGTGTGTTCAACAAACCCAAGGCTATTAGGTGAGTCATTGTGAAAGAGTCAGTTTAGTTAAGAAAAGGCACCTTGATGAAAAAATATCACAGACCTGATCACCAATACTTCTCAAAATGAATCATAACCTATACATGAATTTGTTCTCATCACTTGAATCTTAACAATTCAGTTATTTTCTTAGGATGATGAGCTGCATCATCTTGACTAACCAAAACAGAACTCAACAAGCAAACAAACAAAAGAAAACACACTAAGCAAACTGTACAAACAACTAACTACAAAAGGAAGCAACAGAAAACAAAACAAGAAAGCAAGGAAAGAAACAAGACAACTACTCTACCAAACTATATACAAACCCCACAAGGCAAATAAAACCAAGGAGAAGACCCAAAGACACCTGTATTTGCATACTTCCTTATATTGTGCAAGAGCATCAGGGCATTAATTATGGTTCTCATCTTAGCAAATTCATCCTTGTATTTTGAAAAATATTCTTGTATTCTAAATTCATTGTGTTTAACAGAATAACCTCTGATTATCAGTAGCTGAGGAAGCTCATCATGTTCATGATTAATCCATATGCATGTCTTACCTCCTGAATTTCCATAATCAAAATAATATTCAACACTATTCACTGTGGAAAGGAGAAATACAATCTGATGTATTTCTGATCCTGTTGAATATGCTTCTTCATTGACAACTGGTCCTCCATTTGACTTGGCACTTTCATTGCTTAGCTCAGTATTTAGTCTCACTTCAAATTGAAGGATGTATGACACTTGAAATATTAATCCTTCATCTTTGTCCAGCTTTGTCTCCTCATTCTGGATATATGTCTGATTCTCGACTTCAAGCAGCTCCTCAATATTTTCATTAATTCCCTGCACATCAACATCTAACTGAGTATCTTCATAACCTGATATATAGAAATTTATCCCTTCTAAATCATTTGACTGTAAAGGTGCAACAACTTTCAATTGATAGGAATACTCCCCTATTTCATTTTCAAAATGACATTGGATTGGCATCTGATTATGCACAACAATTCCAAAGCTTTCTGCATCTTCAACTTTCATGAATTGTTCATCAAATAACTCACATTTTCCATCCAGTAAGGTATCTGATTCCATTGACCTGTAACATTCTTGCATTTGATCATTCAATTTAAAGGAGTCAGCTATGAAATCAGGATTTACTTTCTTTTCTATGACTACATTAGTTACTATCATAGGAACTTCATTTACAGTAGTGCATTTAAATTGTTCCACCTGTCTCCATTCCCTTTTACCATAAAATGACTCAAGGAAAGATGTTTCACTATCCTTATCAAAAGCAATAGGGTCAGAATCAAAGACTTTATCTTGACAAGTGGTTTCCTCTCTATAATTTTCAAAAGATTCATACCTGCACTCTGCCTCACCCTTATCATAAAGTAGAGAACTCCTATCAATCTCACCATAAAATGACTCAAGGAAGGATGTTCCCTCTTCTTTACCTTCTATAACTGGTTCAGCTATTGTATTTTCCAAACAACTCATCATTAGGGGTGTTGCTTCTCTTTGCTATTCTAGAATTTGAGTCTTCTCCAACATGACCAAGCAAGCATCACAATCCCTTTCTGAATGCTCTTCGTCATGTAATCTGCACCAACTTTCAATCAGGACATCATTAGTGGATAAACCTAATATTTGACTACACTGTATATTTCTAGACAAGTACAATCAAAAATCTTTAAAGCGGTCCACTTCAGTGTCTGGACAACTAATAACTTCTGGTGCTGCATCTGCTTGTTGCTCCACAATTTCTTCATTTTCATGCCAGGCTTCAGCCCTGAACACCTCTATAAAGAATATTATTTCCTTCAAATAGAGATCCAACCTTATAAGAAAAGTTAGACAATTAATTTCACTGTGTTCTACAGTCTGGTGGACTCTGCAACAACTGGATAAACCAAAGTTAGATAAACTTTGAGGATAAAGCTACCTATTCAAAGTTTCCTGAAATAAATGAATGTTAATTTGACAATTGTCCTCATATGCATCCATCAAAATGAGACTCAATTTTTTTTTAGGATTTTGAAATTTTAATGAGATCTATCATATCTCAGAATAAAACTTTGAAAGCTCTGAAAATTCAACGAATCTTTAAAGCTTTGAGCTAGATCTTTGTAAAGATACAGTCAAAACCTCCCAGATAAGAGATATTTGCAGACATTAACCTCAAATGATGAAATATTTGTAGAAAATCCATAGATTCTTTGTTTAGGCCCTCCTCCTAGCGCCAATTTATGTTGCATTAGGAGTGAGGAGCCTGCATAAAATGAATGATGACTGAAGCAATGGTGTCTTTTCTAGTTCACCCTCCTTCTAGCACTAATTTATGTTCATGATGATGTTAGTCATAAACAAACATAGAATAAAAGTTACACAACACCCTTTACTCATCTTGAAAGATACGATGAATTCAAAGAATTCATGATCCCAAGTCTCCGTTGATTAGTTCTTAATCTACTGACGTTACTCAGTGGTTGATGTGTGTTGCTGTTAATCATTCAGGGGCCTTACGTTCTTCAGTAATTTCTGCAAAGTTCATCAATATTTCTCCAAATATCCTGTTCTTTATATTTGCCCTGCATAAATCTCCAAATTATTCTACCTCTGCACTATGAATTCACTCAAATAATGTGCCTACAGGTTGATATTTGCATGATTTCTACCATTACTTGCAATTCTTTGCATGATATTTTTTAACACTACATGCATTTAGCTCAAATATGCTAATAATATTCAGTTATCTACGAGATGTCAGCATATTTCATGTTACTTGCTTCTGATTATCTATTATTTGCAATTATGATGGCGAATTACTCTGAAATTCAAAAAAAATTAAAAGAATACTTCAAATTTGGTGAATCTTAGCTATTGAACCACATACATACCATATATAGTCATGAGCAGAAGAAATCAAACCATATTTTCACCAGGATGTTCCACAGCTAGATACAGATGATGCTGACTTCAAAGGAAAAGGAATGAAAACAACACATACAGATTGATAAGCACTCCAAGGGATGCAGCAAATCAAAGTATGTATCAAGAATTCAAACACTGATTACTCAAGATTTACGATGATTTGTAATCAAATGGCGTTCTCTTTCATTAAGTATGCAATGATATGTATGCTTAAAATAACTTTGAAATAGGCCCTGATATTTCAGCAGTCAAATTTTAACTAAGCTTCTGAATGTTTAAAACAAGGCAGACCTGCACCTTTTATAGAATAAGGTGAGGGAGCAGTTACAAATGACCTACGGTCAGGATTTATCTATTAAGATCAACAGTCCAGATGAATAGCACGTGCCTGCCAATTGGCAACTACACAGATGGCATAGAATATTCTAGCATCTTTGACCTAGTCCATCCTCCAGCTAACAAATAGCACATTTGACAATATCCTCCTCAGCTCTGGTTCATGTTACCTCTGCATGCAACTCTGTAACTTATATCTTTGTAAATTTTGCCATTTCCTGCGCAAACTTCACCTTCTGATAGGCCCTCGCTACTTTGTCATTTTCTAGATATCTACACACCTAATAACAGACACAAGGATTAAGCATCATCATCATTAAAAACTTTAGCAGGAAAATAAACATTTAAATCAGGCTTAGAATATGCAAACGCAGATAATCAGATGATGAATCTGCATACAATCGCATAAAAAATGCATATATGACGCTTACATTAGTCAAGTCGACCATCGTTGACCAAAATCATGCTATCAAGCCCTAAAATGGCTTCAATATTTGATCAGGTCCAGGGTCATTTGAGTGATTTTTGATAAAAATATCAAAAATATGATTTTCGGTATTTTCTACGTCTTGGTAAATTGCATTTTCGAAGGCCTTCGGAGTGAAATTAGGGCTCAAGACTTCGTCGGTGCTTGGTGTTAAGCCTAAGAGACCGAGCTACTCAAACTAGATAACTAGTTTATCTTTCGAATGAGTCCAAAAGTTTAAATTCCGACACAGTAGCTAGGAGTTATGACCCTGGCAAGGAGAAGATCACAAATTTCCTAATTTTTTGAATTTCTGTGAATTTTTGCGAATAGTTTCACCTTCTGGTAGCTCTTTTTGTATTCCAAGGGTGATGTGACCCTTCATATGATATGCAAGCCTTACATTTTCAGTTATCGCATGCATAAGATCATGCATATGCAATACATGCGCTCTTGCTCACTAAATTCCATTGAATAAAACTATCGGGTCCGGGTATGCACATTTGTTAATATGAGGGATATTAACTAATATGACTCTCTTCATAGATCAGTATATGATGATGATGTCATCATCATGGACGGGCTTCGTTAAAATGTGAAAGGCTGACGTCATGGTCATACTTGAAGGAAATTGGGTGATGTTAAGAAATATGACCTCGATATTGAGGAATATAACCCTCCGAATAGGATGACGTCACGGTCATGTCGAGCTTTTTATATATTGGATTAACATGACGTCACCGTCATGTTAGGAAAGATCAGTCATATTAGAAAAGATGATGGATAATAGAGAATAGACGAGCTTCGGATGTCAAGCCGATTGATGATGTCATCATCATATCATGTCCTTTGTGAAATGGGATAGGCTGACATCATCATCATGTTATTTAAAAGGGTGATCGTTGGAAAAATACCTCTGCGAGATAAGAAGGATGATGACGTCACCGCCAGGGTGATTTTCTCTGTTCATCGGGGTTGGATGATGTCATCATCATATAGGCTTAGGGGGATATTTCATGGCAGGAGGATATTAAGAAATATCATGTGATATTCAAAATATCAGGTGATATTTTTAAATATCAGGATGACATCATTAGGATAATGACTTAGTTTATCGTTGTTGCACTATGATGTCATCGTCATGTTAGGAAAGATCAGGATCACTATTGGAAATATACCTCCGCGAGGTAAAAGGGATGATGACATCATCGTCATGTCCATTTTCTTATCTATCAGGATTATATGACGCCATCATGATATTGTCTTTAGGGTGATATTTTGCGACGGGGTGATATTCGGAAGATAGGGCGATATTTGAAATATGACCCCCGCAAAATATATGAAGCTGTTTGACCGGTAAATGCTTCTTTCACCTAAAATTGACATCCAGATCTCTGGATAAATGATTTATCGGGTGATAAAATTGGATCAGGGTGATCTTTCATAAGATGACTGATGTTAAGAAATATGACCCCCCCGGAATATCAGGGTTGACCAGGACTTTGACTCACCATAACTCTCGTTCCCTAAGGAATATCAGGGTGATCCAAAAGGAAAACCTGCATGAAATTCTGTACTCTATCCAGCCATGAAGTTATTGAGATGAAATATGAACTTTGAAAAATTGACCTCATCATGATGACTTACCCAGTCGCCTTATGCAGGATCATCTACATGACTTACTTTTACTAGACCGCCAGCAGGCAGAAAACACAAGCCAAGCCAAGCTAAAAGTTGGGTCCCTGTTTTGTCAAGTCAAAATGGGGCGTGTTGTGTAACCACACAACAGGTACTAGGCACCGAATCCACCTGATTCACCAGGTCTAAGCGTGCCTTCGCCAATGGATTAGCTGTTTGGAGTTAACGTGGGGTCCCTTGTCAGTGTTGTCTGGTTGTCAGTTTACCCTTGTGGTCATTGTCTATCGTTTGGTCATGACTTGCAGACAGGTAATGTTATACTTTGAAGTCTAAGTAGGTCCGAAGGTGTCTAAATGTGTAAGGTAGTGTTGTGCATTAATTAGAATCATTATACGGAAAAATATATATGTTGATAATTGAATATACTTGTAAATAAATTACTAATTTAGGGGAAGTAAAATTGTTAAATAAAGTTGTAAGAAATTTTGTATTGTTTAATATAATATTATTTACAATAATTATTTAAATAAATAAATTAGTTGTAAGTCATGTTGTAATTTGTGATTTACAATTTAATAAATAAAATAAATTAAAATATAATTGTAAAATTATAGATTGATGTAATGTTACAATTTTATTAATAACAATATAGTTGGATGGTCATAAAGAAATTAAATTTAGTTGGAATTATGCATTAATATTAATAAAAACCATAAAATTTCACGAAAAATTAGCTGTTAGATTATTAAAAAAATAAAAAAATTATGTTTAGTTGAGGAGAGATGCACGGGATCGCATGCCGAGTTCCTTCAAAGATGGAAGGGACTGTTTTATAAAAGGGAAGTTTGTAGAGACGAGGAAGGAGGATTGCAGGTAGAAGAAGAGAGAAGAAGGCTGGGAAAAGAAGCTTGGAACTACAGCAATTGACATAGACTTGTTGATTCGACATCATAGCCAGGTTCCACTGAATGCCTAATTTCTGAATCTTATTTTGAATCTGCAAATTTTGTTGTTGGTTGTTTATTTTATTCCAAATGGTTTGTTTGGGTTAAATTTTTGCTTAAAGATAAACTCCAATATGCAATCAGCTTGTATTCTGAGTTTTTGCCACCAAATCTTAAACCCAGGTGCTCATTTCTGTAGACTGTCTTCTCTACGTTTAAACAGTAACATCTCTTAAGGTTTTAAATCATTTTCTACTTAAGGAATTCATTGTTCAATTGTCTTCCTTCCACTACATTTGCCGAATCATTCTGTCATCCCTGCAATCATTCATTTTCGATGGTCTTCTTTATATCACTGAAGATGTATTTCAGCAATTCCTTCTATATGCAATCTTAGACTAGCGTATGATTGATAGTGTTTGAAGATACAAGATGACGTTTCCTTAAGATCTCTCAGATCTCTTTTTCTAAACTTCTTGCGTAGATTCAATCACGTATTTTCCTTTGCAATTTCCTTATCCTCTCAGCCACTAAACTATTATGTCAAACAAACAATTCGGCACTGTAACTTATAACAGTTTTGAGCTATTGATTTGGAAAAATAGTGGCAATTCTTAGATCTGCTTCATCTATGTCCCACGTGTATAATTTTATGGCTGTGTCTAATTATACCAGGAATCATTTTAAATTCCTCTATCTTTCATCAATTTCCAGGCCATTTATACCTCACCACTCTTGCTCTTTTCAGCATAGGTGTTCGGTATATTTTAAAACTAAAGTCATAAGTGATTTGCAGTACCAGAAAACTCATCCAAACGACCAACACAGATTTATCGGGTATCTTAATGATAAAGTTTAGGGCTATTCCAAGGACCACGCACAGATTTATTGTCCAATCGTCTGTGATTGAAGTTTCATTTGTTTAAAAACCTCGTTAACGATTCTGTCTGAGAACTTATTAATCTACTTTTATATTATTTACTAGTTGTTAGATAATGACATGTATCGCTAAAAATTTGTAATACTAGGGCATGATATTGAGGATATTATTCAGGTAGTTCGCTGTCGTCCTTGCGTTGTTATTCGCTTTTGATTGAAAGTTTTAGAAGCCTTTTCAACAAATCCATTTTGTGAGTCTTTGTCAATCAATCAAAATTATGAGATGATGCTTCCTTTTGGCATGTATCAATCAATCCACTTTATTGCTTACGCTCTCATGATCTTACTTGCCTGCAAACAAATAATTACTATCAAATTGAACGAATATTATCATCCTTAGCAGATAATGGAGTTTGCAGTGTCTAAACAATTCATCATTTAAGTTGCTTAGTATACTTGTCATGCATCAATTACAATCTACACTCACAGTGTATCTAGCTAGAATAATGTTTCAAGAAATTATGTTTCCTGGATTCGCCAGACATTTAAATCTAAATTTTAGTCAATTTAAAAATGGATCGCTCCCTGAAATGGACACCCAACAGGAAATGATGAATCGTATTTCTCTTGGGCTATTTGTTTTTAATAGGCAAGTGGATAGCTCATATAAAATGTTCAAATAATTAGATTTGTCAGTCAATAAATAAAATTTTAGTGCTATAAAAAAAACACACTATTGTCAGAAAATTTATGGTTGTAAATAGACATTTTAGCTGTAAAATACAACAGAAATTTTAAAAGGATTGTATCATATTAAAGAAGAAATTTTGAAAAAACTGTCAAAATTCACATAGGATTATGGTGAAATGTATATATTAAATTTTTATATACTTATATTAAAGTAGGTCTTAGTATTTAAAGGCTTTGTTGAATAGATAACTATCATATAAATTTATTTATAATGTTAGTTTATTTCTCCTCAGATGAGAAATATTTACCACTCAATGTTTCATGTTCTTTTTTATTGTTAGTATTTTTATTATTAATATTATTATTATTATCAATCTAAAACGTAACAGATTATTAGTTAAATGTTTAATTAGAAATTTTATAATAGTATTGTTAATCAATGTTAATGTTAATTACAACTCTTTGGTTAGAATGGTAAGTCATAGGTAAGTTAATTTATTAGGGTAAAATATATATATATATATATATATAATATATATATATATATATATATATATATATATATATATATATATATATATATATATATATATATATATATATATATATATATATATATATATATATATATATATATATATATATATATATATTGTATTTGATTTTCATTTAAAGACAAATATAGATTAAGTTTTATAGACTAGCTATTAGATTATTTAGATTGAATTATTTAGATCAAATGATTTAATGATCTTTGTTAATATTAAAAGGATTAGGATTAGGAAATAAATCGATACAGATAATATCGTATTCGATGTAATTGTTTAACGTGAAAATGGGAATGCCTTGGAAGCAAATGCAACTACCAAATGACGATCGACCATACCATTAGATCCAAATCATCATGGATAAATTCATTTCCAAAGACATTTATATCACTAGAACCGTTAGAATATTATTACTCATTCTACCGTTGGAAATGGAAAATTGGTCGTAAACAATTTGTTATCGTAATTTGTTTTTGGTTGAAGCGTTATTGGTTAAATCGTTAGATTATTCTCAAGTCAGAAGAAATTCATTCGAGAGGGTCGGAAGATAAACCTTGTATCGGTTGTTAAACATGATAGGGTAAACAGTTGTAAACGTATATCTTGAGTGAGGATAACACAAGCTAAATAATGTAGTTCAATCGAAACATTCTTTTGGAATGGATTGTAAAAGCTTGTTTGATTAAATCTTGTGATAATTTAAGTTGTAATGTATTAATTTTATTGTTGCATTAAATTTATAATCAATTGGTTTGGCTAAAAGAGTTAATGTAATTTGTTATTGATTTTATGACTAAGTTATTTACAAGAAGGAATTTTAGTGTAATTCTAGAACTTGAATTGAATTGTATGAATTAAGAATTCTTATGGTTGTGATATGGTAAATTGTTAATGGTCAAAATTCTAGAGGCATAGTATGTCATGTTTTGAGTACAACCAACATGTGGATAAGTGTCCTAGTGTTGTGGTGTTTTAAACATGTGATTCTAATTGAGTATGAAGTACAATTTATTACGAATGTAGAATTGTCGAAAGTTGTTAATGTATTGTGTGGACATAATATTCTCGAGATGGGATATTCAGCCACTTGTGACTATCTTGTATCCGTTTTGTCAAAAATGTCGTATGGAGAGACTTGGAATCTATAATAGAGAAAAGTGTTGTAATGTTATAAGAGATGGATAACAATTGGTGTTCTGGTTCTATTTGTAATGCAAGAGGGTTTATGCCTTACAGTGAACATGTATGTGTACTATTATAATGCCTTGTATGATGTTTAAGGTTTACTAGGTGTTAGGAAGGAGAGTGACTTTCAACGTGGGGCCGGCGCCCAAAGTGGCAGTCAGGATAACCCGTTGAAAGTAGATTAATCAAGTGATAACCTAAAATGAATTAGGGGGTTAACGGTAGATTTCACATTAAACAAGATAAATGGATTCCTCTCCCATGGCCTGTAGTGCTTGTTTAGACTAAGTATGGGTAGAGAAGGCCTGGTCAGCATGATTGACTTCCTTGTCCTCATGAAAGGAAGGTCGATTCCGCATATGTCACCCTATGGGGCCGGCGCCTAGTAAGAGGCTGTTAGGATAACCCATGCTAGGACCGTGCGATGACACTCTCCCTATTACAACCTAGCATTCCTTGTATGGTCTCTCCACTTATGTTATGTGTCACCTCTGGAGGATGTGTTGTGTTGTTTATGTTATTGCCATGTGTTGTATTGGAGTTTGGTTATCCTTTGTTCTTGTTAGTCTTTTGTCTACCTAACTGTTGTTGTTTGGGACCTCATGTTAACTCCTAGCTCGGGGGGTGGACCTTAGGGTTCCACATGGTCGGGTGGAAGATCTTTATTATCCATTGGTTATTCCTTGTCGAAGTTCATGTGCAGAAAAGATTCATCTCAGTTTTCAGACATTTGTATTTATACCAGTTGGTGATGATGTATGTGTATAATCTTTTACTAGACTTGTGTAATAGATCATTCATAATGTATGTAATTTTGATGTAGTCTGAAAATGGCAATGTAATGATGTAATGATGTACTTATGTGTAAGGAAAGCATTTCAGTTATGTATTTAATCATGTAGATTGTATTATTTGATGACATGTAATGAATATGAATAAGCTATTTAATTGTGTGTTGGATTTAGATCAGTTACTAATGTATGTTAGATTATGTTAGTTGAATTGTTAAGTAATGCAGCCTTGAATCCTTGGAGAACATGTTGTAAGTTTAATGGTGTAATTAGTTATGTTAACATTAATTTTTTATCTTAATCACTTAAAAAAAAAATTCCTGTTTCATATAGCATAAATGTGAATTTATCTAAGGTGTTCAAGGCGGGGCGTTACATCTGGTATCAGAGCCAAGTTTCTAACACTGGGTACTCTGGGTTTTATACTAGCCCATTAAGCTATACTAGTTGTTTAAACTCTGAAGAGCATGTTCATTCGTAGTCCTTGCCTAGCAACCTGAAGTTTTTCTTGGGTGTGTTGTCCAGGAAGATGCCTAGGGTATGAGGTCAAGGACGTGGACGAGGTAGGGGTCGTGGGAGAGGTGTTGATAACATCTCTCCTCCTAGTTCCCCTCATGAGAGTACACAAGAATGTGGAAGCGAGAATCAAGAGAATCAAGGTCAGCCAGAGGGTGCTCAGCTATGCTAGCTACTTGAGGAGGTTCTTGCTCATCTTGGTCCTAGGCAGGAGATGGAACAACCAGAAGAGAGAGAAAGAGAACGATCTCCTAGAAAGAGAGAAATCACAGCTAAACAAGAAGCTATTCTTACAGGCCACATGAGAGACCTGATAAGAGCCCGTCCTCCTACTTTCGATGGTTCTGGTAGTGGTATGGAAGCAAAGACATGGCTAATTGATTTGGAGAGGTGCTTTGCTATGCATCCATATGGTAGCAACACTAAGGCAAGATGTGCCATCATGCATCTCAGAGGGTTCACCTCTACATGGTGGCGACTAGAGGAACAAAAGTTACATTTAGATATTGGCACAGTATCTTGGGAACTATTTCTGGAAAGGTTTAGAGCTCAATTTCTATCAGACCACTGGAGGCAACATCGAGTGGACGAGTTCCATGGGTTGAGACAGATGGCCATGATAGTGGAACAGTACGAGCACAGGTTTTATGAACTCAAGCAGTATGCAAGCATTGGAAACAATGAGGCCATGTTAGTTCAGCATTTTATTAGAGGTCTGAATGCACGCATCAGTGGAGGAGTTCATGTTTTTGAGCCAAAGACCATGGAGGTAGTAGTTGAGAAGGCTCGACTGGTGGAGGAGAACTTGACCATGGCCCTAGGGGGTCATATAGGTGTGTAGATTGGTAGCACATCTCGAGCAGGTCTGGTTTCTGAGGTGGTCAGTCTCATACAACAGGTAACTCGAGGAGTCATCATTTACCTTCTAAGAGTGGACAGCAACAACAACAGTATTCCCAGACTAAATCGAGAAATTCTCAATATCAGCAAGGTAGCAGATTTCATTCCAGAAAAGATCAAAGTTGGCAGAGAGTTAAACGTGATCATGCCAGTCAACTGGCATAGAGCACACAGTCTGCAACAAGTAGAGGAAGTTATCAATAGTCAAATGCTCCTGTAGGTGGTGGAGATTTTGGTAGGGGAACAGGATGTTTCTCTTGCGGCCAGCAGGGTCACATTGCCAGATAGTGTCCATGTAAGAATACTTTAGGATTTGGACAGAGGCCCGCAGCTTCAGAGCCAACTGTTGGAGATGTAGGAAGGTTACATAGGGTGTTTGCGGCGGTAGATAATCACCAAGTAGAGCACCAAGGCACCATTGTGGAGACTACAGGTGTCTTGTGAGGTATTACTATTTCTATTCTTTTTGACTCTGGTGCTTCAGATTCTTTCATTTCCCCTTCTATAGTGGAGCATTGCAAATTAGTGGCAGCAAAGCAAGATGTTAAGTGGTAGGTGGAATTGGCCTCTAGATCTAGGGTATTAGTAGACTCTCTTGTGTATGGTTGCAAGTTGAGGATAGGTCCTTTATCTACCACAATAGATCTTCGCATTATACCATTAGGATCTTATGACATAGTGTTGGGAATGGATTGGTTGGATGCTCATCAAGCAGTGATAGACTGTCGCCACAAGTTAGTGAGGTGTGTTGATGAATCGGGCAATGAAGTAGAAGTGGTTGGGATTTAGAGACCCATCTTTTTGCGTATGATTTCCACCATGCAATTGAAGAGATGTTTGCTTTAAGGATGCAAGTTGTTTGCTGTAACAGTTAATGACTTAGATTTTGGGGAGAATAGGGAGACATCCCTTAATGATCATCCTATTCTCAAGGAGTATGAAGATGTCTTTCCTAGCGAGATCCCGGGTATGCCACTGAAGCGTGATATTGATTTTAAGATAGACCTTATTCCCAGAGCAGAACCTATTTCATGAGCTCCATATCAGATGACTACCCAGGAGCTTAAGGAGCTTCGTTTGCAGCTAGAGGAGTTATTAGCGAAGGGATTCATTCATCCTAGTGTCTCTCCATGGGGAGCACCAGTTATTTTTGTGAAGAAAAAGGATGGATCTTTGCGGTTGTGCATCGACTATCGACAGCTTAATAAGGTGACTGTGAAGAACAGATACCCATTGCCACGAATTGATGACCTCTTTGATCAGATCAAGGGAGCTAAGGTGTTTTCTAAAATAGACCTAAAGTCTGGATATCATCAGTTGCACATCTTTGAGGCTGACATCCACAAGACAGCATTTCGCACCTGTTATGGGCATTATGAGTTCACTGTTGTACCATTTGGGTTGACGAATGCACCATCTGTGTTTATGAGTCTGATGAATGGTGTATTTCGCACCTATCTTGATAGATTTGTTCTTGTATTCTTAGATGAGATATTGATTTACTCAAGGTCTAAGGAGGAGCATGAAGAACATTTGTGATAGGTTCTGCAGTGTTTAAGACAAAATTAGTTATACGCAAATCTAGCTAAATGTGATTTCTTTCAAACAGAAGTGAAATATTTGGGACATGTTATTTCTGACAAGGGTATTGCGGTGGATACTTCAAAGATTTAAGCTATCATGGATTGGCCTGCTCCTACCAATGTTTCAGAGGTTCAAAGTTTCATGGGTCTAGTAGGCTATTATCGACGATTTTTGGAAGGATTTTCAAAGATAGCTCACCCTATAACTTCTCTTCAGAGAAAAGGAAAGAAGTTCATTTCGTCAGAACAGTGTCAAGTAGCTTTTCAGACTCTTAAGGAGTGGTTAACTAGTGCACCTATTCTAGCAGTGCCTGATCCTACCAGAGATTTTGTGGTATGTACTGATGCATCTTTGGAAGGGTTAGGAGTAGTTTTAATGCAGGAGGGTCGTGTGATAGCCTACGAGTCTTGCAAACTCAAAGATCATGAGTTGAACTATCCTACACATGACCTAGAGTTAGCTGCTGTTGTACATGCATTAGTAAGATGGAGACACTTTTTATTGGGGCATCAGTTTGAGCTACACAATGATCACCGAAGTTTACAGTATATTTTTACATAGCCAAACCTAAATGCGAGACAGAGGTGGTGGATGGAGTTTCTTTGTGAGTATGATTTTGAGGTAAAATATATCCAAGGTAAGGAGAACGTGGTGGCAGATGCTCTTAGTCGGTGAAGACATGAACTTTCATCAATCACTCTTGGAGTGGATTTGAGAGGACAGGTTCTTGCAGCACTCCCTGTAGATAGATGGTATCAGGAAGTGAAAGCAAAAGTTGAGTCTAGTAGAAACTTGGAGGGTAGATATGCCAGATATTCTATCGAGTCGGATGGTCTCTTGTGACATTTAGGTCGCATTTATGTGCCTTCTATAGAGGGTCTCCACACCCTAATCATGACTGAGGCACATCGGGAACCTTATTCTGCTCATCTAGGTGTTAAGAAGATGTATGCAGACCTTCACCAGATATATTTTTGGGTCGGAATGAAGAGGGATATTGCTGATTTTGTTTCGAGATGTCTAGAATGTCAGAGGCTTAAGGTGGAACATCAGCATCTCGTAGGTCTTCTCCAGCCACATCTTATTCCAGAATGGAAATGGGACATCATTTCAATAGATTTTATAGTTGGTTTACCCATGTCCTCTCATCACCATGATGCAATAATGGTCACTGTAGACAGGCTTACAAAAGTAGCACACTTTTCTCCTATCTGATCTTCATATAATGCTTCATCTATGGCCAGAATTTTCATGGAGGACATAGTCAGACTGTATGGGATCCCTCGTAAGATTATCTCTGATCGTGATCCAGTGTTCACTTCAGCTCTTTGGACATCCCTTCAGCATCCATTGGGGACTCAGTTGAACTTTAGTTCAGCTTATCATCCAGAGACTGATGGGCAAACTGAGAGGGTCAATCAGGTCCTCGAGGATATGCTCAGAATGTATGTTATGGATCAACAAAACTGTTGGGAAGATTATTTGCATTTGGTGGAGTTTGCGTACAATAATGGGTACCATAGTTCTATTGGCATGTCTCCTTTTCAGGCTCTATATGGTCGTCCTTATCGTACCCCATTGAGTTGGGATCATCTTGAGGATAGAGTTCTCCTAGGACCACAGATGCTCCAAGAGATGGAGCAGCAGGTTGATCACATTAGAGAGCATCTGGTGGCAGCACAGGATAGACAAAAGAAATATGCAGATGCTCATAGACTTGATCATCAATTTTCAGTTGATGATCGGGTGTTCTTGCGGGTGCGTCCGCGAAAGAGTCCGATCCGTTACGGAAAAGGCTCTAAGCTCGCACCGCGCTTTGTAGGGCCATTCAAGGTTTTGGAGAGAATTGGTCCTGTTGCATACCGTCTTGCTTTTCTGCCTAGCTTGTTGCGCATCCATGATGTATTTCATGTTTCTATTCTTAGACCCTATCATCTAGATATTTCTCATGTCCTTGATTGGAATGCCTTACAGGTAGAGGATGGGCAGCTAGCTTTGGAGCCCGTAGGCATTTTGGAGCACAGGGGACTCACTCTCAGGGGTAGAGTCATAGAGCAGGTAAGGGTCCAATGGGATCCTAGTGATGAGACTTTAGCTACCTGGGAAGATACATCCCGAATGCGAGAGCTATATCTATATTTGTTTGTAGGCTTCCAGGAGTAAGTCTGATCCTAGGGGGGAGGACGTAGTGCCCCTCAACTTGTCGTCTGTTAGCCTGATGTTTGCTTAGTAGTATTAGACATTATGACAGTATCTTAGACCATTTGATGATGGATTCCTTGTTTTTTTGTTAATTCATTATGGACCTAATCGTTATGATAACAGTTGTTGATGTTGGATTCTATTACCTTATGCTTCACAATTTGATAAATAAATTAGATGCTTTGATGATTTGATTATGAGATAATTGATTGTTTTATGTTGTTGATAAGTAATTAGAAATCTTGTTCAATGTAGTGATTTGTTTATACATAAACGTGAATGGAACAGTGTTGTATTACTCGCTCTCGAGTACTTGACCCCACTGCGATTTCCATTCACTATAGGACTGCATGTGGATATATATCTTGTTATGTTTAACCGTGCGTTGCTATAGGATGCAGGTACTAGGCACCGACTCCGCCTAATTCACCAGGTCTGAGCGTGCCTTCGCCAATGGATTAGTTGTTTGGAGTTAACGTGGGGTCCCTTGTCAGTGTTGTCTGGTTGTCAGTTTACCCTTGTGGTCATTGTCTATCATTTGGTCATGACTTGCAGACAGGTAATGTTATACTTTGAAGTCTAAGTAGGTCCGAAGGTGTCTAAATGTGTAAGGTAGTGTTGTGCATTAATTAGAATCATTATATGGAAAAATATAAATGTTGATAATTGAATATACTTGTTGTAAATAAATTACTAATTTAGGGGAAGTAAAATTGTTAAATAAAGTTGTAAGAAATTTTGTATTGTTTAATCTAATATTATTTACAATAAATATTTCCATAAATAAATTAGTTGTAAGTCATGTTGTAATTTGTGATTTACAATTTAATTAATAAAATAAATTAAAATATAATTGTAAAATTATAGATTGATGTAATGTTACAATTTTATTAATAACAATATAGCTGGACTGTCATAAAGAAATTAAATTTAGTTGGAATTATGCATTAATATTAATAAAAACCATAAAATTTCGTGAAAAATTAGCTGTTAGATTATTAAAAAAATAAAAAAATTATGTTTAGTTGAGGAGAGATGCACAGGATCGCGTGCCGAGTTCCTTCAAAGATGGAAGGGACTATTTTATAAAAGGGAAGTTTGTAGAGACGAGGAAGGAGGATTGCAGGTAGAAGAAGAGAGAAGAAGGCTGGGAAAAGAAGCTTGGAACTGCAGCAATTGACACAGACTTGTCGATTCGACATCATAGCCAAGTTCCACTGAATGCCTAATTTCTCAATCTTATTTTGAATCTGCAAATGTTGTTCTTGGTTGTTTATTTTATTCCAAATGGTTTGTTTGGGTTAAATTTTTGCTTAAAGATAAACTCCAATCAGCAATCAGCTTGTATTCTAAGTTTTCGCCACCAAATCTTAAACCCGGGTACTCATTTCTGTAGACTGTCTTCTCTACGTTTAAATAGTAACATCTCTTAGGGTTTTAAATCATTTTTTGCTCAAGGAATTCATTGTTCAATTGTCTTCCTTCCACTACATTTGCCAAATCATTCTGTCATCCCTGCAATCATTCATTTTTGATGGTCTTCTTTATATCATTGAAGATGTATTTCGGCAATTCCTTTTGTATGCAATCTCAGACCGGCATATGATTGATAAGGTTTGAAGATACAAGATGACATTTCCTTAAGATCTCTCAGATCTCTTTTTCTAAACTTCTTGCATAGATTCAATTATGTATTTTCCTTTGCAATTTCCTTATCCTCTCAGCCATTAAACTATTCTGTCAAACAAACAATTCGGCATTGTAAATTATAACAGTTTTGAGCTATTGATTTGGAAAAATAGTGGCAATTCTTAGATCTGCTTCATCTATGTCCCACGTGTATAATTTTATGGCTGTGAGCCTAATTATACCAGGAATTGTTTTAAATTCCTCTATCTTTCATCAATTTCCAGGCCATTTATACCACACCACTCCTGCTCTTTTCTGGATAGGTGTTCGGTATATTTTAAAACTAAAGTCATAAGTGATCTGCAGTACCAGAAAACTAATCCAAATGACCAACACAGATTTATCAGGTATCTTAATGATAAAGTTTAGGGCTATACCAAGGACCACGCACAGATTTATTGTCCAGTCATCTGTGATTGAAGTTTCATTTGTTTAAAAACCTCGTTAACGATTCTATCTGAGAAATTATTAATCTACTTTTGTATTATTTACTAGTTGTTAGATAATGACATGTATCGCTAAAAATTTGTAATACTAGGGCATGATATTGAGGAGATTATTTAGGTAGTTCACTGCCGTCGTTGCCTTGTTATTCGCTTTTGATTGAAAGTTTTTGAAGCCTTTTCAACAAATCCATTTTGTGAGTCTTCGTCAATCAATCAAAATTATGAGATGATGCTTCCTTTTGGCATGTATCAATCAGTCCACTTTATTGCTTAGGCTCTCATGATATTACTTGCCTGCAAACAAATAATTACTATCAAATTGAATGAATATTATCATCCTTAGCCGATAATGGAGTTTCCAGTGTCTAAACAATTCATCATTTAAGTTGCTTAGTATACTTGTCATGCATCGATTACAATCTACACTCATAGTGTATCTGTCTGGAATAATGTTTCAAGAAATTATGTTTCCTGCATTCGCTAGACATTAAAATCTAAAATTTAGTCAATTTAAAATTGGATTGCTCCCTGAAATGGACACACAACAAGAAATGATGAATCGTATTTCTCTTGGGCTATTTGTTTTTAACCTACAAGTGGATAGCTCATATAAAATGTTCAAATAATTAGATTTGTCAGTCAATAAAACAAAATTTTAGTGCTATAAAAAAAACACACTATTGTCAGAAAATTTATGGCTGTAAATAGACATTTTAGCCATAAAATACAATAGAAATTTTAAAAGGACTGTATCATATTAAAGAAGAAATTTTGAACAAACTGTCAAAATTCACATAGGATTATGGTGAAATGTATATATTAAATTTTTATATACTTATATTAAAGTAGGTCTTAGTATTTAAAGGCTCTGTTAAATAGATAACTATCATATAAATTTATTTATAATGTTAGTTTATTTCTCCTCAGATGAGAAATATTTACCACTCAATGTTTCATGTTCTTTTTTATTGTTAGTATTATTATTATTATTAATATTATTAATATTATAAATCTAAAACGTAACAGATTATTAGTTAAATGTTTAAGTAGAAATTTTATAATAATATTGTTAATCAATGTTAATGTGGTTAGAATGGTAAGTCATAGGTAAGTTAATTTATTAGGGTAAAAGATATATATATAAATATTGTATTTGATTTTCATTTAAAGACAAATATAGATTAAGTTTTATAGACTAGCTATTAGATTATTTAGATTGAATTATTTAGATCAAATGTTTTAATGATCTTTGTTAATCTTAAAAGGATTAGGATTAGGAAATAGATCGATACAGATAATATCGTATTCAATGTAATTGTTTAATGTGAAAACGGGAATGCCTTGGAAGCAAATGCAACTACCAAATGACGATCGACCATACCATTAGATCTAAATCATCATGGATAAATTCATTTCCAAAGACGTTTATGTCACGAGAACCGTCAAAATATTATTACTCATTCTACCGTTGGAAATGGAAAATTGGTCGGTAAACAATTTGTTATCATAATTTGTTTTTGGTTGAAGCGTTATTGGTTAAATTGTTAGATTATTCTCAAGTCGGAAGAAATTCATTCAAGAGGGTCGGAAGATAAACCTTGTATCAGTTGTTAAACATGATAGGGTAAACAGTTGTAAACGTATATCTTGAGTGAGGATAACACAAGCTAAATAATGTAGTTCGATCGAAAGATTCTTTTGGAATGGATTGTAAAAGCTTGTTTGATTAATTCTTGTGATAATTTAAGTTGTAATGTATTAATTTTATTGTTGCATTAAATTTATAATCAATTGGTTTGGCTAAAAGAGTTAATGTAATTTGTTATTGATTTTATGACTAAGTTATTTACAAGAAGGAATTTTAGTGTAATTCTAGAACTTGAATTGAATTGTATGAATTAAGAATTCTTGTGGTCATAATATGGTAAGTTGTTAATGGTCAAAATTCTAGAGGCATAGTATGTCGTGTTTTGAGTACAACCAACATGTGGATAAGTGTCCTAGTGTTGTGGTGTTTTAAACATGTGATTCTAATTGAGTATGAAGTACAATTTATTACGAATGTAGAATTGTCGAAAGTTGTTAATGTATTGTGTGGACATAATATTCTCGGGATGGGATATTTAGCCACTTGTGACTATCTTGTATCCGTTTTGTCAAAAATGTCGTATGGAGAGACTTGGAATCTATAATAGAGAAAAGAGTTGTAATGTTATAAGAGATGGATAACAATTGGTGTTATGATCCTGTTTGTAATGCAAGAGGTTTTATGCCTTGCAGTGAACATGTATGTGTACTATTATAATGCCTTGTATGATTTTTAAGGTTTACTAGGTGTTAGGAAGGAGAGTGGCTTTCAACGTGGGGCCAGCGCCCAAAGTGGTAGTCAGGATAACCCGTTGAAATTAGATTAATCAAGTAATAACCTAAAATGAATTAGGGGGTTAAGGGTAGATTTCACATTAAACAAGATAAATGGATTCCTCTCCCATGGCCTGTGGTGCTTGTTTAGACTAAGGATGGGTAGAGAAGGCCTGGTCGGCATGATTGACTTCCTTGTCCTCATGAAAGGAAGGTCGATTCCACGTGTCACCCTATGGGGCCGGCACCTAGTGAGAGGCTGTCAGGATAACCATAGATGGGGGCCGGCACCTAGTGAGAGGCTATCAGGATAACCCATGCTAGGACCGTGCGATGACAATCTCCCTACTACAACCTAGCATTCCTTGTATGGTCTCTCCACTTATGTTATGTGTCACTTCTGGAGGATGTGTTGTGTTGTTTATGTTATTGCCATGTGTTGTATTGGAGTTTGGTTATCCTTCGTTCTTGTTAGTCTTTTGTCTACTTGACTATTGTTGTTTGGGACCTCATGTTAACTCCTAGCTCGGGGGGTGGACCTTAGGGTTCCACATGGTCAGGTGGAAGAGCTTTATTATCCATTGGTTATTCTTGTCAAAGTTCATGTGCAGAAAAGATTCATCTCAGTTTTCAGACATTTGTATTTATACTAGTTGGTGATGATGTATGTGTATAATCTTACACCAGACTTGTGTAACAGATCATTCATAATGTATGTAATTTTGATGTAGTCTGAAAATGGCAATGTAATGATGTAATGATGTACTTATGTGTAAGGAAAGCATTTTAGTTATGTATTTAATCATGTAGATTGTATTATTTGACAACATGTAATGAATATGAATAAGCTATTTAATTGTGCATTGGATTTAGATCAATTACTGATGTATGTTAGATTATGTTAGTTGAATTGTTAAGTAATGCAGCCTTGAAACCTTGGAGAACATGTTGTAAGTTTAATGGTGTAATTAGTTATGTTAACATTACTTTGTTATCTTAATCACTTAAAAAAAATTTTCCTATTTCATATAGCATAAATGTGAATTTCTCTAAGGTGTTCAAGGCGGGGTGTTACACAGAGTGGGCTCCCACAAGGGTAGAACTTAGCATGCTGCCCCTGATTCTTAAGAAGGGATGGAAAGGAGTATATATCCATGTTTCTCAAATTAGAACATTTTCAATTGAAAGAGTGTCACATCAAGTGAGTAATGAGCTTCAAGCCCATTCATGATTATCAAATCAAGTGTGAAGTGGGAACCACAAATGGGCAATAGGCTTGTGATATCATAAGATGATGTTGAAAAAGTGACTATTATATGCATGGTAATTGAAGGACTCATTCAGGCACATACAAAGAAGCACCATGGAGCAGTAATAAGAAACAGGTATTGATCACTATTTGTGCATAAAATGTAAGTTGCTATTGAATGCATAAAAAAACCACAAAGGTGTTTTTGAATTCATTTGAACAACCATGAAAATCCAATGTGTAGTCGTAACATGAAAATGCCATGGCCACAAATACAGCTACAGAAAGTAGCACATGACTTTTTGCCTAAGATTACGTGAGAAAAGATGATGCATCTCTTAACATTATATAGTGCCTCATGAAGGCAGATAGCTATAGGAGATACTAAATAGGAAAATCATACATCTCAGCCTTTTCTATTTCGTTTTTTAAAGTTTAGAATTACAAATGCTACCATCAAAAGCTACAGGAGACCATGGTGAACAATGCTTGTTTAAAGAGACAGTACATAAAGTGTCCATGATATGCATAAAGTAAAGGAGCCATAACCATTGAATATGGTATGATGGAAATGCATTTGACACAGCACATAGAAAATACAATGATCTAGACTAAAAATTAACAATATCATGTCATCGTATTTATTGCTGTAGTCATGTGTGGAACATCAGTTGTAAGAATGAATGATCAGTATCATGCATAGATGATCTAATCGATGTGATACCATAAAAAAGGACTACAAGTATCACATGTTACAGGTGGAATAAGAACATGCCAAATATATCAGATACAGGATAAAAGTGCCATAATGATCAAATAATGTATGCAGTGTCATCAAATGGAGCATATACAAAGCTTAAAACAATAAGATATTCCTTGTCATTGCAAAGAATAATGAGTTCTCAGTGATCATATTAGGAAATTGAGCACTCATAAATGACAAAGAGACATCCATATCAACCACATCCAGTTTAATGCCAAATGGGAGATTTGTCTTTTGCATTTTTTAGGAAGAGAGGGACCTCATAACCTCATTGTTCTCTGCATAATGGGGAAATGAATGAAAAGCCATTTGTTTGATACACTGCCATTGCCAGGAATATGTTTGTACAGAGTGTCAAAACTCACATCTTGTTGTACAAAAGATTGCAGATACAACAGAAAGTAATTTTAGAGCCACAGTTATGAATTTCAAGCATGAACAATACTCACATTTTGAGAAAATGACTGTGATCATACAGGGTTTTTATAACCCATAAACCTACATATTCAAGTGGCTGGCAAGGATCAAAAATATTCAAAAGTGCTTAGATGAGAAAGAGAGGCCGCAAGCTGAGCACATGTGGTTAATGTTTCTAACAGAAGCTATATAGTCTATTTGGAAGGTCACACCCTGACTACATTTGGAAGTCATTCATAACTCAGGATTCACATGATCAAGACTTGCTTGGAATCATTTGATATTCATGTTCTAATTATGATAGGTGACCCATTTGGTGCCATTGGAACCCTCAGCCAGAGATTATGACTTTTAGAAGCAAAAATAAAGCATAGAAATGTGAAAGATATAGTCGTGGTAGTGACTAATGAACAAATGTATTTTTTTCTCATAAGCTAAGACCCATTTGGGGTTTTAGCCTGAAATTGCAGATACAGAGGAGAATGGCTCAACTTGAACTCATATAGGCAAAAGGTTACAGAAATTGAGCAATGGAAAAGTTGAACTCATGTGGAAGAAAGAACACTAAAAAATAAAGCCTTTTTTTTGTAAGTATGATCGCAGCCTCACTAATGAACAAATGCATAAAATATAGCTAGAACCAAGGCTGCGTGGTCTGTAGCAAAATACAAATTTTCTTCACCAAAGGCAAGAACCCATAACAAGATGCAAATATAAAAGGAAACATGAAGCTCGAGTTCATAAAAAACAAAAGAATGCTCAGATGTGGAGGTCGTGGCCCATTTGTTAAAAAGTAAAAGGATTTCTTTTCATTTGAATGAAAAGTTCAAGTCAAGAAATGTGCTAAAAGATCACAGGGAGTTCATAAGAAGATCTACATTTTTTTGAATGAAGACATATATGCAAATTGGTCACAGATTTTTGCCCTTTTAGGGTCTTAGGAGAGCACACTCCAAATAGCCATGGCGGCCTCAATACAAAATACTAGAAGGAAAAAGACATACAGACAAGAAAATGTATCAGAAATCTAAGAAAACCATGACTTGAAGCCACAAATGTCACCTAGAAATGGAAGAAAAATGGTTCATTTTGTACAGAGAACGCTTACCTTCACATCCCTATATGATATGCATTGAAAAATCACTCAGGAGTAGCAAGGAATAGAGGATTTTACAGTTCAAATCCTCATCATGATGGCAGCCACAGTAGAGTGCATAGTTTCCAAAAGTGTGAAAGTGAGAATGAGCCCGAAAAGATAGGGCAAAATTCCTTTTGTGATTAGGGTTTTATTCAAGCCCAAAATTGATGGTATTTTAATCACATTTTATTCATTTTTGAAGACCTCACTAATACCCTGTGGGTATGTGTTCATGTATACACTTGCTTAGGTATTTTCTATGCCTTAGTGATATCTTTAGAAGGTTTGTATGCCTTAGGAGCACCTTGAAGGACTTTTATTCATGCCTTGATGTCATTCTGAAGGGCACATATGCCTTTGATTATTCTTGCAAACCTGTTGCAAGGTGAATTCATGCCTTTGTATATTTCAGAATTAGGAAGAGAGAGGCGGGCCCAATGGGCCATTTTTTTTCTATCTTTTCCAGAATATGTAATTATTTTGTATTTTTATGATTTTTTTTTTTAAAAAATCAAGAGATATATTCACAGATTGGATCACATAGGATCAAGATATTTTTTGTAAAAAAACAAATCAAATACAATTGTCATGTCATGTAAAATAGTATTTTAAAGCAATATTGATAAACTACTTTCAAAATATTATTATTATTAGCAGTTAAAGTAGATTTTGGAGTTTTTTTTGGATTTGCTTTCCTTGGGTGAAATCAAGAAAAATAGGATATTTTGGAGCAGATATGGATGAGATAAAGTTGTTTTAAAGGAGATTTTGGTGGGGGCCACTTGACAGGTGTTTTTGGTAGTTCGTTTCTTTAGTTTAGAGGCAGTTTTGTGGGCTTTTTGTCAACTTTTTTAAGGAGCTCGAAAATGACTTGGATAGCTATTTTTAGGAGCTTTTCCTAGCTTTTCTCTTGGGAGAACTTTTGGATAGACATATATTGCAGAAAGCTAGCTCTTTCTTAGTAGTTGGAGATTCTTGTTTCTTCTCTCTTGAGCATAGGCAGAGAGTTTGTAGACTTATTTTTGACTCAGTTTTATCAGTTTTCATGTACTTCTTCCAATCAAATATAGCAGAGCCTTCCTGTTTCACTTCTTTGCCTCGTAATTACAATATTGATTTAATGTCTCACTGTGGTAATGAATATTTTATCCTCTGTCATGTCTCATTATTGTGAAAGTGTTGTACAAAGTTTCCATATAATTCTGGTTGTATGTTGAGTTCAGAGAGAACCTTCATATAAATTACTTTTGAATTGTATGATTTAGGTGGAATTGTGAAAGTTTATGTTTGAAGGGTTGTTTGTGGGTAAAAAAACATCAAATAGATTAGAATTTTGTTTAAGTTAGTTTTTCATTTGCAATTATCCTTCTATCCTTTTTCCCACAAAGCTACTTAGATTAGAAAATCATTAGGAGAACCGACTCACTCTGGAGGTTCACTCTGTATTTAGGCAACCCACATGCCTAGGAGTGTTCCAATGTGTCAACAAATAGTTAAGTTGAATAACTTAGCATAGGGTGCATATTTGATTGATAACAACTACAAACCATTTACTTTCTCTTTTGGATTTGTGATTAGGCTTTCATTTGGAGTATTACCCCACATGCCTACGATAATAACCAATTTGAATGTTTATGTGCAACTGAAGTGTTTTAACGTAGATAAAACTTATTATGCGCATGAGTGTGAATGCGATATTTGTTTATTTCTTTATTGGTTAATTAGATATTAAATTAATGTAAGGCATTTTTTTCCTTTGGAAATACGTTCTAACCATGTGCATGAGATATTTGTTTATTTCCTTATCTATCAATTATATATTAAATTAATGCAAAACATTTTTTTCCTTACAAATTCTTCTTTCTCAAAACCTTGTATGATAGATTTAACTAGCATATTTATTTTTAAAAAATATATGCTAGTTAAATCTATCGATTAGATATTAAATTAATGTAAGGCATTTTTTTCCTTACAAATTCTTCTTTCTCAAAACCTTGTATGATAGATTTAACTAGCATATTTATTTTTAGAAATATATGCTAAGTGTAATATTAGCACAACTTGTCATAATTAGAGTTAGAGTTAGGGTTTGAATGATGATTACATTTAGAATTAGGATTTTGTTTAGGGATTTGGTTAGGATTAGGCTTTTAAATAGGGTTAGATATTGTTGGTTTACAGATTTTGCCACCTAACTCTATATTCTCACACCCATATAGGTGACAAATGTACCAACAGTTGAACCAATTGTACAATGATATTTTAGAATGATTCTTTCCTTATTTAACAAGGTGTAGCTACCTTCTAATGATTTGCAAAGAATGTAAACTTCGTATGCTTTTAACCAGAAAGCAAAAAGGTGGTGCTTTTATCTCAAAAGCATAAAGGTAGTGAATCTCAACATTAACTGAATTAGAGGAAGCACAAAGGCTTTGATAGCAGTAACTTCAACCAATATAATAAAGAGCTACAAAAATTGTCATACAATCACTACTGTTACCATTTATCGAAAGATAAATATTCATAGCAATGAGCAAAGAATTAAAACATTCAACCACTTCAATATAGAACTGATAACCAACCACCTACAATATATTCGATAGACCAGGAGAGGATGCTACTTTGTTGAGCCTAGGAGAGATTGAGCAATTCAAGTTCAACCTACAGTAGCAAATTTTAGGACCTACAACAACAAGGTTCTTGACCTATAGTAATGTAAAGTTTTAGATAGTGAGTAGGGGCTCATAAATTTTGTTATGCCGATAGTATGATACAGGCACATTATGAGTCTTCTTTTGTAGCATTACTTTTGCCTCCACTTTATCGTGTTTTGTCAAAAATTTGAATAGTGACAACAGTTGGTTGTTCTCTTCTATCTAACACATTTAATCAACAACAACATTGGAAAAATGATAGAGGAATAGATATAAGAAAGAATTTGAACATGAAGTTTAGTTGTTGAGCATTAATGATGGGATTTTGAGTACTCAACTCATAATAGGTGAGATTTTGTAGAAACTTCATAATTTTGGAGTGATTTTTATAGAGGAACACAAGGAAAAGAGAGATAGAAGAGATAGCTAGAGAAGAGCAAAGAAAAGAAAGAACATCGGCACAAGTGTCTAACAAATAGTGAGGAAAAATAGAGGAGTTTAATTTTTCCCAGTATTTTGAAGGGGAGAGAATGTATGTAAATAACTATGATTTTTAAACAAATGGGATGGAATATTACATTTTAAAACTACACTTTCTTGTGTGTTTGCTCTTCCTTTGAATGGTTAATCTCTTATGGGTTTGTTGTTCTAGAAATGGGTTATTTTTTTTATGTGGGTGTTTCGATTTAATATTTTTGTTCAATCCTATTCTATCAAATGCATATGAGCTTATTTATGTGCCTCCAACAAAAGGACTCCTACACCTAAAGTAAAATATTTTGGTCTTCATAGCAAGTGGTTTTATACCTATAGCATAGGAGTTTTGTGCATGCATCAATGCATTTAACTCCATGTAAGAGTATCCAGACCTTGATAGAGGTTGTGTGAGTTGCTTGCAGTAACACAACCTCCCTTGTTTACATTCTAGATACAGACTATTTAGATTTTCACACATACAATAGGGCAGGGTGCCATCATTATTTTCTAGTTTCCACACATTAAGTTATCCTATCCATCTAAGATAGGCTCACAACCTATCAGAGCATGAAAATTACACTATTTTCTATCTATAGGTTGATTGGAACTATTGGGAGGAAAAATAGATAAGGTACGATGAGGAAATTTGGCATCCTATCTAACCAACTAAAGGCACCTCTGTCATGGGTCTTAGGAGACAATGAAGGCTAATGGGAGGCCTAGAACCATCCATGAGTGTTGTGACCATGAAATCTGTGTTGAGAACCATGCGAGTGATGAGAATCATGCCCACAAGCATTCTAAATCCTACCATATTAACATCCTCTTGTTGGGGGTAGGCTCCTATTAGAAGCAGATGTCGCTGGTACTCTAGCAATTATACAAGATGCTTCAGCCCAATGATCAAGAAAGACATGTAAATAAAAAACTTCATGTACAACTTTATTAGTTTGTATTTGTACCTATTGATAATAGTTTCTCCATTTATTAACATATATAATTTAGCATACTATATTTTTAATAATATATATAAAAATTTCAATTATTAATAAATTATAAAAATTTATTACATAAATATAATATATTATTTTATTATCTATATATAACTTTTAAATATCATAGTTTAAGTTAGAATATATATGTGTGTGTGTGTGTGTGTGTGTGTGTGTGTGTGTGTGTGCATATATACATATAAACATATACATTCATATGTATCTGTATATATGTGTGTGTGTATATATATATATATATATATTCATACAATATTCATGTGTGTGTGTGCGTGTGTGTGTGTATATGTATATGTATATGTATGTATGTATGTATGTATGTATGTATGAAAAATTAAATTTTGAAAGAAAAAAGTTTTAACTTCAAGATTTAGCAGAAAGATCTGTAGTATAGGGATACATAGAGAGGAGAAGCCCTGGGGTTTCTCAAGGGTTTGTAGAATTGTCCATGAGCTTCCTGGTTGTGCTCTCTTTTTTCTTTGGAATCATTCTTATTATCATTTGATGTAATTGGTATGCTTGGACTGATTGATTGTTTTGATTCAAATATTTATTCCCCATAATAATGTAAGTTTCTTTTTACAATTGGTAAGCATTGTCAAAATAAAACTTGTCATTTGAAATTATTTCCCCGCCCATGTCCTGGTGTCACCCTAGTGTCAGCCTCATTGTGTGTATGCTCGGATACTGGCTATGTTTTACTCCTTACAGGCTCCAACATTAATTGGGTGGCCTTAAGACTTAATAGAAATGCAAGTGGAAGAACGGAATTAAAAAGAAGAGGGAAAAAATAAAACTTATAGAGAGGCTCTAAACGTAGATGATACTGAAACATTTATAGAAAATGCTAGCTTCACAGTCCAACATCCACTCAGAGCTGACTATGGAGTCACTGACAAAAGGGAAAGCAGTGGCAGGGGAAGAGAAAACCAAAAAGGTGAGAACCGCTCTTTGTCGAGGAAGATTACCTTGTGCCCTAATGAGGACATGCAAAAAGATTTAAAGAATGAAGCGAATATATTGAAAAATGTTGCAGTCTTTTTACTTGTATAAACCTAGAAAAATTGCAATGAAGAAAGTTTTTTAATAATTAGTTAATTGTTGTCTTGGGAAAGAAACTTGTTATCCACTTTTGATTATGTAGACTGAAATTCAAAATGGGTTATTTGTTATTTTTTTAAGAAACCATAATATGCAGAAAAGAGTGGTTGATTTTTTTTTTGGAATATAGGGCCTACTCTTTTCAAGGCATTTCCTTGGGCCCCTGAAACCATAGATAAAGAAATTCAATTATGTTTGATACCAAGATGGATTGTTATTAAGAATGTGCCTACCCAATTTTGGGGTTTATTGCCTCAAGTTGTCAAAACATTTGGAAAGATAATAAAAATTGATGAAACAAGGTCTACTTTGCCGCACATGGACCCAAGATTGCTAGTTGCTTTTAATATAGGGGTTCAAGTCCTTGAAATATTGGAGTTGCTCTGGGATAATAAAATTGTTGTTTGCAAAGCTGTAGGGTTAGGGGGACTTAACTCTTTCCTTTTATGTAAAATGGATGGACATAAAAAAGACTTCCTGGTGCTGAATAGGAGAAACAATAAGGTTTGATTAGAATTTCAAACTAAGGAAAATAATAACAATAATTACCTTGGCCAAGGTGATTCTGGTAATAGAGGTGATGATGTTGGATCTATTTCCCATCATCATGATGGATCTGAGTCAGATTTCCCAATGGATGAGAACTATAATAGGGTGTGTGCAAGAAGTTGAGTACACTTTTTGGCAAAAAAATGAGTGTTTTCCCTGATTTTCAGAGTTTGTCACATTTGACCTAAACTTTTGAAGCACTTAAAGGAGGAATCTTGGAAAAAGTCACTAAATATGAAATGTAGTACTCAGAGTCTAGTTTCCAAATATGTAATTTTTTTTAATACCCAGATGATAGAAATTGATTTTGAGTAGGCATTTCTAAAAACCACTGTTTAAAAGTCACTTTTTTTTTTTTTTACTATACCATGTACGTGTACGCCATCCGTATTTTGACCTAAATAATCATATTCTTCTAAATCCTTTTGGGAAAAGATTTGTAAGTCATTGCAACATGTTTTCCATTTTTTTTGTAATTTTTTATTGGCCATTTTTGGTCTTTTAAAAAATCATTGTGTACGTCACGCATAAGATGACCTAAACTTAAGATTTTTTGAATTTTTTTTAAAATTGAAAAGAATTGTCTAAAGTACATTTTTGTACAATTTTTTTTACAAAAATTTTTTTAATAAAAAGTTATTAAAATACTAAAAACCCCTGATAATTTAATTTTATGGACCTATTTCATCAAAAATTGATTAAAAAATAGAAAAAAAATTCAATTGTAAAAAAATTACATATTTGGAATCTACATTGTCTCATCTATAATGGGTTTTAATGTTGTCAAAACATTCTGTAAAATAGACCTTCAGATAAATGCCCAAAGTCACTCTTTTGTTGTGACATTGACAGGACCTTCAAGTTGTAGGTCAAACTAGGTCCAGAGGTTAGGTTCGGGTCCCCAACTCATTTTCTAGACCAAGTTACAAACAAAACCTGAGATTAAAATTCAAATTTTAAATAATGGGATCCCGTTTACTAAACGGGATCCCGTATGAAATGAGATCCCATTTAGTATTTGACTTTTTTTTAATAAGACTGTGACTCTCAGTCCTGCAACTTGCTTTGTACGGCCGATGACATTTGCAGTATTCTCTACTATCTTTTGTCTTCTGCAAGTCCATCACCTTGGGATTTTGTTTGAATTTTGATAGGAGCCATCATTGAGACACTGTTTGAGTGAAATTTTGTTGAATTGATACTTGTTTGAAGGACTTGAACAAAGATGGAAGGCTTTCAAGTTTTTGACATTTATATGTACATACTTCATAAATTTTTTAATCATAGGATCACAAAGTCATAATAAGAGGAAAGATAGGAAGCTATTGACCCCTGAAGAAATTGAAGAAAAGAGAGAGGAGGCAAAAAGACAGAGATAGAAGAATAAAGATTCAATCAATGAATAATGCTGAAGCATCAAATTCCACAACTATTGAAGATAAAAACATTAAGGAGACCATGGATGTAGACAATGCAAATTTGCAAGAGGTAAATGTAGAAACTAATACAATTATACAAACTACTCCTGGTATGTCTTCAAATCCCTGTTTCAATGCTATGGAGAATGTTTCAATAGGCACAAATCCAAGTACGTCTTCAAATCCACCTTTGAATGAAATGGAAATGGTGTTGATAGGAGATTTAAAACAAGATGGATATAACAATATTGAGATTGATAATATTTGTAGAGATCAAGATTTGAAACAAATTGTTGTTGAAAATGAAAATAAAAATCTTTTTGTTGAAAATGAAAATAAAAATCGTTTTGTTGTTGAAAATGAAAATAAAAATTCTTTTGTTGAAAACGAAAATGAAAACCATTTTGTTGTTGAAAATAAAAATGAAAATCTTTTTGTTGAAAATGAAAATGATAACTATTTTGTTGTTGAAAATGAAAACGAAAATCCTTTTGTTGAAAATAAAAATGAAAACCATTTTGTTGTTGAAAATAAAAACAAAAATCCTTTTGTTGAAAATGAAAATGAAAACCGTTTTGTTGTTGAAAATGAAAATAAAAATCCTTTTGTTGAAAATGAAAATGAAAACCGTTTTGTTGCTGAAAATGAAATTTGTTTTGAAGTTGAAAATGAAAATGAAAATGAAAATGAAAATCTAGGATGTGATGTTGAAAATGAGAAATTTTTTTTCAAAATTGAAAGAGATGTTTTGGATAATCTTCCTGGTAAAATTTCTTGGAGACAAATAAGAACACATGCCAATAGATTATACAAGGAATTTTTTTATCGTAAAAAACTATCACTTCAATGTCAACTAATGATGCAATTAATGAGAATGTGAAAAATGAGAAAAGTAATGAAAATGTTAGGCATTTTTGTTAAACCAAGAAGAAATGATCAATCACTAAAACATGCTATGTCTATTATTGCTAGTGCCATTGAGTCTATTGGAAAGAATAGTCGATCCAAAGATAAGAATGCAACAAGACTAGCTATAACAACTGCTATAGTTAATAAAGCAACTTTGAATAGAAGAATGGTAAGAAATATTAGTGGAATTCTAAAAATATATCCTAAAACATTGGTAAGAGAAACAAAAAGAAGAGAAAGTATAGAAAATGATCCAATCAACTAATGTTGGAGTTTTAGTGGTCGACTCCTGAGATTTGACATGAAATTGAATGTTGAAATCAAATCATTGATATAAAAATATTGGCATGATAATACTAGGGTATAATCTAATGCTAGAGATGTTTTAAAATTAAGAGTGGGGTCCAAAGTTTGCGGTCTTCATCCAAAACACCTATTAGATACAACACAAACTAAATTTTATAGAAAATTTTGTGGTGAATTGGTGTTAGCTGGGAATATTAGAATAAGTCAAAGATCTTTGGAAAAATGTAAACCATGATATGTAAAGATTAATAAGCAATGAATATCTTGTTGTTGTAAAACACATGTTCAATTTCGTTATTATTATGATGTGTTTCGATATATATGTTGTATTTTACATAGTAACATGATTATACAGGAATGCAATATTAATATGCCACCTGTAACAATAAAAGAGTTTATATCAAGTTTGTTCTATGAAAGATCTAATGAAAAATCATTTTATTTAAGTTCATGTATTTTTGGACAATGCACTAGTTATGGCAATCATTCCTTGTTAAGAGTTTATATGCATGAAAGTGTTAAAAATGATTTTGGACAACAATAAGTGGATGTTAAATGATTTAAGAATGTTGAATATTCTTTAAAAGATGGAAAAATTAGAAAGCGTTGTAATTTAATTACAGAAAAGGTTAGTGTGCATGTATTCATATCAGAATTTAAGAGTAAGATTGTACCAAAATATGTCAAGCACTCTCAACAAGTTTGATGGCTTGATGGACAATTTCATGAATGTAGAAACACATTTCCATTTGGTACTATACTATCAATGTTTGATTTTGTGGAAAACTATACTTTAGCTCTGCAAGAGGAAATTGAATCACAATATTACAATTCAGTGCAAGTTGCTATGTTTGTTTATATTGTTTATAGACATGCAGATGATAGCACAGAGAATGATAGAAAAGTTTTGAGGGAGTATCATTTCTATTTGAGTGACAACCGGTTACACTCAGCAGATTTTGTTCAATATTGTTTCAATATATTTTATACAAATTTAAGAGAAAGAGGAATCTAGATGACAAAACATCTTATATGGTTAGATAATTGTACGGGGCAGTTCAAGAATGCTTGAATGTTCTATTAGTTAAGTAGGGTTCACAAGGAGAATAATGTCCAACATATGTAGATTTTTTTTGAAGTTGGACATGGTAAAGGAGAACATGATGGAGCTGGTGTGTGTGTTAAAAGAACTCTTGCTAGAGAACAATTGAAATTTGAGTATGCAGTAAAATTTAAAGATGCACGTGGGATTGTGGATTGGTGCAATACAAGATTATGTACACCTGGATCAAGCGAGTACTCTATAGTTCGTTGATTCTTTTGGTTGGTTGAAGAAGAAAATATTCTACCTAGACTTGATTGCGATACAATCAGTGGATCTACTAAATGTCATTCATTTAGGAGTTCGAATGCAAGTACATAGACTATCTGGGCAAGGGAGCTTGCATGTTTTTGTCAGTTTTGTATTTTAGGAGATTGGGAAGCATGTGAGAATACAGAATGGGTTGAAGAGTGGAAGCAAAGACCGTTGACACCTGCACAAGTGCACGATCAATATGAAACAACAATTGAAGACAATGATCAACTGTTTGCATTAGATGATTATGACTGTGTTTCAGACCTTGTACAAGAAGGTAATTTAATTCAAATTATTTCATTTTATTTCACTTCATTACTAATTTGTAGTGCTTTTATTTATTTATATGTGTACATATGACTGCATGTATGTTGATTGGTCAAATTTTATGGATATGTGCAAGTTATTGAATCAAAATTTGTTTGTAGGACATGTGTATGTTGTTGTTGCACCTAAGGAGAATGAAGAGCAAATAGAATATTGGTCGTCTCGTTGTGTGGAGACTAAACATAAGTTAACAACACCTTGAGAAGATGATGATGGCTTTCCTTATCCAATAGGTTCAGTGATCTCCTTCAGACATCCCCTTAAGCAAATTTTGATAACAAGTCTTTGATCCCCTTAAGAAAATTTTAAGAACTTCTTTGATCCCCTTAAGCAAATTTTAAGAATTTTTTTGATGATGGCTATCATTATCCAATAGGTTTGGTGGTGGTTGTTGGCACTTGGCTACGGAAATACCTAATAAGGAAGAATGGTTTTCCTGCATTCGAAGATTATGAAACACATAACAAGAATATACACTACTCAAATTTGGTATTGGCAACAAATATAAAACTGGAGAGGTATCATGGAAAACCTGCAAATAAAGAGCTATAGAAAATTTCTATGGAAGACCATGAGACAATTATCGATGAGTTGGAAAAAAGAGAGGATGGAGATAGTACAATGGAATAAGTAAATACAGGTAAATATAGTTAAATAGTTTTATATTGTTATTTTAAATACATTAAATACATGTTTTGATATATCTTGTGTGTTATTAGTTGAAATTGATTTAAATTGTCCTTTAATATCCTTAGGCCATCATCACAAATTCATCATATACTTTGAAACAAAAACTTGAGAGGATGCAGATTAAACCTATATTTACACATGTGTGAGGCACTTGTAAATACAGGTACAAGTTGTGTACATATCTAGATAGTTTTTATAAATTAAAATACACGTTTTGATAATATATTGATAAATTGCTTGTATTATTTTTATATCAGGTGGCGTGAAGACCTGCTACATTCCCCATAAGTTTTAGATTTTCTAGAGATGGCATAGCTATATTTTGTAAACATTATTTTGAGTTGGCATATATGTCCATACACAATTACATTATTACACATTTTGTACACAAATTTGTATACATATGTATGTACACAATTATACTCTACACTTTTATATATTAAAATTATTATTCTATATATTTTGTTTGTTAAATGTGCATATTTTTCTACTTTGAATTTACTTTAAATTTGATTTTATTATATTGTTAAATTTGGTTGCCTTGGCCAACTTCACCAAATTTTGAGAACTTAAGACGTCCCCTTAAGACATCGTATTAAGACCCCTTAAGACATCCAAAACTAGCATCTTTGTAGGTTATTTAGATAGTGTGATAGGTGGAGTAGGCGATAACCTTTCATACTATTTGAATAACCTACAAAGATGCTAGTTTTAGGAAACATCACCAAATTTTGAGAACTTAAGACATCCCCTTAAGACATCGTATTAGGACTCCTTAAGACATCCCATTACGACATAAATTAAGACATCAGATTGTTATGATGAGTCATCCTAAATTAGATGAATTGTGATTAAATATGAGACATGTAGTTTGAATTCTTTGATCACCTTAAGAAGTCCTATTAGGACCCCTTAAGACATCATATTATGACAGATTAGTTTGAATTTTTCCTTTTAGCTAGTCATGTGAGTTTTTGAATTTATTTATTTGTGAGTGAGACATGATTTAAGATTTGATTTATTTTATTAGTGGAGATTAGATTAATTAATCAAATAGTAAGATTATTCAATTATTTAGTGGGGAAGGGGTAGGAAATTAGTTTAATTAATTAAATATGATTTATTTAATTAATTTGATGATGGAAGGCATGTAAAAGGCTAATCCTAATTAATTAAATAAATATAATGTATCTAATTAATTAGCATCAGGATGATACAAATATGATTAGGATGGGCTTGGGATATTGTTGAAAGTGTCAAAAGTGGTATTAGTGTTATGATGTTTGAAGATGATGTTAGGATATGGTCAATTTTAGATGTCTACACTTAGAACTAGTAAAAAATGGACAACATTATTCTAATGACACCTTTGAAATTGATGGATTAAACTGCACCAAACTTTGTAATCAATTTTCCACTTGGTTTTAAGATGGTATAGTGAATTAGTAATAAGAAAGGTAATCATTTTTGGGAGTTTTAATTAGCATTAATGACATGAAAGGAATGCAAAAGGCATATTTAACTTTAGCACATATATTGTATATTATCGATAAATATAAATTATAAAGTACTATACATATTGATTTGAACCTATATATAGACACAACTAAACAATAGATATACATAGGTATATATGAAATTTTTAAAGTGATCAAAATATATTCTAACATGTCCTACATACACAAATACCCAAATACATGATCAAAATATGTAAATGTTCTAAATTTGAGTATGTAAATTCTATAGATCTCAAAGTATACATTATTAATGATGTAGATAAAAGTACATGTGTCCTAGATCAAAGTATGCAAATGTGAGGTAGATTAAAGTATATAAATACCATGGATCTAAAATTATGTATACAAATGTCCTATCTATCAAAGTACATGAACTACTCAAAATACATCATAATATGGGTGAATCCTATCTCCTTGCTAATTGACCCTCAAAGTGATAACTATTCTGCTAAGAATGATGAATGGATCCCTACAAAAATATACACATACATTAGAACATGAGCATTTTAATAAAATTAGAACACATAGTTAATCTAATGTAACAATATACATAAATTATCACCAGATCACTACCATGATGTGAATCATGCATGTATATGTTCCCTAAGCTCAGACTAAGAATATCTAGTGTTGACCTAGGCTATGTGTGGAGAAAAGAAAAATAATTTAAAATTAACTTCTAGACATGCACAAGTTTGCACGTAAATTTTACTATATATGTAAGCTTAATTATAAATTATTCTTATGTACTTGCAAAAGGATCTTTATGTCAATCCAAATCACCATATTTTGGTAGACATGTGTTAATAACATCACAAATAGAAGTCTCCACTACTGACTATGATCTCAAATCCAACACTTGGGCCATTAAAAATGACCTCAATGGACTATGAATGTGAGAGGGAATGGAACTTGAAGACAAATCTACATTAAATTGAGGCCTTATCCACCTAATGCTGAGGATATTTCAATGTTTGTAGATTGGGTGTGCATTGATGAGGTGATATATATGATCTCTATATGTTAGCAATGATATGATTAACATATGTCATTACATCTAAGAGAGGGACTCAAAACTATGTGCATATCACCTAATATACCTTCATCAAGTCTAATAATATACATCATATAGAATGATGTAATTGCTTAGTATCGGTGATACGATCAAGCTCCTCCTAAGGTGTCCTCTTAAGGCAGAAAAGACAAAAATATAATATGGATCATGTTGCAATGAAGATGCTTGATGTGATGTAGAGGAGTTGTGTGGATGCCTCAACAAGTACTCACCCACCTCCTTTGAAGAGATGGCCTAGGCCTAAATGGAAACCTTAACAAGGTCCTCAATTTCTTTCCTTTGGTAAGAAATAACCACAATGTCACCAATATACTTAAAACCTGGGGTAAATGTATGCATCCTTTCACCAATAAAATATCTAGGTTGAGGAAAATATCATCCTCAATGATGATATGTGTCTCTATCACATACCCTACCATGCATGTAATGCCCTGCCCCGATACCCTAGAGAAAAGCTTAACTACGCATTTAAAAAGGCAACATTTTTTTTTAAGAGATGATAACACACTGGAAATCATAATAATCACTTAACATGCAAGTTAACTTTTATTCTCTAGGGTACAAAGGACTGCATCACTACTAACTAACAAAATCAATTTAACATTCATGTATCGATCTAAAATCAAGTGCAACCAAGAGACAACACATAATTACCTCCATCAATATAAAACATCAGATAACAACATCAAGATTTAGCATAAGAGATTACAATTAGGTTACCATTTCATTACACTAAAATACATCATTACAATGACTACACTACTACATCCAAATTACATTTGAAGATATACATCATTAAATAATACAAGGATTAATAGATATACAAAGCTAATATAGAAACATAACTGTCTGCCTCCACAAGTGAAACAAGATCAATGATCTTCCACAAATAAGTTCTCCATGCAAACAAATAGCAGAAAGGTGACCAATGGAAAGAGCATATCCACCCGGCCATGTGGAACCCTGAGGCTCACCCCCCGTCCTAGGAGATAAAGATAAGATCGCACAACCTGAAAAGTCAAGTGGACAACTAGGAGCAAAGAGAACTACACATGACTACAATAACACAAACCAACAACGATGCCACAAGCAACTTAACAAAACATCCAGAGGCAACCACAGAATTAAAGGTAAGAGTACAACTTGGGGATTTAGACTACAGAAGGGCGAAGTGTCATCACACAGCTTGTCATGGGTTGTCCTGGCAAGTCTTCCTAGGCCCTGGCCCCCATCCTGAGTTGTCCTAGCAGCATCTCCTGACTTTCGACCCCCATGCAAACTCTTCTAGAAATTAACAATATCTTTCATGGGGACAAGGTCATTGATTTTGCCATTCCAGGCCTTCCCATCTCATCTCAAGCCTAACCAAGCACTTGAGCCATGAGTGAGGCATTCACTTATCTTAATTAATGTGAACTAACTACCCAAAAACCCTTGATTTCATATTTAGGTTATCACTTATTTAAGGCACTCTCGCATGGGTTGTCCTAGATGCCACTTTGGGCTCCGACCCCCATCAAGAGCCACTCCCCTAGCTGCATCTTAGAACCCCCAGTCAAAACACTTAGAAAAGATAAACATTCAAGAATCACGAGAGCATTAGACTCTCCTGCATCACTAATTTCTCAAGGACAACTTCTACACCACATAACCATAGCTCCCATCACATACTATAACAACAACCAACACCACATATCTCGATGCCTCAACCATGTCATAATGGACTAAGCCTTCCAGAAAGTCTTTAAAAACCAACTCAATCACATAACCAACAAAGCATAGGTATGAGCACAAAATGGACAAGGAGGAACTCAAAAATCCCAACACAAACCTTAACAATATGACAACAACATGAGATCACGTCAACAAAATCTTACACCTCTAGAAAACAACTAAGCACCATGACTCTAATACTGCAAATGACATGACTATGCAAGTTACTCACAATAACAAGAGAGAATGAATGAAAAGGTTCAAAACAACTACTTATGAGGGAACCAGTATAGAAGACAATTACTGACTTTATACTCAACTAACCAAACCAAGCTTTTACAACATGATAAATTTAGATCAACCTAGGTAAAGCACAAACTTCAACTTCTTACGACATCAAACACAATATCATATAATGGACTCATTACACCATTACCTAAGATTTAAAACACTATTCTGAACTTATCAAAAACCCTCTAACCTCAACCGAGATTTAATTAACAAAAGTCTAAAACAAGGTCTATACGTGTAACCATACTAGTACACATTTAACCATACCTAAAATCAAGCATATTTAATTCAATACAAAAAGATTACAATTAAATTACAATCCTCTTTAAGTCATTAATTTATGAAGTCTCCAATAATCTACTTATATCACAGAGATATAATAATTGATACCCATCTATCTTGAAATAGTAGAAATAATAATAATAGACCTAATAATAGAAATGATAACAATAATAGTAATAATAATGGTAACTACTAAATTAAGCTTGAAATTTAAACAACACTTACAAGTAATCAATTGTAACCATAAACAACTAAAACCCAAACCCAATATAAGAAGATTTCATACAATTGTAATAAGAATACTAAACTAGATTTACATTTACCCACGTTTAGATTTAAACCCATTAATCATAAGGTAAACGTACACCTATATCTTTAAAACTCAATACTAACCTTAACTAAGATTCTAATAACAATACATATTGCTTAACTGCAGAAATACAAGGGTAAGACAATAATATGCTTCTACCCTAGCATGGCTCTAAGCTAATGCTCAAACCCACCACTAAAACTTTAAAAGGGTTAAACAATTTAAAACTTAAAACCCTAGTGTTATCGATGCAATAAAGTATGGAGGAACTAAGAGGATCAAAACATTTCTAACCACTGACTTACTGACTATTGAGAATCTCATAAGGTCAACTTCTCAACAAAAAATTGGCCTTTCTAGAACTAAGTCCTAACCAAAAAGAAAACCTAAATTATTCTATAGACTACTATCCTATGCAACAAGCGAAGTCAAACGAGAACAAGTTCTTAAATAAGAATTTGACCTTACTACCTCTAATACCCTAACACCCATTCTTGATCAGGACTAAATAGCAAAACTAATAAAATCATTACCCTCGCAGCAAGGCCCACACCCGTCCTGGCACACCTAACGAAAAGAGTTCCAACTTACGGTTGTTTTGAAAGACTCTGATGATATCTAGACAATGACATAGACACCGACCAAAACATTACCTCACGTCTGAACTGATGGTTCGTAAAAGATAACAATGGTAGGACTATGTCTTATCTCACCGATATAGAAGGCGACTAACACTAAGCCAGAAAGACTAACGCCAAAACATTGACGGGGCGACCTTTGATTCTGACTTGCACCATGCTATCTAAACCTTAACAAGCCTTGATTGAGGTTCGACTAGAAGATAACATTTAGAGCTACATTTTCAAAGGAAACCTTCTAATTCACACTCACATTTCTAAAGCTCTTTCACAGGAGAGAAATAAAATACAAAAACAGAACTAACTAAGTCTAATATAAGGTGATCCATTAAGATTTCAAGCTTGAAGAAAGTTGAAACAGCCACCTGAATTAATTAGAGGGTTCGTTGAATCGATCCAGAGACTAAAGAAAAAAGGATCAATGTTGCATGTAGGAGGGTGCTCTACTACTAGAAAGAAATAGAGGACAATGTCGGTCGAGAGTTTTTTTACATGGGTTATAGATATATGATGAAGGTCACAAATATTACAATTTAAAAGAATTTTACAATAATGGGGTGAATGGTGAGATTGTGGTTGATGCCCAAACACCGAATCACACAGTTATGAAAAGCGACGATCAAGGAATTTAGAAAACAGATTGCTTCTACGTTGGGCTCCACATTTCTTTCATGGAAACTAGATTACAAGTTGCCTTGGAAGATGTTAATGGGCTTAAAAACATTCATGAGCATACACCCCTTAGAGTTGTGCACAAGGATGAGAAAAGTAGCAATATTCTTTTGGATGGAACATTCCAGGCTAAAATTGTGAATTTGGAATGGCGAAATCAGGTTAAATGTTCTGACAAGACACAAAGAAAGCAATCGAACAACTACAGACTACAAAGGAGAAAGAGTGAATAACATGCAGGCACCAGTAATGCTTAATGGAGCTTTGAATAACCAGGGGTCTATAGTGTCGACACAGACAAGATTGATAACGATAAAATTCAAGCACACAATTCATGGTAGGAGTTGTGAAGTGGATCACACCCTAGTGAAATAGGATTCCAAAGTTGCAGGAGCTTAGGGAAAATATCATGCAGACCAATCATTGATATTCCTAGAGGCGTTAACAAGGATGTTGTATACAAATCAACATAGTTTTCTAAACCAGACAACAACAAATTCATGCATTAGCTAGAACTGAAACAACAAATCTCAAGAAACAGTGACAAAACACATACCTGTGATTACACTTTCTTCTTCCCAGATTTGCCTTCTTTTCTCCAAAATCTCTTTTACCTTCAAGAAAAGTCCCCTATACCAAAGACAAATTCTCCCTAAAAACCCTTCGGACAGAAGTAGTTGATTACCATAATTTCCCACTACCCACAAAATAAATGCAGAAGATCTCCATTCACAGGGAGTTTTCCCATAATAGAACCAAAATCAATATCTTTATTGTTCTCGACAACTCATTACCAACAACACAAAATTAATACCTCTCCCAAAAAATCTATTTATTCACAAAGATATTAGCAATAAATTAATATTCTCAATTACTGCCCTTATCATTATTATCCTTATTATTTGTCAATCATGGAGAAATAACAATTTCATTATAACCAAAACAATTAATCCCACAATGATCACCCCACATAAACATAAGAAACCACATGCTGACTCATACTGGCATCCAAACAAGACCATACTACAGAGACATACAATCACTCAACTCGGCCAAAATGACAGACTCTAGACATGATCCACATCCTTTTCAAGGATGGTGACAAATTAGATAGGGACCTTTTGTTATCTCCACACAACAATTTCCATTGGTTGAGGCACACTTAGACCGATGCCTGGTACCTGCAACCTACACAAACTAGTTGTCGAGCACATATACATATATCATCATCAAAACACATGCTGTGATAGGGAATCCCAGTGTAGCAGGGTGCTCTTCAAGAGTAATGCTACATCGTCCCTTCACAAACCAAACATAACGCATTATCTACATTTCCATTTAAATCCATAAAAGACATATGCATTAAACATTGGTTCATACAACATCATCATCAGAGAAATCATCAAATGTTAGATAATCTCATCAAACATAGTTCTATCAAATTAATTGAACACATAATTAATCATAACATAATCATTTTGTACTAACATAAGCATCAGAAACGTCATCATATAAATAAATGTCATCATCAGTCCTCAAAATAAAACCATCAAGTCTAACCATAAGGATCTAACTAACAATAAATTAGAAAGCCCAAATGAGGGGCACCACAATACACTTTTCCCACATGGCTTGGTAAATATACATTATTTATGTTGAGACCCAAGTACACCTTGACATATAATTGTTGTGATTCAAATTACAATGAGATTTGGTTTTTATTTGGCTAATGATCATGGACATAGATACAAACCTAGGATATAACAATGGTTTCATATAGATTAAGACTAAATGATTGGTCTAGATGTTTAGTTAATAGATTCCAAAGTTTCATTATATTGGTTGAAGCTTTGGGTAGATCTATGATTTATGCTAGGGTTCAACATGATGTTGAGGGTGTTAGTATCACTCCTGGGTCTAGATCCTTTGACCCATCTACCCTACACTTCATGAGCCTTTGTTGTTTAGTGAGGCATCCCTTTAGGATATTAAGTTCTTGTCTAATGATATAGTGGTGGAAATTAACACTCTCCAAGTTCATTCTTTCTTGTGGAAGGGTAATGCTTTCACAATAATACAATATATTTTAATTATAACATTGTAATAGGGAAAACTATATACCTATGTCATTTTACCTTATGTTTTGGGCCTAGGATGAATAGATCAAGTCTTTAATACAACTCTATTATGAAGGAGAGCTCAAAAGGACTATAACTTATATAGTGTAATCAAGTCTAAAAAATATTCGTAAAAAAACATCATCACACATCTCAAGATTTTACTCCATTCCATAAATAGTTTATTTTCCCTCTTTAGGTCAAACACACAAGTGTGGACCTAATCTCAATTAGGTCTATGACTATGGACCTAAACCCTGAAGTTTGAAGATCTAATTCAAATTCAAACTTTTCCCACCCCTTTACTAGCCATTATGAGGTAACTAAAGTGTGAATTGTGTGAAATTACTCATTAGGATGTTGTATTTAACAAATAACCCTAAGTGTGTTATGGATCATCTAGGGGTTATCAAGAGATGGATAGAGTTTTATTAATAGAACAAATTTATTCTAAAGCATCATATTATCAGATAAATTATTAGAGCACATCATTTTAGGTCTACTTTTACTCTTGTTTTCCACCTTTGAATCTTCTCTCAAAGACAAAGTTATTTTAAGTTTTTACTCTTCTTTTCTACCTTCCAATCTTTGCTCAAAGCCATAAAGTCATATTTACTAATGATTTATATAGAAAACCTCAACTTTATTATCAAAGTTAATTATTACTTCAACAATTGTATTTATTTAATTACTAGTTAAAATAGTGGAAGTCTTTCATATTGACCATTACTTTTTAATATAAAAATATGGCACATTTCCATAACCAAAACAACATGATATTAAGATAAAATCCAACTTCTCTTTTTATCTATACATTAGTTAGCTCATTCTATTAATACAAAATTTTGATCTAATGTTCATTATTTAATTTATAAAGACATGATATATAAGAATTGCCAACAATTTGATAAATAGAGCAAAAAATTTCCCATAACCTTGATGAGAAATATTACTATTTAATACTTGGAATAAAATACTATAAAATATTAAAATGAAATATAGTTTTGTATATAGACCATAAAATACTGAAATGAAATAAAGTCTAGATGTTCAAAAAATATATAAAGTCCATGTGACAATACAACCCATGTTCAAAATATAAAGTCCATGTTCAAAAATATATATAAAGTCCATGACAAATAGTATATAACATAGTCCATGAAATAGTCAAATTATGTAGCCCATGAAATAACCTAACTCATACTATCTCTGTAATCAAGAGTCCTCTTCACACCATGCGAACTACTCAGATGACCTAAATCACTTTGTAGAAGAGAAAGATTTAGATGAAATCAGATGTAAGATGATTAAAAATTATTTAATGACAATTTTTAAATTTATAATTTATCATAAAATTAAAATACCATGTGAGGCTAAGAGACATGCTCTGGTGTACCTAGACCTATCTCTACATGCTCTGAATCAAACTATTTAATACAAGAGAAAGAAAGTTGAAATTAGATGTAAGACGATTTTAAAAATGATTTAATTCAATTTAATTTATAATTTATCATATTTAAATTATTATACTGTAAGATGTTGTTGTGCATCCTCTATTCCAGGACCTGTCTCTACAGGCTTAGCTACATGACATGTCTCAAGCTATAAAAGAAAAAGAATTTTTAACACATGTCAACATATATATCTTTTGAAATTTACTTTAAGTTCACAATGTATATTTTAATTGACTTTAAATATAATCTAAATTTTAAATTATACCATACCAGGCTACCCATCTCCTCTATCCTCGTACTCTACATGTGTTGTGTGTTGATGAAACGTGTCACTGACAAGCTCCTACAAGGTCATTTATAACTTAGCACATGTGTGTACAAATTAGGTTAAAACATATATATTCAGTTGTGTACATAGGTACTCCATTTTTTTTTAATCTATTTAAAAGACCTGTACATATATTACACATAGACATAGATACATTTTTGAACAACCTGAAATGCAGTTGACTCTTGATATAAACTTGGATCATCCAAGTGTCATGCAATGCCCATCCTCATTGTTGTGTTAACCTATATAGACATATATTTTTAATATATATTTAGTACATGCACGTTTTCAGATATAGTGAAATCAAAATAGAAAAATCTAAGTATATATAGTTTTTTATAACAATATACATACTGTAAAAGTGTCATGTGAGATGCCCAATGATGGAGGAGTGCTCGAGACACCCTCAGATGGAGGATTCAATGTGGAAGAACCCTGAACCAGCATAAATATTTAATGTACATGTTCAAGACTGAATTACAAATTAAAATCAAGTACATAAAATTATTTATAATATAAATCATTCAAAATACCCCAAATGGGTGCCTGAGATGAATAGGTGTCGATGAAAAATTGAAACGATCAATGGTCCCTGTTGCCATCATCTACACCAAACAATTCGATTGTTAAAATATTTCAATTTAATTGATCTATATGTTCATTAAAAACACGTGCTTAAAATTGTTATAAATTCAACATGTGTGTAACCTATATATACTTATGTCGAATGATCAGTGAGATGATCCTCAGCAAATAGATAATCAACAAATGATTCACCCATATTATCACATGGCACATGTGTAGCTGAAGTGGGTGCAGCTGCCTAATAAGGTCCATAACACAACTGATTGCAACTCATACATGTATGAGGCATCGACACATGTGGAGTGGTACCAGGACCACGTCAATCATCAACTCCTCCATGGTCTCTAACCCAAGATACCACCATACAAGTTTGCTCATCTAGGCTACTTGAGAGTGCACTCAATGTGCCTAGTGTGGATACCACTGCACGATGCTGGAAGGGCACAGGAATGGCAACAATAGGAGGGTCAATAAGAGGTTGAACATGCATAGGTCATTGGGGATCAAACCATGCCTCCAACCTCTATTGTGGCATTCCACCACCAATACCCTGGAATGATCTAAAATCAAAGTAGTTGGGTTTCTGATTCATAACAAACTCTACATATAATTTTCTCAAAAAATATAAAGGAACCTCACAATTAGCATGAGGGTGATAATCAAACACCATCCATCATCTGTCCCAAAAATTGGTAGTCATTCCTTCATGCCTACACCACCTGATTGATATTCTTTTCTTATTTGCAGGAATAGGTTCATTTGTACTGGGATGTCTAAAATATTGCACTAAATGACCTTTTGTGATTTTAAGTTCCAAAATATCCTTACAGGAGAGGCCATCAACATAAGATTGGTGCCTCTCGTCTCTCCATTTCTGGAATCCATCAAAGTTTGATTCAATAGACCTCACAGAATCTACAATGTTTTGCATAAAAATTACAAAACGTACCATGTGAGGTGGCATGAATTGTTCATTGCGAATGGAATTCAATTTTTCTTGTATGGAATCCACATTTTGATTAATTATGGCTTGCAAGCGAGCCTGGTCAGTTCTAGGTGGGGGTCTAGGTGGGATGCCTGGAGGTGGGCGTGGAGGTGGGGCATTTGGAGGTGGGGCATCTGGAGGTGGGGGTGGGGGTGGAGATGGAGTCCGATCAACTTGTCCATTGAGGAAGTCCTCAGCATCAAAGTGAATATCATCCAGATTCATGATATATATAAAAACTATGAACCTACATATATACATATAAACATACAAACTTGAGTACAAAATTAATTTTTAAGAATCTATATATATAAATTATAAATAAACATATGTACATGTTCAAAAATTATAAATTAAATAAATAAACTAGATAAATTATACATGTTTTGAAAGAAATTACACTTGAAATATTTAAATTAAATGTACAGATACATGTGCATACAAATTTGAAACTGTAAGAGCTATTATAGTGAACTATGTAATTTTCAAATTGAAGTTGGGATTTTCATTCGAGACCTAAATTTTGATTCTTGTAGTGAGGGAGACAAGAAAGATCAATTTAATACTATACAAACAATCATGTTAGGTTCAATCAAATACTAGGACAGTCGTGGGCATAAACTTGGGCATCTTTCTTTCAAGACTAGAGGTTTGTAAAAAAGGATTTACATGCATATATATTATCAAAGTCATGTTATGCTTATGAGTTATCCTCTTATTCATCTTATCACAGTGCTCTCAATAGGACTGGACCCTATAATTGATTTTGTTATCTACGACTATTATTATGGTGTTTGATCATAGGGTGTTTGGTATACAGATTAAATGTCAATATGTAGGACTATCATATCAAAAAGTGCCTCTTAAGGACTCAGAGAGATATCATTAGCCAAGCATTGTATTTTCACAATAGTTAGAGTATAGTAGTAGGGCTATTAGGACTACCATAATGAATTTGTTGTCGAGGTTTGTCATCATATGTTAGATCCAAGGTTTTAATTTTGTTAATTTTTCTATGGAGTTGGCTATTCGTTTGATGTTAAGTACTCATTCTAGAAGATCCAACATTTCCTATGGAAAAGCTAGAAATAATTTGTAATGGTTTTGGATGAATTTCTCTTACTTTATGACTATCAATAAGATTGGTC